>OY728125.1:1801033720-1802317292 GCA_963277665.1 Viscum album
CCTTTGAATTTCTATAAATTTTAGTACTAAGATGGTGTATAACGATATTTTATCATTGATAATCATTCAATAACTCCCTTTTCAGCTCAGTTATAGAGGTAACACATAGCCTCTTCCTAAATTTCTACATTCCAGTTTCACACACGAAGTCAAAAACCTTCCCATATATGACAACATTAATTTTACATTAAAGGTTCTCATCGTTAGGTGGAGAGATTTTAATACTTTAAAAAATTATTTTTTTAGTAACCAATTGAAAAAGTAATGGTGACTCACCTTCTTTGAAAAATTCTCACATCCACCTTTAATATATCCTTAAACCCAAGAACAATTTGAATCCTAGTTTTATTTAGGGATCCATGATCATTCCTTCTTAAGTCACATGCTATATTGTTTGACTTTCTATAGTGTTATTGTATTGAAAAATCACAATCCATGAGTATTTTGTGTCATCAACTTTTCTTCATGATATGTTATTTATAAGAGAATATATATTTTGAACTCATTTGATTAGTTTAAATCTCACAAGTTTCACCATTGAGAAAGTCTTTCTATATCATTAGAGAAAATATTATAGTTTCAAACTCAAGATCATTAGTTTGATAGTTTTGTTAATGAATTTTTAATTTCCCTGATGTATAGGCAATAAATATATCTGTAACGCCCCGACCCCAGCTACCCAGAGTCGGTGCATTACTTAGTAACATTGGTATGATCACAAAAGATCACGTCTCGAAAGACCGGTTAGTTTAGTAGCCTTGGAAACACTAGATACATTCATAAATGTTACATTACATCACAAAGTGAAAAAATATAATAACATAGTCTCCATAGTCCACACTTCTATCCTCTTCGGACTATCCCTGCAGGTCATTCATAAAATACTTCCTCATATCCTGGAAAATATTAATACATTGAAAGGGGTGAGCTCATATGATCAGTAAGGATAACAATATAGCAGAAGCTTTCATAAATAAAAATTAACATTTAAGGCAATGTATAACTAAAACAAAAGCCTTATAAACTTGAACATTAGCATAATATGGCAAAAGTAAACTGAAATAATGCCATTTACTTACTCACATGGATATTCTACTAGTCGAATAATCACATGAAATATCAATAAACACTTTCATAATGAGGGAATGTATAATGCCAGACATTCTGAAACATTTTTCCAAGGCCTCGGCCAAGACGTCTAAAATTATTAAGGCCTCGGCCAAAACCATAAATCAAATTGGGAAAGGGCCTCGGACAATTCCACGTCTAGTTGTCTCATGAGACCTACCGATGCATCGAGGAGCTATAGCGGGCTCCACCCGTCACTTATTAAGTCCAATACATTCCTCATATGAACAGGTTTAAACATCTCATAAACCATAACATAATCGTATCACATAAAACATGCATAAAGGAAACATAAAATTTCCACATTTCAATCAAAAGATATCAATACAACACATTGATATAATAAAAACGCTTTCAAAACCATTTTCAATACCAAAATAAAAGAAAAGTATAACATGGTATTTATTTTTCATTAAAAAAAGGGTATGGATTGTAGAGGAAGCCGAAACTCAAATAGTGGTCACAGTAGTGGAGAAGTCGTTGTCGCCGCATACATACGACAAAAACATTCCCTTTTGTAGTTTAGTAAACACTTCGTATAAAAAAGATTCCTTTTGAATAAACGTAAAAGTCAAAGTGGTTTATACACCGTATAAAAGAAATTTGTGTATAAAACCAAATATGCCTCAATGAAAGGAGATTGAGAAGAAGTCCTTACAAAGATCATTTTTAAAATAAAATAGATATATTATGTGTATTCGCTATAGGTACACATAAAGAAAGTAAAAATACAAAATAAGACATAATAATATCATGACATAATTTGAAATTAGGAGATTAACCCAAAGAATGGAAGTTGGGTTAAGAAGTTCCCTTACCTTGTACTTTTCCTTGGTTGGGGTAGGTTATCTTCCTGTATAATGGTGAAATAATTGTTATTAAATTATACAAGAATCATATACATTCATAGGATATCATATATGATCTTTTAACATTGCTTTGTTAACAATATCTTAGATTTATCGTTGTTTCGGGTGTTAACTTACTCGTTTTCTTTTATATGTTTTGTTACGTAAGTCATGTTTTTCATGGATAGGTTGTATCTTATTCATATCCATAATGATATCATGTCCTTAAACATTATTTTTAAATCATAAAATGATAATTATACTTTAATGGATACAACGGAGAATGAATCTCATCGCGTTCGTGGAGACGGTAGTCCGTACGTACGCACGAGCGACAATATCATTATTTTGATATTAAAATAATATATAATTGGATAGTATATCATATATACATAATAATTATCATGTTATATTTATTATTTACATGAATTAAATATAATTTTTATACCCATCTAAATAATAAAAAATTGAATAACAATTACACCACGACGTGGAGACGGTAAGCCGTACGTACGCACGTATGGTGACATGTCATTCAAATGATGGGTAGAATACTGAATATGGTTGTTCCATATTTATAATAACATCACAATATATAGAAGATACTGGATATATAATTTTAGAATTGAAATAATGAACAAAGAGGGAGTGGAAGAAGAAAGAAACTTGAAAGAGGGTGATGAAAACGTTACCTCTTCTTCGGGTTCTTCCTTTTGATTTGATCAAAAGGACTCTTTAAGATGGATTTCTGACTAACGTAAAGCTTCTAGGATGAAGGGAGAGGAGTTGGGAGAGTATTTGGGCAGAGTTTGGCCGATCAAAAAGGCTTGAAAGTGTGAATAAGGTGGTAGAGGTGGGGGCCTTTTATAAGAGGAGAGGAGGGGCTCTTTTGGAATGATTGAAATGTTACATTATTACACAATGAATTTCGGATTCTAAAGGTCCCACAGTTATATAATTCGTGTCTAAGGTGATAAGGGTTCTAAAGCTACCCATCAAATAGTCTTTGGAGAAGTGTAAGCCTTGGATTTTACATTATCTTTTCATTTTATTAAAATCGTTAAATAATGAGGTCCTCGCTGCATCATAATGATGTCATATATAATTTAATTTATTTAATGTATAAAAATTATAAAAAATATACTATGATGTAGGAAAGCTTTTTATCTTTCTAATTAATATTTATAGTCCAAAGTTGGACTTGTGTAACCCCACTTAAAATCTGTTTTAGTGAAACAACTCATGTTCGTGTCAATTTAATTTTAACATTAAATAAATATATATTAATGTCATTTTCCAACCAAAGTGGCTCCATGGGGTCCCCAAGTTGACCCATGGGTTGTCTTGTTCGGAACTTACTCATCCAATAGGAGAAGGACATGTGTCAAGATCATCTCATATTATGAAAACATTATTTTTACCTTAAACTACACTAATTACCTCTAATCGCGATTAAGAACTTAAAAGTTACTATTCACCAAAAAATTAGTTTAATCTAATTGAACCACATTTTACTTATTAATGACAACCATGTATGTCGGATTTTTTAAAATCAAATCACAGAAGTGGTAATATTTCATTTTAACGAAAAAATCAGTTTTTAACCACCACTTAGTGGTTTCACTATTCATCAAAAATTGAAGTTTTTCCGAATAAGGCCAAAATATCACCCTAAGATATAATTGATATTCCGAATTGAAAAATGATGTCTATTTTACAAAATTCCAAACATATAAGTTGCATTAATTAATTTTATAATTAATTCCCGTTGTTACAACAAATAGCGTGTTTTTAAGAAACAATTTATATCAAAAGATTGGCAATTGTTTATGTCCAATTTCAATGTTAAATTAAATCTAATGACCACCATTGGATAAAATGGTAAAAATATATTCTAATTATACATTAAAACCACTAAATAGTATAATTTATCACTATAAATTATTTTGATTAAAAAGTTGTTTTTAAGTATTTTTCACTATTCATAAAAAATTTAGAAGTTCTCAGAAAAATACCAAAAATTTAACATTGGATAATTTCGATATTACGAATCCAAAAATGAAGTCTATTTTGATAAATAATATTTATAAAATTTCAAAAAGTAGGTATTACTATTCACAACGGCTTGTTTAATTCGTTGTGGTGTGTGTTAGAGCTCGAGGTTGCGTACAACACACGCTATTGCATTATTCGAAGGGAAACGTACTGTGGAAGCTTGGGGTGTTACATTCTACCCTCCTTCAAATAATTGCATCCTCGCAATTTCTAGGGTATTACTGCATAAAGAGACTCGGGTGGTTCTTCATCATAAGATCCTCAGGTTCCCACGTTGCCTCTTCCATTTTATGATATCTCAACAAAACCTTTACCAGACGAGTCGTCCGGTTTCTCAGCACCTGCTCCCTCACATCAAGAATTCTGATGGGCTCTTCGCAATAAGATAGATCGGGTTCCAGTTCTAATTCCTCATAGGTAAGTACATGTGTTAGGTCGGGCATGTATTTTCTCAATAGCGATATGTGGAAAACATCGTGAACTTTGGAGAGATTTGGCGGCATCGCCAAACGATAGGCTACAGCCCCAATACGATCTAGAATTTCGAAAGGTCCGATGTACCTGGGACCCAACTTACCCTTCTTACCAAAATGTATAACTCCCTTCCATGGAGATACCTTTAGGAAAACATGATCTCCCACCTGAAATTCCAAAACCTTTCTTCTGTTATCGGCATAGCTCTTCTGCCTACTTTGAGCTGCTTTGATGTGGTTTTGGATTACCTTCACCTTTTCCATTGTTTCTTCCACCAGTTCTGGTCCCACAAGCTTTCTTTCACCAACGTCATCCCAACAGGTTGGTGTACGACATCTCTTTCCATATAACGCTTCATAAGGTGCCATCTGAATGCTTGAATGGAAGCTATTGTTATAGGAAAATTCTACCAGTGGTAAATATTGATCCCACATACCCTGAAAGTCAAGAGAGCATGATCTCAACATGTCTTCTAAGGTTTGAATAGTCCGTTCTGATTGTCCATCTGTTTGAGGGTGATAGGCAGTGCTCAAACGAAGTTCTGTATCCAAGGCCTTTTGAAGACTTTTCCAGAATCTTGAAGTAAAACGAGGATCACGATCAGAAACAATCGATAGGGGTACTCCATGAAGTCTTACAACTTCATTAATATATAGTCTTGCTAGACGTTCAAGTGGTAGATCCTCCCGTATAGTCAGAAAATGTGTTGACTTAGTAAGACGATCAACAATGACCCATATTGCATCATTCCTTCCAGGAGTCTTTGGTAGTCCCATGACAAAGTCCATCGTAATATTATCCCATTTCCAATCAGGTATGGGAAGAGGTTGCAATACTACACCAGGATGTTGCCTTCCAGCTTTCACTTGTTGACAAACCATACACCTCGACACAAAATCTGCAATCTCCCTCTTCATATTATCCCACCAAAAATGTTCCTTCGAATCTCTATACATTTTGGTGCTCCCAGGGTGTATAGAGAAATTGGAACTATGAGCATCATCCAACAATTCCCTTTTTAGATCAGGTATATCGGAAACACAAAGTCTCTTCCCGAATTTCAAAATTCCATCCTTATACACAAAGTCCCTCAATCTTACATCATTCAAATCTTTAATCTTCTTCTAAAATTCTTCATCATTGGTCTGAGAACTCTTAATCCTTTCCAGTAATGATGGTTTGGCAACCATTTGAAAAAGAATTGATGTTTCACCTTCCCTAGTTATTCCCATGTCCATCTTCACTAGATCCATGAAAATTGGATCCCTTTCAATTCTCATCACATTCAAAACTCCATGGTCTTTTCTGCTCAAAGCATCTGCCACCATGTTTGCCTTCCCCGAGTGGTAATGTATCGTGCAATCATAATCCTTGAGTAGTTCAATCCATCGCCTTTGCCTCATGTTGAGTTCTTTTTGTGAGAAAATATACTTCAAACTCTTGTGATCAGTATAAATCTCACATTTTTCTCCATAGAGGTAATGTCTCCATATCTTTAAAGCAAATATCACAGCTGCTAACTCAAGATCATGAGTAGGATAGTTTTGCTCATGAATTTTTAGCTGTCGTGATGCATAGGCAATAACATTATCATTCTGCATAAGGACACAACCAAGTCCTTTCTTCGATGCATCACTATAAATAACAAACCCATCATTCCCCGATGGTAGAGTCAATACAGGGGCGTTGACTAATCTTCTCTTCAGTTCTTCAAAACATTCTTCACACTCTTTTGTCCAGACAAATTTAATCCCTTTACGTGTGAGCTTTGTCAATGGGTTAGCCAATCTGGAAAAATTCTGGACGAAACGTCGATAATAACCTGCTAAACCAATAAAACGGCATACCTCAGTTATACTTGTCGGTGCTGGCCATTCATGGATTGCCTTGGTTTTAGAAGGATCAACGGAAATTCCATCCTTAGAGAGAATATGGCCAAGAAAAGAAATCTCCTAAAGCCAGAATTCACACTTGCTAAATTTCCCATATAATTCACGTCTTCTAAGAGTCTTCAGGATAATGCGTAAGTGTTTTTCATGATCTTCGTGGCTTTTGGAGTATACCAAGATATCATCAGTAAATACCACTACAAAGTCATCACGATATTCCTTGAAAACTCTATTCATTAGATCCATGAAATCAGAGGGTGTATTAGTCAATCCAAAAGGCATTACTGTAAACTCGTAATGCCCGTACCTTGTTCGAAATGCTGTATTTTGAACGTCTTCCTTCTTCACACACAACTAATGGTATCCAGACCGAATGTCAATCTTTGAAAAGTATTGAGCTCCATGCAGTTGGTCAAACAAATCATTAATGCGAGGTAGGGGATACTTGCTCTTTATTGTTATAGCATTGATCTCCCTATAGTCGATGCACAACCTCATAGATCCATCTTTCTTCTTAACAAAAAGAACAGGGGCTTCCCAAAGAGAAACACTATGGAGAATAAATCCCTTATTACTCAATTCCTATATTTGATTATTTAGTTCAACTAATTCCACAGTGGCCATTCTATAAGGGGTCTTCGATATGGGCCTTTATCCAGGAATTAAATCAATGGAAAACTCAACTTCTCATTCTGGAGGATGTCCAGGTAAATCTTCCGGAAACACATCAACATATTCTCTCACAATAGGTACATCCTCTATTTGAATATTCCTTTCCTCACCCTCAGTAATTTCCTTCTCTTCCTCCCCAATAATTGAATTTAGTTGAGCTACTGGGGGTGGATCTAGATAAGAATTATGTGGCGACGATTCTGCTCTAAAGATAAGGTGTTCCTTATCATCATCATCGAGAAACGTAACCTCTTTCCTCTTACAATAAATTTTTGCATCATGGTCCGAAAGCCAATCCATACCAAGGATTATATCAAATTCAATCATGGGTATGACGATGAGATCAGCAGGTAAAGAACATTTAGGTGCTCTAATGGGAACTAATAGACAAAACTTTGTTGCAACAATACATCCCTTAGGGGTTTTGACCGACAAGTCCCTTGTTAAATCAAATTGGAAATATCTAATTTTCTTAGCAAAATGGGAAGATATGAAACAATGCGATGATACAGAATCAAATAATGCATTTTCTAAACTTGAGGAAACCATTAAATTACCTGCCACCACGTCTTTCGGGGCTTCCACCTCAGCAGTAGTGATAGCATAAGCCTGGCCCTGATCCCTTGGCCTCTTCTGAGGTAATTTCCCCTAACGCTTAGGACATTCATTTGCATAATGTCCCTTCTCTCTACAATTATAGCATTCCACGTTGACAGCCGCTTTCTTTCCCTTGCATTCATGAGCTTGGTGGCCTTTTTCACCACACTTGTAACATACTCCTTTTCCTTTTAGACAGGCACCAGGGTGCTTCCTACCACAATTATCACAGGGTGGAAATTCATTTCTACCCTTCTTCCCTGTTTCCTTATTTCCTTTCCCAGAGTATTCAGCGGATCTCTTCTTATCTTGCTTTGATTTAAAGTCATAAGACTTAGAGAATTCCTTTTCTGTCTTGATAGCGCATGAGACAATACCTTCGTATGAAGAGAAGGTTTGTGATACTAAAGCTCGACGGAGAAATGGTTTTAACCCATCAACGAAACGATCAGTCTTACTTCTTGGGTTACGTATGTAATCTGCAGCATACCTTGCTAACCTTGTAAAGTTAGCCTCATACATTGCGACATTCTCATCATCCTTCTGCCTCAGACTCAGAAATTGCCTTTCCATATCCGCTCGATGGTCTCGAGGGAAGTATTTTTCTAAGAACAGCTCTTTGAACTCCTGCCATTCCATGTTTGTTAATTCATCATCTTCCTTTGTGTTTTGAATTAGTGACCGCCATTGATCGGCATCTCCAGTGAGGCGGTAAACTGCCATGAAGACTTTCTCCCTTTCACTACTCCCCAAGGCATGGAATATTTTCTCAAAGTAATTTATCCATTGCTCAGATACAATAGGATTTGTAACCCCATTGAAGGTTGGTGGTTGTTGCCTCATGAAACGGTCTAGCATTGATCCTCCACGTTGCGGATCAGGGTGCTCCATACGAGTAAGGTTTTTATTCATAACCTGCGTGAGTTGTCCCAGTACAGTGAGAAGCTGATCAGCACCAGTTGTATCACTAGCTCCACCATAATTATCTTGAGCAGGAGGGAAATCCCTACACGGAGTGCGTGCATTGATATGGTTTCCATTCCTTCCACTCGGCGCCATCTCTAAATAATGGCATAAACTAGATAAGTTTATGAATCAAAGTACATAATTCCATACTTGTTAAACACTTAACATAAATTGAACTAATTATGGATATAATCCATATTTATAAAAATGTTTTCTTTGAGGAAGTATATACTCGTAACCCTTCATAGTGGTTTGTAATGAAAATGGGAATTATCCTAAGCATATCCCCCGGGAGTGTCGTAACCAAGAGTGCAGCAAGGCCCGTTGTCGTGCACCAGTTTCCATTTGAGTCTAGCTCAAAGCGGTGTTTTCGGGTTTTACCCCTATGTACATCTGTGCCAGAGCAGCCTCTACCTGCTCGTATCCAGACAGGGATGTATTACTCGGAAAACTCACAAAATCTCTACAATACCAAAATTTTAGGAAGTTCTTCTATACTAATCCTCAAAGTTCATCTTAGGTCTACGTTCTCTCATCAGAGTTTGTCTAAATCTAGCTTCCAAGGTTTGTACTAAACTTCCTCTGATACCAACTGTAACGCCCCGACCCCAGCTACCCAGACTCGGTGCATTACTTTGTAACATTGGTATGATCACAAAAGATCAAGCCTTGAAAGACCGATTAGTTTAGTAGCCTTGGAAACACTAGTTACATTCATAAATGTTACATTACATCACAAAGTGAAAAACTATAATAACATAGTCTCCATAGTCCACACTTCTATCCTCTTCGTACTATCCCTGCAGGTCATTCATAAAATACTTCCTCACATCCTGGAAAATATTAAAACATTGAAAGGGGTGAGCTCAGATGCTCAGTAAGGATAACAATATAGAGGAAGCTTTCATAAATAAACATTAACATTTAATGCAATGTATAACTAAAACAAAAGCCTTTTAAACTTGAAATTTAGCATAATATGGCAAAAGTAAACTGAAATAAAGCCATATACTTACTCACATGGGTATTCTACTAGTCGAATAATCACATGAAATATCAATAACCACTTTTATAATGAGGGAATGTATAATGCCGGACATTCTAAAACATTTTTCCAAGTCCTTGGCCAAGACCTCTAAAATGATTAAGGCCTCGGCCAAAACCACAAATCAAATTGGGAAAGGGCCTCGGCCAATTCCACGTCTAGTTGTCTCATGAGACCTACTGATGCATCGAGGAGCTATAGCGGGCTCCACCCGTCACTTATTAAGTCCAATACATTCCTCATACGAACAGGTTTAAATATCTCATAAACCATAACATAATCGTATCACATAAAACATGCATAAAAGAAACATAACATTTCCACATTTCAATCACAAGATATCAATACAACACATTGATATAATAAAAACGATTTCAAAACCATTTTCAATACCAAAATAAAAGAAAAGTATAACATGGTAATTATTTTTCATTAAAAAAAAGGGTATGGCTTGTAGAGGAAGCCGAAACTCAAATAGTGGTCACGGCGGCAGAGAAGTCATTGTCGCCGCATACGTACGACAAAAACATTCCCTTTTGTCATTTAGTAAACACTTCGTATAAAAAAGATTCCTTTGGAATAATCATAAAAGTCAAAGTGGTTTATACAGCGTATAAAAGAAATTTTTGTATAAAACCAAATATGCCTCATTGAAAGGAGATTGAGATAAAGTCCTTAAAAATATCATTTTTAAAATAAAATAGATATATTATGTGTATTCACTATAGGTACACATAAAGAAAGTAAAAATACAAAATAAGACATAATAATATCATGACATAATTTGAAAGTAGGAGATTAGCCCAAAGAATGGAAGTTGGGTTAAGAAGTTCCCTTACCTTGTACTTTTCCTTGGTTGGGGTAGGTTAACCTCCTGTATAATGGTTAAATAATTATTATTAAATTATACAAGAATCATATACATTCATATGATATCATATATGATCTTTTAACATTGCTTTGTTAACAATATCTTAGATTTATCGTTGTTTCGGGTGTTAACTTACTCATTTTATTTTATATGTTTTGTTATGTAAGTTGTGTTTTTCATGGATAGGTTGTATCTTATTCATATCCAGAATGATATCATGTCCTTAAACATTATTTTTAAATCATAAAATGATAATTATACTTGAATGGATATGACGGAGAATGAATCTCATCGCATTCGTGGAGACGGTAGTCCGTACGTACGCACGAGCGACAATATCAATATTTTGATATTAAAATAATATATAATTGGATAGTATATCATATATACAGAATCATTATCATGTTATATTTATTATTTACATGAATTACATATCATTTTTATACCCATCTAAATAATAAAAAATTTAATAACAATTACACCACGACGTGGAGACGGTAAGCCGTACGTACGCACGTATGGTGACATGTCATTCAAATGATGGGTAGAATACTTAATATGGTTGTCCCATATTTAAAATAACATCACAGAATATAGAAGACACTGGAGTTATAATTTTATAATTTAAATAATGAACAAAGAGGGAGTGGAAGAAGAAAGAAACTTGAAAGAGGGTGATGAAAACGTTACCTCTTCTTCGGGTTCTTCCTTTTGATTTGATCAAAAGGACTCTTTAAGATGGATTTCTGACTAAAGTAAAGCTTCTATGATGAAGGGAGAGGAGTTGGGAGAGTATTGGGGCAGAGTTTGGCCGAACCAAAAGGCTTTAAAGTGTGAATAAGGTGGTAGAGGTTGGGGATTTTTATAAGAGGAGAGGAGGGGCTCTTTTGGAAAGATTGAAATGTTACATTATTACACAATGCATTTCGGATTATAAAGGTCCCACACTTATATAATTCGTGGATAAGGTGATAAGGGTTCGAAATATACCCATCCAATAGTCTTTGGACAAGTGTAAGCCTTGGATTTTACATTATCTTTTCATTTTATTAAAATCGTTAAATAATGAGGTCATCGCTGCATCATTATGATGTCATATATAATTTAATTTATTTAATGTATAAAAATTATAAAAAAAATACTATGATGTAGGAAATCTTTTTAGATTTATAATGAATATTTATAGTCAAAATATGGACTTGTGTAACCCCACTTAAAATCTGTTTTAGTAAAACAACTCATGTTTGTGTCAATTTAATTTTAACATTAAATAAATATATATTAATGTCATTTTCCAACCAAAGTGGCTCCATGGGGTCCTCAAGTTGACCCATGGGTTGTCTTGATCGGCCATGACTCATCCAATAGGAGTAGGACAAGTGTCAAGCTCATCTCATATTATGAAGACATTATTTTTACCTTAAACTACACTAATTACCTCTAATCGCGATTAAGAACTTAAAAGTTACTATTCATCAAAAAATTATTTTAATCTCATTGAACCACATGTTACTTCTTAATTACAACCATGTATGTCGGATTTTTTAAAATCAAATCACAGAAGTGGTAATATTTCATTTTAACGAAAAAATCAGTTTTTAACCACCACTTAGTGGTTTCACTATTCATCAAAAATTGAAGTTTTTCAGAATAAGGCCAAAATTTCACCCTATGATATAATTGATATGCCGAATTCAAAAATGATGTATATTTTAAAAAATTCCAAAAATATAAGTTTCATTAATTAATTTTATAATTAATTCCCGTTGTTACAACAAATAGCGTGTTTTTAAGAAACAATTTATATCAAAAGATTGGCAATTGTTTATGTCCAATTTCAATGTTAAATTAATTCTAATGACCACCATTGGATAAAATGGTAAAAATATATTCTAATTATACATTAAAACCACTAAATATTATAATTTATCACTATAAATTAGTTTGATTAAAAAAGTTGTTTTTAAGTATTTTTCACTATTTATAAAAAAATTAGAAGTTCTCAGAAAAATACCAAAAATTTAACATAGGCTAATTTCGATATTACGAATCCAAAAATGAAGTCCATTTTGATAAATAATATTTATAAAATTTCAAAAAGTAGTTATTACTATTCACAACGGCTAGTTTAATTCGTTGTGGTGTGTGTTAGAGCTCGAGGTTGCGTACAACACACGCTATTGAATTATTCGAAGGGAAACGTACCGTGGAAGATTGGGGTGTTACACTATCATTTTGAATAAGGACACACCCATGTTCTTTAATTTTTGCATCTCTATAGATAAAAATTCAGTATTCCATGATGGTAGAGTCAGGATCAAAGCATTAACTAATATCCCCTTCAATTCATCGAAACATTCCCCACATTATTTTGTCCATACGAAAATAATTTTTTTACTTGTAAGATTGCTTATTGGGAATGCTAAATGAGATTTTTTTTGAAATAAATGACGATAATAACATGTTAAACCAATAAATCAATGTACATCAGTGATGTTCATTGGAATAAGAAATTATTGAAGAGAAGTTTTCTTCAAATGTTTAACATATATTACATCATTAGAGACAATTTTGTCAAATAAATGAAACTAATTGAACACAAAAATCACACATTTTAAACGTCTTATATAATTTATTTCTTCTATGACTTTTTAGAATAGTGCACCCGTGATTTTAATGATCATCATAGATTTTTTATTATACCTTTATATCATTAGTAAATACCACCACAATGTCATCAATATTGTCTTCTAAAACACTATTAATTAGATCAATGAAAAAAGAGGCTGCATTAGTTAGTCTATAAGGCATTACTATAAATTTGTAATTCCCATACATAGTTCGAAATGAGGACTTTAGAATATTTTCCATCCTCACTCACAACTGATGATATCCTAATAAAATGTTAATCTTCAAAAAATATTGGTCTCCATGATTTTGATCAAATAAATCATAAATTTGAGGTAGAGGATACTTGTTTTTTTATTTTTAGATCATTGATCTTCCTCATGTCAATGAACAACCTCACAGATCCATCTTTATTTTTAACAAAAAAATTGGGGATCCCCAGGGAGAAATAATTTAGGGAATAAATCTTTATCACTCAATTCCTCAATTTTTTTCTTTAGTTATAATAATTTCATAGTGTTATTCTAAAATTAGTCTTTGATATAGGTCTGTAACCCGGGACTAAATCAATTGAGAACTAAACTTATGGATCTGGCTGATGTCTTGGTAAATCCTATTGAAAAAATCAAAATATTCTTTCACCATAGGTACATCATCTATTTCAACATTACATTACACACTCATACATATCTACTTCTCATCCTCCCAAAGTATTGGATTCTGTAGAGCTATTTAGGGAGGATCTAGTTAAGAATCAGATGGTTATGTTTATTCCCTTAAAATATGGGATTCTACATTGCCCTAAAAAATTGTAACTTCCTTCTTATTGCAACTGATTTTCGAATCATGATTCAAAAACCAATCCATATCATGTATAATATAAAATTCAATCATGGGTATAATAACAAAATCATCATATAAAGAACATTTATATATCATAATGGTGACTGGCTGGAACATCTTTGTGGCAATGTTACATCCCTTCGGAGTTATGACTGAAAAATCCGTTATTATATTAAAATTGAAATATATAATTTTCATGGAAATATAGTTAAATACCAATGAATTAAATGATCCAAAATACAAAATAATGATTTGACAAGTTTGAAAAAAAAATTATTGTACAAATTACCATATCATTTGGATCATCAATATTAGCTGTTGTGATCGTAAAATCATGGAATTTCTCCCTTGGACTTCATTAGGGAAAATTTTCTTGATGCCTAGGATAATAATTTTCCTAATGACCCATTTGCTTTAAATTGTAGCATTAATCATTGGCATATTATTTCTTCTCCTTAAAATCTCAGGACATGTGGCCATTTTCTCTATACTATTAACAAACACCCATAGCCTTCAGAAAAGTACCAGGGCATCATTTCCCACAATTATCACATGGTGGAAGGTAAAATCTTCCCTTCTACATGATTTTATTATTTTTTTCTGGAGTTTTTAGAAGCCCTCCTATTCTCTTACTTTTTATTAAAATTTCAAGTCTTATATAATTACATTTCTATCTTGATAACAAATGAAATTATATCTTCATTTGATGAGAAAAATTTGGGGACTAGAGATATATGGAGAAATGGATATAAACCATCAAAGAGTCAATCATTCTTTATCCTTGGATTATTTATTTTGTCCCTGAAATTTATTTCTAACCTTCTGAAGTATGTTTCATACTTTTCAACCTTATTATCCTCTTTTTTCCTCATATTTAGAAAATACCATTCATATCTGCTCTCTATTCATGGGGGAAGTATTTTTCTATGATTATTTCATTAAAATAACTCCATTCCATTTCATCTATTTATCCATCTTTCTTTGGTTTTTGAATTAAAGACCACCACAAATCCACATCTCCATAAAGATGACCAATTTCCATGATAACCTTCAATATTTCCTAACATCCATAAGAGAGAAATATCTTCTCTAATGAACATATCCATTGAACCACTACAAATGGATTTTTAGTACCTTTAAATGATGAAGGTTATTGTCCAATAAAGTGGAATAGAATTTCTCATCCATGTTGTGGTTTCCAGATACTCCATAAGGGTAATCATACTATTCATAGCCTATGTCAGCAGTCCTAGTAGAGTTATAAGTTGTTCAGCAATAGTTGTAGAACCATAACTGACATCATTATCTTACATTGGGCGAAAAAACCTACAAGGTATAAACACGTTCATATGGTCTCTTTTACTTTCACTATAATCCATTTATAAATAATGGCATAAACTATATTATGTTAGGAATCATTATGTATAATATCAATGTTGAAAATTACTTGTCATAAATTGAAATCCTATACATAACAAATATTATAATCATAATAATGGATTCATTGAAGAAAAATATAATATTAAATCCTCTATACTGGATTGTAAAAAAATGTGCATTATTCAAATCATATCCCTATGGAGTGTTGAACCATGTGTGCAGTAAGTTATGTTGTCGGGTACAAGGATACCTTGAGTTGAGACTGAAACTCTTTATCAGTGTTTTTTACTCCTAGGTAAATTATGGCCAGAACTATATCCACTTGTATTATCCAGACAAGTATATATTTTCAAGAAAAATCCACATAATTTATTCCTTACCAAAATTCCAGGATGTTCTCGTATGTTTATCCTCAAATTATATCTTAGGGTTTCATTCCCCAATCTACATTTTCTAAATCTATTACCCACATTTTCTATGAAACATACTTTAATTCAAACTATAAATACACCGACCTTACCTTCCCGGAGATGATTCCTTACTTTATTACATTTTAATGATTACAAGAAATATGTATCCTAAAGTAATGAATAATTCAGTAGATTTGGAAAACCATAAACATACATAAGTTAAACATTAGAACCTAAAAGTAAAAGTAATAGAGAAATTCCTTGGAAAACATCCATAAATCCATGGTTATCATTGCATGTCATTCATAATATACCTCTTCATGTTCGGGTAAAATAAAACATGTGAAAGAGGTGTGATCAAATTTTCAGTAAGGGTAAGAAATACATTGGAAGATATCATAAACATAAAAATAGGCATGGTGAATAACTAAAAACCCCTACCTTTATAAATATTCCTCAAAAAATTATCACCAGAATAAGATATGAATAAATAATTCCATTATGAAGCAAATTCATTGTTATTATTCTAGTCGAATGAACTAATCAACATTCAATTACTATATTCTTAATGGTGGAATTCATAATTCTGAACAACCCAAGCATACCATCTAGGCCTCATTCCAATAAAATAAATAAAAATCTTTTCAAGGCCTAATGTTGTGCATGTAGTTTGTCTCATTAGAGATAATGATGCTTCAAGGAGAAATATAGAGACCCACCCATCACATACTAAGTCCAAATCGTTACTCATATAAAATAGGAAAAACATAAATTTCATATACATTTATATTAAAAATAACAAATGAAATGTAAATAACGTTCCCTGAACATTAAGCATAAACAATAATCATTTGGAGTAAATTGGTGAGCGGTTTAATGATATAAAATCAATATTAAAACTAATCATAAACAATTTTATTTAATATTTTAGATGATTTCATAAAATATTTTTTCCAATATTACATAAAAATATTCAGGAGTTTTGAAATAGATGATTATACTCGTATAAAATCATTGAGCACTTCTTGAGGTATATCCTCTTTTACTTGAGTAGAATAGTTCATTCTGAAAAATATTATTATAAAAATATAAGTTAATTAAGATAGTATTTTCTTAATAGAATGATTTATTTTTGAAAATTTATTGTATCCAAAAACATATTATAGATTGCCCTTGAAAATATGTATGAATTTGTGAGATTCCCTTTAATAGAGATTGTATTTAGAGAATGTTTATTAAAATATAATTTTAAATCATATAAATACATATAAATTAATGTATGATTACTATTGGTAGACATATATATAATATTCAAAAATAATTCCTTTTGGACGAAAAATGAATTAATAATTATTTTAATGAGGTTAGTAGAGAATAAGAGTAACTAGAATAAAAATGGAGGTTCGAGTAGAAAAACCATACCTTAAGCTGGATGGTGTTCGATACATGATCTTAGTGTCCTCAATAACCAAATTAAATTCATTAATTAATATTAACAAAACCTCCTCATTATGTAATTTATTTATTATAACATTATTATGTTTATTCATGGCCTTCTTGATGGGTATAAGAATTTCAATTTTATTGTTTGGAACCATTTTATTCCTTGGAATTCATGAACAGTTTATTTATATAAATGAAAGGATAATCATGTCTGATGAGAATGGTTTCCCATAATAGAATTTGTATTATATTTTTTAAATTAAATATGATTATAAGATTATAAAATTCATTTGGTTATTTTTAGTGAAGATGAATCATATAAAAAATTTCTAATGATAATTGTTTGGTTTAATTGGTGGTTTTTTTATCACAATGAACTCATTTTGATTTATAAATTATTATTATGGGTAATAAATATTACAAAACCATAATTAAGTTATTATTTATATATTATAGTCTTCTTTAACCATAAAAATAGTATCATGACTAGAATTTAATAGTGTAATAGAAATTGAAAAATCGTCGTCCATGAATGTGATAAATTAACACATCTATGATTGTGTTATCATTTCTACAATAAAATTAGGGGAAATGAGAGATGATGATGAATTAATACATTATCATAACAACATTAAAGTACATTTATGGTAATGTAGTTATCAAAACATTTGGTTGAATATAGGTGAAAAATTAAAAAAAAAGGAACTCGAAATAAAAGAAATGAATAGAGGAATTTACCTCTTGAAGTTATCTTCCTTGAGAGCATCTCTAGGGGATAGATTTTGGTCTTTTTATAAAACCATGGGATGCAATATTTGGGGGTGATCATTGGAGGAGATTTTAGTAGAATTTAGACAAGGTACAAGGCTTGAGTAGTGTGAAGAGAAGAGGGAGTGGGGGGGGGGGTTATAGTGGAGAAGAGGAGTGATATTTGAATATCTTATTCATTATTTTATTATTATTCACATGGAAAGAATTAGTATTGATTCTTGTTACCTGAAATAGAAATCTGTTCATATGAGTTCGCACTAATGGTTTCCTACATCATCCATGATGCAAGTATTAGTGTATATAACATATAATATATATATACAGTAAATTACAATATTTCACTATTCACTAAAAAATAAAATATTACAGAGAAATCCCAAAAAATTTTGATTGCATTTTTCAATGTGTAGAATCCAAAAAATTGACTTCATTGTATAAAAATAATTTTCTAAATAAGATAAATTTAAATTAAAATTAAAATCATTTTTTACTCAAAAAATAATTTTTAAAAAACCAAAATTGATTTCTCAATACCATGAAAAATTAACAAATGCCTTATTTAATTACTCTAAAATCATATGAAAATAAAGTATTTATTCAATAAGCTAATTTATTAAAATGAATAAAATTAATATATTAAAATTTCATTTTAATATTTATCACATACAAAAACATGAATAGTTAATTAATAATTTATTAAATATTCTATATCATTTATAAGGTGTGTAATTATTAAATATATATATTCATAGATGAGGTTACTATTCATAATGGTCCTATTACAATTTATGCGAGTACATTACATTTCATAATTGTAAGTTACTATTCACCAAAATTTATGTTGATTATATCAGACTCCAAATATAGCCCTGAATAAAACTGTGTGTGTAAATTTAATGAAATTCAAATAAATGATGTGAAAAAATTATAGTTTTTTTACGTCATTAAAATGTGTTTTTTGTAGTGACTTAGTGTTACCTGCATTAAATATTAAATTTATTTTTAAATCCTTAGGTGATAAAATTATTCAAACCCCTTTTATTAAAATGGTTGGTTTTTGATTTTCAAAGATGAGAATAATTTGAGATTTATCAATCCCAACCATTACTATTCAGTTCGTATAGATAGAGGCATTTATAAGAATTATATATGGATCAATACACATGCAACCCCAACATTACTACATATAGGGGATCAAAACCTGAAAAAAATTCCCATCATGAGTTTGAGGTTCACAACATGTATTGTTGATCAGTTACACAAATTGTATGACATAAATGGAGTGTTTGTGAATTGGATTCAAATCATGAATAGTTAATTCTTGATGTGTAAAAAATTGAGCATATTTGAAATAATTGTCGATTGAAACCTGAGATATTTTATTCTCTACCCTTGTATATTAATTTTGTATTGTAAACTATGGGAATCCATGAATAATATGTCATGAAAGGGTTAAACTATGTGAAAGTTTTGTATTCCATGTTTTAAATTGGATTTCATTTTTTGTTATTTCATTTAGTTATACCTCCCGCTCTCTCATTTATAGGATATCACTAGTTGATTTCTGGAGATCTTCCAACCGATTTCTCCCAATCTTGATCTATGGGATATAGTTGTCATGTTTTGGTGATCAACATAATTTTATTCTATTTTCCAATTATTATCTCCTCATTATCCAATTGCAGTATCCCATGAATGTTGTTTTTTGGGTACTATATGTGCTATGTTTTGACAATCCACTGATACGGTGTATGTTGATCGGTGATCTCATTTTGTGTCTGTGGTTTCAGGATGTTTCATCATTTAAATGTGGTTTGATGTGAGATCAACAATATTCTTTTAGGTAGGGGATCATATTTATCAACTACTCATGTTATATTTGTGAGATATTCAAGGGTTTTCTTTTCTTTGGATGGATAATAAGGGTTGGAAAATGAGACAATTAGTTGTAAATGAAAAAAAATTATGGGAATGGGTGATTATCACATGTTTTGATTCATTGATAGATTTTGTTGTTGAATTTATGCCATGTTGTTACCCTTTTGAAAATGATGGATGTTTGGAGACCAATTTTTACTATAGTTTATATGCTATGATAACTCTTTCTATGTTGTTCTGTGGTTTGACCCATAATAAAAATTCTAGTGAACATATATTTGGATAATAAACATATTTCCCATGTATTATTATTTTGGTGATAATACCCATCCATAATAATAATTATATGTGATATATACCAAGAATAATTGTGGAAGACGTTTTGTGATACTATTGTGTATGATTTTCCTTAATGTGTTTGCCTATGTGATTTTGGCTATAGCGAGATGGTGGTAGAGTCCTGCTAGACTATGTAGTAAATGGGGAATTGATGTGGTTGTTTTTTGGTATGTTTGAATTTTTAATATTAGTTATGGAATAATGGCTATTATAGTGATATTTAGTGAAAACATTATATGGTAGTTGTGTTGGGAAATGTGGTTGGGATGTGAAATGTGAGGACATCAAGGTGAGATGGAAATGGAGATTTGACATAAAGATAATGAATTATGGGTTGTTTTATGGTAGTGGTTGTGTGAGATGAGCCAGTTATAGCTTGGTGTGGTTAGGATAGTTCCTCGGTTAGCCTGGAAATGATGTATTATTATTTTTGAAACAAAATAGTCTTGAAAATAAACCAAATGGACTAGAAATAAATGAGTGATAATTAGAAAAAAAATTAGATAAAAGAATGTGATGTTTTTTGTGAACTAATACGGTTAATGAAAAACTATGGTGAATCCCGTAACTTGAAGTGGGAAATGTTTTCTGTCTTGTGTGGTGTTTTTGTGGAGTTTCAATAGTAGTGGTAGCTATTGTGACGGTTGATGTGTTTTATAGTGGGGTTGTTATACTGTGTTCTACTGATTTTTATCTGATCACATAAGCTTAGTATAGTGTGAATTTTATATATCATGTATGCTTCTGTTATTTTATAAATTCCCAACCACAATTGGATAACCATACTATTGCTCAGATGTTTTGAGTTTGATGTGTTTTCCACAACATTTAGGATGGTCATGATATGGATGGCTCTCTACCGGCTCTTCCGCAAAATTATTTTAGCATTAGTAATATAGGTTGGCGTTAGAGAATACTTAGCAGAGATGTTTTGTCATTTTTTTACAAGTGGAATATGTTGTGAAGTCATCCTAGGATTACGTTTTTTTATAATGAATGTGTTGTGATGTGATGTGTGGACCAATTGTTTGAAAAAGGTATGTTATGTGATGTGTGACCCAAAAGCAATTATGTGGGACATAATATTATCTAGTATGGGTACTATGTGTCTATTTGTGCAAATTTATGGGAAGTGGAATGGTATATATGGAAGTGATGAGAGAACATCTTCCTTAATACTGGGTTTTGATAAATAAATTAGTGGGAAAGAAATAATGGTGCATCATGGTTTGTTATGATCTTGATGCTATGTTATTATATTGGATGTGTGATATGGTTAGTGAGTCATGGTTTTTCTGCGTTTTTTGGGATGACCAATATAGGTGCTTGTTTGCACATTGGTTTTTAAAGGCTCCTTATCATGATTTGTCATATGGGTACTAGAGTCCTTTGATGTACCCATAACTGGAATACATATTATTCTCACACTATTTATATAAATTGTTCTTAAGTTATCTATTTGGCCATTATAGATCGAGCTATACTATACTAGTTAGGTTGGATTTTTTATTTAACAAAAAAACACATATTTTTAATATTGGTATATTGTACGATACTTTTATTTGTATCAATTTTAAATTATCCATTCATTCAGAGATGGTTTTTGGATTACCATTATATTTTCTACAGTAGTTTCTTGGATTTCTATCCTAACTTCTGATCCTATTTCTTCTATAATGGGTAATGCATCCAATACTGTGATACTTTTATACCGTGAGAATAAGTAAATAACCTTGGTCCCAAAAGATGTGGGACTCAGGAGTCATCATCTCTCTCTAATAATTTTATTTTCATTGGATGGAGGGATTCTTGACACATGGTGACCATTTTATAAAAATGGAATTATAAAAAAAATTAAACTAATAGTTGAGTGATTAGTGAATTATTTACATGTATATAGGTAGATATGAGCATGAGAAGTTTATATAAGTGGATATAAATTAGATGTAATTAATGACAGAAATGGAGTTATGAACATTATGGAGGCATTCCATGTCTCAAAAATAGTGTTTTGAAATTGATAACTCATATTTGTAGGTAATATGAATTTTTATTGGGAAATATTTTAATATTCACTTATCTGAGAGTCCACATATTATGTGTCGGAGAATTTACATTTTCACTAAAATAATTACATTTTGTTAATATCAAATTAATTTTATCACCCAGATTTATAATTCAATTAGGTTTTAAATAGTTCTACATATAACTTATTACATTATAAAATAGTTTTTCATTTTTTTAATATAGAAAATTTATGAATTTAGCAGATTATTTAATTTTTAATGTTAATAGAGTGTAATATTATATTTTCATTTGATATTATGTTTTTTATAATTTATGTTTAAGTGGTTTATAATTACTATAGATTAGTGGAAGAGGATCGTAGATGATAGGAGGAAGTATGGAAATCTTCTGATCAATATAAAAAAAGAGCAAGTCCATGATCCACGTTAGGGATCCCATGTATGTTTTTGAAACCACATATGAGAAGATTTGGAGGGATAAAATTTATTGTAAGGGTTCTACTCCAATTTTTGGGTATTAAATGTTCACATTATCCTGTTGGTGATCTATTTAAGGTGATTTACAATTATGCTTCCATTTAAAAGGATACAAATTGAGACTCCTCAGCATATTGGGATTTAGAGCCAAATATCTACATAAAACGATCTATGTAAGAAGATTATTTATCATTATATTGGTACTATGATATCAATTATTAATTTCAAGAAGATTAAGATAATTTATATAAGATATAAATTTATCCTTAATGGAATCATATATAATAATGTTATTAATTTTTATGGTGATCCATGTTGTGTTTATTGAATCAAACTAACAGTGGTGTTTTTGGAAGAAGAAGAGTTGCTGATATGCTAGTGATGAGTTACAAATTTCTTGATGAGGTGCCAATCCATAATTCATACAATCTAATAAATAGAAAAAAATGGATTTTAATGAATAATATCAGTTTAATTATTTTATTGGGAATATACAGAAAGAATATAAAATAAATTGTTTGGATTTAAGGAAGACATGACAATGATTCACAATGGATATTTAATGGAAGAATGAAAAATACAAAATTTATTGATGTAAGTACTTCAAGAGGATTTTATTGGAAATGGAAGAAAGGAAAAAATAAACTTTTACTAAAAATATAAGGATAAGGATGAGGAGAGTTCAACTCATCTACTATTATCAATTATTCTTTATTTATTTTCTATAGTATAAAGTATTATAATTCTGTATTCTTTATCTTAAACCTCTATTTTCACTAGTTTGGAAGGTTAAAAACAATAGAGACTATAAAATGGACTAGAGTCTATTTGTACTGATTGAGAATATTAGTATCGAAAAATAAATATCATTATTCAGTTTGTTGATTTGAGTGTTTAGTGGATTTTTCATATATTCAATGTTACTGTGACTGATGTATTTATTTCATTCCTAATTGAATTGGATGATGATCATTCATCTCATTGAACATAGTTCAATCTATATATAATTTAATTGAATAAATCATGTTCTTATGTTCTAGAAAATTTCTTATATATGTTTGACACATGTAGAACACTATTAGGCAGATTATAAAGAAAAAAAATCGATTGGGAATTTCTTGAGAAATCAATGAAGTACTTGACACACCACTTCAATCATATAAGAATGAGGAACTACCATGTAGATATTTATGTAATGTTAATATTCGAAAATATTCACTTAATTGAGGGTGATAGGTTATGTGATTTTGGATCCTCTAATCCATTAATTTCATAGAAGAATATGCAATTTCATTACCAAAAACCCTGATATCATTATTACTAGATGACTAACCCTGACCCATCACATTTCCATTTATACATTTTCAAACACTAATTATAATTATTTCTTATTTATTTTGAATTATATATAATTCCAGCCCCCCCCCCCCCAATGTTTTCTCTATAAAATTAGATATTTATTTTATCACCTCTCTAAATAGACAACACTTGGTTTTCAGAACACTACAATTTACCAATGAAATAAAACGTTTTACACCAAAATGTGATAAATTCCTTCATTATACTATAATTAGTGCTAAAAAACTAGGATATTTGGTGATTTTTTCCACCATGGGAGGTGTTATGGATGGTGTAGTTGTGATTAGACCTATATGTGGGGATTCCAATATATACATTATGATGTGAATCTGAACCGACATTTTAAAAAACCAACCAAAATGAAGACTAAATGATTACCCAGACTAATCGTTCACAAGCCCACAAGTGAACATCCTCTTATGAGAGAGGATAAAAACTAGCAGTGAGGGTCTCAAAAAAGGATTTTGGGGAAAGTATACCCTCATGATCACTGTAGAAGAATGGAATATAACACATTAAATAATATACAACAACAGAATAGGTAATGTATTTGACACTTTCACAGGGGAAAGACTACCACTTGTTTTAACATTCATCGGCATCATATTTTTTTCCCACATTCCCACTTTATGAAAGAGGGAGGCATTCATCTCATTTGCAAAAATGACTACTCCTTGATCGAAATGGGATGATGGGATGTGGGGCCCTCCTTCGATGGATTCATAATATAAATTCATTGATTTTCTAGGTCACCCAATATATTAATACATTGTTCCTGAAACTCGTTACTGGTTCCATCTCTTTTTGGATTACCCATAATTACAATGCTTATTTATGGAAAATATAAGGGGTCTTGGCAGATAATTATGCTTCGGTCAGGAGAGTAGTTACGTTGGGAATGATGACATGTCTAGTTTCTGGAGAATTTGTCACCAATATTCATCCTCAAATGAGGGCTTCTAATGTTCATGGACCCTAAGGAATCCCACAAGAATCATTATGTATTTTACACTAGAGTCATATCTTATGAAGTTTTTCGTAGGGGTCCCATGTTTAGAATGAGTAGTAGTGAAGGTACATGATTTTAACATCTTTAGAAGATGTGATATAAATGACCATAATTCCTTATGAAGGTGTATAATAGAGGTATCTAACTTGGAGGGAATACCATGAAGGATTACTGATGGATGGGTCAAAAACCCTTTGAAGAAAGACCTGGGATATTGTGCCCCATATAGAGAAGTTTTAACACCATGATAGGATGATCTAAACACCAATGAGGGATGTTCAGAGTGGTACATCACAAGGAGGGAGAACATAGAAGATTTAATAGATGGGTGGGATAGAACGTCCTATGAGGGCGAAACAAGGATGGTATTTATCATGAATAGAAGGTGTCACATAGTAATGGGATGATTTTTAAATCACTCAGGGTGGATTAGAGAGGTACATCACTATGAGGGAGAACCTAGAATGTTTACTATATGGATGGTTTAGAACACCCTTTTAGATTAGACCCAAGATGTTGTGTCTCAGGAAGAGAAGGTTTTACACTATGAAGTGATGATCTGGAAAACCACATAGGGATGATCAGAGAGTTTCATTTATAGGAGGGAGCACCTGGAGAGATTACTGATGGACGGATTAGAACACCCTATAGGAGTAAACCTGAGATTGTGTGTCACATAATTAGAAGGTTTTACACTATGAAGGTATTATCTGGACATTAATGAGGGTGGATCAAAGAGGAACATCCCTTGAAGGTAGAAACTATACTGTTTACTATAAGGATGGGTCAGAACACCATATGAGGGTTGACTCAGGATGGTGTGTCTCATAAAGAGAAGGACTCAATCAATAAAGGGATGATATAGACACCACTTAGGGAAGATCAAGGAGGTACGAACCTATGAGTTAGACACAACATTTACCAATGTTCAGTATTGAAAATCACGGAGGAAACCTACATACCCCATTTAAAAGACAAGGATCAAAACCCATGTAGTTTGGAAGGGTATGGTGTGGGTCTTGAACTTGGTTAGCTTCCAACATGCTGATAGAAGAAGATATGGTAATGATATAGATTATTTGTAGGAACTTCCCATAAGGGTGGCATGATCTCACTGGGGATTTGCTGCCTGGGAATGGAATAGGATGGATATATAGGAACTATTGAAGTGGAATGGATGGAGATGGAATGTGAATGGTGTCGGGCTTGATACTTGGGTAGTTTTTCAACATATGCTAGCTACTTGGGAATCAAAGTCCACATAGTTCTTTATGGGTCATTGGGACATATACCAGTGAGGAATCCTAATCAAAATGTGACATGTGGTTGGGGAATATGCATAAGAGTGACCCATAGGGACCTGAAAGAGATGTGACCTCTAGGTTTACGAATGAACCCCCCTTTATTCATGGATACTCTAGGGAGTGAAAAATGTAGGAGGGAATGATGGGTGGATTCTAGGATCATAGATGTTGATGCCTAGGAGGAGGGCATTGAGTTTTACCATTGGTTGGGATTGAACCTCAGGAAAGTGTTTGGCATACCCTATTTAGTTGACAGGGATCAAAACCTATATAGTTTAGATTAGGTGGGACATACACATGGATAGTGTCCAAGAATACTAGGATATCATGGTTACTACTAAAATATAAGTCCACATGAGTCATGCTCGGTTTGAGAATCAAGAGGCAGCAATATAACATACTGTTGTGTTGTGGATGGTGTGCACGCATGAGTTTGTGTTGTGTTACAGATAGAAGAAGCATTTTGATGATATCATTCCATGTGAGGAAAATATAATTTCTTGTGAGGAAGATCTCATGATCATGGATATCAGTGGGTGTAGAAAATGCACAGGGTATAGCACCCCATTTGCATTACACAAGTTGAGGCTATAGATTAAAGTCTTGTTTAAAGGGTGATGTAACTCATTAGTTTTACATCCTCCTTCATAGATGGAGTCGACTCACTTCTTATAAGTTGTGATAACATAACTACCACTCACCAACCATTGTAGAAGGGAGGAAAAAAGAAAGTCTAGGAGGCAAGGGTCCTTATTCCAAAAATTAAGTGGAATTAGTATACCTTTTCCAAAATTCAAAAGGCAGGGTGATGAAATTGTGGAAAAACATGTTAGGGACCATGAAATTAGTAAAAGAAATCCTAGAGGGTTTTAATGAGAAGTTGTGCATAGGAAATGAGAGTTTCACACAATAGGTACATGAACAAACTACATTTGAGTGAAGGAAAACAATTTATCATCAATATAAAGGCATGTGCAAGAATAATGGCATGCAACCAAAAAGGAAGGGGCGAGTGCAAGATTCTGTTACCGTTAGGGTTAGGTTTGCACACATGTGGAGAATTTTATAAGCACATTACATCAAGGTACATAAAGTGAGTGAGGGACAAACCACTATAGTCCCACACAAATTAGGACACCCAGGGAACCTATTTTGAAAGGTATTATACCTTATGAGGATTATCTTTTTTGATTACATGGAAGATGCCTCTTATGCATAGCATAACAGTGTTTCATCTTCTAGATGATAACCGGAAAGATGGGGGTGTACTTGTATATATATAAAAATAATAATGGGGTGGTACATAAGATTACGGGCATGAAAGAGTCCTTCCTAACAAAATTCTCTTTGAGCTGCACCAAGAAAATTTGAAAAAGAACATTTGACATAACATTGGTCATGGAAGGGCCTTGTATGAGAAATTATAACTTGTGTGCCCTCATCGTATCTTATTTTCATATCTATTGTGATTATCGAGATGTCTCATTGAGCAGGATGGGGCCCTTGGTTTAACCAGATTTAGATGTTTTGGTTCATTGTGTAATTCAGCACCAAAAAATATTCGCCCTTGGAATATGAGTTGGAAGTGGTCTAAAATGTTTTGTTCCAAGGGAAATGCTGAAGAAATCAGTGAATCATCAAAGATACATGCAAAAAAAACATAATTTACCATGGAATTGTCATTGTGCATGCATGGAGGACCCAACCAATACATATTAATATGATGGGAGGACTTATGCACGGTTCCTTGATTTTTCTTGTGATAGGTTATTTTTATCTCATGCACACAATTTTATGAATCCCAAAAAGAAAATAAAAACTCATCTACTACCTTACATACCTCTACCATTTCATTCCATGCACTTTTTTTTACTGAAATCATTGAGTTTTGTGTGACCTATGATCATTCTTTCCTAGATTGTCACCTTTTTCATGCAGAAAACATAGAATTTTTACTTTGTTTTTTGTGCTTCAATGTGCAATACCATTAGAATTTCAATAATATGTTGTTGTGAGTAAAGATTTTAATGCATTTCAAATATCGAAAATGATTAGGGAAACATATATCCTTCGTGCTAGGGGAGACATGTAATATAGTAAGATAATATTGGGCCTATTTTCACAGTCACAGGAAGATTATCTCTAGAGAGATAGCCCTTCACTGTGGAACATTGGTACACATGATGAAGTATCCATCCCTAGAATTGAGGATGATTCATGGAAATCATTTTTACCATGGGGAGAGAGCCTTCAGTGGTATAACATCAATATTTATAGCCATTTCGCAATGGAGAATCAGGAGATAACCATCTATGTCCTGAATGAAAATACTTGAATGATCATATGAAACAACCAGAAGGATGAATTTTTTCCTTCCCACTATGCTAGAACCTTCCAAAAAAGAATGAGGGATGGTATAATGGCATAGATTTAGGATTGTAACCTATTCCCTAGGGTTAACATCACAAATGAATGGTAATAGTCATACTTGGTATGCAACACATGCCAGAATTTTAGATAACAGTTATAGAGTATTAGGTAGTTTGAGGCTGTATGGATTCCCCAATTAAAGTTCTAAAAATAGGAGGAGCTACTTCCATATCTATTTAGTCTATGGTATCTTGAAAAAAACATGTTTGACATTCACCAAGTCGATTTTGGCATCAGATTTTGGGATATTCATTGCATCAGAGACATTCCCCTAGAGGTATTTCAATAAGATGAATTCCTTACACTAGTGAATACCTAGAAGGATCAATAGAGGACCCTAATCCCAACATGACACATGGTTGAAGTGGAGAATGGGAATCTTAAAACCAGGTACATCAATAGTATATCCAATTGTTCACATGGTTCGAACTATTCATCAAGATGGATTAGAAGATTAGGAATATAAGCGAAGGGAAGCAGGGTCTGAATTCTTCACAAATGAGTAAGGAAAGATTATACCGTGTGGTCTTAGAGGTGGGATTATATCAATAATGGGGTTGCAACATAGATGAGTGATGCAACCCATTCAGTCGATATATTGTATTACATGATGAATTCTTGGGTAGGTAGATATTTCCAGTGATGGATACAAGAATGGGGGTCTACCCGAGGTCCTTGGTAATGGAGAGTACCATGGAATTTCACAATAGGGTCAAACTAGGGTTCCAATGATGGAAATAATTTATAGAATCATGGCATGCATCTCAATGGGATGCAGCCCAAGGAGAATTTTCACACCATTCAAGTTCTTGCATGGCTGGATTACAACCACATTTTGAAGATATGATCTTCCAAATGAAATCCCTCACTGAGGTTCCCATCTACAACAATCCCTTCTGAATATCATTGGGTTTTGGTAACTGACCAACTAGGATGAAGAAATCATACTCCATGTTTTCAATCATGCACATTTCGACTTACTTCCCTTCAACACTATAGTCGACCAAATGGTGGATGACCTGCGAGGCTCATGAGAAGAGAGAGAATATTTGAGGAGTTTTATGTCTAGGTTTCTAGTTTTTTGAATGTATTGTAAGTTCATTTGAAAATCATATATATTTTCATGATTTTCTAGGATGATTGGATTCCTTAGGAATCTGGTGATGAAAATGTACACATGGGTCCCTGATCAGAAGTGCTCATGCATCCCATTCTAGCTGTGGTGCATGATATCAACTAGTGGTTCTGGTGAGACAATCACACTTACCCATAAGGGTGTCAATATTGACTATCAATGTAATATGATTATCACTTGTCGGTGTCATACCAATATGTAATCATTTGAAAATGTTGTTGGAAAATCAATGTAATGAGAATGGATCCAGAGTGGTGAGAAGACAGGGGGGATACCACCCAAGGGGTGAGGCAGGAGGTAGGCCAATGGAATAGATTAGAACGAGCAGGATCCACAATAGTGTGAAAATCACAAGTAAAGTGTGTACCTCCACCTTCTAAAGAGGGGTGGCATGAAACTGTCCTTGCGGACCAATGAAACAAGCACCCTGGTAATAAGATAAGGTTTCTATTGCAACCAATTACTGATGTGTCATCCTATCCATTTGGTATAAATGGATTACTTTTTGAAATTTTTTATCATATGAAGACATATGGTGGAATCTTAAGCATGTTGACATTGAATTTCCAAAAATTAGAAGCATTCAGGTGGTGGAAAGGTGAAGATTTCACAGGTGGTTTGAGTACATGATGACCATGGATACATAAATAATCCAGAGTGGACAATATGAGGAGCCGCATACACTAATAAACGTGATACTTGTACAATAATCAAATTGAGAAGAAACACATTAATTGGATGTGATAAAGGAAGAATAATAAGAATACGAAAAAGAAGAAGGAGAATAAAGGGAAGAAGAATATGAAGAAGGTTAAGAAGGAGAAGATGAAATGGAATCCTTGTGGAATGATGGTCTGGAAGGGAGTCCTTGGGAGAGTGGTGACATTGTGGTCTCCACAGAAGTGTTCACTGACCAACTCCTTATGAGCTCAATGTACTCATACATTCTACTTGTTTTATATTTTCACACTATGGATATACTAAACAAAACCCATCCTAAACAAACAAATATTGCTGATGAACAAGAGAGGCCCTCAGTAGAGGTAGAATATGATGGTCTCGGGCACAATAGAAGCTCGTGGGTGGATGTTCCCACTAGGATTTTTGTAATTAGCAGTGATCAATCTTTGATCAATATGATAATAAATGACATACTCAATGGATCGAATCACAGAAATACACAACGAAGAAGAATAGTCTTGGAACCACAAAAGGAGGATCGTCACAAGTTTATTATAATTAATTTAATTAAATGGAAGGAATTACCTTTTAATGGATTATTTATTCATTGATATTTCTAATCATGTTCTAATGTGATTCGTCATTGCGTCGTAGAAGCCAAGTGTAGCATTCCTCTAGTGGTGATCCACGCATGCACCCCGTATCACTGGACGTCGCCAATGGAATCTGCTGGTGCTAGCGTGGAGATGCCTTTGCCTGCATTTTTTTCCTTAGATCACCTTGATCCAATATAGGAGTATTTCTCTCGGTCTTGAGAGAGTTCTTGGAGAAACAAGTTTTTTCAACCTTGAGATAATTCTCTGAATTTTTTGTGCAAAATGATTATGGAAATGTGGTGGGGTTGTGAGGATATTTATAATCATGTTTGATATTATAGAGATATGACAATAAATAAATGCATTATGCATTTTATTTATTTCATTAACTCTTATTGAAAACCCACATGTTGAATCATTAATTCCTTGACATGCGTTTTAGAGTTATGATAATAAATAAACTCATTACACGTTTTATTTATTTAAGTAAATCTTATAGAAAACCCCTATGTTGAATCATTAATTCTGTGACATCTGCCCACACTGATTATAATAAATATCATTTAATGAAACAAATATTATTTCCTCAAAATCCTGAATGGAAAACTACAAGGCATGTAATCATTAATACACAAAGTGTACTTGTTTTTCATTTCCTTTCCAAAATGAAAACTACATGGCACGTACATTCATTGTACACAACATGTATATCTTCTTTTCAGTTTAGTCTCCCTCAAACATTAAAACGATTTAGTCTTCCTTGAATAATTATTAAACTATATGCAGGAATAATCTTTATTCTTCCTAAGATACTTGGATACACATAGTGTGTCACCCTCTAGGCCACTTTCTCATTGGCATTATACCGGTTGGCCTAATGTCTGTGATTACTATCTAGAAATGGTTCAAGGCACCCAAGAGAAAGAAGTTGATACCATATTGACGTAACACCTCATACGAACACTTACCGTGTAATTTAATCTCCTTGTCTCAATATCTCATCAATATGGTTTCATGGCAGGGTCACAAACCTATATGCTTTATCCCTAATTCATTGACTTCCAGAAATAAACACGCTATAACACCATGGCCATGGAATTTCGACAACAATTCTATTATAATCAATGGGCCCGATAAATCTACTTCTATAAATAAGGAAGGGATAAATTCTTCCTCTACTTATCAATTAACAACATGTCATTCATGGAAAACCCAACATAACCTACTTCTTACCAACTGTCTTCATGATGGTTTTGGTCGGGAAATCTAATTTTGTGAGTCATGACATTAGTTAATGATAATATTCTAGTCTAAGGACCATTACTCACGCATGTAGATAACAATGTCTGATGAAACCAAGACATTAAGAATTAAAAATTTTGGGTCTGTTCTCATAATCTTCCATCTTAGAGATTACCAAGTGTGAACTACAAGAGATAGAGTCTCATCTTATTAGATGTAATCGCAAATGATGGTCTTTATACTATGTGTCCTATCATAGTATATCATCCAATCATAGAACATTCTTTAAGAATATTGTTATATCATTTCAAGGTTCTCATCATAGAGGGGATATTCCATTAACATATTAATGAAACCAATATTCTTGGACATTATTATATTATAGTCATGCAGAACAATGAAAAATATATAATAAGTGTATATTCATGTAATCAAATTATAAACAATTGGTTTTGAGGACACCAACTCTAACATACTCTCACTTGGACAAGAGCCAACTATTTACGACTTTTAGTCCGATAGACCTCACATAATGATCATGTTTATGATGAGTCAAGGCTTTAGTCAAGGGTCCATCCACATTGTCGTCTGTGGAAATACTGTCATTGTTACTTCAACTCTCTGAGAAAAATCCCTTAAGAGATGATACTTCTGAAGTATGTGCTTTGTCCGCTGATCTGACCGTGGCTCTTTTTCAACTACCACAACTGCAGTATTATCACAATAGAGTGTGATTGAATCTTTACTGCTAGGTACTACATCCAACTCTTGGAAAAATCATTGCATCCATACTACATATTTAGTTTCCTCAGAAGCTATGATATACTAGGAATCTGGAGTAGAATCTATGACAGCAACTTTCTTTATGCTCTCCGAGCTCACTACACCTCAATTTAAACTAAAGATGTATGCAGTCTGTGACTTCATGCCATCATGATCAGTCTAGAAACTAGCATCAACATGTCATCTGATGACTAGGTCCTCATTTAATCCATAAACTAGGAACATATCCTTAGTACTCCATAGATTCTTAAGGATAGTCTTCACTTCCATCTAATGGTGGTATCCTGGATCATCTTGAAATCTACCTACCACACTTAATGCATAAGAAACATCTAGACTTGTACATAGCATAACATACATTACATACCCCATCACATATGCTTAATGGATCTTTTCCATTTTCTTTCATTCCACATGTGTTTGAGGACACATTTTCTTGGAATGATGAATGCCATGTGATACTGGAAACAATCCCCTCTTGGACTTTTTCATACTAAATCTCTTTAGTATCTAGTCAATGTATGTAATTTGACTGAGGCCCAACATTCCCTATGAACTACCACAATGAATCTTGATCCCAATAATATATGATGCATCACCCATGTCGTTCATAGAAAATCATTTATCAAACCATGACTTAACTTACTGTAATATAGGTACTTCATTTCTAATTAGTAATATGCTATCAACATATACTATTAGAAAAATGATTTCACTTCCTCTAATCCTTTTGTAGACACAAGGCTCACATTCGATCATAACAAAGACACATTCTGTTACGGCTTCATAAAAATGAATGTTCAAAGACCTTGATGCTTTCTTTAATATATAAATGGTTTTCTGCAACTTTCATACCCTGTTGGCTTCCTTTGGAGTCACAAACTGTTTAGTTTGTGTCATGTAGATATCTTCCTGGAGGTTCCCATTGAGGAATTCTGTTTTGAAATCCATTTCTCAGATTTCATAGTCATGGTATGCGGCAATGGCCAATAAGATTCTGATGGATTTCAGCATCAAAAACATTGAAAAGGTTTCATCATAGTCAATTCCATGATGATGTCTATAACCTTCTTCAACCATTCATGCCTTATAGGTGCCGAATTGTCCCTTAATGTCCAGTTTCTTCTTGAATACACATTTATTACCAACATGATTTACACCAACTGGAGGATCTAACAAAATCCAGACTTGGTTTTGGTACATGGAATCCATTTCAGTGTTCTTGGATTCTTGCAACATGGAAACTTATGTGCCTTCAACTACTTCCTTGTAGGTAAGAATATCATCATTGTCATCCAATAATGAGTCACCATCCTTGGTGACAAGAAAACCATATCATTTTGGTTCTCTAAACTCTCTCATGCTCCTACGTAGTTCTTGTGTCTCTGAAATAGATTGTTCTTCCACAGGGCTTTGTGGAATCTGTTCTTGTACCAAATCTTATGTTTCTTGAGCCTTAACGTCATCTAAGTATTTCTATCTTCCACTATCTCTTTTGGAGATTCGATCGCTCTCAAAGAATATGGCGTGTCATTCCACTGTTACCTTTTTATCTGAGGGGTTGTATAGGTAATATCTCCTTGTTTCCTTGGGATATCTTATAATGGTACTAAATGTTCCTTGGGTTGCAAGTTTGTTACCTGAAGAGGCCTTAACAAATGCTTCACTACCCCACACATATAAATTTGATAACATGGATTTGCGTCCACTCCATTACTCATATAGAATACCATTTATCGATTTAGATGGTATTTGTTTTAGTATGTGTGATGTTGTTTGTAATTTATATCACCACAAAGATAATGGAAGACACAGATGACTCATCATTGATCTCACCATGTCCAATAGTGTGTGGTTCCTCCTTTCAATTACACCATTACACTGAGGCATGTAAGGAGGATTGAGTTGAGATAGATTATCAAACTCCTGTAAGAAATCAATGATGTCCTGATTAAGATATTCTACTCCTCTGTCTGAGTAGAGTTTCTTAATCTTCTTACCAAGATGGTTCTCAACTTCATTATTGTATTCTTTGACTCGATAAAAAGAATTTGACTTATAACTTATTAAGTAAATATGTCCATATCTACTAAAATCATCAGTAAAAGTTATGAAGTATAAGAACCCACCCCTTTCTTCAACTGGTAATGTTCCACACACATCTGCATGAACTAATTCTATAACCCTTTTAGCCCTATCACCTTTCCCACAAAAATAGGAATTTGGTCATTTTTCTTGGTAGACATGCAAAACAAACACCAAGTAGTTTTAGTTAGAATGAATATAAATACCCATCTTTATGTAATTTTGTCAAAGTTTTCTCATTGACATGACTTAGACGGTGATGCCAATGTTGGGTGTGGTATGAGTAATGTGAATTAAATTTTTCATTGCTTTCCATTACTTGGTTTGTGTATTCTAACGCATAAAGACTGTTATATAAATATTCCCTACCAAAACAAATTCTATCTTTATAAATTTATCAACATTCATTTCTAAACCTGAAGATGAATCCATCAGTATCTAATCTGGATACTAAAATAATTTTTTTCGTTACATAGGGTACATAACAACATCCTTTTACTACCAAGACCATCCTAGTAGGCAATGTGGGGTGGTAGTCTCTGACAGCTACTGCAGTGAGTCTGGCTCCATTGGCTGCTCACAGATCCACCTCACTATAGTCAATCATTCTGAATCTACTTGGTTATTATATATGGATACATATGTGAGCACCACAAGAAGTATCTAATTCCCAATTGGTATAAATATATAGATTGCATTTTATAACAAACTCACCTAAATCTTCTCCTTGCTTCCATGGTAGGGTACAGTTTTTATTCCATTAGACCTTCTTGCCACATGAGAAACAAACATCCGCATGTTCTCTTGCCTCCCCTTTGATCTTCCTTTACTTGGACGACTTTGAAGAATCTTTGGGATTAATTTTATTCTCCTTCCATTAACTTTTATTCATCATAAGTACAGAAGTATTTTCACACTTCGTATCATTGTTCACTTGGAAAATGAGTATAAGAAGATCAGATTGAGACTTCTCAGTGTAGTTCCATTTTATATTTACAACAATGTTGGAGAAGCTCTATAGGAGTACTGCAAGAATGATATCAGTACCCAGTTCATCGAGGAGTTTAAACCCTGGAACCTCCCAGTGCTCAATGTAGCCAATGAGCTTGAATATATGAGGCCATGTTGGGGCACCCTCTCCAAGAATGCTCTTAAATAGAGCCATGGAGATCTCAAACCATTCCTATCTTTATCTCTCCTAGTATATACCATGAAGGCGCTCTACCATTCTATAGGAATACATGTCTTTAGGAGACTTCATGAGATCATTATACATTGATGATAGTATCAAACATTGTACGTCAAGTGTATTGCTCAAATGTTGATCATAGACCATTAATTCTTCATCACTCTCCCCTTGGGCAGGTGAATCAGGGTGTGAGGACTCTAGAATGTAAAACAATAATTTGTGGCATAGGATAAACCGAAGGAACCTATACCATTCCTAAAAGGTAATGTTGGTGATGATATTTTCATTACCCAGAATTGATCGTAGAGAAAATGTGGTTGACGAGTTTGTCATATTGATTATAAAAATTAAAAGAGAATATTTATCAGTACTTTTCGGATTAGATTTTATGAGAAATAATAACTTTTATTAAGTCTCCCACTATTTTATCAAGTCCCAATAGCCCTCACCATTGAACTGGGAATGTCTAGTTTCCATGACATTCCAGTGGAAAGGATTAATATTCCCCTTCGCATAACCCCAACAAAAGTTGGTCATGATATTTAAAGGTATTTAGGTACGCATGTCTTTGCCAACTGTGAGCTTACAGATCCATGATCTGTTGAATGGACTCCCCAATCCTGAAATCATGACTTGTATTTCCTCGACAATGGCCTCCCTTTTACAACATGTCGTGCAACGGATACTCAACTTGATGTAAAATGTTTATGTCAACCCAAAACCTTCATAAGTTAATCCCTTATAAAAGTTAATATCCCAACAAGTGTTGGTGAAACACATAGTTTTATTAAGTCATTCCCTTAACCATGTAATAGAAGGATTGGTCTGACTTAATATAGTATTTAAGGGATTTTAATCCATTATCCATAGTTTTGAATTATCACATGTTTTTTAATATTATGTGATTATTTCTTATGTGATTAACCATGTTATGATAATGTTTATGAGTAGTCTAGTTTTTATTTTATTCCATCGTTGAGTGCTTGTTTATTTCATTAACATTGTGTTCATGACAACACATAAATAATAAAAAAATTGTACAATCAGACAGAAATAAAATAAGATGGCATGATCATGAGTTTCTATTGGTTAGCTTATCTAGCAGTTTTGATAAGCTATCCCTGACCTAGAAAAAACACCTTAAACCAGATGGTTCGTGTTTTTCATCTCCCACATGTCCTCCTTTGTATCTTCATGGATTGGTTTTTCCCCAGCATCGAATTTTGAACCGTATCATATGGCTTGGGAGATCCTCCCTTACATGGGGTTTACATTGAAGAAACCATGGTCATGCATTCCCTACATTTCATTGGAAGAAGGCTCACAGGCCAACAAATTTAAATGAATCCATACACACACAAAGGGTATTTGGTCTAGCTCAAGATCATCCATAGCATGAAATGACATTTACTCATATTTAGTATTCAAATTCTATTAATCGTTCTTTTATTCAAGATAATTCACAACTGAATTCAATTAATTATGATTTATAAATAATCAATTATTTATCTTAAATTATTTACTAAATTTCCTTGAGTTTCTTCTCATCCAAATTCCTTGCACGAGTTATTTTAAATTAGAGGAAACCTTGTGAAATTCCATTTCTAGAAAGTACACGACATGTAGGATATATTACATGGCATGTATTTGTTTTCACCATTTATCCAAAGTACACATTTGGGGCTTTGGCGTGTTATCTGTACTGTGGAAATTTTGGAGTGCATGACATGTTGATAAATCTAACATGACGTGTACGTGTTACACGGTTACAGGCCTGGCAATCTCGTGTACGTAGTACATGACTTCTCATTGAACACAGTTTCACCTTGGCGAGATTGGACTACACGGCGTGTCGATTCAACATACATGCTTTGTATTTCAGTTTCCATGTACCATTTAGTTCTGGTCAACAAGGTGTAATAAAAACATTGGATGCTTAATTCACACACAGTGGTTTGGCAGACTAGTACCCTTTCATTGAACCTAAGTACAGGGCATGTAGATTTCACTACATGCCGCGTATTCCTGTATTGTACATACAGAATGAGAGGCTCTTCTGGATGAGTTCCTCATTTTTATTTTAATCCAAATTAAAATTAAAATGACATTTCTGTGATGTGAATCGAGAAATGAAGGATTTAGAATAAATCTCATTCATTCAGTTTTATAGAACGATTTATCTTGAATAGCATCAAATATAAATGCGTAAATTATCAACAAAAATTAAATAACTATAATCAATTTTGTATCCTCGATCTGATACCAGTCGAAGGTCCTATGCGTAGTGGAATATTGTGGGTGGATGTTCCCACTTGGCTTTTTGTCATTATCAATGAACAATCAGGGATCAATACGACAATAAATGCCAGACTCTACAGATCGAATCATAGAAATTGTCAAAGAAGAAGAATAATCATAGAACCACAAAAGGAGGATCGTCACAAGATGATTATAATTAATTTAATTAATTATCAAGAAGTAAATTTTATGGAATTCTTTCTTCATTGATATTTATATCACATTCTAATGTTATTCATCATTGCGTTGCAGAAGCCAAGTGTAGAATTCCTTTAGCGGTGATCCAAACGTGCACCCCATATATCTGGACATCGCCAAAGGAATCTTTGGGTGCTATCATAGAGAAGCCATTACTTTTTTTGTCTGCCATAGATCACCTTGATCTGATGGAGGAGGATCTCTCTTGGTCTTGGGAGCATTCTTGGATAAAGGAGTTCTTTCGGCCTTGAGAGAATTCTCCAGATTTGTTGTGCAAAACGAATAGGGAAAAGTGTTAGGGTTATGAGGATATTTATAAACGGGTTTGAGGTTATAGAGTTATGACAATAAATAAATGTGTTACACATTTTTTTAATTTCATTAAATCTTATTGAAAACCCCTATGTCGAATCATTAATTCCTTGACATGAGTTGTAGAGTTAGGACAATAAATAATCGGGTTACACGTTTTATTTATTTCATTAACTCTTATTCAAAAACCCAATGTCGAATCATTAATTCATTGACATGCTCTGATGCTATTTATAATAAATATAATTTAACAAAACAATATTATGACCTCAAAATCTTGAGTGAAAAAATACACGGTATGTAATCATTAATACACGACATGTACTTGTTTTTCATTTCCTTTCCAAAATGAAAATTACACGATGAATACATTCAATGTACACGGGGTGTATATTTTGTTTTCATTTTATTATTCCTCCAAAATTAAAATGATTTCAGATTCCTTGAATAATTATTAAACCACATGCATGAATAATCATTATTCTGCTTGAGATACTTAGATACACATAGTGTGTGACCCTCTTGGCCTCTTTCTCATTAGAATTATATGGGCTTGCCTAAAGTCAAAGATTACTATCTAGAAATGTTCAAGGAACCTAAGAGAAAGAAGTTAATGCCACATTGACGTGTCACCTCATACGAACACTTACTGTGTAATTTAATCTCATTGTCTCAATATCTCATCAATCATGTTTAATGGTAGTGTCATAAACCTATATGCTTGATCTGTCATTATTTGACTTCCAAAAATAAACTCGTCATAACACCATGGTCAAGGAATTTGAGAGGATGTTCTATTTCAATCATAGGGCCAAAGATATCTACTTCCATAAAAATGGAAGGGACAAATTCTTCTTGACTTATCAATTAACAACATGTCATTTGTGATGCACCCAGTGTACCCTACTTCCCAACAACTATCTTCATGACGGGTTTCATCTGTAAATCTAAGTGTGTGAGTCATGACATTAGTTAATGATAATATTCTACTCTAAAGACCATTACACAGGCTCATTGATAGAAATGTATGATGACACAAAGACATGCAGAATTACTACTAGAGGGTCTGTTCTCATAATCTCACATCTTGCAGATTACCAAGTGCGAACACCATGAGAGAGAGTCTCATCTTTTTACGAGTACATGCTCAAGAAGGTCTATGTACTATGTGTCCTATCATAGTAGATCATCCTACCCTAGAACGTTATTTAAAAATATTGTAATAGAATTTCAGGGTTCTCATCATAGCGGGGATCTTCGATGACCTTATTAATGCAACCAATAATCTAGGACATTATTATATTATAGTCCTGTAGAACAATGAACAATATATAACATGTGTATATTGATTTAATCAATGTATAAACAATTGGTTATCATGACACCAACTCTAACAGATGATACGCCAGCTGGTATAGGGTATCATTCCCATGAACTAGCATCTAGGGCCGCCGTATGTGGGGATTAGTCCATGGATGAGGCAGTTGGAGGTGTACCAAACAAGGAGGGAAATGTGGAAAGCTCGGTACTGTTAGACCATTTTTTCATCTATAGGGTACCATTTCATGGAATTCCCATGGAGTCACATACTATAAAATCCTGATAAAGAAGGTTCATCATATAAATTCCTCTTCCAAATAAGAGAAAACCCAGAATGGCATGGCCATAATCAGGTTTCTAATATATTAACATCACTATGTGCCTATCCTATACAGCTCACACTCAATGATAGTGGTGGATAGTTCCAGACATCGACATACCATATGGTGAGGTATTTCTTATATTGAAATCCTCTACATTGAACCAATAGTTTGACTAAAATTAAATTGGATCATGTTAGTCATCGATATCACTAATTCAATCCTACCATCAAATGAAAAATATTGAGTAAGGTACTTTTTTCTATGAAATACATGAATGATTGAGTACCCCAGATGAACATGTGGAAAGGGAATTGAAGGGATATCATCTGATGTTTGTGCTCATTCATGTGGAGATTATTTCCTGACCGATCTAGCATTGGTGGTTTTAGACGAATATGAAGTTAATATCATGAGTGATTCCACTTATTGGGAAAACATAAGGCCAAAATGGTTTTTCCTTATGGGTAGGAGGAAATTTATAATGGTCACCCTCATGACATAGAACATAGAATCTCATAGTGGATTCTAGAATAAGATCATGCTTCGGAACACATGGTTTCCTTCCATGAATATGAGCATACAGATCATAATGAGTTAGAAGATTATGATTCTAGATCAGAAAAGCAAAATCACATCATACGAACCTATAAATGGATGTGAATTCAACATTTCATTAGTCAAACTATAAATTCAGAGCTAGTGGGATGAATGGGATCCATTCACCATTGGCTACACAACCTGTGTTTTGGAGGTGGAGATGCTCTAAATCCCCACATGTTGGTCGATGAATTCCTCACCAAAAATATACGGTCAGGGATCCATCACGTGAAAGATTTTTTGATCCAAGAAAAGTATCAAATTATTTGAACTCTATGGTAATTCACTCAAGAGATCCATCAACTAGAAGAGAATGTAAGATTTCATAAAAAATTCCTCGTAACTGAATAAAAAATCATCAGCAATAAGAGTCATCAACTAGAGGATGATGAGGACCAAATGACGTAGAAAACTTATCAGATTAACGAACATTATTATGAGTGAATGTGGGTAGATTCAATAGATGATGAGAATCACCCATCATCCAATAATAATGAATCAGAGATTGGGAGGTGAAAAAATATTTATAGGCCACATGCCAATGGTAGAATGATTTATAGGGCTCTTTCACTGGAGTGGATCTTTAGGGGATGTTTTTCTAAATTAATGAATTTTAATTGTTGGTTTTCATTGAATCTTTTTATGATAATTGAAACATTTTTTATAAATTAATATCCACACATCAATTATACTATTAAAATAAAAATTGACCTATCCCTATTCTTATATAGGTCATACCTGGTCTGAGAAATAAAGGAAAACCAGATAATTTTTGATGTCAAATGAGACTGTCAGATAACCATTGAACTCTTTGGATGTTCTATTTTTAATTGAACACATGGAGTGTTTGGATAGAGAGTGGACCTGGTTGGAGGATATGAATCTCGTAGCTGCCAACATGCTTCACCATCATGAACTAGTGTGTGAATAGGAAAACTATCAAGGAGTTTGAAACATTCAGAACAAAGTGGAATGGGATCAGTGAATCAATATACCAAAAATTTGAAGCATAATGAATGATGCATCACAATAGAAGAAAATATTGTGATCATTTTTGAAACCCATATTTCTCATTTATTATTATATAATTATAAAATAAAAAATGTCAACTACTCGACCAATTTGAAATATAGTACATATCATGAATTTTAATCAAATGGCTTGTGTGGTGTTGGTCTAGGATGGTAAGTGTGTCTTCGCCAACCATCATTCCATTAAGGGGTACCTTCAGATGTGAAATTTGATGATGAATATTATATGAGTCATGAAAAGTGTGGTGATAGAGTAATGGAATTATTTAATGTGTTCCAACATTCTTGTAATTAATCCATCATGGACTAGAAAACATTGGAATCTGTGTATTGGTATGAAACAAATATCAAACATACTTCTAATGGAAGCATAATCCTTGATGTTGAGAGACACTAGCATTGGGAAAGGACCTATAAGGTGAGGGCCTGGAATAACTTTTCATTTTCAAGCTTGAAAATGAGTATGATGAACACATTTTTTAACAACATATGGTGAGGATGATTCATGGTATAGTATAATGTCATGTGGTCAGGATGAGTCACATTGTTTAACATCATGTGACTGGAACATTTCATATAGTTTAAGGTCATAATTATTGTATTTAATCAAAGTTTTTAAATTCATGTTTCATGGAATAATTATATTGTGTATTCCCCCAATATTTTTATTGAAAAGGGGAATGAAATCCAATGTGAACTATCCAAAGATTCTCAGGTACATCACATAAGTATGAAAGAACATACAGGGATGATGGAATATGTGATGTGGCATGAGATAAACTCAATTTGAATGATAGATAAAGGAGCCAATATACAACACCATTTATCTTCTTGAGTCTCCTCATTTAAAGAAATATTTTTCAAACTGATCATCCCTCACGTGGCTCAACCTCATTGGTACCACCCTACTAAAACTCATAATCCATTGTGATCCATGCACGGTGTGGGAAAATATGAATGGTATAGGATATTTACCTTATATGTGGGAGTGTACAATAGGAGAAATGCTATGAGTGGAATACTACCATGATACAATAATATTGATAGGAGAGTTTGTTGATACATTCAAGGTTCACATGATGAGGTGAACGATAGGTAAGGTATGATTATTGATCGTGTTCGAAACACATGGACAATAACCATACAAATATAATATGGAGAGAGAAAATTTATGAATTTATGTTGAGAAATTAGAGAAATAGGAAGCAATATTTATTTCCATAATCCATTAGGGCATTGGATTTGGAATTATGGTCGAAGATATGACATTAGACCATCACCATTAGGGGGGTCCTCTGGATGTGAAATATGGGGACGATCTGAACCTGAAAAGTAATGAAGTGTGGAAAAAGAGTACAAGAGAGTGGGAATAAAACATGTAAATTATAGATTGTTTAAGGTTTTATTTCATTGACAATGTTGGGAAATATAATTTCATTTTTCATGATCTATAAGATCTCAGTTTAAGGCCATAGAACTCGTTCCATGCTTTCATATAGTTTTATGTCAAGATTCTTGGACTATGATGGTAACATTCAATCGAATGGTGTATATGTGGCACTCAAGAAATAAAACTTGATGTGAATGAGAAATAAGTATCCAACATAATATATAGATACTATTAAATGAACTCTATAATGTTTTTTTCATTGAGATTATATCAAAATCAAGGCCTATTGAACAATGGTTGGAAAGAGTTTACGTCTGGAATCAAATGAAAACTTTCTCATCATTGCTACATATCCCATAAAGATGGGAATCAAGTAACATGTAATTTTAGAACACATCATGGTTGAATCCCAACAATGTTATAAGAAATAATCTCTTACCAGGGAACTGAGTCATCCCATGATTACCCACAGAAATCCTTAAATTACTTAGGGTATAGCTATAATTAGCATCGTGAATTGGGGATGTTGGGATTATAGTTTTTGGTCATGGAGTTAGGACCATAAATGATGGTGTCTCTAGTGGGAATGTTCATTGAGGTCTTATTATAACCCTACATGAATGGTGGGATAAGGTGGCCCAATGCCACACACCACATCTCAATAGAGACATGCATATAATTTAATGTCATAATACATAGAATATGGGCTCCTAGATTAAGGTCATGAATTTTAGACATGGGGGGAGAAGGATCACCAAAAGAGGCGTGTTATGTTTGGTAGAGTGAGTAATCCAACCTGAATATGGACCTAGGAGGCTGGTTGATGCACCACATTTTACTATAGGAGCTTCTTTTGAGATAGATCCTAAATACATCCACATGTATTGTGTGAAAGGGACATCTGACATGAGTGATCCAATGAGGAGTGTTTTCCACATATTGGGTATAAGTGTGAAGGAAAAAACGAAAGGTTAATTTGGAGTTGGTCCCAAAGACTACATGTCTAGGCACTGCTTCATATCGCATTAATATGGGAATCAATCCATAAAAAATAATTTATTTTTTCTTTAGTTCAAATTCACGTATTGAGGATGTAGGTGACATATCGTTAAATAAGAATATTGTTGCAACTGGACCCAATATTGGTGATCCAGGTATCACTATGCTTCACATGAGGATGTGAATCATGCCACACATAGTTTTTGAGGATTAATCTCTCTACACAGGTTAGACCCATACATATAGAGGGGGTATTTTTTGTTTCTGTTTTTTTGAGTGGATGGACATGGATGGAAACCTAGATGTCACTACATGTCCTGTGCAGAATGGAATCAGGCCATATATTGTTATTAATAGAAGGAATGGTATATGAACAATGCCGAAGGTAATTTCCCCCAAGATTAAACACCATAATGATGTGCAATTTTTAATTATTTATCTAGGGTGATGATGTCGTTGTTTAAGGTCATGTGATAGGATCTGTTCATACATTTTATCATCACCTGATACAGACACCCGTTTCTATGGATTATATCATCACAGGTGTACTATGATTTCAACACTATTTATTTTCATTAAATAAGGATGTTGGGGGATATGGGTGATCCAAAGAGAAAGTGTATGTAATATTTCTTATAACCCAATGTGAGTGAGGACCACATAGGCTAACACAAAACCACACACTTCTTTGGGAAACATTGGCCAAATGGTCTAGAATGTATAATTTACGTCTGTGGACAATGCCATGAACTAGGGGAGTTTCTAAGAACCCCAAAAAGATGGGATTCAAGATACACATAGTTCTTAATAGAACATCGTATATAGCTAATGCTGGAGGAGATTATTCACATAGTAGAAAATCATGATGTCATTATAAATTTTAATGTCATGTAGCTCATGGAATAAACTTCTTATTTTATGGTCATAGAATTTATACCATTGGCTCTATGTTTATGTTCATTTAGTTTAACCCATAAAGAATGGGAATCTATGACGGTTATGTGTAGTGTAGAGGCGAGAAAAACTCAACATAAAGGCCTAGGAGGCTTAATGCCACACAAAAAGTTCTTGAGAGAAGATATATATTGTTTAATGTCCATATTTTTTTTCTTAAACAGGAAATTTAACATCATGTTCTTGGGAAGTTCTTATATGATATTTAATTTTATAAAGACATGAACCATCAATGTTGCGCAGTTTAACATCCTGTAGTCAGGACACTGATCTTATGTAGTTTAACATCCTAAAAATTTGAAATTTTGGGTTATTAATTTACTGTCAATGAATTCGGACCATGGAGTTTTCAAGCTCATTAAGTTTGTAAAAATATCTTCTAGGACTCCCAGGACCATTTGAGTAATGATCGGTGTTGTAAACAGGGAGTGGTGTCTTGTTTTTCCTATCACAAGGAAGAACACAACAAGGGTAACCGAATATGAGGTAGTAAAGTCCCAAAGATATAGACCTTCCTACTCAACATTTTTATATGAATGAAGTGGTATCCCCACGGGTGATGGGGTACTACCAAAAAATAGGTATCTAGAAAAGAGGTAAATCATGTCATTTGAGATTGGTTCATAAAAGAGGCGACTGATGGGTAGGCACAACTATTGACCATATCCGTAGCATGGAATCCACTAATACACTAGTTAATGATGTGGAATAGAAATACATTATCATCTGCTAACCATGTTCGGATCATAGGACCTTCCATTTTTTCAAAGTAATATTTGTTCATTGTCACAGGATGGGTGATGCTCCAAATCAACTTGAGACCATTACCACTAGTGATTCCATCTTGATATGAAATTCATTGGAGATCTGATCCCAAAAAGACTCGATGTTTCGTAATGGATTGGGGAATTATCCTTGTAGAACCCAAAAAATTTATGGTCACACACTGGTGCATCAGAGCATGTTAGTGTTTTAAGAACCTGGACTCAGGGTATAATACATTGGTGTTAAAAATAGTTTAAGGTGAAATTTCTTGAAGAATTGTATCTTATTATAAGGTCATTTTGTTCAGACCTATCTCTTAATTTAACATTATGTTACTAGGGTGAAAAGTGAGGGGGTATCCAAAAAGAAGGGATATGTGTAGCACAACAGGAACAAACTAATTTGTATTGGTGATAAGGAGGACAGTACCGCATGACATATAATTAAGGAAAACCAACACACATTTTTTATTCATAAGGCTTGGACTTAGGTTCCAAGTCAAATGTGATGTTCTTGGAACACGAATAATCACCTTTCAAGGTCATGTGAAATGGAACATTATTGATGTTTAGTTTAATGTCATGCATCTAAGAAGAATAACATGATGTTTAACATCATATTTTAATAACGATGGTTTCTTTTAATTTTAATGTTGTGCGACTAGGACTAAGGTTGTCACATAGTTTAACATCATTCAACTAGGATGTTGGTTGTTATGAATTTTAACATCATGCATTTATGATGTAGTTTGTTACATAGTTTAACATCATGAAACAAGGAAATGGGTTGTTATATAGATTAATGTTAGGAAAATAGGATGTGTGTTGTTATGTTTGTTTAACGTCATTCAACTATGATGTTGAACCCCATTCAAGTGAATTACTACTTTAGAAACATGGTATTAGATTGTGTAGTAATTCTCTCCCCGTATAGGGTGGTCAAACTGTCACACCATTGGGATAACCCTTATGAATGATATACAAGCCTTCCCGAATGGGTTCCAACATTTGAGGCTTCCATCTAGCTATCGTTGGTGTTCAGATATCCAATACTTCATTACTATTGAATTAAGAGTGGAGGAGAATCAATATATTGAAATATCTAGATATCTTATTCTGGTGCCTCTCTAAAATAGGGATGGCTCAAAGTCTTCTTTAATCAGGGGATTCTATTTTAGCTAGACAAACCTCGACTATCTTTTCGGATTTATTATAATAATGTAAAACTATTAAGGGTGAAGGTAACTAGATCTCGATGGCCCGTACTACCTCATTTCACATACTAAGCAACATGGAGTCACCTAGGTGTAATTCTTAGTTTTTATCAGATAATATTGGATGGAGTAGGGGATATTTTTAGACCAACTTATATTTTTCTATCCAACAATGTTATACCTAAGGTTTGAGAGGGTTATTTTGACCTCTATGATCTACCCATTTTCATTCTAATGATAGTGGGATGTAGGGTTAGACAGGATGTTGTACATGGAATAAACCTTCTTTAGCTCAGTTGCTCATAAGTTCGTGTCTTTGTAGATGATATTAGGATGAGGGGATCCAATTTGATAAATGAAGTGGGAGATAAAAAAATAATAAATAGACCATTCCTTCACATCATTGAGAGAAATTTCTTATTCCCACTTTGAAATGAAATCTATTGCGGTCAGGGTGGACCAACACTGGTAGGCTGTTGCTGGTGGATATGGTCCCACAACATCGTGTATAAATACCGAAAAGGGCCATGAATACATCATACTATAGAAGGGATATGAAGGTCAATGAAAAATTTTGGCATGGATTAGACACACATGGAACCTCTTGGAAAACATGATAGAGTCACAAAACATAGTGGTCCAGAAGTTGACCAGTCTTCAAATATAGTGGGAGAGCTTCACCCATTTTGGATGAGCTCCATAGGAACTAGCATAACCTTCCTTCATAAACTAGGGAATCACTTATCCTTTTATTAAGTGGATGATAATTCCATCACAACCATTTTTATAGTGAGCATGCTTGAGGTTGGGCCCACTCTTGTGGGTGAATTCTACTACGCATCGATGAATTCACTCTCATTTGGATCTATCTGTAGGGATAACACCATGTTGGAGTAACATGAAAATTGGATTCATCCAATGGGATGTCTCATAAGTGTAGGGGGTGTTCGAATGTACTAATGTGGAGTCACAAGTGGTAAGGTAGTTTACCTGCAAGATGTCATCATCATGAGAAGTTTCATGGGTTATGACTCTTAGTGTGCCACAAGATTGAAAAGATCACCCTGGGCCAGATCTATTAGAGAAGCCTCTAGAATGAAATGTGTTTTCTCTCAACCATTATGTGACTAGGGAATATGAGTCACCTCCTAAAAAGAAGGGAAATGGGACATAAAATGGTGAGTACGCCTTAGCAAGGGAATGCGTTCTTGTTTCTTGATGACATAGTCATCATTGATCGGCTTAATGAGTAACTCAGAGTCTCCCGTTATTTAAAATTTATGAAGATCAATATTGAGAACTATATTGAAAGTAGTAATGATAGCCTAATTCACTTCTTAATTATTTGCGTGTCCTTCTAATGTTGAGGAAAAAAATGGGAGGACAGCATTTGATAGGGTGAGGATGACAATACCTAGGACAAAAATCTTGACCAAGGGGTTATTAATCCTTATAATAATTGAAACATAGGAGGTACCATTGAAATTTATCTTCCAAAATATTGATGCATGATCAACTGAGAAGATCACTTCATCTAGGAAAAAACTAGTGAGAGACATCTCTATGAGAGCTAGATGGGTGGCCAGAAATTTTTCCAAAGAATGACCCTTGACGGCCTTCGGTGAAATGAATCTGATGATGACCTACTAATGAATCACAACACATAATTCTAGATGTACTATCTATAAAATGAGAATAAGAATACACATTAGGATATCCACATTTGGAATTAGATGTAACTCATCTTCTTATATGTAGTACCACAACATCTGCACTACAAAAACCAGCTAAGGAATCTTTTCACTATATGAGAGTTTCTGGACTAATTGTAGAGGAGCATGAAATTTAGATGGTATAAAAAATTATAAATCACCTCATTTTCTTATGGGTGAGTAGGGAGTCAAGGGATCATTCTAGGGCGGTTGCATAGAGGACCAATGACTTCCTAGATATGGGTGGAATCAGATCATGATGCTATAATAGGTACTTATTGATCTCTTCAAATGTGGTTTGGAAATCATTATCCTACTGGTAAACATCACCTTTCATCATGATTAGGTAAAAGTGATTACAAATACTATCCATATTTAACAATGAATCGATATATGTTGGATATGTGTCCTTCAAATCATTAGAGATCCTAGAGCCTACCTAGAGGATGCATGTTAATGGTAGTCTTCATCTTATTTGGGTTGATCTCAATGTCTCTGTACCAGATGAAAAATATAAGAAAAATTACAAATGTAACACTAAATGCACATTTCAAGGGGTTCATAATCGGAGAGTGAGAGTGGAGGAAGGTTTATAGTTTTTCAAGATCTCAGATATAGTCTTGACGCTAGTAGGATTTGACAATCATGTCATCCCCATAGAATTTCACTAGTTTCCTACATATCATTATGAATATGTAAAGCATGGATTGATGACTAGTATCTTTTTTATTATAAAAACTGAATGGAATTACCATATATTATAAGGTCTTTTACAGTTCCATGAGGGATTTTGAGTCTTCTTCCTTAAGGGAAATTCAGATCGGATTGTTCCAAAAATACCAATACATGATTGAGAGAGCCTGGAACCTAGTGCTGAAAACAATCAATAATTTTGTAACTGAATGGGGAAAATCATCCTTCCTGAAATGGATGTTTAGATCTCAGAATTTGATGAATACAATGACATGTATTTTTTTATTTGTAATGGTAATGATGTTACACATACATATGGTGTATTGAACACCCTTGATAAATTTGGATTTTATGAGCTTATTTACCTTAGCATTGACCGTGAAACCATGAGAGGGGTGAATCGTATAAAGAGGCTACTTGAACCCATGGTGATTCTTAGGGAGACCATGAGGGTGGATATTGACTTAAGGGTCTAATAATAGAATCTCATCATAACTATATAAGAACACATAACAATAATAATTTATGAAATCCATATAATGTTTATCCTCTCCTGTAGACATGGGATCACTAGTTAGAATTTTTATCAGTTTTATCTTAGTTCCATGATTCATATGCACCTACTCATCGATAGTGGAGTATATTCCCTCTTCCAATATAGGAGGATCATCTTCTAAATCCTCCTTATTTTATGTGGTAGGAGAATCATTTGGGAGAGATGGCTCATTAGAGCCTACTAATTCTAGAGAAACACTAGTTCCCAAACATGAAGATATGATGTCCACATTGGGGAACTCCTTCTCTACTGAAACCATGGTTACATAAGCTGTCATATAGATTCCATCAAGACTTTGACCAAGGGGTCCATACTTGATGTCAATGTAGTGATGACATGCCAGTCTATGTCATCTCAACTAGGCTTGATATATTATACAAGTATAGAATACAATTGTAGTCATGGTGAGAACATCATGATACCACACAGGGTTATAATTTTCTAGTATTACTTGAGCCTTCCTTGTGTAGGAGTATGAGTTAATGTTCTAAAATTCATTTTACTTGGTGACATGTCTTCCCCTCTTCTTAGAAACAATAAAGCATCACTCTAAGTCAAGCATTGTGAAATCGAGTTTATGAATTTGGAGGAAGAAAGCCGCATCCAAGTCCATCCATGGGTCATAAATAGTTGTTCTATGCTCATATATTCATTATCTTCTAGTATTCGATATCCAAATAGTAGGCATCACAAGAGAAAAAGAGAGATACATCACATTGGGGCATACACACTCAACCACTGAGGGAGTACATAAGGAATTGATGATTTGGGGATGAAACTGATGCATGTATATGGTGCCTGGTACTAGTCATCATTGCTTTGTAGTTTTTTTCATGTGATTCTACCATGAACATAGTTTATTCAATCATAACACCAAACTGGATCTTCAACTGAATTATTTTACATGGACTCTACTTGGTCCTGTTATAACTATGAATCTTTAGGTCAGAAATACTCATATCAACATCATCCATTCAGAGACTATGGAGTGTTTGGTTTTGGATGAGATTGATCTTTGAAACTGTATTGACTACACATCAGTGGACTTCCATTCAATTTTACTAGACAACAATGTCTGGATATGACCCTATATGGGAGATATATCATCTTCTCATGAGAATGAGATGATGACATAACATTCTTCTCACTAAAATTCATCAGTATGGAATGAATCTATGGCCACTACCTCTACCCATGACTAGAGGGGTGTTTTCAAGGAAAATGAAAGGTATTCATGAATGAATCATGAAATATGGTGGGAATCATGAAATGAGAGCCTCACAAGAAATATTTAAATGTGATTAAGAACATTATACTTCATTAATAGGCACACATTTGTGCAGAAAAAATGTATAAATGGTGTTACATGTAAAACTGGATGATTCTATCTAGTTCTGGAAAAATCATGTTTTTCATTAGTTGAATTAGGAATGATCACTCTCAGATAAATATCGGATGGCTGAGGCCTAGCTACAGCTAGACGTGGATAATCACAATGTGGTTTTGACTGCTCTGTTTAGTTGAGGGGCACGAATAGTGGTTGTAGCGTATATGAAAAGATATTCTTGGAGGATTGTGCCTATTGATCTTGACACTAAGATTGATTTCTAGTTTTGTTATTGTGCATGTCCTAGTTTAAAACAATGGCATGGGAATTATAATGATTCATGTATCATTGGAACCTTCAATGAGGGCATAAAATGGGGAAATTTGGAGGACCATCCTTATATTACTCATCATTTCTAATCATATAAGGATCCACTAGCTTGATGGTATTAACAGAAGAATACTACTAGCCTTAATCAGAGGAATATTAAAATATTGGGTGAACTCTGGGAGAGATCCCTCTCCCTACTAGAATTATATTGCTGAGATAATGAGTTGGAATTAGTGATGTTAGATGGATTTTCTTTCCCCAAAATCATTAAAACCTACATTTCTATAATTTTGAAGGTTGTGCTGAGGATAATAAAGTGGATATGTAAGAACCCATATCTTCTTTTCAGGTATGTGACCCATGTTTTATGTTTTTCTTGGTTTTATGTTAAAGGGCGTTATATGGGAGGGTCGGGAGAACATTGAGTGATGTTTTTAGGAAAAAGGAGGAGTCGCGCGGTCAGTGCATGGTTTTTATAACTGTGCAGCCAAACCATGTAAAATAAATGCTTAAGGTAGTAGCTCTCGCACGGTTGGAACATGGTTAGGAGAAACCGTGAGATGAGGCCATGCGATAGGGGTGGCCGAGGAAGTGGCTACTGCAAGGTAAGTGCATAGTTTGTCTAACAGTGCGAGCAAACCGTGCAGGCACTTAAGTGTGATCCTAAAAAAGTGGATCTCACCCATTTTAGCCTCAATGTGGTTTCTTTTCCTTCTATGCGGCCATAACTCAAGATTTTGCTTCTCCTAAGATCAAATAATGTTCTCCCATAATTCCGGGGGCTATCTGATGAAATATCATGGATAATCGAAACTGATTTCTTAAGGTATGTTATCGTTATTCATCATTCTTTCTCGGTTTCAAGGATATACTTAGATCGACTTCCCCTCTTCTCATGGATTCATAGATCTACACCCGTTATGGGTACATATAAATGCGTAGATCACTATGTTTTGAGTTTTGGTCTTGGTCTTGTTAGGATAAGAGATCAAAGGCGGGTTCTTGGAGAATTAAACCAGGTTTCTTGTGTGTTCCTCATTGTTTGGGGTTTTCATCAAAAACTTTGAGGTAGGTGGTTTGTGCCATTGTATATAAAGTCTTTGAATATTATGTGAAATTTTACTCAATACCCTTGAATGGGGTATTGCGTAATTTTACCTCTTTACCCCTATTACTTTCTTACTTTTCTTGTATGCATAAGTGGAGGATATTTGTATGTGATTAGGGTTAAATTGATATGATTTGGTTGTCCTACCCAGGCATGTCTGTTTATGGCTGTTTGGTCTAGCCTTGCCTATTAGGTTGTAGCCAGTTTTCTCTTGCCTAGTGTTATAGGGTGGTGTGTTGTGATATCTTGACATTTTGAGATACTGTAGACTACTAGCCAAGTAGTTCTTGAGGTTTACTTTGGCCGATGTGCTTTTCCAAACTTTTTTGACTTACACAGGGCTGTGAGAACCTATTATAGTAGACCATAGGAAGAATGGACGTAAGGGATTTTCCAGAGTGTCTTTATAATAATATGCGAAACTACAAGGGGAATTGACGTTGAGTGCTTCCCTAGAGTGTCTGTAGTTCCTCGATGCGGGCCACAGGGGAATGAGATGTTGAGTGCTTCCCCAGAGAGACATTAGTACGATACAAGACTATAGGGGGAATTGAAGGTGAGTGATTTTCCAGAGAGTATATTCTTTAGATGAACCAGAGGGGTGAGACTGTGTGTGCCTCCTATAGGATTGGTAGTACTTGTTGGTTAAACCAAAGTGGTTAGGCTGTAAGAACTACCCAGAGGGTTAGATCTTTGTTCTTATTGATTGTGTAGATAATTACCTATTGTGGTTGAGATGCTTGAAATTGTGGATTGTTTACTATTTAGTACTTTCATGCTTACTTCTTATGTACATTTACCGACCATATTCACTGTTTGGCACAGATCTCGCGGTGGTCTCCTACAACGAATTTGTCTCACGACCTATTTGGGCCATGCTTTTGGGCCCAAACAGATTATATTGCTCCATTTATAGACAATGGAAAGCACCCTTCGACTTTAGGTACTTGATTACATTGGAGCTAGAGAGCATGGGACCAAGCCAAGGCTTGCAATGCTTACGAGTTTTTCATCTATTTCTTTTGTACTTTGGTTTATTACTATTTGTATTCAGCATTGTGACATGTTTGGCTGCTTTCCTGAGACATATGTATCATGCATCATTTTATATATATAAGTGATCTAGTTGATTATTCTTACATTCTTCTGTTGTGTAATGTTTTTTGGTTATTTACTACTTCCATTGTTGTATATATGTTTCCCTTCCACTTTGTACTCTGCCGATGAGGGCATAGTTTCCCCATTATCACACCCAAGACCCTCGCTGCTAGTCGGCAGCCTATGGTGTTTGGGGAAATGCGCTTGAGGCCATGTGACCAACCGGGTATGGGGCACCTCTGGGTGGCTTCTGGAACGGGATGTTACAAAGTTGTATCAGAGGGTTTTTTTTTCTCTTGACTTACTGTTTGGAGCCTTTTTTCCGGGATAGGAAGGAATATGTACTTGTTAATGAGTTTTTCTTAAGAGTATCTAACCCTTGTACATGTAAAATCCATACTACCTCGTTTATCTAAATTTTATTTGGTTTGAAAATTTTACAGTTGATTTCATTTCACCGTTGGGTGATTCACATACTTTGTGCTATTACCGTTTTTGTTATTGTGGTACTATTTTCAGTTGCAACCTGATGAGATGAAGGTATGTCATATCATGCATCATATAGGAACTTTTTAGAAATCACATGTCATGCATTCTTTCCATGCCATCTAGGATTCATTAGCGATTGCATGTTGTTGTGATTGACGTTGTGTAGATTTTGAATTCTGTTGTGATAGATTCCGTGGTATAATATTTGCTACATTTAGAGATTTTTTAATAATTTTTGGTGTTAATCAACGAAAATTTTTGGTTCATGAGGTGTCATGGGCTGGAAATTGGTGGAACATTTCCTTGTCTGCTTTGCAATGAAATGTGTATGATGCCAAACATTTATTTGTGGGGATTATGTGCCTTCATAGATCAGAATTTGGCAATTTTAATGTTAGTTTCAGTGTATCACTGGGTTACAGAGTAGTTTCTGAGGCATACATTCTGGAAAAACCCAGAATGCATGCTGTGTAGTTTTTACTACACGCCTTGTGTTCTTCTGTTCAGGAAGAATAAGTTTTCTCTGTACATGTTGTCTACTATCTTTTCATTCCCTGTTAATCATTATCTAAGGGTTACAGTTGACCTTGTAGAGTCATTCCATCGAGGCATCCTCTGGTTGTCCTCCAGTTGCAGGTCGACGATCAGACACCAGACATGGCTGATTAGGAACTTCTGATAGTTCTCCGGTTATGCCAGTCATGGAACGAGCTCTTATACCAGATACAGGTGTTGATTCATAGTTCAGGGAAGGCTTCATGGGGATAATGCTGACTTCTAGGGAGCACTTCTTCCTACTTCAACTATGGAAGACTTGACACGGGTTTTACAGTAGCATCATCCTCTCACCATCTCGGGGGGAGGAGGACCCCAGGATACAGAGTCATGGCTAGAATCTATGATGATGATCTTCGAGCATCGGAAGATGCCTTTAGAGAGGCAGGTCAATCTCGCTACCTACATGCTACATTAGTCCACCAAGAGGTGGTGTGACGTGATCTCCCAGATGGGTCATTAGCAGGTTATAGTTTGGGAGGAGTTTCCGGGAATCTTTTAGGACTACTTCTATCCAGAGACCCTGAGGGCCGACCGAGCCCAGGAGTTCATTAGTTTGGAGTAGGGTACTCTTTCGGTCATAGAGTACTCATCTTGTTTCACCGAGCTTCAGTGTTCCACACCCCACCATGGCGGAGATGGGTTGTTCATGGCAAGGATGATTGATGATGGTCTCAGATGGGAGATCTGCTCAAAGGTAAATATCTTCAGGTTGTCTTCTGTCACTTCCATTGTCAACCAGGCACTGATTACGAAGTGAATTCTGAGAGATTCTAGAGCTGAGAGCCTGGGCGGTTCCGCTTTGAGAGTTAGCCCTTCAGCATCCGATAGCAGGAAGCATCGTAGGTAGTCTACGCCTGGTGATATGAGGCAGCGAGACACATCTTCAGGTATCCAGGTGATATGATACCAGTGTGGAAGGGCTATCTATACAAGGCCACAATGATAGAGGGACCCAGTAGAGTGCCAATCCTCTGGCAATATGGGTCACATTCATCATTTCTTCTTGGTTTTCTCACCAGCACCTGGTGATAGGGGTTCTTCTTTGACACCTCGTTTAGGAATAGCACCACCAGCTTCTCACCAGTCCGAGAAATGGAGTTCTTCCAGCCATTCGGGCTGAGGTGGGGGTCATGGTCGTGGTGGTGAGTCGCCGGTTTATCAGCAATAGCAAGGTGGATCAGCCTAGAGCGGTCAGGCAGGGTCAAAGGGCCATGGAGCAGGATAGAATTTTGCGGTATAGCAGACCCTACAAGATCGGGATCCCAGACCCTCTACAGAGTGAGGTACGATCTTAGTAGCCTTGGTTTTATCTTCAACTCTTTTTGATAAAGGGGATTCCTATAGTTTTATATCCATTTCTGTTCTAGAGAGCCTTGGGCAATGTATATTGACTTCTGTCGACATATTAACACTAGACACGCCATTAATAACAAGGAGATCTAGAGTACGTCAGTGCACAGAGTGACCTCTAGAGGTTGCGGGATGTCACTTTTTATGGCATCTCTATACCCTAGAGATGATAGGATATGATGTAATTCTTAGAAGGGACTGGATGGTTCCTTTCCAAGATAACATCGACTGTTATCGCCGTAGGGTGAGTTTCATATCACTAGATGGTGGATCGGTTCTTCGTAATGCTATGTGGGATGTCCATGTGAATAGAGTAGGTTCCGGGCATCATGGGCTAGAAGGAGTTATAGCTCAAATTTCTAGTCTATATCTGGATGACCAGGGGACTTCACAGTTAATCTTTCCTCTAGTGGTGGATCATTTCAGGGATGTCTTTCTAGATGATTTTCAGGACTGCCTCTGGAGCGTGAGGTATCCTTTTCTGTTGAGCTCATTCCAAGAGCGGCACTAGTGTCCATTCCTCTTTATAGGATGATGACACCTGAGCTACAGGAGCTCAAGATGCAGTTAGAGGAGTTGCAGGCAAGGGGTTTCATCCAACCTAATACTACTCCTTGGGGTTCGCTTGTCCTTTTTTCAATGAAGGATGATGGTACTCTTAGGCTATGTGTGGATTATCGGAAGTTGAACCAATTGACGGTCAAGAACCGATATCCCTTGATGAGGATCGATGATCTTTTTGATCAACTTTGAGGAGCATGAGTGTTCTTGAAGATTGACATGAGATTCATATATCATCAGTTTTGTGTTAGACCATCAGACATGCCGCTTATATCTTTTCAGAGTAGGTATGGTCTATATGAGTACTTGGTCATGCCGTTTGGACTCACAAACGTGCCAGTAGTTTTCATGGATCTGATGAATCGTGTGTTCCACCATTATCTAGATTCTTTTTTTTGTATTCTTCATTGACAATATCTTGGTGTTCTTTCAAACTTGACACGACCATGAAACCCATATTGAGATCATATTGGGTACACTGATAGATCATCGTATATATGCTAAGCTCTCAATGTGCCACTTTTGGATAGACCATATTCACTTCCTGGGTAATATTATCTTAGAGGAAAAAGTTGCAGTAGACCTAGAGAAGGTGAGATCAATAGTTTCCTGAGAGGATCCTAAGAACGTTTTTGAGATACAGAGTTTCTGGGGGCGGGCTGGTTACTATAGGAGTTTTATACAACACATCATCCGCTTAGCAGTGCCGTTGAGGGTTTTGACTAAGAATAGTGTTAAGTTCGTTTGGTTAGAATCTTGCGAGGCAACCATTCAGGAGTTGAAGGGAACATTGACATCAACACTAGTCTTGATACATCCAGAGAAAGGGAAGAGCTATAATGTTTACCGTGATGCATCAGGTATTGGGATGAGAGCAGTTTTGATGCAGGGTGATCGAGTAGTTGCGTACGGTTCTCAGCAATTGAGGCCACATGAAATGAATTACATGACGCATGATCTCGAGTTAGCAGCTGATGTCCAAGGCTTACGATGTTGGAGACATTATCTTCGGGGAGATAATTTTGTGGTTTTCACCGACGAAAAAAGTCTCAATTATATCTTCACTCAGCGTGATCTGAATTTGAGATAGCACAGGTGGGTTGAGTACCTACAATCCTTTGATTTGAAGCTTTCCTATACCCCGGGAAAATGCAATGTTGTTGCTGATGCGTTGATTAAGAGAACACGGATACAAGCAGTTCAGGAGGCTAGTAATGAGTGGCATCTTATGGCTCTATTCTCTGAGATTAATTTGGAGGTGCACGACAGACAAGGGCAGATTTTTCTTTCTTCGATAGCTATTACCTCTGCACTTCTTGATCGAGTACGAATGTGGCACCTATCAGATTCTGAAGGCCTAGTACTATGGAAATGTGTGTCAGGAGAGGACCCTATTCCTAGATGGATAGTAGGAGAGGATGATATCTTGCGTTTTTGGGGATGCATATGGGTGACATCAGACATACGTGAGGAGGTGATGCAGGACTTTCATTCCTCAGTTTGGGTAGTTCATCCTGGCGTCACCATGATGTATCATGATATACACCATCAGTATTGGTGGCCAGGTATGAAGATAGATTTTGTTGGTTTTGACCTGAGGTCTTCCACTTTTACGTAAGTGAAAGAAGAACATAAGCAACCAACATGTCTTTTACATCAGTTACCCATTCCTGAGAGGCAGTGAAATGACGTCGTGATGGATTTTGTGACAGGGTTTCTGATGTCTCCCTAAGGTAACAATGTTGTTTGTGTTTTCATCGACAGGATTAAGAAGGTTTCTCACTTATTTCTGATCAAGTAGACCTTCATTGTTGATGTGATGGGATGGTTGTACATCCAAGAGATTTTATGTCTACATGAGTTCCACACTCAATTGTTTCAGACAGAGATGCACGTTTTACATCTCGGGTCTGGCAGGGGATTTAGAAGGCTTTAGTTACACATGTACTTTTGAGTACAACATACCACCCCAAGAAAGATGGCCAGTCTGAGCGTATAATATATGTTCTTGAGGATATGCTCTGAGATTGACTTGTGGAATTTGGTGTATCTTGGGAGAAACATATACCTCTTGTGGAGTTTTCCTACAATAATAGTTTTCAGGCGACTATTTAGATGGAACCATACGAGGCTCTGTACGGTAGGCCATGAGGATCAACTTTATGCTGGCTGGAGACAGGAGAGGCTACTTTGCTGGGACCTCGTCTTGTTCAGGAGACCTCAGAGCTGATAAAGTTGATTCAGAAGAGGATGTCAAGGACACATTCCCGATATAAGTCTTATGCTGATTAGCGGAGAAAACATATGGAGTTCACGGTCAGGGATCAGGTTTTCCTGCGTGTCGCATCGAGGATGGGACACAAAAGGATTCGGAGACAGGGAAAGCTTTTACCATGGTACGTCAGGCCGTTTCAGGTGTTGGAGAGAGTTGGGAATGTTTCATATCAGTTATAGTAACCTCAAAGGTACCAGGATATGAATGATTTTTTCCATGTTTCTTAGATCCGATGTTACTTCTGAGACCCATCTCATATCCTTCATCCTGAGGAGGTTGAGCTTGAAGAGAATGCATTGTTTGAGGAGCATCCTATCCGGATTGTCGATTGTAGTAAAAAGGTTCTTCATGGCCGGTCTATTCATCTGGTATGAGTTCTATGGCATCGCGGGTGAGTACAAGATGAGACTTGGGGGGGGGGAGGCCGATGTATGAGCTCAGTGGACGGAGATGTTCAGGTTTTCTTCTTCTGTGTCGCGCTAGGGAAATTTAGGGATGAATTTATTTAAGTGGGGAAGTTTGTTAGAACCCAGAGATTCTTTTCAAGTATGTTACCCTTGTTTGATTTTTTTCTTGGTTTTAAGGTTAATGGTGTAATAAGGGAGAGTTGGGAGAACTTTGAGTGATGTTTTGTGAAAAAACGAGGAGTTTCATGGGCATTGTACGGTTTCTATAATCGTGCAGCTAAACCATGTGAAATAAATTCTTATGGAATTAGCTCTCGCACGGTTAGAGTACGATTAGGAGAAACCATGCGATGTGTCCGGGCAAGAGGGGTGACCGAGGAAGTGGCTACCGCACAGTTAGCGCACAATTTGTCTAACCGTGCAAGAAAATTGTGCTGGCACTTATGTGAGATCCTAAAAAAGTGGTTCTTTCCCGTTTTAGTCACCAAGTGGTTCGTTTTTCTCCTATAGAGGCATAACTCGGGAAATGTCTCATTCTAAGGTCTAAGTTGGTTTACCATCCTTTCACAGGCAATCTGAAGGCTTCTCTTGGCTAATCGAAGCTGATTTCTTAAGGTATGTGATCATTCGTATTTGTTCTTGCTCGTTTTCTTATATCTACTTAGATTTACTTCTCCTCTTGTCTTGGTTTCTTAGATCTACACCCGTTATGGGTAGATCTATGTGTGTGGATGACTTTTTAATGAGTTTTGGTCTTGGTCTTGTTAGGAGAAGTGATCAAAGGCAAGTACTTAGAGAATCAATCCGGGTTTCTTGTGTGTTCCTCGTTGTTGGGGGTTTTTGTCAAAACCACTGAGGTACGTGGTTTGTGCCTTTATATAGAAAGTCTTAGAGTATTATGTGCAGTTGTACCCAATACCCTTGAATGGGGTAATGTGTAATTTTACTTTTTTACCCCTATTGCTTTCCTTCTTTGCCTGAATGCTTAAGTAGAGGATATTTGTTTGTGATTAGGGTTAAATTTCTATGCTTCAGATGTCTTGCCCGCACATTTTTGTTTATAATCATTTTCTCTATCCTTGCATGTTAGGTTGTAGCTTGGTTTCTCATTCCTATTGTTATAGGGTGGTGTGTTGTCATCTTTTGACTTGTTGAGTTACTATGGACTTCAATCCAAGTAGTTCTTGAGGTTTACATTGGCCCATGAATGTTGCCATACTTGTTTGACTTAAACAGGGCTGTGAGAACCTGTTGTAGTAGACCATCAGAAGAATGGATGTAAGGGATTCTCCAGAGTCTCTTTATAATACGTTGTGAGACCATAGAGGGAATTGATGTTGAGTAATTCCCCAGAGTGTCTGTAGTTCCTCGATGTTGGACACAGGGGGAATGAGACGATGAGTGCTTCCCCAGACCACCTTTAATACAATACGAGACTGTTGGGGGAATTTATAATGAGTGCTTCCCCAGAGAGTCTAATCTTTATCTAAACCAGAGGGGTGAGACTCTGTGTGCCTCCCATAGGGTATCTAGTAATTGTTGGTCAAACCAGAGAGGTTAGGCTGTGAGAACTTCCCAGAGGGTAACCTGTTGGTTTTTATTGATTGTGTTACTGAATACCTGTTGTGGATTAGATTCTTGAAACTGTGGATTGTTTACTGTTTAGTACTTTCATGTTTACTTCTTTTCTACTTTTACTTGCCTTATATTTATTGACTGTTTGGCACATATCTCGTGGTGGTTTCCTACTGGGATTTTGTCTCACACCCTGTTTGGGCCATGATTTTGGGCCCTAATAGATTATATTGCTGTATGTATAGACTAGGGTAAGTGCCCTTCGACTTCAGGTACTTGATCACATTAGAGTTGGAGAGCATGGGACCAAGTCGAGGCTTGCGATGCTAAGGATTTTCTCAAATGTTTCTTTTGTAATTTGGTTTAGTACTATTTGTATTTAGCATTGTGACTTTTTTGGCTGCTTTCTTGAGACATATGTATCATGTATCATTATATATATATGTATTCTCTAGTTGTTTATTCTTATAGTATTCCACTATGTAATGTTGTTGGTTATTTACTGCTTCCACTATTGTATATTTGTTTCCCTTCCGCTGTGTAATCTACCAATGAGGGCATAGTTTACTCACTATTACACCCAAGACCCACACTGCTAGCCTGTAGCCTCCGGCATTTAGGAAAATGCACATGAGGCCATTTGACCAACCACGTATGGGGCACCTCTGGGAGGCTTCTGAAATGGGATGTTACAAGCTATAGGAGGAGGTATGAAATTCTAAGGATGGTATTTTCAATTCATAAAAGCATGGAAAACACCATGGCTGTGATAAAATACATTGTGACCCAACTAATCATCATAATTCTATGTCCCACAACTTGCGACCTGATGCCACTCACCCTTACTATTGTTGTTAGGATTGGTAGAAATGTTTTCCACATGTACTAGATCAGGGTCCTACCAGATTATATTAATATCTACAAGGTCTTGGATCAAAAAAATAAACTCATTTCAAATTTGTATACTATTAACAAGGATCCTGTGATTAAATTAGTAGTCTGGGCGGTCATTAAGATCATTCTCCATAGGATTCCTATATTTTGGAATCATTAAAACTAATTAAATCACGTAATTGTGTAAATAGTCTAGGAAATATGCTTCCATGGAGGTGAATGTATAGTTTCTCTTATCTGGGAAGGGAGCTATGAGAGCCTTTCCCTAATAAGGGGATAGAGTATGGAAGGTTTCTAGATCTTGATTCTATCACCTAGGCGTATGAGGTTCAATATAGGGTGAAACTTTCTCGATTCATTGATGGGTGTAACTGAACCCAAGGATTGGCCAAATGATATTTCCATTGGAAATGATATAGATGAGGCTCTTCCAGTAATAATTCTTAGTAGCATAAAGGCCTTCATCTATGCGATGATATCAGTCTCTTCTTTGGAATCTTTTCTTGCAGGAGCTAAAGGTGGAACAAGACATTCTAGGTAAGCTTTAATCATGGCTTATTATATGAGATTGTCCTTGTCAAAAAAGTACCAAATCCACCTGAGATATTATGAGTGTTGAAGAATGTAACCATATTTGTTTTGGAACTCCCCATTACTATCCACAATAGATTTTCCTGAGTTTGCGGCATGTCGAGTTAAAATGTGAGGCCCTTCCACCTAGAGATGAAATCTTACATAAACTCATTTTTCAGTTTCATGAAAATCAAGTGGTCATAAATACTCATCATGAATGTGGTGTCTGCAAAAAATATATATATACTCCCATCAGAGATCCTCTTAACCCTTGAGAGATCCATTACGTAGCTGGTTGCGCACACGAACACATTACCATCTAATTATTGTACAAAAAATCAGAGCATGGTGGTCTCCTATAGCTCTGGAGTTCCCATCATGTGTCTATACCTAGAAATGAAGTTGGAAATTTTATGTAGTTGGTATCCCATCCCATTGATGGGTATAAAGGTATGATTCTAAATGTTTAGGGGTGGTCGCATGTCATCCATCCATGATGGATATGGCTTTGCATCAGGTTGGATTGCCACATATCATGTCTCCAAGCATCGAGGTGAGAGGTGAGAGAATATATCAGGTATTCTTGGTAGGGATTCTTATCATGGTGAGTATTATTGACCTCTAATTCATTGAATGCCTTGTTTACATGATAGGTAGGTCAAAATACTTATGTAGTAGCTAGCGGAGTAGCTTTAGGAGCGGCTAGATCCATATCCTGATGGTTCTTATAATGATTCTCAGTCATATCAGGAAATGAATACCCTAACCACATTCCATATAATCTAGTCTCTACCCTCTCTTTATGCTCATGATTTTATAGATAGATGAGAGGAATCTAACCAAGAAAGACCTATAGTTTCCCCTCCAACCCCCGTTACGGATGGAATGAAAGGTGTCTTGGATCATTACAATCCCAACACCTCTTTGCAAAGTGATTAGAAAGAAGATAAACAATGATCCTTCGCTAATCTGTGATCAACTAGAGTATGGAATCAATATCCAGATCAACATCTATCTCTTATGTCGGGATGTCTGATTTAGAGGGATTTGAGGTTCTGATTTGTCCTTTAACATTGTTGGAGTTTATATCAATGAGAAATGATGCAGTGGGGTCTCTGAGGCCAATAACATGCCTCTACTGGTGAGCAAGAAATCCCTTCGGTGTGTCTACATGGTGCTATATTTTTCCATGGGATGGTTACTATTTAGTGGAACTGACTTGTGTGTCCTTCTTCTTGAGTTCATTGAGATCATCCATATTCATTATGAGTACACCCAATGAAATATAATCAATGTCACCAGGCATGTGTGGGTATCCCAAAATGGGATTTAAATAGAGAGTATAATACTACCCCCATCCCTGGATATACACATGTGGGGATTCTTTTTTAGTAATTTTTTGGAGCATTTTAGGGATATGTGAGGAAGTCAACTGTATGGTTATTCTATTGAAGTATGTTTGAATTCCAAGTTACCTTAATATGCTATATATTACCTTCTATGCGATTAATTATAATCTTTTAGTTAAAAAAGGATAGGTAATGAGTAATGTTCAATGAAGCATTTTTACTACTTCTTAAAGGTGAAAAGTGTTACGTTATGATAATGTATTCATGGTTTTCATGTTATCCATAGACTAATAGTTTTCATTGTTTATGTATCCCTTTCTAAGATTTTTATGATCATCCCATGTTTTGAAATGTATTTATAGTACGTAAAGTGGAATAGGGTGAAGGATGAAATCAAGGAAAGTCGTGCTATCTAAAAAATGGAAGTAGACATGTTTCTTTTTTTAGAGTTTCTATTTTATTAAAAAAATAGATAGCGATTAGAAGTGTCTACATGTAATTTTCATTTTGTTACATATGTTTTATAGCCTTATTCTCTAAATCCCTAAACCTAAGCAGATCTTCAATATGAATTATTAATATAATACAATATTATGTAATGTTTAAGACCAGAGAGTTACAGTTTTTATTAGAGGATACTTTAGATTACTTATGGAGTTAGAATTTGATTAATAGAATATCCGTACATTATTTTTATATTATGGATAAATTTAATTGATATAGAGTTTTACGATTAACAACGTGCGTCGTCTAAGTTTTGTTTGTTCAGAATGGTTTTCTGTAGAGGAAATAGGGAAGCTATGATGGGAATCCATATAGTGGAGAATAAAATTCCATATCAACATCATAAGATGGTGAGAATCATAACTGTATAGTTTTTTGTAGTGATGGCTCAGTTCACTCGGTTGATAAATGGTGGTGGTTTCCATGCACGAGATCAACCAAATCAACCACAGAAAAAAATGTATATAGTGGAGCATTTCATGAATCAACATCCACCATAATTCAAAGGATCATCTGACCATTTTAAATATAATGTTTAGATCAAAGCACTGGGAATGGTTTTCGATGTCATGGAATATACAGAAAATCAAAAGGTCCACCTTTTTATTTACCATGATGAAGGAGAACCCGATTAGTGGCGGTTGACGATTAGAAATATCCAAAACAATGAGGAGATTAATGCTCATGGTTGGGATGAATTCAATGGTATGTTTCATGAGAATTATTTTCCAATGGTGGTTCGACTTAGGATGGAAAAACAATTCATTGAATTGAATAAGTATGGTGAATCAGTGGATTCTTACAATGTCAAGTTCACTTAATTGGAATGGTATGCTCCAACTATCATATATGATCTTGATATTAAGAAAAATAAGTGTAACTCAGGATTTAAGCCTTGATATCGAAAGGCATTTGCCTCTTGAGAATTCAAAATCATGAGAATCTTGTTAGATGTGATGATAAAGTAGAAATGGAGTTTTCCAATGATAAGGTGTTCTATGAGAGCATGTAAAAAAAGTGTTCCAGTTGGCAGGAAAAGGGAAGTATTAATCCAAGAATCTTGGATGTAATAAAATTAAATTTCCATCTTGTTAATACTGTGGGGAAAATCATCCTGGAGAATGTGTTTAAAAATCAAGAAAGTGCTACTGGTGTGGTACGACTGGTCATATTGCTCATAACATTAAGGAAGATGGTCAACCAGGAAATGAAAAGGCAGTGGTATATTGTTTTAATTATAATGAGTTTGGGCATTATTCTAATGTGTGTCGAATGTTGATTACCTAGGGTGGAAACCAAACAGATAAAAATTAAAATGGTGGTGAAAATTATTTTTTACTACTATGATGGATTTGGGACCCTCAAATGATGTGGTATCATGATCATTTATGGTTATATCAGATTATGAAAAAAAAATTGATTCTGGATCTACAAATTCATTCATTTATGAGAAATTTTTGGGTAAATTTAGAATTCCACCACAAGAAATGATTCCAGAACTTATGGAGAAAAACACCTAGACAGAATGTGGAGGAAAAATGAAATTATTAGAGTCTTTTTATCCATATATGTATAAAAAACATACCTATAAACCATTTTGTTTTTCCTCTAGTAGAGTATGATGTTATTTTGGGAATGTATTGAATTTTTTTTGTACCATAGTAAGATTGAATGTAAAGCTAAATAGTTTTCTTTTCAGAAAGAGTTTCAATTTTTGTACATGAAGGAACCATTAAATATGATAATATATCAGGAAGCAAAGAAAATAGTGAAAGATGGAAATGAATATTACCATACACATATTGCTGAAAACAAATGAATAGTAATAATTAATGATGTGCCGATAGTAAATGAGTATTTAGTGTTTTTGTAGATGATTTCCTAGGTATAATACATGGACATGAAGTTGAATTTATAGTTGAAATAGTTTTCTCATGCTAAGAAAATTTCAATACCCCCTTATAAATGGATCAAATTTAACTTTTAGAGTTAATGAAAAAATTTCATGAGTTATTAGATAAAGGTTTAATTTGACCTAGCACATCGCCATGGGGTGCCCCAGTTTTGTTTGTTAAAAATAAAAATTGTTCAATGAGATTTTTCATTGAATATAGATCCTTGAATAACATACATATTAAAAACAAGTATCATTTTCCTTATATCGAGGATTTGTTTCATCACCTCAAGGGAGATCAATAGTTTTCAAAGACTGACATGAGGTAGCAGCACTATCAATTGAATATAAATGATTTTTTTTTCAGATACCGCGTTTCTTACAATGTATGGCCATTATTAATTCATATTTATTCCTTTTGGTTTACTTAATGCAACATTGGTATTCATGAATCTTATGAAATGATTTTTTGGAGTTCATGGATAAGGTTGTGGTTGTGTTCATTTATGAAATTTTGGTATATTCCAAAAGTAAAAAGAAACATGAACGTCACTAAAGGATTTTTTTTAAAACCTTAAAAGAAAAAAAACTGTATGGAATGTACAGTAAGAGTGAATTTTGGTTGCAACAAATTTCTTTTCATGGTCATATTCTTTATAAAAATGGAATAATTATTAACCCTTATAAAAAAATTGTTGAAGTGGTGACAAGTCCTACCAATATCACATAGATGTGTAGTTTTCTTGGTTTGGCATGCTATTGTAGAAGGTTTGTTGGAAATGTTTCATGGTTATATAGTACACTGACTATGTTAACCCAAAAACATGTTAAATTAAACTATATAAAATAATGTGAAGATTTTTTACACTAATTGTGAAGAATATTGGTGAATTATCTAGTATAATCATTACCTTAAAGAAATAGTGAGTTTGTTATCTATAGTGAGGCTTCGTTGAAAGGACATGGTTGTATCATAATTCTTAATAATCTGGTAATTTCTGATGCTTTACACTAGTTGAAAACACATGAGTTAAATTAACCTACAAATTATTTGGAATTAACTGTTGTTTATTTTTCTATAACAATTTTGAGCAATCAATTGTATGATTTAAAGTATGCAATATTTTTTGATCAAAAAAGTTTTATGTATATATTCACTAAGAAATAATTGAACATGAGATGGGGGAGATGGCTAGAATTAATCATGGATTGTGATTGAACAATTCATTAACATCCAAGAAAAAAAAATGTGGTGGATGCATTGAGTCAAACATGTAATGCTACAGTAACCATGTTACATTTTGAACAAGAAACTTCGATTAACAATTTGATGATATTTTACAATTAATTTGATGGTGAAGAGATCCCTCTTATTTGATTCACATGTCAGTGAAATCATCAATATCAAACAAAATTATGAAAGAATAGAAAGAAGATAGTGGGATGCAGAAAAATGTAGAATTGGTTCAGAATGGTGTGTATACTGAATATAACATTGATAAAGATTGATTTTTGAGATTAGGAATTATATTATGTGTCTTGTGATTCACACTTGAAGAAAGGGTTATTATGTGAAGCTCATAGTTCTCCATTTTCTGTTAATACAGTCATCACAAAGATGCACATAGATCTTTGCGATTATTAATTATGGGATGGAATGAAAAGATTTATTTCTATCTTTACTGGGATGTGAATGACTTTTCAACAGGTTAAAGAAGAGTGACAGTCAATGAATGGGATCCTTCATCCATTATCAGTTCTAGAGTAGAAATGGGAAAATATATACATAGACATCATTGTGGGATACCGAAGACATCTCAAGGTTCACTTATAACAGTTGGAAAGGCCTTCAGAAGTCGTTGGGTACTGAATTAAATTTCAATACATCTTTTCATCCTCAATCAGATGGGAAGTTAGAAAAAACAATTCAGACATTAGAAGATATGATACGTGCTTGTTCAATGGATTACCAGTGATGTATGGGCCACAATCATTTATTGGTTGAGTTTTTTTATAATAATATTTTTCATTCAAGTATACAAATGGCCCCATTTAAAAGATTATATGGAAAGAAATTTTGAACTCTAGCTTTTAGGGATGATGTAGGTGATAGAAGGTTGATGGGACTAGAATTGGTAGAAGAGATGGGAGAAAAGGATATGTTAAGTTATAAGCACATGAGAATAGCTCATAATATTCAAAAAAGTTCTGTGGATACTGGGTGGATCATTCTATCTAGGTAGGTGACCATGTCTTTATCAATGTTTCTGTAAGAACCCGGACCTTCGTATCAAGTATGTTTTTCATTTTTCTAGAGTTTTTAGGAAAGGGGAGTTTCTGGAAATTTTTGAAGTATATTTCGTGTACTTTGATATTGCGCGAGGCCGTGAGATGGCCATGTCTGGGCTGCACACACGGTCGTGTGAGGAGATGTGGAGGATTCTTAAAGTGGAGTATGGAAAATCCTATTACACGCCATATACTCTAATAGTACAGACCGTGCAATTTTGTTTTTTTCATTAAACAAACCGGGGTCACGTATAATCACAGGAACACGCTTCTTCTCGAGCTCCTTCAACCGAGAGTGTCTCATACAGCTGCCAATCACCTCCGAGCCCCCGAGCCTCTGTCCATTCTCCGTATTGACCACCGTAGATTGCATTGAAACCGCAGTGGTATGCACTTCCTTATTCTAGAGCATCGTTTTCCAATTCCTCCTCTTGTACAAGTTATCATGGGTTGAACGTTTTGTGTGTTTCCACAAATATACGATGTTTTTTGGAGATTCAAGCCTCATGGATCATTTATATTGATCTCCTATAATCATTGTAGGTGGTTTGAGCCTTTCCATTCAATGTCATTGAGTTTTATGCACAAATTCCACGAATAACGTTGAACGGGGTATTTCATGTTTAATGTTTTTCCCATGTTGTTTTCCTACCTTGGTTGTATGCTTCTGTAGTGGTAATTTGGTTATGAATGAGGAAAATTTCTATTGTTATATGTCTTACCCATACCTTCTTATAGTTTTGACCTTTTGGTCTTGTTCAGTCTTTGGCTGTTATGCCTGTCTTTCATGCCTTGTAACCATATGATTGAGTGATGTTCTCTGACATGTTTTTTATGTTGTGGAATTGTTATCCAAGTAGCTCGGTAAGTTTACTTTGGACTTATAGCATTATTATGCAATGACTAGAACAGATCTGTGAGAACCAGGTGCTACAGACTACAAGGGGATAGACCGAGTGAGCTTCCTCATAGAGTCTTGGACATTATAGATTATAGGGATAGACCAAGTGAGCATCCCAGAGAGTCTTGGATATTATAGAATACATGAGGATAGAACGAGTGATCTTACTTAGAGAGTCTTGAGTTTTATAGACAATACAGGGGTATACTAAGTGAGATTCCTGAGAGAGTCTATGTTTTGATTGAATTTCCTTAAATCATTCCAGGCTATAAGAGGAATTGACCGAGTGATATTCCTCAAAGAGTTTGTGATCGACCTGAGGCAATAAGAGGGATTGACCAAGTGAGCTTCCTTAGAGAGTCTCTAGAAATTGGTGTAATAAGGGGAATTGACCGCATGATCTTCATCAGAGAGTCCCTGACTACCTTAGATTATTAGGGGAATTGACTGAGTGTGCTTCCTGAGAGAGTCTTATAATTTTGTATGACCAAACCAGAGGGGTTAGGATGAGAATGTACTATCCATAGGGTTGTTGGTACTTCTTGGTTAGGACCACAAGGATGGATGTGTGTAATTCCCATAGGGTTTCTTGTTTGTGGTTTTCTGTTTGCTTCACTACTGCTTATTGACCTGTGGATTGTTACTGTTGTGTATCATCATGTTTTCTACTTCCTATTTTCTGGTTACTGTACTATTACCTTCCATATGCTCACTGACTATTATTAACATATCATCGAGTGGTTCCCTACTGGGATTTAGTCTCACACCCTCTTTGGGTCATGCTTTCAGGGACAAATAGATTATATTTTTGCAGTTATAGACAAGGGAAGGAGCCCTTCAACTTTAGGCAGTTTACTTGAATTGGAGCAGGAGAGCATCTGACCAAGCCGAGGCTTGCGATGCTGAGGAGTTTCTTATCTGTGTTCTTTTGTACATTGGCTTAGTATCATATTCGACATTGTGACTTGTTTGGATACTTTTCTAGACATATGTATAATGGTTCATTTAATTTATATTTTTGTGCTCTAGTTATTTATTTTTTAGTTTTCCGTTGTTTACTGTTGTTGGATATTTACTGTTTCCGCTATTGTATGTGTTGTTTACTTCTACTATGTACTCTACCAATGAAGGAATGGTTTCCCCACTATCACACACAAGGCCCTCACTTCTAGTTGGCAGCCTCTGGCATTTTAGGAAATGCGCTTGAGGCCATGTGGCCAACCGAGTATGGGGTGCCTCTGGGTGGCTTCCAGAACCGGGGCAATACAAAGTGGTAAAAAAGGAATTCTTTTATCTTGAATTACTATTTGGAGCCTATAGCCAGGGACAGGATTGGATAGGTACTTGGTAATATGTTGTTCCCAGGAGTAGCTAACCTGTGAATAGGGAAAAGCCAGTATACCTTGTTTATTTCAATTTATTATCAGGTTTTGAAATTTTATAGTTTATTTTATTTCACCATTGGGTGATTAACATGCTTTTAGTTGTTACTATTGTTGTTATTGTGGTTATATATTTGTCGTAACCCGATGTGATGAGGGTATTCCATCTCATGAATCATATAGACACTTGTTAGAAATCACATGTCATGCATTCATGCCATGCCATCTAGGATGCATTAGAAATTGCATGTTGTTGTGATATATGATGTGTAGATTATGCATGCTATTGTGATAAATGATTTGATTGAATCTCTGCTGTTTAATAGAGAATTTGTTTGTATAGTACTATGCATAGATGGATGTGTAACATTGTTTCATGAGGTGTTACGGGTTCTTATGGACTGAAATTTGGTGGATCATTGACTGGTTTCCTTATTATAATTTTTATTGGATTCCAAACATTGATTCAGTGGGAGTATGGGCCCTCAAGGATCAGAATTTGGCACCTTAACTCTTGTTTTCTGTGTTTTATGGGCTTTAGAGTAGTTTCTAAGATACTTCCTGGAAAAACCCTAAATACAAGGTCTGTACTTTATTAATACATGCCGTGTAGTTTTTGAATCATTTCACTGACTGTGTGGGAAGAAATGTAGGGTTGTTAAAAAAATTCAGTAACACGCCGTGTATGGTACATATATGTCATGTTGTAGTGACCGTGGGTTTAACCATGTAGCTAACGATACAGATTGATGAAACTTTGACTTCACATGCCGTGTCCTGTTATGACACCCCGTTCCATGTAACCTAAGTACCTGACTGTGTCACGAACAACACAGGTCGGGGAAAACCTTCAAGTAAACGTTATGTTATCAGGGAGAACGCTGTGTAAGAGTGAAGCATGTAGCCATTCGTGTAATGAACAACACAGGTCGTTGAAAACTTTTCTAGTACAGGTCGTGTCCTTTGTGAACAAACCTTGTAGTCTAGGATTAAGAGGACTGTGTGGTTTAGTGGTTTAAGGAGACTCAGGAAGAGGAATTTATTTCAAGTAGACACTGTTTGTGGGGACAACATGTCGTGTGGTTGGGGCATTACACGACAAGTTGTGGAAGAGGTATATGCCGATGTGAATGGATTAAAAGGACACGTCGTGTAGTTTTAATAAATTCCGTGTAGTTTTGTTTTTTAAAACATGAATTTTTCTTTCTCCTATTCCCATTTTGTACTCTTGGTTTCCCAATTTTTGATAATCAATATCTATATTGTGCTTTTGACCTTTCCAAGTTATGACACTAAGATGCCCTCCCGTTGTACATCATCTTCCAGACAGTGACCAGACACTGGATATGGATGATCAGGGTCTTGCTGCAGATCCTCTTACTATTCTAGCCCTTGGACCAGCAGTTATACTAGTTGCAGGTGCCAATGTGTTGTTTAGTTATTATTTTCTGAGGATTATGTAGACCTTCCAGGGATCGCCGCCTCCAACCCCATCGATGGAAGAGTAGACACTGGTTTTCCAGAAGCATCATCCTTCTACATTCTCAAGGGATGGAGGTCCTCAGGCCGCAGTGTCATGGCTAGTGGCCACACTGGCAATTTATGAGCATCTAGAGATACATCCAGAGATGAGGGTGAAGCTTGCTACCTATTTTCTTTAAGACTCCGCCAAGAGGTGGTGAGAGGTGATCTCATAGTCAGGACTCCAACAGAGTATGACTTGGGATGAGTTTCGACGCATCTTCTATGATTACTTCTACATGGAGACCATGAGGGCCGATCGAGCATGAGAGATTATGAGTCTGGAGCAGGGTACTCTTTTAGATAAGGAGTACTCGTCTTTCTTTACCGAGTTGCATCGTTTCACGCCTATTCCAGGAGGCAATGATTTGTTCCTTGAGTGGAAGTTTGAGGATGGTCTGAGCCAAGACATCCGCCCATGGGTGAACATATTCAGGTTGACGTTGATATCCTCTATCGTCAACCAGGATATGATCACAGAGCCCATTCTGTGGGATTCTAGAGTAGTGATCCAGGGCGGTTCGACATCCAGAGTAATTGTTCCTCCGACTGATATAAGGAAGGGCCTAAGGGAGTCTTATCAAGGATTTCAAAATAAAAGGAATGTATCTTTGGGTAGCTAGGTAGTATGCTACCAATGCGGGAGGAGTGGGCATACTAGGCCTCACTGACGGAGAGACCCAATGGAGTGCCGATCATGCGGCAATATGGTCCATCTTCAGCATTTTTTCTAGATAATTTCAGCTACAACAGCTGGTAGGGGTCCTTCTATGACCCTGAATTCTGGAGATGCATCGTCAGTTTCTCACCAGTTCGAGAACTGAAGTTCTTCCGGCCGTTTGGGACAAGGTGGAGGTCGCGGTAATGGTGGTCAGTAACCAGGTTACCCATGACAGTAGAGTGGATAAGCTAAGAGTGGTCAGCCAGGGTCGCAAGGCCACGATACAGGCGAGACATTAGTAGTGGAGTGGACCCATCAGGAGCCGGATCTTGGAACTTCCATAGTTCGAGGTATGATCTTAGTAGCCTCAGTTTTATCTTGAGCTCTTTTCGATACTGGTGATATGCATAGCTTTATCTCTGTTACTATTGTAGAGAGACTTCGGCTTAGAAACTTTTCCTTTATCGATACATTTACTCTGGAAACAATATTGGGGACTAGAGCAGTTAGCATACGTTAGTACAGAGAGTTCCCTCTTGAGGTTGCATGGTGTCACTTATTATGGGACCACTATGTCCTAGAGATGACGAGTTATGATGTCATTCTCAGAATGGACTGGTTAATACCCTTCCTGGTAGTCTTCAATTTCTATCACCACAAGGTGAGTTTCATATCACCAAAGGGTGGATCCTTTATTCATAAAGGCATGTGGGATGTCCAGGCGAGTCGATCAGGACCCGAGCATCATGGGCTAGGAGGAGTTATAGCCCAGATTGCTAGTCTATATCTGGATGACCATGGGACTTCATAGGTAGACTTTCCTCCAGTGGTGGATCATTTCAGAGATGTCTTTCTAGAGGAATTTTCAGGTTTTCCTTTAGAGCATGAGGTAGACTTTTCTATTTAGCTCATTCCAGGAGCATCACCGGTGTCCATTACCCCTTATAGGATGGCTACACCTGAGTTGTAGGAGCTCAAAAAGCAGTTGGAGGAGTTGTAGGAAAAGGGTTTAATCCAACCAATTACTTCTCCATGGGATTCACCTGTTCTGTTTGCAATGAATGTAGATGGTACCCTTAGGCTTCAGGTGGACTATCGAAAGTTGAACCAGTTGATGGTCAAGAACCGATATCCAATCCCAAGGATAGATGATCACTTTGATCAGCTTTGAGGATCCCGAGTGTTCTCGAAGATTTACTTGAGACCCGGTTATCGTCACTTGCACATTAGACCTTCTGATATACCTCTTACAGCTTTACGGAGTAGGCATGGTCTATAGGAGTATATGGTTATGCAGTTCGATCTCATGAATGCACCTGCAATTTTGATGGAACTGATGAACCGAGTGTTCCATCCATACTTGGATTCTATCGTGGTGGTTTCCATGGACGACATCTTGGTGTAACATCGCACATGACATGACCATGCTACCCATCTTGAGATCGTTTGGAGTACACTAAGGGAGAATCAGTTATATTCTAAGCTTACAAAATGCCACTTTCGGATGGATCAGATTCACTTCTTGGGTCATGTTATCTTAGAGACAAGAGTATCAATAGACCGAGAGAAAGTGAGAGCTATAGTTTCCTAGGAGCACCGAAGTATGTCTTTGAGGTGAAGAGTTTTCGAGGGATGGATGGATACTACATATGTTTCATACAGGACTTTTCACGCCTAGCAGCACCACTAACAGGTCTGACCAAGAAAGTGGAAAAGTTCGTATGTACAAATTCCTATGAGTCATCCTTGTAAAAGCTGAAAGGGAAGTTGACGTGAGCACCGATATTAGTCTTTCCAGAGCTGAGAAAGAGCTATATGGTATATTGTGATTCTTCAGGTATTGGGCTGGGAGTTATGCGTATTATGGGAGATGGAGTCGTTGTGTATAGTTCTCGATAGTTGAGGCCACACGAGAGGAATTGCCCGACACACGATCTGGAGTTGGCAGCTATTTTTCATGCCTTACATTGTTGGAGACATTATCTTCTTGTGGAGAACTTTTTGTTTTTTACTGACCAAAAGAGTCTCAAGTACATCTTCACTCCGTGTGATCTGAAATTGAGATAGAGCTGGTGGGTCGAGTATCTTTTGTCCTTCAACTTTGATCTTGACTATACGCTGGGAATGGGAAACACAATGTCTGATGCGTTGAGCAGGAGAACTCATATAATTGTAGTTTAGGAGGCCATAAGTGAGTGGAAGATTATGGATCTATTCTATTAGATGCATTTGGAGGTGAACGAGAGACAGGGGCATACCATTCTATCTTCTGTAGATGTTACCTCTACACTTATTGATCAGGTTCAGATGAGGTATCTATAAAACTCAGAAGGCCTAGTCCTGTGGGAGAGTGTATTAGGAGAGGACCCTCTTTCGGGATGGACAATGGGAGAGGATGATATCTTTCATTTCCAGGGACACCTATGGGTGCCAACAGACATACGCGAGGATCTGATGTGGAATTTTTATTCTGCAGTTTGGGCAGTTTATCCTGGCATCCCCAAGATTTATCGAGATCTACACCACCAGTATTGGTGTCCAGGTATAATGAGAGATGTTTCTAGTTTTTTCATTAGGTGATCCACTTGTCAGCAAGTGAATGTGGAGAACCAGGGACCAGAAGGTCTTTTACAACAGTTAACCATTCCAGATTGGAAGTGGAACGATGTCGTGATAGAATTCGTGATCGGTTTTCCACGGTCTCCTTGGGGGAATGACACAATATTGGATGTCATCGACAGGCTAAAAAAGGTTGTTCACTTTTTACTGTTCAAGGAGATATTCAGTTTTGATGAGCTGGGATGGCTGTACATCTGAGAGATTGTACGTCTACATGGAGTTCCACAATCCATATTTCAGACAGTGATGTGTGTTTTACTTCTTGGTTTTGGAAGGGGCTTTAGAAGGCTTTGGGTACACAGGTACTTTTGAGTACATCATACCATCCCCAAACAGATGACCAGTCCGAGCGTATGACTAAGGTGATTGAGGATATGCTCCGATCATGCATTCTAGACTTTTTAGGATCTTTGGAGAAGCATATATCTCTTGCGGAGTTCTCCTACAACAACAGTTTTTAAGAAAATATTCTGATGGAACCTTACGAGGCTTTGTATGGTAGGCCATGCCAATTACCTTTATGATGGCTGGATGTAGGAGAGGCAGCTTTGCTGGGACCTCATCTTGTTCAAGAGTCCTCAATGAATATAGAGTTGATTCAAAAGAGGATGGCTACGACATAGTCTCGATAGAAGTCTTATGCCGATCGGCGGAGACGACCTCTTGAGTTCGAGGTTGGGGATCAGTTTTTCCTGCGTGTCACACCGAGGTTGGGACACAAGAGGATTCCGAGAAAGGGTAAACCTCTACCACGGTACGTTGGTACTTTTTAAGTGTTGGAGAGAGTTGGGTTAGTTGACTATTGGTTGCAGTTACCTCAGAGGCGTCGGGCTATGAACGACGTCTTCCATGATTCTCATCTCCAATGTTACTTTTTAGAACCTTCTCATGTCTTTCAATCTGAGGAGGTTGATCTCGAAGTGGATGCATTGTTTGACGAGCATCATATCCCTATTTTCGATAGAAGTGTGAGGGTTCTTCATGGCCAGCTTGATCTTATTGTACAGGTGCTATAGCAGCACATGTGAGTACTGGATGAGACTTGGGAGAGGGAGGCTGATGTACGATCTCAATGGCTGGAGCTATTCGGGGTTTCTCCTTCCACACCTTGATATGGAAATTTGGGGATGTATTTCCTTAATGGGGGAAATCTGTAAGAACCCGGACCATAATTTCAGGTATGTTTTTCATTTTTCTCGATTTTTTTAGAAAATAAGATTTTCTAGAAATTTTTGAAGTACATGGTCTACTTTTTAAGTACACGCCATGTACATCGATGTCGCGTGAGGACATGTGCTGGCCATGTCCGGGCCAGAAACACGGTCGTGTGGGTTGATGTGGCAGCTGCTTAAAGTGGAGTACGTAAAATCCTAGTACACGTAGTGTACTCCAAAAGTACAAGCCATGTACTTTCTTTCTTTTTTCATTAAACGGAACGGGGTCGCATCTAATCACCAAAACACGCTTCTTCTCCAGCTTCATCAACCGAGAATGTCTCGTACAGTAGTGAATCTCCTATGATCCCCTGAGACTCTGTCAGTTCCCCGAATCGACCATCTTTGATTGTGTTGAACTACAGCGGTAAGCTCTTCCTTCTTCTAGAGCATCATTTTCCAATTCCTCCTCTTTTTCAGGTTATCGTTGGTTGAATGTTTTGTTCGTTTCTATAGATAAATGATGTTTTATGGAGATTCAGGCCTTAGGGTTCATGTATATCGATCTCCTAGAATCAAGGTAGGTGGTTTTGTGCCTTTCCGTTCAATGTCATTGAGTTTTATCTTCAAATTCCACAAATACCCTTGAACGGGGTATTGCATGTTTACTATTTTTCCTCTATTAGTTTCCTGCCTTTCATGCATGATTATGTAGAGGTAATTTGGTTATGTATGAGGATAGTTTATATGGTTGGATGTTTTACACATGCCTCGTTCAATTTATGAATTTTTGGTCTTGTTCTGCCTTTGGCCGTTATACATGTTTTCATGCCTTGTGACCATAGGATGAAGTGCTGTTCTCTGGCATGTTTATTATGTTGTATACTGGTTTTCCAAGTAGCTCAGTAGGTTTACTTTGGCCTTATATCATTATTATTCACTTGCTCGCATGGGGCCGTGAGAACATAGTGCTTCGGACTATAAGGGGATAGAATGAGTTATCTTCCTCAGAGAGTCTTAGACATTATATACTATAGTGGACAGACCGAGTGAGATTCCCATAGAGTCTTGGATATTATAGACTACAGGAGGATAGACTGAGTGAGATTCCTCAAAGAGTCTTGAGCTTCATAGACTATACGGGGGTAGACCGAGTGATCTTCCTTTAAGAGTCTTTGTTTTGTTTGAATTTCCTTAAACCATTCCACGCTAAATGAGGAATTGACCGTGTAAGCTTCCTCAGAGAGTCTGTGATCGACCTGAGGCTATAAGAGGGATTGACCGAGTGAGATTCCACAGAGAGTATCTAGACCTTGGGGATATAAGGGTAATTGACCACATGATCTTCCTCAGAGAGTCCCTGACTACCTTAGACTATAAGGGGAATTGACTGAGCGTGGTTCCTCAAAGAGTCATATAATTTCATATGACCTAACCAGAGGGGTTAGGCTGAGTCTACTACCCATAGGGTTGTTGGTACTTCTTGGTTATGATCAGAGGGGATGGCAGTGAGTACATCCTAGAGTGTTTCCGGTTTGTGGTTAGCTGTTTGCTTCACTACTACATGTTAACATGTGGATTGTTAATGTTGTTTATCATCCTATTTACTGCTTACTGTTTACTTCTTATTGTACTATTACCTACCATATTATCACTAACTATTAGGAACAGATCTTCAGATGGTTGCCTACTCAGATTTAATCTCACACCCTGTTTGGGTCATGCTTTTGGGCCCAAAAAGAATATATTGTTGCAGGTGTAGACAATGGAAATCACCCTTTGAATTCAGGTACTTGACTTGCATTGGAGAATAAGAGATGGGGACCAATCCAAGGCTTGTGATGCTGAGGAGTTCCTTATCTTTTTTATTTTGTTCTTTTCATTAGTATTGTCTTTAGCATTGTGACTAGTTTGGCTGCTTTCATAAACACATGCATCATGCATAATTTCATTTATATATGTGTACTCCATTTGTTTATTGTTTAGTTTTCCTCTATTTACTATTGATGGATATTTACTACTTCTACTACTTTATGTGTTGGTTACTTCCGCCGTGTGCTCTGCCAATGAGGGAATAGTTTCCCCACTATCACACCCAAGGCCTTCACTGCTAGTCAGTAGCCTCTAGGATTTGGGGAACTGCACTTGAGGCCATGTGACCAACTAGGTATGGGGCTCCTCTGGGTGTCTTCCGGAACTGGGGAATTACATTTTCTATATGTAATATTATGTTTTCTTTTGTTATGAAGGGAAATCCGAGTCTGAGATTCATTGGACCCTATAAAATCCTATATAACGTTAGATCAGTTGCCTATAGAGTGTCTTTACCCCCACATTTATCCCAGGTACGTAATGTCTTTCATGTTTCAATGTTGAGGAAGTATAAGCCGGTTCCATCTCATGTTTTGATTCCCGAGGTAGTTTAGTTGTTATAGAATCTCTTTTTGGAGGAATAACAATTATAGATTATAGACCGAAGAGATCATGTGTTGTGGAATAATTTAATTCATTAGGTAAATGGTTTTGTAGAAATACTATATGGTTGAAGAGGTAACATGGGAATCTGAAAATTCTATGAGTGATAAATACCCTGACTTATTTGATAAGTAAATAAAATTGTGAGGATGTAATTTCAAAATGGGAGAAGGATTTAAATCCAAGGTAAATATAGAATATGAAATTTTCATAATTTTCAATATTTGTGAATTAAAAATTAATTTTCCTTTAATTTTGGAGTCTTTGTTTGATGGAAGACCCAATAAGCAACCACTGGTTTCTCCAAAATCTTATATTTCATAAAAGGATGAGTCATTCTCAAAATAATAATAATAATATATTTTTTTAAATGGTAGTTAATGCCTAGATATAGTATTATCCAGAATGAACAAAACCAACCATATTATGATTTAACATGTTTGTTAAATTTTTTTACATTTATCTACAAAAATATAGAGGCTTAAAATTAGAATTAATCCAATTTTTAGCAGAAATACATTAATATTTTTAAATGGTACTTTCACCACCTTTTGGCGTGAGAATCTTTTTTAAATTTAGTTTTTGTAACATTTTATGTTCCATTTGAAAATATAATCATCTTATTTAGAGGCATGAAATGAAAATTTACATTGGGAAAAATTTTGGTATTTTCAGATAAAGTTCATTTTTAATGAACTGTGAAAAATAATGCATTTTAAATCAAAATTGTATTTTCATCTGATTTATTTATATGGTTATATTATATTATTAATTGGTTTTAAATTTTATTTAAAATATGTTTTTATATTTTAATTCAATTTAGGTCATTGTAAATACTTTCTCATTTTCATTTGACCAAAACACATATTGACCGTCTAACATTTATTACTTCTTAAAAACCCACATTTTGGTTTTGACAGCTAGAATTAATTTTAACATAATTTCTTCCACTTTTGAATAATTAAGTTAGAAAAATGGATTCCATATTTGGAATATAGAGTCCCAAATTGTGTAAATAGGTACCATTTATTTTTATAAATTATTAATTGTATCTTTAGTAATTATTATATTTACCATGGTTAAAGGGTAAATCTACTAAATAAGGGTAAAAATAATCTTATAATAATATAAAACTATCATAAAACGTGTACTAATACTATTTTATTATATATTTCTGATCATGGGAATCATTTTGGAGTATTGTTTACCCCATGGAGCCACATTTATGTAAAAATGACCTTTGTAATTACTAAATTTAACAAAATAAAAAATGTATTAGAAACAAGTATGCTTTGGCTAAACAATTGTTATTTGAGGTTATATAAGTGATAATTTTCACTATAAATTGTTTATAGAAAGCTAATGATATTTACTAAATCATTAAATTTTATTTATAATTTTTAGACATCAATTAAATAAATTAATATATTATACAATGAAGGTGTAGTGATTGCCTAATTAATGAATGATTTCAAAATGAGATTATAAATATTAATATAACTTTATTTGGAAAATTTTTATTCAATCCACAAATTTTAGGGATGATTATGAATTGTTTTATTTTAATTAATTATGATTGTTTTAAATAATCACCTTCTTATGGACTTTTAAAAAATCATGATATGAATAGTATAAAATTGATATAAACGATTTTTTAAAATAAATACTATTGTATTAAATAATATAATAGTCATAAAAATAAACGATTTGGTCAAATGACATAGATATTATTTAAAATGTAATTAATGAATCACTTTTGGTTTTATTGGCATTTTATGGTAACTATATTTACTATATAGTATGAATACACATGGCGGTATGGTAAGAGTTAAATTAGTTAACTAATTGTTAACGATAAATGATAAAGACACATTTGTAACCAAAACTTTTCTAAATCTTATTGGTTGAGAGGATTTCGAAAAATCATAATCCTATATTTGAATTAAATAAATTTTGGAAATTTTTAAATCGAAATTAAGTTTATAATAAAATAATCTTTCAAGACATTCGTAAAGTACCCCTCCTCCCACTTATGAAAGGCCATCACTCCTCACCCCTTACTCCCACCTCTCGAGCCCCTTATCTCATCAAAACTCTACTAAAATAATCTCCAAACATACCTCTATTCCTTTTATAAGACTTTCCTTGGGCAGATGGAAATTCAAGAACACTAATTTTCTCAAATCAAAATAAGTTAACCTATTTAGAGGTGACGTCCTCCCTCAAGTTATTCTATTTTATTTTCCCTCTCAACTCCCTTTTATCTTTGTATTAATTAGTTTAATAAAAAAACTAGTATTTTAACTATACTGGGATGTTGTTAAGAGAAAAATTATAACTACACTTACACACACCTCCATCTAATGGATTCGAACATAATGTTTATATGTACGATGAGCTAATCCCTCACGAATAGATGATTTCTCAATTTTCCCCTACAGCCTCTCATGGTGGCCATTATGATGGAACTATGTTTATATATAAATTATATTATATTTATATTGTCTATATGATTCTGTTTTTATTTAAATCATTCTTTTATGCATTCCACAATGTGAAAATATGGTAATTTCATTTATGGAAGTTGAGAATATCGCCCCTCCAAGTAATATGACTCGTTCATGCCATACATGTAACACATAATGTTTGGAATTAATAAACTTATGTAACGTATATATCATATGATATTATAATATAATTTTAATATATCTATGAATAAGTTAGTTTTCATTTATTTAGTATAAAAAATAAATGCATGTAGCGTTCATGCATACATACAGCTTGACGTTTCCCTGAAAGGTCCATTTCATTTCTTATATCCAAATGTTATGGATTATAATAAATACATATATAATAGATGTATATGATATTTAAATCATGAATAATATTCTATAGATTTAATAATTTTGACCACATGGAAAGTTTGTAATTATAACAAGATCATTTTCGACTTAAGTACCCAATATCGACAAATGACCGATATTAAATTAAATAATTATGTAATTTTTATAATGGAGTAATAAGTGATATAAAAGGAATAATAAAATTGAAAAAGGTTACGATGAAAGTAGAAATTACCTTAAGTTTATTATTTGGGAAATTATTGAATGAATGAGTCAAGTCGGACCTAAGGTAAGGGAATTTTCTCAATCTCCTTTAATTGAGGTATATTTTGATTATATACACCTCTTTCTTTTAAAAGAGGTATAACAAAACACTTTTACATTTAATTTATTTTGAAAGGAATATTTTTCTACGATGCATTTTGTTAAATTACAAATGTATTTTTTAACAAATATGGTAACAACGATCTCTATGCCACCTTAACTGTTATTTGTTAATTTTCTACCTCTAAAACAATTAATGTTTTTAAAAGGAAAAGAAATCCATTATTCCCTTTCATGTTGTTTTGGGATTAAAAATTGTTTTCAAAGTTTATTTACTATTTCAATATCACAGAATGATTTCTTTTGATTTCAAATGAAATGTTATTATTGAAATGTGGATATTTGCAATATTTTATGTGTTATGAATGTATATTTGTATTTGGACATTCGATAGGTGGTGACCTGATAAACCAATGGTGGGTGGTTATTTTTTTAACAAAATGACACGTGGTTCTGTGATAAATCATGGATGGGTGGTTACATTATAACATCCAATGCATTGGGTAAGGATGTTGGCCATATGGCTATTTCATTTAGTGATATGTGTGGAAGTCGACTGTATTGTTCTACTATTTATGTATGTTGATATCCCAAGTTACCGTTATATTATTATATGTTTCTTTCTATTGGATTTATGATAATATTTTGGTCACAAAAAGGGTTTGAAATTAGTTTATATTTAGTAAATTGTTTTTACTACTTTTTAAAGGTGAAATGTATTACTTTCAGATAAAGTATTAATAGTGATCATGTTTTCCCAATAATAATAGTTTTATTTCTTTATTTATCCCTTTCAAAGATTTTTTATGATCATCCCATGTTTGGAATGTTTTTCACAGGACATGAAGTGGAATATGGTCAATGATGGTGTCAATGAAAAGTAATGCTGTGAAAACCTTGGAAGTAAACAAATTTCTTTTTTTGGAGATTTTGTTTTATGAAAAAAATGGAGAGTGAGTAGAAGTGTATACATGTAATATTAAAGTTTTTGTGTATATGTTATGACCCAATTATATAAATATATAAACATGAAAAGATCCTCAGTGTAAAATAATAACTTATTTTAATATAATGTAATATTTAAGGGTGAGGCCCTACAAATTATGTGTGGTAGTTTTCAATATGAATGTTAATATTATTTATGTTCCATACATTTCTAATGAGGAATGCATTGTAATTATTTAGTAATGGTTGTGTCCTGATATAGCACCTCAATGCATCAGAAGTTCTAATGATACAAATTAGTTGGCTATTTACATATACCCTTTCCTATTATATATGGTGTCTTCACTAGAGCCATGATGGTATGTATATGATTTGCAACATTAGGCATTCCCTTATTATGATATTAGTTTTGGAAAATCCATGGTATAATTTGATTAGTAGAATATACATGGTTAAGATTCATTCCCATGTTATTATTTATATGAAATTATTTTAATAACATTTTTTATTTCAATATTATTATCATGAATGTGTTTAAATGAATTTGGTTTCAGTTATTTACTTTTCTATAATGTTAATTATTATTTATTAATGATATCTTCCTCTGCATTCTTAGGCCTAATAAAAATTTCAAATCAGCCCATTTTTATGTTTTATTTTTACCAAAATTACAAGATATATATATTAATTAGAATGCAGGGATAAGATTTGAGAATAATTTTATTATTAAAGGGATCAATAAACTATATTTTATAATTTATATTGTAATATTTTCTCCAATTATGTATTTAATTATCCAAAACTACTAAAGTATTTAGTCCTTCAGGATGGGCTTCCTTGTGTAATATACCAATTTAATAAGGTAACCACTAACTCCAAAAATACTATGGTTAGGGTATATATAGTGGATATCAAAGGAATTTTAGTATAAATCATTGGAATTGGATTAAAAAAAACTTATACTTGAGAAAGAAATATTATTACAAAATTTAAAAAAAATATCGCCTTCCTGAATGGCCTGAAGAACATCATTCTATATTGATTTCTGATAACCCCCTTTCAAGGGATGAGGGTAAAATAAACTAAACTTATTATTTATAGATTAGTTATAGAAAAATAGTCTATTTTTGTTATGTGATTAACTAGTATAAATATATTTTTTTTATAATTTTATGATTTAATCTAGTTTATTCCATTGTTTAGAAATAAAACATAGTAGAAGGAATGGAACCCTTATAAATTCAAGTAATCCTTATAGGGATTTAAAACCTTTGGAATTCAGAAATATACCGAAGCTTTTACTATCAGAGAAATGGATGTTTACATTAATGATTAATTGTTATAAAGTTATTCATATTTTTTGGAAGAAATTTATTCATTATTTTTCATGGAAAATATGATTTTATGTTGATTTTAGTGACTTTTCAAATATATTTTCTATTATGAATTTATATAGATGTATTTTCGATGAGTCTTATGGTTGGAATGGATTTTTATAATCATTGGATATTATTGTTTGAGGTTAAAGTATGACTAGATACTATGTGTTAAGAACCTTGGTTTTAGTAGAAATTTTGAGAATGGAGGAAATACTTATGGACCTTAGATTCATTAAAAGTGCTTCAGACATAAGAAATCATCTTGATTATCTATCTCTAGGTGTTATAAATAAATTTAAAATAGATCAATGGCCAACCAAAGAATGATACCATGCTCAGGACATGGAATGTAATGAAGTATGTTTATAATTTCAAGTGATTATCATAATAGTAATGAAGTTCCTTAATGATAGAAAAATGATTCGGAGAAAGAAACATAATCTTTTTAAATATCATTCTATGAAAATAATGGCCTTTTTACAGACAATAAATTTATGGTTATGTATTGGTAGATTTCCTAACGAACATTTTTTATATCACTCTCCATCAGAATAGGATAGTTATAGTTCACTTTTCTGTCTGGGTTTTCAGTTATAATTAATGTTATCCTAGTAGATATGTTAATTTTTTGATAACACTTTTATTTACATTCCCTATGACTAATAAGATGTTTTATTAACCGTATTTTTATGTGGGATTCCCAAAAAGTTACATTCATGTATTAGTATTTGATTTTTTAATTACAATTTCAAATTATGATGATGTAATTTTTTAAAGGAGTGTATAATTGAACACCCAAATAATTAATGATTTGTAACTTTTTAGATAAATATTATTTCCTCGATAGCGTACGTTCTACACAACACCAAGCTTAAACAAACACTAATATACAATTAAATAACATTATTTTAAGATGATTGTTATAAACTAGCTCTTAATTTGGAATGAATGAATAACATTAACCAATTATTTTATTTATATATTATATATTTAATAAAAAAATTATATTCATCCAATATATTTAATAGACATAACCTAAGAACAAATCATATTTTATTCATAAAAGGGAAATTTTCATAAATGTAGTTTTACCACTATATAATAGAAGACTAATTTTAAAACTAAACTTTTAAATTTTTAAAAATTATATTTTTCAAAATAAACATCAATTTTAAAATGTAAATATAAAAAATTTTCTTTGGAATAATATTTTATTATTTTTTATGACAAGTTTCAGCTTTTTATGAATATTGACAAATACTGCATTTTCCTCAAAAACATACACTCAATATAAATAATTTATAATGTTGAATTATATTTTAAATTGGTTTAAAAAACAATATTATATAAATTATCAATCTATTAATGTAATTTATTTCATTAAAATTAATTTTATGTGGAATGTGGATTTATAAATATTTCATACTTTTGATCATTTTCACATTAAAATCATGATTTTTCACCCCATCCACATTATATGTTTTAAATTAATTGGCCTAAATTATATGTTTTAAATTATAAAAAATGGATTCCATATTTTCAATAGAAATATCTAAATTTAATAAATATATCATTTTATTTTTGGCCAATAAATATAGTAATCTTTGTAATTTTAATTACCATGGTTAGTGTAAATCAGAAAATTAAGGGTAAAAAATATAAAGAATATTATATAAATTCTCAGAAATTTGTACTATTTTTATTTTAAGAGTGGTTTTGGGCCATAATAATCATGTGTCTGATTTTATGGCCTCTTAGATCCACATGGATTACTTTATTCCTTTTATATTGTTTTATTTTAGGAAAATGAAAATATGACATGCACATGTTTCTAATATGTATTGTATTTTTAATAAGTTTTTATTGAGAACATATATTTGGAAATAAATATTAATTTGAAAAATGAAAATTGTACCTTCTCTGTGTTGATTTTATTAGTTTTAAGGAAGTAAACCATAATCTCAAAGGATTAAAAAACAATGATGCATAAATTATTTAATTAATTGAAATATTAAATAATTAATGATAAAAAAATTAAAATAAATATAATTTTAGATAATTAATGTCTTCTATGAATTTTAAAGATAACTTTGATGTGCAGTTGTCTTTTTAATAGAGTGTTTATGAACATATATTATTCTATTCATTTTTTGTAAATGTTAATGTAATTAATATTATAAAATTGAATTTAATGTTATATTAATATAAGTAATATATTGTTAAATGATATAAAATTTAAAAAAAATAAAATTCACAGGAAAATGATGTAATCAATGTTCAAAATGTTATCCTTCATTTATCTATGGTTACTTTTTCCTTTAATATTATAAATTTTAACCCTCACATTTAAGAATTCCATGTTGTTATAGTTAGAGTTAAAGTGATTAAATAAACGATATAACAAAAAGATAAGGGAAAATATGCGACCTAAACGTGAACAAAAATTGTTGGATGAGATGATTTTGACCCATCACCATAATACATGTGAAGTAAATCAATTTGGATTAATTTTAAATGGAAAATAAATTTATATTAATTCATTATTTCGAGAGTTACCAAAAGAACCTCTCACCGTAATTATAAAAGGGAATCTCCTACCACACTTATTCAAAACACATTTAGCCCTATAGATTGACAAAAACCTTACACATTTTCTTCCCAAAACTTTTATAAAATATTTTATGATCTTGATCTTCCAAATATACCAACCCTATAACCCTTAATAAGAGATCTAAATGATGTCCTCTGAAGAAGAAGTTATTGTTTTTACCAACTCATCCATGTTAATTTCTTCTTCTACATCCTATTAATGTGTTGTTTCCAAGTTAAAGAAATTAATTTAGTATAATATATATGAAATTATTTTATTATTATTATGGGACCACAATATTTTACATTTAATCCATTCTATGAAAAATGAAATCAATATGTGTCCATACGTAGGGCTTACCTTCCCTATTCGATGGTGTAATCTATCTATCATCACCACTTTAGTTCTATGGGTATGATGATGGATATAATATATTTATAAGATAATTATGTCATGATATTGATTCTAAGAAAATTAATATATCATCCACTTCTTTACCCTTTCACAAATAAGGGTACAATCTATCATACTTTATGATAGATTATACATGGATTGTGATAGGATATGGTGGACTATATGAAATTAAATATTTGGTTCTTTAAAATCACATCTTTTGAAATATGTTATGTTTCATATTTATCATTATGTAACTGGAATGTCATATATTATGATATATATTATATCATGATGCTTCCAAAATTCTCAATTGTCGGTTTCATGGACATTTCATATTAATGATATTGTACAACATAAAAAATTATATTATACTACATGATTTAAATAAATTATTGATTACACTGAATCATATGATACAATTTCATATATAGTATGATACAATCCAATCGTACCTTATGATATCCAATACCATAAAACAATATATAGAACACTTTTATATTTTTTAGTATATAATACAATATTTTAAGAAGATATCAAATTTATATCATATTATATTATGATTTCTAAAATCAACAATTAGTGTAAATCTGTAATACAACTACTATGATTTTAAGGGTGAAACAAAACTTTATCATGGTAGTGGATTCCATTAAAAACCACATTCCCATGATCTATAGGCTGTTCAAAATTGAAATAATCTATAATGTAAATATAGAATAATTAACTTTCACTACTGATAAAGTCTATATATGTTCTTTAATAAATTACACTTGATGAATATGTATTAGAATAAATCAGAAGGTTCCTTCATCTTTTGTGTATACATATTCCAATTTAGTCACCAAATGCTTGTAAAGGAATCTCTATAAATCCACGATATGCATGTCTATCATGAAGTGATGAAATAAAATTGAAATAGAGATGTAATAGAATTGACTAGGAGATAAATTCACTCTAAAAAAACTTATGATGGATTAGACATCCTTTTATAGGTCTTAGAACACTCCTAATCCATCATCATATTTTACTCAAATAATGTGAATATTTGATGAAAAGTCCACAATTACAACATTTTAAACCAATGAACAACTTGTATTCCATAAATGTTTCTTCAAATATAAAATTATTGAATAATTATAGATACATATTTAATATTATTTAATGATAAAATTTCTTAATACCTCATCAATTTTATTTATAATTATATATTACAATTCATAATTCCATAGAGATATATCATAATGTACCATACGATTGGATTAGGGATTGGGGATATGATATCTCCATGTCATATTAAATTATGCATACAAATACACAAACATTCCTTCTATATAATGTATATCATACTATAAAATACAATCATATCCCAAAATATGATATTTCCCTAAAAATCATATCTATTTAAATTTTTTTTAAATAACTCCATTAAAAAAAATTAATTAGTGGAGATTTTTATGAACCAGTAATGAAAAAAACACAAAATTTAGTGGTGGTTTTGAAGACTACTGAAAAATTTTAATTTTCATGTAGTTAAAACACATATTATTTCAAAATAATTTTTGAAATAAACATTCATATGAATATCCATAGTCATATCAACAAACATAGCTCTAATCATATTAGTTTCTATAAGGTATGTTTCCACGAGAACTATAGTTAAATCGAGCTCTGTGGAAATTTACATGGATTAAATCAATATTAGTAAATGAAAACCTTTTACATAGACAAATAATTAAAAATTATTTTTCATATCTACATCACTAGTGTAGTTAACTAAAATTCTTTTCATCATTTGTATCTATATAACCATTTTATATCCTTTCAGCTAATCCATAACTCCACATGACATTTTAGGGTAGGTATTTTTTGGGAAATCTCAACTAATATGATGCGGGAAAACCCCCCATTGAAAATATCTACTAATTATAGAATTAAAATAATAAAATTAGAAAATATAAAACACTTAAAATGAAATGTTTATTATAAAAAACCATAAAAACTGAGTTTGATTGAGTTAACTTAGAAGAAAAAATTGGACTCAGTACTCTTATGTTTTCCATAAACCATTGCAATCATGGAACATGTTGGTTGGAGAAATTATCCTTAAAGGTCTTCAAGTAACACATCCTAAATAGAGAATGAAAATAATAATATTGAGGGGATGTTTTTCTTAGAGAGATGAAAATTCTTGGTTCATAAAATGATGTAAAAAATTTAAAATTTATAGTTCGTTATTTAATTATGAAACAATTGGAATGTAACATTTTAACTCCCATTATAAATCATTAATTAAAACTAGCTATCTTGTTTAAATATTAATATCAAGATTCCTTAAAACATACCCAATAGATGAATGGTTTAATTCTAGATAGAGGTCGAACCCAAAAATACAAGGATCCCAAACATGAAAACAATATTTTAATATTATTTATGAATTTTTTATAAATTTAAGTCTATAAATAAATTAGATATCCTTGAAGGATGATAATAATTAGAATTTATAGAACTTTGAAAAAGAGATAATTGAAATTCATAACCCCTTAAGTAGTTATTTTGTCATCATCATAATATGATCTAAGAGCACCAATGGTCTTATTATTATTTATATAATCCCAGATATCCTCTTTTCATATGTTTAATTATATAGGTTCATTTAATAATTAAATGATCCGAAACCATATTTAAAAATATCAAATAAACACACTCTATAGATAATAACTAACCTAATAGATATTATATAAATTTATATTTAATTAAATAATCAATAAAAATGTTTATTTTTAAAGTAGGAAGAGAAGATATAGGAGAAAATATGAATCCATAAACCCTAAAGTACTATAATTAAAAACTAAAGAGTAAGAAAGTGCAATCACTTATCATTAAAAGACATAGTACATAATGCTTATCTCCCTCATAAATTCATAATAACTAATATATTAATCCATGTTAATGATGAGATAAACTCATAAAACCTTAAAAATAATGAAAAATCTACCCTTATAAGCTCTATATAATAAATTAGTTAACATTCCTTATTCAATGGTGAATAAATTATAACCTTTTTAAATAAAACTCATCCCTTGTATATCCTTATATATCTATATATCCATCCAATTTTCAGTTATACTAAAACACTTCAACAATAGTGGTCAAAATCCAGGTGGTATGACACTTCAATTTCCCCCAAAAAAGTTCAGTCTAGGCCTCTAAGAAAGTACGATATATGCGATCATTAAATTTCAATAAATCACCATAAAATAGATGGTTATTCATCACTAATCTGACTCTATTATACATTTAATAATATTTTCTATACTAGATATGACGGTTCCAATATCACCATAACACAGACCCCAAATGACTTTATATTCTTAAATATCAACTTCTAGATCTCAAAAATCCATGACATAGATACATAGTTTTATATAATTTTGAATCTGGTATCTTAAGTATCTTGGTATGGGAAAAATTTAATTCTGACTTTAGATTCTATTTAAATCACCATCCTTGGTAAAAAAAACATAACTGCAACATAGTATTCCATGAATATATCTAACATGGTCACCCATCAAATATGAATGACAAAGGAATTTTAAAGTGTCTCGTTTTATTTTTACACACTCTACTACATCAGGACACATCATAATTTATGGAATAGGTAATATCATTTTAGTATTTAATTTTCCCAACCTATCCATGCCTTCCATATCTATGGGAATTTACCAAATCCATTCAATATTCTACATGAAATAAGCTATAATGATATGAATATTTATCTCATCTTTTCATATCCATTTCCCATTTCTACATTATCATGAAATCACTACATAGGATTTAAATACACATAAGACATATATGTTGATGTTTCATCTTAGACAATGTCTTCACCACCATGCCATAAATTTGTATGTATTGATCCAATTTTCATAACCTTTATAAAATATTATCTAAATGAATCATTTAGATCTACCTCGAATAAAAAAACAACACACTAAAAAACATGTATGTATAACACATTTTAAAATATATTACATTATAAAAAATATAAAAAACATGTTATTGAATTACACCTCATATAAAACCTTACATTAACTCTATAATATATCTCCACATTATTACATATAATTAAATTAATTGAAAATTTAAAAACCACATCCAACAAAAAATAATCAACAGGGAGTAAATTTTCCTAATTCATATAAAACCAACATTTTTACTCGACACATATAATTTATCATTCATAAAAATTACATAATCCATAGTTTTAGTCAAGAATAAAACTTCATAAACTTTTGGGTTGTTTTTAGGTTTAATGTTTTATAGAATTTGGTCATAAATCATAAATTAGAAAACAATATAATAAAATGTGGACACATTAAATTATTATCAAAATTTTATATTATACTAAATTTAAAAATATTCCATAATTTCCTTCCTTGGAGAATTTCCATGTATTTTAACACGACTTCTTGTTTTTTCTTCCCAATCCTTATATTCTATGAAAAAAATTAAAAAATGTGGGATGTGAAAAAAATATTAGTAAGGTATATACAACGATGAAAACCCATTAGTCATATGTAAAAATAAATCCCATGAAAAAAATTATAATAATGAAAAACTATTCATACTTAATAAAATGTAAATAAGTTCCTCTTAAAATAAGCTCATTGATTCCCCTTTTTTAATAACAATATTACTATAAATCCCTTTGAAAGAATATAAAACCCATAAATGAATATTGGGACGTAATTATAATTATAATTATTAAAACTTTTGTTACCATGATTTCAAAATCCATACATTTCTATTAAAAAATTAAATAACCATAAATTTTACTTCTATACCCAAGGCATTTGATGGATATCATAGCCCAACGTTGGTTTCTTTCAGAATCCCCAGTCTTTAATTTATCGTGGGACCCCTTATCATTGTTTTATCACATAAATAATCGTATAATATTCAAGTCGCATTACATAATCATAAAAAATTAAATATTCTAATTTAACAATTTCAAACATAATATTTCTCATGTAGAGATAATAAAATATTTCATGACATTGAAATAATCGATCTATTTTAAAAACTAATTTTCAATAAAAAATAACAAAAAATAGAAATATGGGATTCATATTATTTTAAAAAAATGTAGGATTATAGTGGAATAAAAAAATAATAACAGTAAAAGAAATTTATAAAAAATTTATTTTCATATAAATAAATATGTAAAATTATATCATGAATATTGATATGGAGGAAATGATTAAATCATTAAAAATTTGATGCATCCCATACCAATATAAAATATTTAAATCATAAGTTAATAAAATAATATAATGTCAAGAAAAATTAAATAACATGATAATAACTAAATTCATGATATGATATGTCAAATGGGATGTATATACACCTCATCAAATAATATGGGTGTATAACATCAATATATTCCTCAATGAAAGGAGATTGAGGCAATGTCCCGTATATTGAGCATGACTTTTCATGTGTGTTTGTATATTATTGAATAAAAAACAAATTTTGATTATTTAAATTCATGAGAAAATTTCCCGATTTTGTTTTATTTTTTTTCAATTATTACAATGTTTTATGAAAATTAATAATCAAATCTGTTTAGGTCAGGTATTTTTACTATATTCGGTTTATGTGTCTAAACGACTAACTTTGGATTCTATGATAATAGTGGTCAATATATAAATATCTAAAAATAATAATCATGAAATATTTATAATATTTATATGTAAATAATACATTTAAATCCAATTTTTAAGGATAGTTATAAAAAATGAGACACTATTACAATCACGGGGATTGCAGGTTGTATGTACAATTGCACAACATTCCCATTTTTTAAAGATCATTATATAAAGAATGTAAGAAACTTTTACCTTTCAATAATGATAAATATATATTATATAAAACATTATTTATTCAAATATAAATATATATATAATTATTTTGTTGTCAAAGGTATTAAATCTCATTAAGGAGGTAGTACTCCACCTGACTAGGAATGACCTTATCTTCATTTCATAGTGTGAAATGGTAATAAATAAAATGATATATTATATTTTAAAAAATTGAGTTTTTTCAAGAATATAATAATATTTTAATTTAAATCATATATAATCATTAAATATACCATTATTACCTTCCATGTAACGGTTTAGTGAAAATGATTAACAAAGCTTCTTGAGGCAGTAGTTTTCCATACACCCGAGTGAATTTATCATATCTTTTATTGTATGAAATGTATAGATGGTGTACATGATATAATTAATTCATTATTATAATTATGTTATACATATAATAAATATCATATATAATCTCATTATCCACTATTCCCAAACTTTAGAAGTGGATATGGAAGAATGAACAACATCAGTTCACAAGGTGGTAGTCATTCATACACATGAACGATGATGGTGTATCCCATTTGATGAAAGTGTGTGTGGGTGTGGAAAAATACATAACATAAAATCACATACTCATATATAGGATATGTAGGCTATAATATAACCTTGTAATAATAATAATTAACATTTTTTATATGGAAATAAAATAAAATTTTTCATCAAAGAACATTACCTTTTCATTGGGTATCTACTTTTGGTATTCACCAATGGAAATCCTTGGTTTTCATTCATCCCAATGTGATTATTTTTGGATTATATAAATTTTTTATGGGTATATTTTTTCATGGTTTAGTGAATCCAAATTTGTTGCGTTTTTTGAATATAGGTGGATGGTGAATTCCCTTTTATAGTGGATGAGGATTCACATTTTTGTAAATTCAAAATGTAATAACTATTTGGAGGTATCCCTTATATATGGTGAATAAAATAATGAAAAAAAATTATTAAAAAGTGTATATAGTATAAATATTACAATAAAATTATTTTTATATCTTTCTATGTCATTTTACCCATAATATTAATGTTCAACCACTAAGTAAACTCGTTTTTAACTTAATCACTGTAATTAATTTTTATTACATTCACTTATATATTTTTATAAAAAAGTAAGTTTAAAATAATAGAATTTATAAATTAAGATGATTATAAATTAATAATCCATTTTTAAATATCTCAATCAAATATTTGAAATAATATGTTTTAAAAAAAATCATGTCGATGGGACAAATAAATTATTTTTTTTAATAAAAAGTTAACATGTTTGAAATGATTTTATATACAATTTTACTAAAAAACTAATCAAAATCAAATAAATTGGATTTTATGATATATTATGTAAATAATTATACTCAAAAGAATAAAAATATTATTTATTGACAAAAATTAATTTTATGAAAATGTAGTTTCAATTAATTTTATTTCGCAATTCATCAAAAATGAAACTTCTCAGAAAAAAAAATCAGCCAAGGTAAATTTTGATTTTTGTATATAAAAAAAGAATTTTGTTTTACCTGATAAAATTTATAAATGATTCCAATTTTTTTTAATAAAGATCTACATTAAATGGTTGTAAAAACACTTTATATAAAAATTTTTTTTTTAAACATAAAACTGAATTAATTTTTATCTTACGACTAACCTATCTATTAGAAGAATGTAAATGTTTTTTTATTAAAATATCTAAAAATTATATAGGTAATCCTATTCATATCCACCAATATAACATCTAGGTGATATCATTCATATGTAATAACAATATTGACAACATATTATTGTTTCAGTATAACTTATTATTTCATGAAACATAAGATATTACATAATATCTTATTATGTGTTGTATAAGATATTGAAATTATTGTGACATTTAATTTAAAATTTCTATGTAATAAATAAATATTAAAAAATAAGAAAATTGATTATCTAATTAAAACATCGGTTGTTATGTTCTTCCCAATTGTCGAAATTAGATCCTCAAAATTTTATTCACTTATTAAACAAGTGGGGATATCATTACCATATAGTATTTTAAGATTACCATGTTTCACATTAAACAATATGAATTTTTCCATTTAACTGTAACCCGATTAATCACCTTATTCTGCAATAGATTACCTTTATGGTCATCATTCTAAACTGTTTATTCGTTATAATAAAGTATATACTCCAGTCGAACTACTACTGGGCTCAAACATGAGATAAACTTGGTACATACTTCATTAACATTATGACATGAAATATATTGTGTATATGGAAAAAAGATAACAGTAGAAAACTAATCCAAATTTATCTAGTATTTCAAATGGTCTAATGAACCGTGGACTTAGCTTCCATTTCTGAAAAAAATTCATCACACTTTTTCGTGGATATTTTTTTGGAATTGAATTATTTTTTACGTGAAAGGAATTATCTATCCTCTAGTAATATGCATAAATATTTTCTAATATATGACCTATTCTAATATTATTTCTGAATATAATGAACATTATCTTATATTAACATTACCAATTCTAATTATATAAACATAGATTCTCCTATATCATCCCTAAAAGAAGGTTTTTAACACAACATTCAATATAAATACATGAAAGGTTCAATTAGAATACTATAATAGATATTATTATTATATAAAAAATAAACCATATAAATATGTCAATCCCAAATTCATTATTAATCGATTAAGAAATAATGTAGCATCTATTCCAATTTTTGAATTAATTGATAAGTTTTTAACTAGGATTTATGAAGAAAAGATGTAAAAATTTTAATTCATTACTAAAAGAATATTTAAATCCTTTCAAAAAAATAGCTGTGAACCTAGTATCATGGTCTAATAAAATAGATAGATTCACTCTAGGTGACCTAAAACTCATTTTTATATATATTTGAGAAAACTAATTGAAAGGAAATGTATCTCTAATGGGAAGTAAATGTGTAACATTATTTAATAGAACAACAATAACCCAAATAACATTATTATATTCAGAATTATTTGTAAATCCAAATAAGAAATCAATTGATATATTATCCCATTTTAACCGTGGAGCTGGAAAAGGTTGATGAATCCCATATATAACATTCATTGTTATCTAATGTGTTGAAAAGTAATTCACTTAATAGAATATTTTTAAATATATATTTTCATTAGACAATACTTATAATACTAATGATGGTCTTAATACATTTTATTATTGTCCAAATGAATGCAAAACAAAGAACAATGAGCTTCAGTCAACAACTCTTCCATCAACTGTGAATTACAAGGAAGAAATTATATTCATCATAATAATAAAACACCTTATTCATCAATATTGATATCTGAAAACTTATCCTTATTAATGGATTCAATATATTCATTCAAAGAATGATCCTCCTTTTGTGAATTATAATTCATTCGGAGAATGTCATTTTCACTATATCATTAAAAAAATATAGGATCTCCTAGAATCCACATCATCTAGGAAAAAATTCAATATAACATAAACCAAAGGGTCACATTCCATATATAACATGGCTAACATAGAATAATTTTTTTAATTCATACAATAATCCACCAGATTTACTTTTTGAGGAAGATAATGTAAAGTGAAATCATAATACATGTGTAGTTTTATCAATTTTATATATCTCATTTTCAACTATATATAAGCCTATATACACATCAATCTACTATGATATATATATTTCAAAAATTTCTATAAAACAGTAATGTGTCAATATTTTTAATTAAAAAAATTGAATATAATTTGAAATAATGTTTTCGGTAATTTTACTTAGGTGTTTTCCACTCACCTAAAGCATAAGTGATTTTATTTTCATTCTACATTAGTGTACATCCATTTCCTTTTCAAAATAATAATTTTAGATGAAAATTTACCATTTTTGGAGTGTGGTTCCAAAATAAGAGCATTGAACAATATTATTTTCAGTTACAGAAAACAAAAACACATTCTTCTGTCCTGATTAAACTAACTCTCTTTCATGTTAACTATGTTATTGGGAAAAATAATTAAGAAACAGTTTCAACCAGCATTGGATATTTACCAGATAATATAAGAAATCTAAGAATTTCATTGAAATTGGATGATTTTTCCACTTTAAAAAAACATTGGATTTAGTATGTTCAAAAATTATTCTATCGTTTGAAATAATACTTCCAAGGAATGAGAAATTTTGCAAAAAAAAATTTCATCTAACTGATCTTTTGTTATGGTTTCTTTTCCATTAAGGTTTTCAAAACAGTACTTTAGTTCCTTTCATGTCCCTCGTAGATTATATTATATATAAAAAAAATTTATTTTTAGAAACAACCATAATATAATAAAAAAATTAATAAGTAATCAATTCTTAAGATTCATAAATACCGAAGGGATATTAAATATCCCATCTTGAATTACTGCAGTCTCATAGTTCCCCATGAATCATCCAAAATTCTATCATTAGAATGTCATCCTTCTTCAAATTCACATTCTAATACATGAAACTATGTTAAATTTTATTAAAATATTGATCTCCATGGATCTGATAAAAAATTAATGGATGTGATCCAAAGGATACTTGTTATTCAAAGTAATGTTATTCAATAACTAATAATCATAGAAAATTATTTTAGAACCATCATTATTTTTCACAAATAAAATAGGACAACCCAATGGTGAATTGTTATGTCCAATTAAACCCTCATCAAGAAATTATTAAAACTATTTTTTCGATTCGAAATGTTCTACTTGATGTATTCGATATGAGGGTTTAGAAATAGTCATAGAATCATGAACTATATTAATTGTAAATTAAACATCCAAATCATCAATAAAACCAGGATATTCATCAGGATGGATATCTAAAAATTTATTCACTACTAGGATGTAACTGATTATAACTACTTATTTATTTTCATCAACCTTTTATAGATAACATTCGTTTCCATCATTAATAAATTTTTATGATTCTTGGTATCTTATCAATATTGTGAAATCATTTTGTAAAACATTATTGTATTTGAACTCAATTTCATCATTATAATCTGAAATTCAACTCCTACCCAAAATGATATCAAACTTAACTATGGTTATATTAACAAGATTATAATGAATGAACATCCCACTAATGACATTAGTAATATTCCAAAAAAAATATTTTATGTTCTAATACTCTCACTCAGAGTTTTTCCAAAACTTATATCTTACTTTCATGAGGTGTTATTCCCAACATGTTAGAAAATTTATCAAAATGGAAGAATTAAAAGATCCAAATTCCAATAGAGAATTCTCATAATTTTAATATACTAGTAAAATACATATTACCGCATTAATTAATGGCCTAAAATAAAACACAGTATTAGAAAAAAAAATTACACACCATTTTTTTTCGTACCTTGCTAGTTTCCACCCTAGGTAATCAAATTTGGAAACACATTAGCATAATTACCTAAACAATTACAACTAAAACATATTACGACATGATTTTAATTTCATTAATTTTCAACAACCATAAATTAATATGAAATATGACTAATATTAAGAAATCAAAATAACATCATAGACATTAGATGAAATTCTCTAGGATTCTTTTTACAACACTTATCGCTTGATTGGATTTATAGATTCTTACCTCAAAATATTATTGATGAAATAATTCTCACTGCCTACTAACCATGCCACAAATTTTTGTTGTTTTCTTATGAATAATGATCATTAGAAATATCCATTTTTACCATCACAGCACATCGAGAAAGTTTATCATTGTTTTTTTATCTCATTAGAATCTGATTACTTTCTTGTTTTTTGGTTTATATCCTTATTAAAACCATTTTATCTTACTATCAATACCCTTGATAAAATATGTGATTTACCTCAACAATTATGAGGACTATTTTTCCTATTATTCCATAGAATATTCATCCCCCTTTCTTAATTTCAGATTTTTTTTCCTCCTTAGTCAAAAAGAACTTGTAAAATTATATCATGAGGAAAATATTCTAAAATTCATCCCACTGCAATGGATCAATTTTTTCACATTCTATGGTATTATAAACCATTGAAAACCATTGGTATGCTTCATATTTAAAATTATAAGTTAAAAGAGTAACCATTTTTTGTATGAACAACCACGAAAGTTGAATATATTTTTTTTGGGATTTAATCTATACGTCTCTTATCATGGGTTAAAATTGTCATCTAAATTATGGGGTATGTCGCCACCTAAAAGTCTCCACTATCACCATGTTACTCTATGGTAGATCTGGTTTCTCTCATTCATGGACTCCACCATCCTTTATATATGGTCTCAACTCATCCATGAATTCTAAAAACTACATTGTTCCAATTATAACTATATCAAGATTCTGATTTGAAAAGACATATTCATCCTAGTGCCTTCCCACTATAGATTCTATGTTTCTTATTAGTAAAACCATTATGGAAAAGCATACATTAAATAAAGTGTCATAGTAATATTAAAATTTTATATATTACTAACATTAATATAAATTAAAACCCTATAAGTCCTTGCTATTAGAATTATCTTAACATCAGATGTTGTAGAAAAAATTACACTCATACCAATTATAATGAACAATATCAAAATATAACATAATAATGATTTGTTGTCAATAGTGAAATTTCTTTCACATTAGGGATATTTTTAGATACATATTTATAGATAATTAGTTGATAACTAAAACATTATAGAATCAAATAAGGCAATGTGGACACTTACAATTAGAGTATATTTTTATCATAATATAATAATTTTATAAAAAAAACATGATTTATTTTATCGTAGAATCTTTAGGACATTCAATATTACATATTCCTTTACCTTAACAATTCTTCTGTCAATATATAAACATTTAAAAATGTATGATGAGAACAAAAATTAAACTAGGGGATACAAATAGAAGGAGAAATTTTAGTCCCATGAAAACAAGAAACCCCCAGAAAAATTTATCATTAATTAATACTTCTCAAACATAAGAAGTATTATATACTGTCCTTTTAAAATAAGTTCACTGATAATAATTTTTGTAATAACATTATTATAATAAACCCCATAAAAAATAAAAAACATAATGGTATATAGGGAAATAATTATACATTTAATTCTTATAAATGGATTAAATATGCTCTCAAATTTCAAACATTTCACTCTTAGAAAAAGAATAAACATACAGTCAAATTCAATACCAAATGCATAGATTGGACATCAAAAACCCTCCTATCATTGGTTTATCACAGAACTACCCATCATTGTATTATCATGGAACCACCCATTATTAGTTTATCACATAACCCCCCATCAAAATTCCAAGAACCATTAAAAAATCATAACACATAAAAGCGTGCAATTTTCAACATGTCAATTATAAAACTTCACTTTTCCTCATATAAAAACAAATCAATATATTGTAATGATAAATCCATTTTCAAAACCCATTTCCAATTAAATAATACCTAGAAAAATTAAATGAAGGATTTTTTTTCAAACATGAATAATTTTAAATGAATAGAAATATCAAAATATTTATAAAATTCACATTATAATCATTTAATATTAACATAAATGAATATTTTAAATAGAAAAAAAATATTTAAATAGATGAAAGGATGAAATCATTAATCATTAAAAGCATCACAAAAACTTTTAATCATTTAAATCATAAGACATGTAAAAGACTAAAATTTAATAAAAAATTAAATTGAATGAGAATAAATGAAATCATCGAATGACATGTCAATGGTGTTGTATATACACCTTATAAAATATCATGGGTGTAACATATACAATTATTCCTTAATTAATGGAGATTGAGATAAAGTCCCTTACGTTGAGTCTGACTCTTAATGTGCTTCTTTATGTTCAAAAATAATAGAATTATGATAATTATTTAATATATTGAGAACCATTTGTATTTTTATTAAAACATTTATTTAACCTATCATATGATTTTATAAAACTAATTAATAAAATAATTTACATTTTTTGATTTGACCATATTTATTTTATTTGTGAAAACAAATACAATAGATTTATATGGTAAAGGATTTAATTTTATAAACATCTCCAAAATAATAAATATAAAATAATTATCATATTTATACATATATTATCATTTTAAAACCAATCATGGATTTTTTTAAAAATCAAACAATGTTTGATTCATGGAGATAATAAGCCATATGTACTCATTTGTAACACTTCCATTATTTAAATATCATTATTGAAAGAAGGTAATTAAATTTAATATTTTTTGAATAATCATGATATTTAATAAATAAAATATTATTTAATAGTGTATGCATATATATATAATTATTGTGATCTTAATGGAATAATATCATTTTGAGGATGTTATAGTTCACACGTCCATGATTGATGCATTCACTTTATTAATGTTTGAAAATGTAACAAATAAAATGATATATTATATTTACATAAATATAATTACGTATTAAATATTATTATTATCTCATTAATAAAAAATATAATCATCACATATACCCTTATTAAATTCCATGTAACACACTAGTGAAAACGCTCTACATCCCTTTTTGAGGTAGTAGACAACCTTATACATGAGCGATGTTATCATATCCATTACAGTCATTAATCTAAAAAAGAGTGTATATGATATAATAAATATAAAGGTATAATTATTTTATAAAAACAATTAAAATAATATAATAAAATTATTTCCATAAGTATGCCAATTCATAATTGGTGGTAATGTAAAAACAAATGACATTGGTTCGCATAGTGGTACTTCATCGTTCACAAAAATGATGATTGCATATCCCATTTGATGAAAGTGTCTGTGGGTGTTGGTAAACACCATAAGCTAAAAATATATATGTAAATATAGGATCTGGATATTATTATACAATCATTTAAGGGTTTCAGAAAAGGATATAAGACAAATTTAATGATTGAATAATGTTACCTCTTTTTTGGCTACATTCTTTTTGTTTGCATCAAAGGAATTCCTTGGTTAGATTTTGTACAAATGTGTGGCTTCTAGGATGAGAGGAAAGAAATTTTGTATTTATTTTTATATGAATTTGATGATCCAAAGTGATTTATATGATTGAATATAGGGGGAGAGGGAATACCCTTTTATAGTGGAGGAGGGGTGACATTATTATAAATACAAAATGGTAAACACTATTGAGAAGTATCCCTTTCATCAGGTGCCTCCAATAATAATAAAATTCATGAAAAGGGTGAATATGGTCAAAATAGGTGTATTCATTGGGCTTTATAAAATCTAATATGATATTTTACCCTTAAATTAATGTTTAACCACTATGTAATCATGTTTTTACAATAATCTCTCTACTAAATTTTAATTACTTTCACAAATATTTTATGTCAAAATCAATGTTGAACATACTAAAAATTATAATATACGGTGATTAAAATTATGGAATAATTTTATATGAATTCAAATAACATAATTAGAATAATTTTATATGAAATTAATCATAGAGATGGGATGAAACAATTGTTTTTTAAAGTAAAAATGTCAAAAGTGTGAATTGTTTTTATTTGCAATTTCATAGTGAAACTAACTCCAATGACCGAAATTGGATTAAAAAATATATAATATTACTAAATATACATTAAAAGTAATTTGAAATATAATATATCTATATAAATCTATTATACGAAAATATTGTTTTCAATTAAAAGTCAGTCTTTTTCACTATTCCTCAAAAAATGAATCTTATTAGAAACATATAAAAAATCATCTAGTGTAATTTTTTATTTTATTATATAAAATATTGTGTTTATTTGATCAACTAAAATTCATAAAATTTTCAACATTTATTTAAAATTTATGTGAAACCCTAAAAAGAGATAAAATTGTTTGTTTTATAAAAATACAGGTTTTAAGCATAATACTAGATTTATTCTTATCTAATGCTTATCAAATAAATTAGATGAATGAATAACCATAATATAAACATGTATACACCAAATATATTTGGTTTGATAAATATAATCCAAAATAATTTCTAGGTGATAACTTCTATATTAAATAATAACATTAACAATATATTATTTTTCGGTATAACACAATCATCTGTGTAACACATTATTTTAATGAAATGTTTATTGCATGTCGTGTACTATAATGGATGAAGACAACATATTAATTTAAAATTTATATTTAATTAATATATATTAATAAAAACTAAAATTACATATTCTATAATTACATGGGTTTTTTCATTAATCCTCCTTTCTAAATTGCACCCTTGAAAATTTATTCACTTTTTAAAATGTGGGGGTATTTTTCCCGCATATATTGTTTTGATCACCAAAACTAAACTTCAAACATTTGGTTTTTATATTAAAACATGATATGATGAACCAAATTAACTATAACACTTTATCTCTTTAATGAAAAACCAAAAATTGATTTTCATTTTAAAAATGGTTATCTTCCAACTAAAGAGCTTAAATAATGAAAAAAATTTATGAATCCTATATATACTTCGTTAACATTAAAACATGAAATACGTTGTGTACTTAGGATAAAACCAAAGTAATAAAAAAATAGTTGTAATCATATACAATATTATTTAGTATTTCATATGGTCCATTGAAAAGTTAACCCAGTTCCTCCTTCTAACCAGAACGCATAACACTTTTCCATAGTGAAAATTTTAGAAATACATGATCACCCTTCTTGAAAGAGAGATATTTCCTTTGGTTTTCATCATAAATTATATTCCTTATCTGAGGTGTTCACATGTTTTACTTAATCAACAAAACATTATCTATGATTTACCCTACCAACTCTGTTCACATCAATATCATTTATCATACATCATCCCAAAACGACGACGGTTGATAACACCTTCTATATAATTCCCAGAACTATTCTCTATGAATACTAGACTAATGACTATTATTATAATAAAACTAAATGAAATAAATATGTTGATTCCAATGTTATTTTTAATCTATGGATAAATAATTAAACAAATTTAGTTTTATCTAAAACATACTTTGGGATAATCCATCATATTGAGGATGAAAATTTGAAGAGAAATTTAATTTAGTACCCAATGACTTCTGAAATCTTTTCCAAAATTTGGATGTGATCATATGATTACTACTTGATAAAATGGAGAAAATAATTCCATGTAATGTGAGAATATACATGGTATAATGTCGAGAAGGTGTGTCTTATGAATTTTAATATATAATGGGATAGAAGTGTGCATATTTAGTTAATCAATTAAAAATAACCAAAATTAAATTATTACCTTCATATGTCTTTGGAAATCCTACCAGAAAATCCATTTAATTTTTCTCCCATTTTCACTCCAGTATTTGAAAATCTTGAAGCATCCCCCTTGGTAACTATTTCTATTATTTAACCTAGTGAAAAGTAAAACACTTCATGGTAAATTATGCAATGAAAATTTACCTTCTTTCCCAACAATAAAACTCTCAGATGTCTCTTTACATCTTAGTGACACATTAATGAATAGAAAACAGTGAACTGTGAGCTTCAATCAACAAATGTTTCTTAAATTATTAATCACAAGAAACACATAATATTTTCAAATCCTTAAAAAACCTCTTCATCAATATTAATCTTTGTAAACATATCCTTCATAATAGTTAATATCTTTTCCTTTAAATCAATATCGTCATGCTAAGATTTCAAAGTTATTTCTACTAAATTATACTACACTGAAACCGGAAATAATAGAGGATGTCCTTCTAACCACAAATTCTAGGAAAAAAGCATAAACAAGTTACCAAAGGGTATCATTACAAATGTAACATGGTTAATGTAGAATTAAGTTTTCAACTAAGGGAATCTATGACATTGGCTTCTTTTCCATGATGATAATGAATCATGAAATCATAATAAATGATCGGTTCAATCCATAATCACTCTCTCTCATCTTAATATTTTTATAAGTCAATATATACTTCAATCATATTTGATCAATATATATTTCATAGTTCACTCAATAAAAGTTATCCCTATAAATTTTTAATGTAGAAACAATAATATCTAATTACAAATCATGTGTAGTGTAATTTAACTCTTTGATTTCAAATTAAAATGATGAATATTTGATTACCATTTCATTATACATCTAGAAACAACCAAGTACTTTTAATAAAGCATTGTTATAGAATTTTTTTTTAAAATTTATAAAATTCATGCTATAATTCAGAGCATTGAACATTCTTATTTGTTGTTCCTAAAAACAGAAATCACATTCTCTAGTCCAGATGAAACTAACACACTTTCATTTTATCTTTGTTAGTGTCATAGATAACCTAGAAATGATTCCAGAAAACTTTTGGTAATAACTGTAAAATTCAAGAAAACATTTTATATCAGTGACATAGGAAGGACTTCGACACTCTTCAATAACATTTTTTGAAGGGTAAAACATTTTCTATATTTATAAACAATATTTCTAGGGAATGAAATTTACCTCAATAGAAACTCAAAATTACCAAACTTTTGTTAAATTTTATTTTCCATTATGTTTTTTAAAAAATAATTAAGTTTATTTTATATTTCTATTGAATTTTAGAATATTCTGAAATCCCATCTATAAACACAAACACAAGCTGGTTAAAAAACCTGATGGAAGAATATATTCATAATATTCATAAATATAGTTGATTAAATAGATAAAAATGGAATAACTAAAAACTCATAATTTACATAACTCATCTAACTCTTTAGAATTTAATCCTCCAGTATTTTCAGCTGATGGAACCCGGACCACTGATCAGTCATTGAGAAATATTTACCTCTGTAGAGCTGGTCAAAAAATTCATCCTTTTGGGTAAAGGGATACTTTTTATTAAATATTATGTTGTTCAAGGAACTCTAAATAATGAAAAAATTTATGTTACGATATTTATTTTTCAAAAAGAGGATCTTTAACACCCATAGATATTGTGAATTATTTTTCTTGAATTAATTTATTTTTATTTTTATTTTTAATTTCACACTAACCACAAAATAGTAATTTTATATATAGTAAACCACCAAGATTGTCTTGAATTATAAGAAATTCAATGTTAATCATGAACTACATGAAATTTAAAAATTTTCTTTCTCTATATGGAAGACTGTGGTTGGCTTAAATTATATGCAATACTTTCTTTCCATGATTCCTTGGGTAACACACCACACCGAGTTTTACCAAAAAATAATACATTATTAAATTATTATTAATTAATATATTTATACTTACCTAAAAATAAATTTATAGGATTTTAATAGTAATAAAAAATTTTCAAAACCTATTGTGTAAACAAATAAAAAATTAATTCATTTTTTGCAATGATCAAATTAAATATAATAGGGATTTTTTATAAGAAACTATTTTTATGTGGATAAAGATGTTTTATCCTAATTAATTAAAATAATATCAAATTGTGAGGGATATTAATAATATATTATTATATATATATTATATTTGATAAAATAATTTTGATATTAATCCAATATATTCGATTAGAATAAGATGAGAACAAACCAAATTTTTCACCTAAAAACCTATTTTTTTATAAGGTGTATTTACCGTATTTTTATGGAGAACATACAATAAATATAAATATTGGAACTTCTATATATTTTATATTTAAAAATAAAGTTATTTTTGAAAAATAAATATAAAAACATGGTTAGGGTGAATTTTTCATATTTTTCTATAAAATTTCATTTCTTAATAGACAATGAAAAATCGTGACTATTAACTCAAAATTATTTTTCATGAAATTAATTAATATTGATAAATTATATTTTTCAGTTATTTTAAAATTAATTTATATCAATTTTCTGAAATTTTATCTAATTTAGTTCATTATAATTAATGTCACTATGAAATTTGTTATAAAAACCTTGAGAACCTTTCCTTTTTTTCACATTAAAAACTCGCTTTGTCATCCCATATACAGGATTAAATTTAAATTAATTTACGTCACATATGTGGATGGAAATTGGAAAAAAATGATTCTAAAATTTTAATATTTATAATTTATAATTTATAATAATATAAAATTAATTTAATACCAAAATTATTTGTGAACTAAATTATACTTATTATAATGATTATGATTAAATTATGCTTAACTGGGGACTAAAACCTGAACATAAGTCCTAATATGACCTAGAATCATTTTTAAAATCTCATATATATATATATATATTTAAACCCTATCTACCATTTCATTAACATTAACCATTATTGGATCTACATGAAATAAAAAAATGTGGGTGGGGTTTCCATTATTCGATAATATTACAAGAGACTCACTTCTCATGTGCTATAAAAGGCCTATTCTCCTCCAATTTACTCACACATATAAATCTACTTTGTATTTACCATTCCCAACCAAAATTTATTTCTTAAATCCCCCATTTATCCTTGTTTCCTCCCTATGGGTATAAATCCATCGATGGAAGCCCTTTGGTGAAAACTAAAAGGAGTTACGGAAAGAAGAGGTAACATCCTTCTTCAATATCTTTTATTTTATTTTTATTATCCACCACCTCAAACATAATTACATAAAGATTATATAACAACATTAGTATTCTAAATATACTTATATTTTCGTATATTAAGGGTTCTACTAACACATATATATCTAATGGGTAAGGAACTTATAGTTCGTGTATGGGGAACTACGGCCTCGTGAAATGATAATAGTTTGTTTTTCATTTCCCACCATTCATGGATTGGATTTATGATAGAAAATCTGAAAATATAATATATATATATATATACAGTAGATATAATTTCTTTATTCATCTCTAATTTTCTTATTTCATTTTTTTCATTCTATTACGTGTAAACACGGTAGCAACGATTGTGGAAGTGTGGGCTACCACCCCTCAAAATGATGTGAATATTTCACAAGATAAATGGAATAGATAAGGTAAGGTTTTAATTAATAATCTGTGATATAAATAAATATATTAAATTTGGGACATAATTACCATTCTAGAAATTAAATATATACCCTTTTATTTATCACCCATTCACACACATAAAAAATAATAACTTCAATTGGGGGCATGTGGACTACCACCTCCTCGAAACGATTTGATCCCGTTAAAATAATCAGAATTATTTATATATTTATATTAGATTATATAATATTGTATTAATTATATAATTACCATGATATTAAGATTAATTTTACATACATACATTCCATAATGATCATTGAATAATGAGAATATTACTCATGTGTAGATACGACATATCATCTCAATTTTTGTAACGTTGATTAATTTTTCCAAATAATATTTAATGATTGATTTTAAATATATAATTAATGTATAAATATTTTATTTATTTATAATAATTATTCTCGGTATTTTTACATGATGACCTCTTTGACCGTAGTCGACTTACCAGAGTCTTTTTAAACACATGAACTAAATTTGGTCTGAACACCAAACATAAATATAATTCTTTAAGTAGTTTTAAATAAAAATTCTAATAAATAAATTAAAATTAATAATAAATATGAAAAGGGTTCTGAATCAATTAATTAATTAACTTGATATTTTTATTTAGTAATATAAAGACACAAGAGACATGTCCAAATTAAGGTATTTGAATTTTATCTCACTCTTAATTTCCATAAGACACATGCCTTATTCACCGCTAACTACTCTTTTGTAGAGTATATACATACCATGAATATATTATATAACCCCTATAATTGAATATATGTGTATTTAGATAACCATTTTATAATATATTTTCCATTGGGTTTATGTTTTAAATGTTATCAAATGAGTAAAATAAATTTATTTAAATTTTCCTTCTTTGAGACACATGCCATGTTAAACACCTATATTTTTTTATACGTAGTATTAAATGCCAATGAAATTTTAGAATGTGAATTTTCTTCTTGAAATTATTTTTTAAATATCCAGGAAATTTAATTTATCTACATGGGGAGAATGACTCAATGTTATCACGTGGAATGAGTTTATTAAAAGACGTCCTTAATTTATCAAAATTGTTTGAGATCACGTTTTAATTAAGGTAATATTATGATCCATAATTCAAGAAAAGCCATGAATTTTATTTCCCGATGTTTATTCATGATTTATTCATGTATTATGACCAATATTTTTTACACCGAGATAGTTATGAAAATTAAAAAAATTAAATCAAATTTGATCTTGCATCTATCTTTGGTCAGAAGTTTATGTACTTCCAAAAACATGCTTTATAATATAGGATTCAATGAATATTCTAATAATATCACGTGAACATAATAAACTTCCCTTTTTGTATTTTTCGAATGTTTTCAGTTGAATTTGTTATGGCTTTCCAAACAAGGAATTTTTCTAACCATTTACCATTTAAAATAAATATTCATTTTACCTTGTATAGCTTGTAGAGATTCACCATCTTTCATTTTTATGATGTTTCATTTTCATTTTAACAACGTTAATTTTTATTTTTATTTAAATAAACTATTAAAGAATTTTTTTTTCAAATAATATTCATGCTTTCTTTTTACGATTTCAATGAATTCTTCAACGAATAAAACCCAAAGTTTTCATTATTCATTTATATGTGTTCAATGAAAAATAGTTCACTAAATTTATTTGGTATCTTCTATAAATTTTAAATAGAATAAACCATTCAAAATGTTTCCAATGATTCCATTATAAGTATTCAAGTATATTTTCATGAAATTAATCTACAAAAGGTTTAAAATTTTTGGAAGCATTTTTCAAAAGATAATGCTAATTTCCTTATGAAGTGTTTTCAATATATCAATCAAAATTAATTCCCATATAAGATAACATATGTTGCTATAACTCATTAATTTTGTAAGGAATGTATTTAATTATTCAATTCAAATTATTTCTTTTAATGGTTTAGGTTTTATGTCATGATGTTTTTGAAATCAGTTTCTTTTTCATTGGTTATATATTTATGAAACCCTCTAATTTTCACAGGTTATTATTTTATTAAATGATTATAAAATATATCTCTTTTACCTAGGATATGATATGAATAAAATTTATGAATACCATTTAATATCTTGGGTTTTGATATTATTTTTTATGATATTGTGGAACATGTACTTATAATCTCATTATGAGGTGGGTGTGACCAATATCTCTTTCTAATGCTTTAGTTAAAAATTTATATCTCATTACATAGACATAGATGGTCATGGGAGTGAATTTTGATTACTAAGATGGCCATGAGAGTGAACCATGACTACCAAGATGTCATAAGGGGTGAAATAATTCTAGTAAAAATCCCATGAGTGTAAACCATGACTACCAAGATGTCATGTGGAGTGAACCCATACTACTATGATGGTCTTGTAAGAAATGCTTTTTCTACTATGGAAATCATATTATATTCTTATGTGATTACATAATTCAATGTATTATTCTTATGGTATGATCTCATTGATTATGTCCTTAATTTCCTTATGATTCATGTCTTTTAAACTGCTAATATTTATTTCATTATTCATGTTTATGATATTTTATATGCAGTGTATCATCTCCTATTTACGGGATCATGTTATCATATCCAGATGCTCATGTTTATGACGACATGTCTTCCTTTATTACCCTTACTAAGAATCTAAAGTCACACCATTTTATGCTTCCTTCCATAGGAAATAAAGATGGATTTTATGTGTTATGTGTCTAAAAAGGTTGCTAGTCATGAATAACCGAGATAGAGATAATGTAGATCACTTTTTACCATTGTTTATAGTTCCATGATTCCAAATTCACTTTACTAATATGATATTTCTGTTTATATTTTTCTAATTTTATTAGTATTTTAAAAAGTGATGTAATGTTCATGTACATTATGATTGGGTCCTTATAGTTGGTATTAGAGAAAAATATTTAGTTATCCATTAAGAAACAATAACAAGAAACCCTTATCATGAAATATATGGACATGTCTAAGGATAAGTCTATGGAAAAGGAAATGTATTGGAAAATTTCATTGAAATTTGGTAAAGGATAGTGTGAGTGGTTTCCTATATATACATCAATTTATGGTTTCCACAATTGGATGTCGATTTGCAAAATTTGTACATAGGGGTAAAAACTCTGACGATATGTCATATGCCTAACTCAAGGTAATCTGGTAAATGATAATGGGTCTGGCTGCACACCTATTTTGATCCTAACATGGGATATGAAAAAGAAAATTCAACACTTAACAAACCATTATGAAGGATTTGAATAGAATTTTTCTATGAATAACCTATGATAAAACTATGTTGTCTTCAATTAAAATGATGGTTTCTTGATTTAGACATTATATAAGTAATTTTTCATTATTTTGTGGTTTTCTTCTATGATATATGGTTGTCAACATATTCCTTATAGTTTTAGTCAATGGAGGGAATTTGAAGAAAATAAATTAAAATTAATTTCTTTTTGACAATCTGCTATTTTGACGTAAAATTATATGAATAATGGAGTGAAGGATTTCATAGTCATGGCTAATTCATTTTCAAGAAATATGATTAACAATGTGTAAATTAATCGACTATCGGACTCACCAAAGAATATATTAAAGTATTTTTTAGATAATTCAGATAATAAAGACCATGGAAGAAATAATATTTGGATTCTTTTTTGTAAAAATTGTAAAAAGAAGCACCTGAGTGAATGTATTAAAAGATTTAGAATATGATTTTACTGTGGAAAATATATATACTCTATTTTTTCAAAAAAGGGAAAATGCAGGGTTTCGCTAACCAAAGGGATGAGAATATTGGCCTCCTTAGGTTATAATAAATGTTTAAATGATTTATGAGTGGAATTAATGTACATTATGTTAATGGATTTCCTTAGTGGTAAGATTCATATGATAAGAACTAAGGTGGTACGAGTAATGGTTATATTTATGATGATGATGATACTACAAATGAAATGTCAAAGAATTGATGAATTAACAAGTAGTATAAGGTATAATTCTTATGTTTTATGTATTAATTGGAATAATAAAATATTCCATGTATTTAAATTGAAATATTGGTTATTATGAATGGGGAAATATGAAAGTATTGTTTAGTATATGTTTTTTATTATGTATTTACAGTAACATATTGAATGTTTATGATGGAATGAGAAAGTTATTTAATGATAAGGTTGTATTTTTACTATGAGAAGATAACTCTTAATATGTTACTCATGTTGAGAGAATGGTTTTTGGATAATAAATTTTTGTATATGAATAAGTAAATTGGATAATATAAATTACCTTGGAACTAATTGAGGAATTGTTAACAAGTGGTTTATGTTAATTAGTTTATAATTATTTTTATTTATCTAATATATCGAATATAAAATTAAATAATGATATATGAGTGTTTATAATAAGGATTTACTGTAATTCAGGTTGTTTCAATGTTTAAAGTGAATATATTATGAAGGTTTTAACTTGTTTTAAATGTGGAAACCAAGATATAATATCTTATTGATGTTAGATCAATGTTAATCGATTTTTTTAACCTTCAATGTAAGGTTTTTAATTTTTTATCTTTCATAAGTGTTATGTTGTTAACCATTTATGGAAGGATTACATTAATGTTTGGAATAATTTAGTGAGAATAATGTAATATCTCACCACATGAGAGTTTATGGAAATTGGATAACGTGTTATAAAAACGTGGTGTTGATTATAATTGATGACCGATGCGATGTATTATCCTGTATCTCTTGATAAATTAGTTCTATAGGATTTAAAAACCCACCTTTATTGTGGAGAAATTGGTGAAGTGGATAAATGAATTAGAAAGGGTGAGGTTGTTTTGAATTCATGCAAGAATATCATTTTAATGAAAATTAATTTTAAAATAAAAAATGTAATCCTCGTTCCAATGTTTTTGATGAATCATATGGTCCCTTAGTTCATTGTATATTTATGGATTCATATTTTTAAATTGTCTCCTAACATTTTCTCTATCATTCTCCATCATAACATGATGGTTAGATTTCCATTCCATGTCCATGATTTCACATTCCACCTATGTTCTCCAATGTGTAAACCTTGTTATATGTCACTTTGGGTAACCATTATATTACCAACATTACTTATTAAAAGGATGTTTAAGTACTAATTTTTATGATTTGGTTTTTTATGAATGGAACATTCAATTATTTAAACATTAATAATCCATATGAATTTTGAGTTGGAAAATCATTTTATGTCGGGTATAATGTTACACCATGAGATTTTGTGAATTATTGTTTCTGAATTATTATATCTTTTCTGATATTTTTTATTTTTCACAACACGAAAAATTCTAATTAGATATATATTTAATCATTAGGATTATATTGTGTTATATGAAATTCCAATTATGTCAAGAATTATATGTGATAAAAAAGGTTATAATTATCCACATGGAACAATGAGAATATCTTTCATTATATGCAAACCTGACATTCTCCGATGCCATGTATAACATGCAAGACTGAGTTTTACCAAACAAAAAAATACTATTAAAATATTATTATATAATTTTTTAATACTTAACCTATCCGTTATTTTTGAGGTTATGAATTTTATGAATAAATATATGAAATTTTTTTTACACAAATATAAAAGTAATTCATTAGTTATAATGAACTAATTGAATATAAATGGAATAATTTTATATAAATCTCTTTTTATGCTCACAATTTTTTATCATAATAAAATAAATAAGAATAAATTATTGACTGATATTGATGTAATATATAAATGTATATATTATTCAATAAACTATTTTTATATTAATTCAATAGATTTGATAGGAATATGATTTGAACAACAAAAAACATACATATAAAAACCAATTTTTTTATTCAGGTACATTTAACGTTGTATGATGGAGAAACTATATTAAATATAAATTTTGGATATTTTTAAAAATATATGTTAAAAGAATCTTAATTTTCAAAATGAATCATAAAAATTCAGTCATGGTAATTTTTTTTGTATTTTTCAATGACGTTTCATTTTTTAATGAATAATGAAAAACATTGAAATTTAACTAAAAACTACTTTTTCATATAGTTTATTTATAAATATAATTTATATTTTTAGTTGATTTAAATTTTAATGAGATCAATTTTTATTCATTTTATGTAATTTCATTAATGGGAATTCATTTCAAAATGAAATTGTTTATAAATAAATAACAAACTTTCGAACATTTTGACTTTAATTACTCACATTGTTGTCTTATTAGTATGATTGAATTTAAATTATTTTCTACCACTATTGTGAATAAAATTTGTAAAAATGCATTCCATAATTTTAACAAGATTAATTTATAGTTTATTATAATGTCAAGCTATTTTTTGAACAATGATATTAGTGAAGGTAATTAAAATTAATTACAATGATTAAGATTAAATTAATCATAACAATGGACTAAAACCTAAATTCAAGGCCTTTAAGGACCTATAAAAATGTCCAAAATCCATTGTTTGGCTATATATCAAACCTATTGTCCTTTTTATAAAATTTTTAAAATAATAGGATCAATAATATATGCAGTAGTGGAAGCGGTAATACCATACAATAAAGAAAATAGCAGAATATTGAAAGTAAAAAAATAAAAGGTGCACATATATAAATGATGATTGTCACATATATCATGGAAAACATCCAAAAAAGTAACAATTCTTGAATACAATACTAAAAAAGTTCAAAGAAAACCAATAAACTCTAGCAGCATCTCAAGCCTCATCTTGGTCCCATGCTGTCCAGCTCCACAACAATCAAGTACCTTACATTGAAGGGCGCTTCCCCTTATTTATATATGCAACAATATAATCTGTTTGGACCCAAAATCAAGACCCAAATATGGTGTGAGATAAATCCCTATAGTAAACCACCCAAATATAAGTTTCTAATGGTCAATGGACATATATGGTAGTAAATAGACAAAAGAAATAATAAACAAGTATGTACTCAAAACTGAACAATCCGATAGTTTCATCTATAGTTATTACATTTATCAATTTAGTTTACCAACAAGTACAAGAAACCCTCTAGGATGTTCAAACATTCTAACCCATCTTGTATAGGATAGGAAAAGATTCTCTGAGGAAGCACTCACCGTCAATTCCTCTTATGGTCTCGTATCGGTAACTATAGCCACACTGGGGAAGCACTCAACATCCAATTTCCCATATGGTCTCGTAACAAGGAAAATGCAAGCACTCTGAGGGAGCACAAATTCAATCCCCCATATGGTATCAAATCGTAATTTTAAATAGTCAGTTTGGGGATGCCCTCAATTTCCATTCTCCCTATGGTTTACTACACCAGGTTCCCACAGCCCTGTGTTTTTCAATTGTGCACAAAAGATATATGGAAGCCAAAGTAAACCTCAAGAACAAATTGAATAAATAGTCTATAGTATATCACAACATGGAAGAAAAAGTAAATCACTCCATCCTAACATCACTAGGCATGAAAAAAAATAGCCAAATAGGCAAAGCTAGAGAAAACGGTCCCTAACAACAAGCATGTGAAAACACATCCACAACACAACAAGAATAACCCTATTAACAACCAAAAACAACTACTCAATAAAAAAGACATAGAAATAATTAATAGGGTTAAAATCTATAAACTCACAATACCACGTTCTAGTGTATTGTCACTTTATCAGAAATAACTCAAATACTATCTACAGAAAGTTACAATCCACCTACCTCGGTGTTGTACAGATGATATACGTGATCCTGAGGCCTTGAATCGCCCATGAATTCCGTACATCTAAAAAATGCTAAAAATGTTCAACCGAGGATATATCATCAAAGTGGATAAATTAGTAAATGAATATCTTGATGAAATAAGATAATACAGTGGAAATTTTAATGCAATCGACTGTAGTCGATTCTGAAAACAGATTGCAAATTGAGGGATTAGAGATGAATCATCAGATATGGACCCTCCTGGACGAGACGATCAGAGAAGAAGATAAATTTCTGAATGAAATGTTACCCCAATCCATTTAATGAAATAAAAATAAAAGAACATGGTGTATTCCGTAGGGATACAAGGCATGTACTTTCCTTAACCGGCCCCTACTTTAGGCAGTCTCCAGGTCAACACACATGTCCATTTGCTCAGTCGTAACATAGCTAGCACAAATCTACCCTAGACAACTGGGCACATAGCGTGTGCTTATAAGTACATTATGTGTACTGATGAAATTTCAATAATATCTTATATTAATAAAAAACAACTAGAAATGAAAGACTTACCTGAAAATACGATCCAGGTTCTTACGAACTCCCCACCTTAATGAAATTATTCACCGAATTAACATAGAAGTGCGGCATATAAATAGAATCCCCATGCACTTCTGGTCGTAGTGATCATATTTTAGTCTCCCTCTCCCATGTCTCTTCCTATACACGCCCATGCTACCATAGAAACCACACTAGATGAACAGACCGGCCCCAGAGAAACATTACATTGCGATCAACAATCTAGACAGGATTCTCCACAAACGATTCATCCACATCCATCTCAACCTATTCAGGATAAAAAACAATATATTGGTTTGAGAAGTAACGTCATATCTATGAAACATAGAAGAAGTCGTGCATAGCCCAGTATCTCTGAGGTAAATACAACAGATAGGCAACCAGCATTCCTTTTCCAAAACCTGAAACAACATGATGTACTTTGGAGAAAGTATACCCTATCTCCTAATCCTTTTTTTTCCAACCTTATTGTGACATGAAGGAACACCTAATATCTGACCTCAAACTCCAGAGGTCATCTCCGTCTATCAACATAAGACATCAATCATGACTGTGCAGTAGCCATTCTATTCTAAATCAACTCTATCTACTCTATGGTATCCTGGACAAGGTGAGGTCCTAGAATTTTTGTCTCTCCTACCTCCAACCAACATAGGGGTGATCAGTATGGCCTACCACAAAATGTCCCATATGGTTCCATTTGAACATTTTCTTGAAAATAATTATTGTAGGAATACTTTACTAGTGGTATGTGTTTCCCTCAATAACCTCCAAAATCTAGGACGCATGCTCAAATCAGGTCCTCAATCCGATAAATTATATGCTCTAACATGCCATCTTTCTTGGGTTGGTTAGTTGTACTCAAAATTCCATTGTACCCGAAGCCTTATCAATTCCCTGGAAGACCTGAGAAGTAAAACGTGCATCCTTGTTTGAAATAATGGTGTGTGGAACCCCATGTAAATGTACAATATACTGAATGTACACCCTTCCCATATCATCAACACTGAAGGCCTCCTTGATTGTTAAGTAGTGAGAAAACATCGTGAGTTTGTCAATGAAAACACATACTGCTTCATTCCCTCATGGAGACCTCAGGAAACCCATCATAAAATCCATATAGAAATCATTCCACTTCTACTCAGGAATGGGTAACTACTTTAACAGCCCTACTGGACGCTGATGCTCCTCCTTCACCTGCTGAAAGGTGGGATACCTTATGAATAAACTAGAAATATCTCTCTTCAAACCTGGACACCAATACTGACGTTGTATATAAAGATACATCTTGGTGACACCAAGATGAACTACCCAACTGAAAAATTAATGTCCCACATCAGTGACTTGTGTATGTCCACTAACACGCACACACACCCCTGGAAATGCAAGATCGAATCCACACCTAAGGTCCATCCCAGAATAGGGTCCTCTCCAGACACACTCTCTCCTAGGACTAGGCCTTCTGAATTTGATAGCTTCCTCATTCTCACTCGATCAAGAAGTGTTAAGGTAACAACTATAGAAGAAATAAATGTCTACCCTTGTCTATTGTGCACCTCCAAATGCATCTCTTAAATAGAGACATAATCTACCAATCACTACTAGCACCCTGAACCACCTATATCTGTGTCCTCCTACTCAACGCATCAACCATAGCGTTGCCTCTCCTAGGTGTGTAGCCAAGCTCAATGTAAAATTACTAATAGTACACACCCCACATTCACTATCACAAGTTCAGGTCACGCTGAGTGAAGATATACTTGAGACTTTTTGGTCGGTGAAAACCACAAAATACTCTTGATGAAGATAATTTATCCAATAATGGAAAACATGAACAACAAACACCTAATCCAGATGGTGTGTTGGGTAGTTAATATCAGGTGGCATCAAATGTCGAGACTCGTATGCAATGATTAATTCTCCCTGCATAAGCATGGTTCCTATCCCAATACCTGAAGCATCAAAGTAAACAGTATAGATATTTCCTAGTTCTAAAAAAACTAGGACTGGGGATGAAATCAACCTCTCATTCAGCTCCTCAAATTCTGACTCATAAGAATTTAACCAAAAGTTCATTGCACCCTACATAGTCAGACCCATCAGTGGAACTGCTAAGCTTGAAACGTCATGTTTGAAATGACTATAGTAACCAGCCATCTCAAAAAAATTCCACTCCTCAAAGACACCCTTTGCCTGCTCTCAGAAAACTATAGCCCTCACATTATCTAGATCTACTGATACTTCTATCTCTAAAATAACATGAACCAAGAATTGAATTTGGTCAATCCAAAATTTGAATTTTGATAGCATAGAATATAACTGATTCTCTCCTAGTATACTAGAAATATTCACAAGCTGGATATCATGGTCGTGTCGAGCATGAGTGTACACCAATATATCTTTTATGAAGACTACCATGAAAGAATAAATGTATGGATCGAATTCTTGGTTCATCAATTCCATGAAAATGGCAAGCGTTTTCGTGACACCTAACGACATCCCCATATAATCATATAGAACATACCTACTCTGAAAGGCTGTATGAGGTATATCAAATGGTCTAATGCGCAACTGATGGTAACTAGATCTCAAGTAAATCTTCAAAAACACCAAGGATCCTCGAAATTGATCAATGAGATCATTAATCATCGGTAAAGGATATCGGTTCATGACTGTCAACTAGTTCAGCCTCCGATAATCCATGAAAAATCTGAGGTTACCATCCACCTTCTTCGAAAATAGGACTGGTGAACCCCAATGGGAAGTACTGGGTTGGATGAAACCCTTAGAATGTAACTCCTCTAACTGCTTCTTGTGTTATAGAAACTCTAGTGTAGCCATCCTATATGGAGGAATGGACCTCGGTGCCCCCTGGAACATGTTCAATCGAAAAACAATCTCCCAATCTAGCATAAAACCTGAAAAGTCCTCTGGAAAGACATATTTTAAATGATCAACCACTGGACAAAAGTCTATATGTGAAGTCCCCTGGTCATCCAGATATAGACTATAAATCTACTCTATAAATTCAACCAAACCTTGATTCATGGGTTCTACTCCGCTCTCCTGTACATACCATTCACCCTTATGAAGAAACGATCTTCCCTCTCATGATGGGAAAGTCACCTTATGATGATAGCAGTTGATAACATCCTAGATGGGAACTAACCAGTACACTCCAAGAATGAAATCATAGCATGTAATCTCTAAGACATAGAGGTCCCACAAGAGGTGAAACCCACCAACCATAATAGGTCACTCCTTGTAGAAATGTACACTTGTCTTTTTTGTCCCAGACGGATTGTCCAACGTCAAGACATCATCCGAAGAAAATATAAAAAGCCCTAGGCTCTCCACAACATCAACAGATATGAAACTATGGGATGTACCTGTATCAAAAACTGAAGAAGCTTAATCTGAGGAAACTAGAATCATAACGCAAACTATAAGAGGTTCGTGATCCTACTCCAGTTGGGTCTACTCCACTGCAAAAGATTGCCATGTATCGTGCAGATGTGACCCTACCACACCACCATGTACTGATACACCTTGTTTTTTCTAAAATCACGGTGACTCGATACCATTGTTGTGATCTCCACCTCACCCTGAACGACCGAAGAACTTTAGTTCCCATACTAGTGAGAAACTGATAGTGCTCCTCCTAAATGTGGGTTCATAGAAGAACCCATGTCACTAGCTACTGGTCGGAATAACTAACAAGAGAACTGAAGATACCCCATCATGCCAAAAGATCAACACTCCAATGGGTCCCTCGAGAAATGTGGCCTCGTATGCCAACTCCTCCCACACTTGTAGCATACAAACAAGAAACCTGAAGGAGTATTCTGCTTCCTTGTATCCCTGCGCATAGACTCTCTATGGTGATTTATACAGTTAGTAGGAGAAATAAAAACTCCATATGTCGAGAATACCAGGCTCACAACTCCAAAATCTCATAGATTGCACTATGTGATCAGAACCTGGTTGACTATATTGGTGATGGAAATCTGCATGAACATATTCACATGAGATCGGATGTCGTTCCAATGACCATCCCCAATCTTACTCACCACTAATAACTCATCACCTCCTGGGATGGGTGTGAAGCACTGAAACTCTATGAAGAAAGAAAAATTCTCCATAACTGATTGTGTATCATGCTCTAGACTCATAAACACTCAAGCATGATCGGCCCTCAAGGTCTTCAGGTTGAATTAATAGTATAAGGAATGCTGGTACTCATCCCAATACTTAACCTATTGTCATCTCGCTTATGATATCACATCCTACCATCTCTTGGCGTGTCCCATAGCATGAATGAAGCGATCTTCAACCTCCTCTATAGAGAAGTCTCCAAATGGTTGAAGATAGATAGCATGGCTTCTAACCATGACTCTGCAAGCTTGACCTCCTCTGTCCCCTGTGAATGTGGGAGGATTCTTCTACTATAAAAGCCGCGTCAATTCTTCCATAGACGGGGTAGGAGGCGGTACTCTTCATATGGTCTGTATGAACCACATAAAGACCTCTCGGAATAGTGCATTCCTACCTGTATCTGGGATAATGGCTTGTTCCAAGATGAGAACAACAAGGTGATGTTTTGGAAGTTCCTGATCAGCCATGTCTGGTGTCTGATCACCACCATATATCCAACATAAAACTGAAGTATGTCGTGATGGAATGACTCTACAAGGTCATGCACACACCTTAGTTCACGATTACTTAGTACCGAAACATAGAAGTGTGTGAAGGGAACCAGAAAATGAAAGCATTCATGTATTTAATAACATAGATATATGTTGTGTATCACCCTTAATCAACGTGTTCTTTTTAGCCTTCACAAGGGCATGTAATTATACAAATATTTGTTGTGTAACACCCCATACACAAAACCTGTTGTCCCAATACATGTTGTGTGCATGAATAGATTCCCCCTACCTAAGATCTTTTACACAACTAGCCCAAATGGATCTCCAAGAAGAATATTACACAGAGTGTTCGTTCCATACACTGCATGTACTATGCGGATTTCACTGACCCGTGTTGTTTGTTACATGGCCGGATACAAGGGTTACACTACACAATGTGTTCAGGCTTGACACAGTGTGTATAGAATATGTTTATACATATCTGTTGTTATTCACATGGGTGGAAACATGGTCTACACAACACGACATGTATATATGGTACATGTCATGTTCCACCAATGTTTTTCAAACCCTTGGTTTTTTCCCCACACAGCTAGTGACACAGTTAGATACTACACATAGTGTACATACAATACACAACACGCACTTAAAAAACCATTCCTTATGGAACAGAAGGATACATGGAGTTTATTCAACAATACACACCATGTATTTTATGTTTATCCAGACATTAATCCTCATAAATTACTACGGAACCCAAAAACACTTAAATGATCATTGAAGTGCCAAATTCTAATCTGGGAGCACCCAAACACCCTGAAAATCAAATCATGGAATCTTATACATGTTATATGAAATGAATAACAACAAAATAATTCAACAAAAGTCCAGTCCATGAGGTCCCACACCACCTCAATAGGCAATGTTTGGCATTCATTCAAAGAAAATCATAAATAATTCAATACCCTTTCAAAAAGTAGGTATTCTATCAAGGAATATATCAAAAAATAATTCACTTATAATAAAAAATCTATCACAACAACTTGTAATCAGTAATGTATCCTCAATGGCATGAAAATAATGCATGACATCGGATCACTTGCATGTTCCTATATGATGCATGAGATAGAATACCCTCATCTCATCAGGTTGAAACAAAAATAGAACCACAATGGTGTCACCAATAACATCCCAAATCATGCGAATCACCAAACAGTGAAATCAAATCAACTGTAAAATCACAAAACTAAATAAAAAATTAAAATAATTGAGGTAAATTTGATATTCCCAAAACACGGGTTAGCTACTCATAAGAACATCTTATTACCTAGTACATATTCCTTCCTATCACTGACTATAGGCTCTAAATAGTAATTCATGAAGAAAATAATTTCTCATATACCACTTTGTAACGTCTTGGTTCCAGGTTCCACCTAGAGGTGCCCCGCACATGGTTGGTCACATGGCCTCAAGTGAATTTCCCCAAATTCCAGAGGCTATTGATAAGCATCAAGGCCTTGGGTGTGATAGTGGGGAAACTATGCCCTCATTGAGAAAGCAACACAACTAAACAAAATAATATGCAATAGATGAAGTTATAATACCATAAAATAAGAAAAAAATAGAAGATTGAATGTAACAAAAAACTGGAATACATATATAAATGATGCAAGTCACATATTTCAAGGAAACTAGACAAACAAGTAATAATGCTGGAATAAAGTAATAAACAAATGTAAAAAAACAAATCAAATAAACTCTAGCTGCATCATAATCCTCAGCTTGGTCCCATTCTCTCCAACTCCACAACAATAAATTACCTAATGTAGAAGGGTTCTTTCCCTTATCTATAATTGCAATAATATAATCTATTTGTGCCAAAAATCATGACCCATACAGGGTGTGAGATGAATCCCTTTAGGAAACCACCCAAAGATCAGTGCCTAACAGTCAGTGAATATATTTGGTAGGAAATATGAAAAAGAAACTATAAAATTGGAATTAATAAAAATTTAACAATACTACATGTTTATATACATTCCATACATTTATCAAATTAGTTAACCAATAAGATTAGGAAACCCTCTAGGATGTTCCCACCGTCTAACCCATCTGGTTCATCTTAGGAACTGACCATATATTGAAGCACTCACTATCAATTCCCCAGGAGGTATCGTATCGGAAAATATAGACACTCTGTGGAAGGACTCGATGTCCAATTCCCTTTGTGGTCTCATAATGAGAAAAATATAGACACTCTAAGGGAGAACAAAGCCCATCCCAATTATGGTCTCGTAACATAAAAGTAAACACATACTCTAGGGAAGTCATCGGAATCCATTCCCCCAATAGTCTACTATACCAGGTACTCGCAGCCCTCTGTAAGTCAATCGTTCCTAAACAATATATGGAAGCCAATGTAAACCTCAAGAAATACTTGGCTAAAAATTTTATAGCATATAACAACATGGTAAATAAAATAAATCCCTTTATCAAAACAACACGGGTCATGGAAATAATTATCCAAACATGCAAATCTAGACCTAGTGTTCCATGACAACAATAATGGTCAAACCCATCCACAACATACCAATAAAAACCCCATTCAAAACCAAAAACCTCTTATCAAGAAACCAAGACATTGAATGCATTAAAAGGGTTGAAATCCCTAAACACACAATACCACATTCTAGGGTATTGGCACATTTGAACATATAACTCAAAGACTGTCTACTGAAAGGCACAAACCACCTACATCAGCATGGTACAGACGATATACGTGAACTTTTAGCCTTGAATCTCCCTTGAACATTGTTTATCTACAAAAATCCTAAAAAAAATAAACCAGGGATATCTCATGAAGTAGGAGAAATTAGGAAATGATGCATTATAAGAAGTAAGATTTTACCATGGCGATTCTAACGTAATCGATGTCGGTTAATTCAGAGAAAAGATGGAGAGTCAGCAGTTTGGAGATAAATCGACAGCAACTGATTCTATTGGATTAGATGAGTAGTGTAGAATTCAAATTTGTTAATGATACATTACCCCATTCGGTTTAATGAAATAAAAATTAAATGTACATGGTGTGTTTCTTAGGGATACACGATGTGAACTTACCTTAAACGACCCTCGTGTTAGGTGGCTGCTAGGTCACCACACACATCTATGTGCTCAACTGTTACGCAGCCAACACAAGGATACCCATGGAAATATGGTACATGGTGTATTCTTATAAGTATATGACATGTACTCCTAATATTTATAGAATTTCCAGTTTTTCTCAGAAACAACCATAAAAGAAAGGCATAACTTAAAAGATGATCTGGGTTCTTACAATGGGAATGTAAAAAATGATTTTTTTTATAAACTCATACCTTAGATATCAACCCAGAATTCAAAGTTTGAGGATTAAATTTATTAAATCAGTAGAGTATGTACTATAACATGTTCTTTTTAAAAAAAGGCACTATGAACAACAGTGTAGATGATACGCCACATTAAACATAAGCGAAAAACAAAATATTATTATTTAATATAAAAGTTGATAAAATGGAAGAAAAGAAATGTATCAATTGAATTATGAAAAATGGATTACATATGTTTATAATTAAATCTTTGGATCACATTTAATTATAAATGAATTTAAAACCAATTTTAAATAAAATGAAATGTTTTTCTGAAAAACAGTTTCAATAAAAATAAGTGAGTTTATAAAATAATAGAATCACTATTTCTTGGTTTTATTAATGAAATACTTATTTAATATATTCAATGTAATGTTTATGATTTATCCTATATGTTTTAAAGACATTACATTAGAACAATTTCAATTTTTTAGAAAAAGGATGTCATTTTCTGAAAAATAGTTTTATATTCTTTCGACTGAAACCCCATTTTAAATATATTTTTGAAACATTTTGAATATATATTTGGAAATATAATATTTGTATTTGGATACAGGGAATCAAAATTTATTTTGGATAATGGTTTTTATTTTTTTGATAATATTCTTATTTTAGTGAATAGTGAAAATACTGCATTTTAATTCAATATGGATTCTCATTCTGATTTATTTTCATTGGTAGATTTTACTTATAATATAGTATAAAGTATATTTACATTAAATTTTTATCATTTAATATATTTTTATAATTTACATTCATTTGAAATTTAAATTAGATATAAAAAATTTCATACCTTTGAATGTTTCACATTAAAAACCCATGTTTTGGTTTGTTTATAGAATTAATTTTAAATATAATTATTAAAATTATATGGATATAAATAGGTAAAATTGAAAATTAATTTTTAATAATAATTTATAAATTATACTTTATTTTAAATTTCGATTTTTTGTAAAAAAAGGTAAAATGGTAAAAACATTATTTACCGTGGTATAGGTAAAAATTGAAACATGGTAATGTTAAAAGGATAAAGGCTTAAAATACCTAAAAAGTACAATATTTAATTTTTGTTATGTTTTGATAGACCCTAAAAATACAATATAATATTAATTAAGAGTATACTTCATTTAAAATAATTCCACCATTGTGTGGTTAGCTTGAAATATAAGATAATAAATAATTTAATCACTTGAATCTACTTCTCCTCAAGTATAAATACTACCCTCATTTCACTATTTAAACAAAAAAAGCCTTTTAGCTACTTGAATATCTGGCCTAAAGTCTCCTCCTAAATATTCCCATGTCCGTCCACTTCTTGTCTCCCCCAAGGACCAAATCAAATATACACAACGGTCCTTTATGGAGTGGAAAATAAACAATAAATTTTCTCAAAGTACCCCTTTTAATTTGTTTTCTTTTTTCTACATTCTCATCACCTCCTTCATTCATAAATAAATGATAATTTTAAAATAATTTTTATACTTTATTTTAATTTTTCCAATGTTATATCTATCCATTTCATTTATCACTTCCTCTTATTCAATGAAATTAAATCTTTTTCTAAGTCATGCTGGTTTATCACCTCTTTGAATAATGTTTTTTCATCTTTTTCTACAATCGCCTTCAAGGATGGCACATAAAATTTTTTTATAGTAAAAAAATATTTTGATATTAATATTATATCCTATTTAGTATTATTCAAATGTTATATTAATCAAAATGTCATACATTACATATTGGGGTAATAGGATAACTTTATTTGTTGATGTATGGACTACTGCCACGTCAAAACAGTGTGATTCATTAACACAACACATGGAATTTATTAAGTATTGTTTTAGTAAAAAAATATTAGATAAATCAAATAATAATGCTACTTTAGTGATATTATATACATATATACATATTATTTATATTTCATTTAATTTCTCTATTATAATACGATAGAAAAATGACATTAGTGTCATGTGTACATATGACATAATGTCTCCATGATTTATGTTTTTAGTTTAACATTAATGATTATTATAAATAATTATATAATGATTCTATAAGATATTTATATAATATTTTATATTCATTAGATGATGGTCTTATGACTGCACAGAATATTGGAATCTTATGATATTCTTTTTCAACTCAAGTACAAAATGATAACAAAGCATCTGACATGAACTTAAATAATTATATAATTATTAATACATGATAATATTTGATATAAAAGGAATAATAAACTTCAAAACTACTCTCATGAATTTATAAATTATTCTATGTTTTTAATTATGGAATTTAAATTTTTTCCATGATGAAGCATACTTAAGGTAAGGGAATTTCTTAACCCAATTTTCATTCAGTGTCATAAACATCTACCTCTTGATTATATTGATCATCTCTAAAGTGTAAAATTAATGTTGAATATAATTTAATATATTTCTGATTTTTTATATGTTTTTATAATTAAACCACACACTTGAACTATTTTAGGAACATAATATTCATTGAAAGGGATTTCGAATCAATAGTCATTAATTGAGGCATTTCTTGATAATATCCACCTTATTCTATTATATGATGTATTTACATCATATATAAAAATTAAAATACATATTTTGTCTATAATATGTTTATTTAAATTTTTGTTAACATTATTATTTCATGTATATTATAATATAGATGTTCGATGAGGTATGTGTTACCTTGAACGTTTAAATATTTAATTATTAAATCTTTTTCTTCATGATATTAATTTACATATTTATAATTTTGATATAAAATCTTTTTAAATGAAATATTTTAATAGATTCTGAATTTCACTAATTTTTTTTCAACGGGAATATTTTTACCTATTTTATATGTAATGTTTTGACAAATGACAATGTGAACATTCTTTTTAACATATAGAATGACAACAACTTCTCTACCGCTGTAACCATTATTGGTTATATTGCTTCCTATTTAAGACATACTATTATTTTAAAAGGAAATGAAATAACATATTCCATTTTTTGGGTAATCTTAGTGTTGAAAATGTGTTCACAAATGGAAATGGTTTTTTTATACAAAAATGTTTTTCAATTTGGATAGGAATATTTTTTCAAAATGGTTTTTGGGATGAATTATTTTTATTCATGAAATTGTTCTTGATAATTATATGAAATGGTTGAGCCCGACACAACTTATATAAATGGTTGAGCCCCTTTAATTCTCATGGATGATCTCTTATAGCTTATCTGAATGGATTAACTCTATTATAGAACACAGATAATCCCAATATAGCTTATCTGAAGGGTGATCCCCATTTTAGATCTCCAATTCAGTGGTTAAAAAAAATATTGGAAGCCTAACATATGGTTATTCCAATTGAATAAGGTTTAAAAGGTATTCATATATATGATTACTTAAGACACATAAATTATTTTTCGTTGGTTGGTATTTGTTTTTATGTTTATCTTGAGAAATATGTATGCTTGATTTTCATGTGAAAATGATTATTTCATTCTCTCAAAGAACATTAATTGGGTTACTATGTAATCAGAAGACTAACTATTTTTTAATTTTTATGTCCCTTACTGAGTTTTTTGTCCTCATCCCATGTTTTAAAATTTATTAAATATGACAAAAGGGATAATTGACTAAAGTATAGAATCATGTAAATGTTTTGATGAAAAGAAACCATGGTTTTTTTTAAAAGTTATTGGTTTAGGAAAGATATGGATACTATTGGAAGTTACCACTTTTTATTTATATGATATTTATGTAATATTTATTGAATGAATATAAAAAAGTATTAATATTAAAATATACTCAGAATTAAAGAACATAAAATTATTTTCTTAACTCAAGGTTATATATTATTTAAGGTCGGGTTCTTATAATAACAACAAAAAATTACCTATTGAATGGAGATTAATATGTGGTCCCTTACCTTTTTTTTAACTTGTCAGACTATCATTTATATTACATAATAATTAAGTTATCTTGATTATTTTCTTGATAATGTTTTTAAACATTATATTTAATTTTATTTCACTTATTAATTTTTTACATCTAATTAATCAATTATGTTTACATCATGTGTTTTAACTATATTCTGTTTATTTGAAAAAACAAAAATGGTTGGTTGTGTATAGTAAAAGTGGTAATTATATAAATATTTCAAGATTAATAATCCTGAAATAATTATAATATTGATTCATTTATTTTAATTTTAAAACCAATTTTGAAATATTGTTATGAAAAATGAACCGACATTGTAGTCATATAGATGATATTTCATTCCTATAAAAGTGTGAAAATCCCATTTTTCAAAGATCATTATGGATAGAAGTTATGTAACATGTCTCTTTAATGAATGGTCATTATATCATAGAAAACATATTATTAATTATTATACATATAAATATTATATTTTTTTATGTAAAATGAATCTCGTCACTTTGAGGAGGTTGTATTCTACATTTCCATGAAAATGGTTATCACTTTTTCAGTGTGTTAGAACTTAATAAATAAATGGTTATTTTTTATCATGGATTTGACTGTGGCTCTCATTTTCTGCATGATGAAATCATTCTACGGCTTTGATTTCACCTCTGTCGGTGACAGATTCACCTATGTCAGAGTAGATGGTGTTGATCTGTTCCAGATTTGGACGTCTGGTGGTCTCTTTTCCAGATCTACAGTGTGGATATAGGTCTGCACCAGTGTGTGAGATATACGGCGGAGGGTGGTCCAGTCGAGATGGCGGGCTTCCTTTGGATTCGGCAATGGCACAATGGGCCTCAACAGAGGTGAGATGTGATGGATTTGGCGGCCTCAGATGGGGTTGACAGTGCTGTGGATCTCTGATCTGTCTGGCGGTGTCAAGGGTGGTCTGGCGGCCCTTGTATTAGTTGGATCTGTGGTTCTCTCAGTGTGTTAAACCTAAACTGGGACATGGTTTCCAGCTGGAGCACCGAATCCAACTGGGACGAATAGCGGGGATGTTTGCAGCGATGTCATAGGGTTATGTGGTGGGGCATTTCCCTTGTAGTGGTTTTTTCCCTCAAAATTATGACTATCTTCCTATGGTCGTGGTCATGTAATGGGTTTCCTACCCAGTTTAAAAGGGTTTCTTATGGGATTTTGATCCATTTTAATGATCTTTGGGCCATTGTGTTTTAAGGTATTTTTGTCCTGGGTGTTCGGTTTCTGTTGGGTTCCCTCTTTTTCCACAAAAGTGGTTGGGTGTTTTTTCTTTTTAATAAAGGGGCTTCTACCCCCAAATTTTCTAGTATATAAAATTTTACAACATATATATATATATATACTTATATCATTTAAATTATTATTAATTTATTTATATCATATATAATAAATATATTTTACCATATTATTATCCATGTTACACGTTTGTGAAAACACATCACATCTCTTCGGGAGACGGTAGTTTGTCGTACACAATAGATACATTATTGTATCCCCTATTATATGAAATGAAAAAGGGTGTATATGATATAATTAATCTATAGGTATAATTATTTTCCCAAAATCATGAATATAATATTAAAACAGTATGACCATAATTATTTCGAAAAAATAAATGTGATAATTTAAGAATGAATTACATCGATTCGCGGGGTGTGAGTCCGCCGTACACATAAACGATGATTGTGAATCCAATATGATGGATGTTTTGGTGGGATTAGGTAAAATCCTTAAAAAATATCTCATTATATTTATGTAACCTAGGGTATTATATAATATTGTCATAATAAGAATTTATTGTGTTTGAGAATGAAATATAATAGTATTGGTCGTTAAAGAATGTTACCTCTTCTACTGGTAACTCCTTTTCGTTTTCACCAATGGACTTACGTGGTTTTATTTCTAAAAAATGTTAGGCTCATTGGAGGAGATGATATATATTTTTCGTTTACATCAATAGGTTTTTTACAATAAAAATTTCTTCAGAGGTGTGAATAGAAGAGTAGAGTGAATTCCCTTTTATAGTGGGGGAGGATTGACATTATAGTAAATACAAAAAGTTAAACACTATTGCAAGGTATCCCATACATAATGTACTTAAAATAAAGAATAAAATATAATATAATGGTTTATATGCTAGAAAAATCTCTAGAACATGATTTTTTGATAATTTTATATGTTATTTGGTCTCTTATTATAAACATTAATCCACAATGCAAACTCATTCTTACTTAAATTACTATAATTTATTTTAATTATTTTCAATAATAATTTTTATAAATAACTATGTTGGACATAAATAAAATCACAAATTATTATAATCATTAATATGGAATATATTTTACTAAATTCAAATAACTGATGTGATAAAATAGGACTTCAAAGTAAGATCATAGATGGGACAAAACATCAAGTTTTTAAAGGGAAAAGTTCAATAGTTTGAAATGTTTTAAAATCCAATTTCAATTTTAAATTGATTATAATTCTTTAAATTATATTTATTGATTTAAAATTTAACTAATTATTCTTTTAATATAATTAGTAATAATATATATATATATTTCAATTAATTTAATGAAAATACATTTTTCATTTAAAATGATGTGTTTCTCAGTATTCATCAAAAAATGAATCTTATTAGAAAAATTTTAAAATTAACCCCAAGGTAAATTTTGATATTCCTATTTTGAAAATGAATTTTATTTTTTAAAATTTATTATATAATAGTGTTAAAATTAAGTATTAAAATAGGTGTTCTAATATACGGGTTTAACACAAATTTAAAAAAATAGTATTTTTAAGCGTTAAACATGATTTATTCAAATGTTATTCTTATAAAATCTATTATATAAACGTAAAAAGAATTTATAAACATGTGTAATCAAATTATTGTTATTAATAATCATATTTGACAATATAATGAACATGTGAAAATTTCCATGTTAACTGATAATATTAAATATACATTATTGTTCGGTATAACTCAGTCTACTGTGCGACACATGATTTTGGAAAATGATTTTTTTGTGTCATAAAAAATATTAAACATATAATTTATTTTAATTTAATATTTATTAAATAATTCATAAATATTAATATAAATAAAAAATCATTAATCTATTTATACTTGGGTTCTTTCACTAATTTTCTATAAAACCCATAAAACAAGTGTTATACTTTTCTTATTAAATTGATTATATTTCTCCACGATTCCACTAATATATTCAAAATATTTTTAGTATTCATAAAGACGTATGATTTTCCTTATGGAAAAATTATTTCTCTCATCATTCATGCTAATTTTTTCATTATTATTCCCAATCTCATTTATGTGAAATTTTTTGAAATCATAGAATGTTATCTAAATATCCACATAAATATTCGAACCATAATAATCAAAAGGACATTAAGTATGGTTTTAATTCCATCGAGGTTAAGGGTTGGTAGGTATTAATTAAAAAATTTAAAATCTCAAAACTGATGGTTAACTTTTATGGAAAATTCAAGACATATAATAAATTAAAAATATATTTTTAACAATCTAATCTATTATCCTCTTTCCAATTTATCAATAAAAATAATAATCAAATGATAATATTTCCCCTTTTTCATCATAATTTTATCATTTATATCTATTTTAGTGGGTATATATGAATGCAAGAAGATTGATAATTAATTAATGTCTACCCACCGACTAATGAAAACACCTAACATTAATCTTTTCATGACATTTTATCCATATATGACATCTAAAAAATATACTCCACATACTTACCAGTTATATATTTTATAAAAATAATAAGTGTGTAAACCAAAGGTAAAATACTAATATAATGTTTATTTCTTATAAAGGAAACTCATATTCTTTGAGATTACACAACATATCCCTTTTATGGCAGGTCTTAATGATTATATATGATAATTATTGTTTTCTCAATTATCTAAATATGGTTTAAAATATTCAGTTTTAAAAAATGGTTAAAATTTGTATAAAAGTATTATTTAATATCAAATAAATGTCTCAGTAATGAGGGAATTATAATTAGTATGAAAAAATTTGTTTACAATACCCATTAGGAATGAACATTTAATAAAGAAAACACTTGAAAATCACCCATGTAAAGAATAATAATAATAAACCAATTGATATAAACATCCAATAGTCAAAGTATAAAGTAATTTGTAAACATTCATTTCCAAAAATCAACTAATCCTCCCAAACCATGATTTTTATAATTAACATTATGCTATTTATATTTACCCATCCACCCATCCAATTACACATTCAATTCCATAAAATATGACATTTAGTGAAAGCTATAATGGAATTTTTGAAAAACTCTTATACCATATATAAAATAATATATCAATAAATCTATTTAGGGAATGAAAACTCAGAACTCATGACATTAAATATATATGAAAAATATATATAATGTAAAAAACCTAAATAAATTAATATAATACATCATAATACATTGTATTTTATCACATTGTTTCTTCCATATTACAATAATATTCCATTATATATAACTATAGTATCAAAACAAACATGTTGAAATTAATGATATAATCCACTAATGATTGAAAATATAATGGAGATTTAATTTCAACCCCTAAAACCATCCAAAAAAATTCAAAAAATGAATACAATTAAATATTTAATTGGATTATGATAATAATATAATTAGTTATCTCATAAATGATTTGTTTAAAAATTTATCCAGACATGGCCATTTCTGTTATACAAAAATATTTTGGAAATAAGATACCTTTTCTAGAATAATGAATTATCTAATTTGAGAATCATCACATATATGGGTCCTCATCCTTTCCATTAATCATCATTACTTTTACATGAGTTTTTACCTTTTCTACTTTCATAAAAATAATCTACTTGTCATTCGCCAATATCGACAAATAAAAATTCATATTATGAAATAAAAAAACACGTTAGTCCACTTTGAACTCCTATTTCATAGTTTATTTTCAAACATCTTCAATAATATAAAAAATACCTCCTCTATAATTCTCTCAATCAATCTCTTCTTTTTATTTCATCCTCAAAAAAGAAAATTCCTTTTTATCCATAATGGATTAAATATACTCAATCACATAAATATGTTCATAAACATTTTCACCGCTAAATTAGAAAAATAATTCACATACTTAATAAAATTATTGAATATGAATCCCCACATTAGATATAAATGAATTCCATATATGTTTCTAATAATACCCTTTAAATTATAATAGTTTTTTTTACTACATACATTTAAATCCTATAAAATTCCACTAGACTATAAAATATATAAACTTAAACACAAAAATAATAAATAAAACCTCATAGTAATCTCAAATTTGTTTCCTATAATTGAGAAAAATACTTAGTGGTATTCATCTCATCCAACCCTATGCTCATGAAATCTATGTATAACATGATATTCAAACTTTTTCCAAAATAAAAAATTATTTTTCTAAACTCATAAGATCAATTATTAATATGTGTTGAGAAAAAATCAAGATAAAATTTATTTTTCATAAGAGACCTTGAAAATATGACCTGAACATATCCCAAGAGTTGTATTTCTCCCATCATCTCATGATTCCTCTTATTTGAAAATAAATACTTTGTGAACAGTGTATATACGGTAACTTTTTATAATGCTTCAAAAAATGGAATGTTTATAAAAATTCCATTAAAAATTTTATAGAATTTAAATCATTGTTCCTCAATTTTACCATATCTCATCATTTTTTTAAGAGTGGTTGTGGTTTACAAGGTGCTGAGTCTTCTTAATTAACTTCAGTGTTAACATCATTTGGTTCATTTCATATTTTCCTCTTCTTTCTTCACCATATGATCATAGTTCTTTTTTTTATGATTTATATTTTTTAACGTTCTTATATTTATTTACAACTCCGAAAAGAGAATTCCTTCAAATATTCTCTTGAGTTTATCTCATGGTCACATTGAATTAAACCTCGAAGACACAACTTATTTTGATTTGAAATTGACCAAAGTGTAACCCCATTATTTCTTATAGAACCTCTTTAATCATTATAATCTATGTTAAACTAAAAAAAATTATGGTGTATTTAATGAATTTTTAAAATGATTCCTATAAAATTTCTTTCTTTAAGAGCATTGTTGTTATTATTAAACCACAGTGAAATTTGTTTAAATACATAATTTGATCATTGTGTCTATCCATGAATGTTATTTTGATGGATAAAATTAGTGTAATTCACATATTTAGTGAATAAACATTGTTTTTATTTAATTATCAACATCTCCATTAAAATAATATATGAAATATTATTTCATTATCATTTATTGTTTACCGTTTGATCACTTTTTTGTTTCCATAGATTTTTATATTTATATAGAGTTAAATTTCTTATCATGTAATCCAAAAATCCAAAACTCTATTATGGTATATTTTTCAAGAACTATACCCTGGAAAAAGTGTTAATGAATTACATAAAACCATGATACAAATAATTATAATATTTTTTCTTAATAACCCACATTGATTAAGAATTATGGGGAATGTTTTTAAAAAAAATTATTTAGTCTATAAGAAATAGAAGAAAGTATCTCTGCTTATAATTATTTAATGTTAAAAATATTTAACTGGATAATCAATGATTTCAATTCTGACTAACATTTATTAAGAATATTAATTTCATATCTTCCCATTTATTAGAGTAATTTAGTACAAAAAATTCAATACATTTTTTGGTTTGTCGATATGTGAGAACGTGAAAAACCATAACCTTACCATATTGTTGAAAACATTATTAAATTGAAAATAATATATAGTTCAAGAAAAATGCATGAGTTTGAATATATATATTCATGTTGTATCTTAATGAATTGATTTTATCTTCCAAAAAATTTAATAATCTTCAACATGATGTTGAACTGGTGATCAAAAACGTTTGGAATTAGTTTAATTGGTTTTATATACATTATTGATGGTAATTGTTGAAAACATAGGTTAATAATTTTGGTTGGTTTTCCATTTTATTATATAATTGGAAGTCATATATTATTTTTTGAGGTATGTAAAGATGTATGTACTTTTTTTAATATTATATTGATTAATGTTTTAACATAATGATTTTAAAAGTACTAGGAATGAATATGCCATCTCATGCGCTCTTACACTACATTTCAGATAGAATTAATGTCTATAAAATTGGAAATGTATCTTAATATGTATGTTTTTATTTTTCATAATCATTATAATGGAATTATTTTAAAATATTCATGCATAATGTTTCTCACTTTACCAATTTTGAGTACATTTTTCATGACATGAAAAAGTTATCACATTGAAGATAATGTATCTAATTGTTTATTCAATAGTGGAAGGAGTGTCATGTTATTAAATGGTTATCCAAAATATATATTATTTAAGGATTTTGTTTCATATTTTGGCTATATAAATTCTATAGGGCCATTATTTTAATATTGTTGGTTGTATTTATGATCTCTCTACGAATCTTTAAATAACATTACAACCCAATTGATAGTATAAGAAATAATGATGGGATTTTTCAATAATAATTTGGAAAACAAATGAGTATGAAAGTGATTTTTAGGTTTTGGGATGTTTAGTAAAAAATTAATATCATTCTATTGATACATATTTTATTTCATTACTCAGATAGATGACTAATATATTCTAAATTGAAACTAATTTTTATGTCATGATCTAGGATGCGTTATCATGATTTTTGGAAACATTCAAATATAAATAGTTGTTATGTATTGGAATTATTATATCTATTTTTATTTTTTTGTGCATCCCTAATCTACCCATTTGATGAAAAATACTATTCATTTTTATTGGTAAAGATCATAAGGTTGGATTTGAATTAATGGTTGATGGATGTTGAATATGAATTTTTATTTGAAATTGAAAATTTGTTGTATATATAAGAACATTGTGATTGGGGATAAAAAATAATACTCCAAAAATTATAAATATTTATTTAGAACACATAAGAATAGTGTATCCATGGTGGACTTAATTGAATATCTAAAATTTAGAAGTGAAATTGATTATAAATAATTAAATTGATGAAAATGATTAGTGTAAAAAATATTTATCTATATAATTAATTATTTGGATGCGAACGTTGATGAAATATATTGAATACCCATTATTAATGGTGTTACATTTTTCAATTAAATCATTATGAGTTTCAAATGCATGTTGGTTATATCCTTATAATCTACTTAAAACAAGTGAGTGGATGATTTGAAGAGGTATTGGATCCCATAATCTTAATGATATTTTCCAAAATACATAATCTCATACTAATGGAGTTTTGGTAATTTGATATATCGTCACATCATTGATATGTTTTCCTTGGATTTAGTCTTATATGGGTGAACTACGTAAAAAATATTAGTTTTAATTATTTTGTATCACAAAAATTATATTTTTATTATGTGTCATTTTTTCAATAAATTAATGCTTTCTTTTCCAAATCGGAGGAAAGAACAAACAATTTTTGGGAAAATAATTAATGTCAAGAAAAAATAATTCATCTCCCAATTGTGTACAAATAATGAAACCTTTTGGTTTCAATAAGTGATATTAGGGAAAATAGTTATATCATGGTGAATATGTTAGAGAATTTTGTTTTTATAAATAATATTATAAATGTAATGGGAGTACCTCTATTTAATGGAAACTTTTTTCAATGAGATGACAATTAAAATCTATTTGGTTGGATCTTTATCCCATTATAATATATAGGATTCATATATATAATCATGTTATATAGTCAATGGTAGAAGTAGAAAATAAGATATGAAATGATGACTCTAAGGCTCAAAATGCATTGGTGGGGATTTCATTCATCAAGTTGACATAATGTTGATAGATATAACAGAAACTGATTATAATTTGTGAAATCTTATTAATATCTATGGAGATGATATTAAAGTGATGGATATTTATCTTTAGGTTCTAAAATATATATTTAATGTCCAGAAGATCGTTTTTGATAATTTTTATCATATTTTATTCAAATTTTGTTTCTGTGGTTGTAGTTATTTATGCAATTGGTCAGGTTATGAAAGATTATGATATTGTGAATAGGGTCATATAAATATTAAAACTAATTTTGAATAAAAAATAGTTAAATCAAAAAATATTATATTGATATATCTACAAATTATATATACAAAACAATTGTCACATGTGAAATTCAAGTGCATCTAGAAGGATCTTTATAACATTAATCTAAAGGGATGCAATTTAATGAAAGTGAGAAGAAATAATTTTGGGACAATAAAATTAAATAATTTGTAACTGATGAGTTTTTAATATTTGATGAACCATTGTTTAAAATTGGTAAATGAAGATTTAATGAAAGTAAACTCTTGGTATTTTTTCAATTTCCAAATATTGGGTTCATAGAATCCATGAGTTCCAAAAGGATTTATTGTTATGATAATTAGTTTAAAAACATTCGAAAGAAAATGAATAATTTTCCTCATAGAAGAAACTTTAATTAAAATAATTAATGTTGTAATTAATTCTAATAAATGTAATTTATTAGTATAGATGAATAATATGGCAGATAAGATTAGTTAGAAACATTTATCATGAATACATATTAGACAAAATAATTAATTATCAATAATTTAGATAAATCTATAGTTGAATATATTATGAAAAGCTGTATAGTGTTGATGATATAAATATAGTACTAAAAGTATCACATGAGGAGACTGATTATAAAAAAACCTATAATATTAAAGGACTAATGTTTAATCATCAAATTATTTTTATGTTCTTAATGAAAAATTTAATCATCATTAGAATGTTGTTGATAAACTTAAAAATATTTAGTAAAACATAAATAATTATAGAATTATATATTAATGATTGGGGAATGGTAAAAGATCATCAATGATCACAATATGAATATAAGGGAGAAATATATGTATATTTGGAAACAAAAATAATAATTCATATCTTTTTAAAATATGTTTAAGTCTAAATAAACAATTAATTGATCTAATAATAAGATATAGGGTTTTTCAATTGATGCATTAGAATAATGGGTAGAACTAGGAATAAGGTCATTCGAGGAAGTGTTGAATTCATAGATATCCAATTTTATTGACAAGATTGGTCATAAAAATGTAGTTGTAACATAAAGAAAATACAATCAATGTATGAAATAGAGTAGAAACGATGAAAATATAATGGTATCTACCATAAAGAACTTACTAATAACTGATTATTTTTAAAAAATGATGGAGATATGTGTACAACTGAAAACAACATGACATTATTCTAATTAACTATTAATTATATGTCTATATTGGACTCACAATGATATATTAAGGGGATGATAAAAATTATTTTGGAGGATAAGATGTAGGTAGTCATCAAAGTATAATTAAAAGGTTTCACTCATCTCTTTATAGTAAATTTTTTATAGATATTAATTTAATTTCTTCATCCTTGGGAATATATCCATAAATTATTATAATGTAATATGTGATTTTTACAATAGAATAAAATATTGAGTAGTTGATAGAAAATACAATCTATCTCATGTGAGAAATTTATTATAACTACTATATGAAAAAATGTGTTATATAATTTCATATTGTAATAATAATGAGAAGGGATTAACACATAACTCAAAAAAATTCACAATCTATTCTATAGAAAGGATGTGGATTGATAATTATAATATTTATCAAATTACCTGAAATGTTACTAAAAATAACTACCATGTGGATTTTGGATAGGTGTTCTCATGCGACATGATTTTAAATAGGAATATACTTAAATACATGAATTTAGGAGTTAATAAAATAGTTAATTTTAATAATAGAATGTGTTTTATGATCAAAGGATGTGGAAAAACCTTATTAGTAAATAATGAACAGATAAATATTGATTTTATATATGTGTATAGATTTACACATAACCTATATTTGTAGATGAACATACACATGAGGTATATTTAACCAAATAAATATTTTTAATCCAGTTAAATGTATGAAATTCTTTCATTAATTGATAGAGGGAAAATTTGAATTTATTACAAGTGTAGAGTATTTAAGACACATGTGTTCTTTTAAGGAATATAGAGTATAAATTATGTTACTATAAGCTAAGAAACAATCATCAAAAAATAATAGAGAATTGATCCACGATAAATATTATAATATATATTTCAAAAATAAAGCAAGACCATCCAAAAGAAATGTGAGGATTATATTATTTGAAATATAGTATTAAAATATTATCCACAAAAGAGGAATTGTGATTCATATTTATTTAATATTTTCCATAATAATAATTGTTATTCAATTGGTTTGGTGAGAATATATGGTAAGGGGTAATTAATTATTTTTTTGATGAATTTTTTAGTACGAAATGTGGCACATTTATTTGATAAAACAGAAAAGTGTTTCATTTTATCAAATGGTTCTAATCAAGAGTAGAAAATTAAATAGGAAAAGTAATAAAGATTTAATTATTGAATTATATAATATATTAGACAACCATTATAGTTAAAAACTAACATTGTAAACATAATATTAAACATAATGTATCTTCAGTGAGAAATCATAAATATAATGGACTCCTGGATAGAGAAATCATTATGGTGAATAGTGTGTTTATGAAATTATTTACTTATTGTTTCATATCTCACCATTATTAGAAATAAAATTTAAAATAAAATTTAAAAAACTATAAAAAATAATTTCTCAATATTAGAGTAGAGAATGTGTAATAAGAAACATTTCATGGAACTGAATAAATTTTAATCACATTAGATATTTTAGATGGAAAAATTTCTTCAAAAATAAATAAGTAAATTAGGGGATGTATAGAGATGTAGTAGATAAAAGAGTATTTATAGTGTATTTATTTATGAGTTAATCCTATAAATTTTTCTGAAAAAATAATCAATAATATTATTGAAATTAGTGATATAAATGTTTCTAAATATGAAACCAAATGGAATTCTGAAATTTCTAATAGTAAAAAAGTGTTTGAATAATAGGTGGATTTATTAGATTCAAGAAAATATGACGGCCCTAAAATTGATTATTATTCCATATTTGAATTAGTGGAATATTAATGTGATTATGAGATCCAACCTATGAAACAATCAAGAATACTCATTTACTGGATAATCTATGTAATATTATTAAAGAAAAATATTATACAATACAGAGCCATAATGTAAGGATAATTATGTACATTACTCAAATATCAGAGGAACAAACTACTTCATTTTTTTATTTTTAAATTGAGTAATCATGGGTGAATGACATGAATGAATAAATAAAACAATTATAAAAAAATATTACTTGATATATTATATAAACATCAAGACACCAGAATGTGAGTGGAATAAAATGGTTCTTAAAAAATCATGATAAACATGGAAAAGTGGGTTTGAACAAAGAGGGGATTATATATAAGGCACATTCACATGTTCAATGAGTTGATGATGAGGAAACATTTTCTTTATATAAATGAGTCGATCCCATAGGACTCTCCCCAGTACTATTCGTTTAAAAAAATAAGGGGTTTGAAATGTTTGTGAATTAAAAAATCTTTACTTGAGTCTTTAATGAACAAATAAACATGAAAAAATAAATGGTATTTTTTAATTAGAGGTGATGGCTTAAGGTTTTAAAATATTAATAAATGTTATATATTTCTGAAAGAATGAACCAATTTCTTTGTATTCATGATTAGATTCTTATTTTTTAATGATTGAGTTTAAGAGAGGAGGGGTCGAAAAAAATGGGGATGTAAAATTTTCAGATGATTAAAATCTTATAAGATTATGTATGTCGATTATATTATATTCAATGGTAGAAAATAGAGCTCAATTGGATGATTTTTTAAATTAATGATTAATTTTTAAAAATGTAAATGATTTGAGAGATAATTTATTTTGAAGGGAATCAAATTCATCAATATTAAAGGAATAGAGATAACTTATTTTTAAGGGCATCAAATTCATCAATATTAAAGGAATACATTCATCTCATAGGAGAATTATTAACAGTATGTGACAAATAATTTAACAATTGATGGGTGGAAACCTATTTCAATTCCCATAGTAGTTGGAGAAAAATGTAGAAAAAATATGGGTAACTAGGGGATATGCTGAAAAATGTATTGAATAATTATTGAACGTTTAATATATATTATTATCAACATTTAATGATATATTCTATTAAGTACTCTTGGAATATAGTGTTTAAATTTAATCAAGGGAATAAAAACATATTACTTTAAATAGAATTTGTTTTATCTTTAGGGAAAGCTGAATTATTGATTTATATTTAAGGGTAGATAGGATTTTGATTTGTTTTTATTTTTATACACAAACAAGGATTGTTATATTTTAGATTCAAAAGGCCCTTTTTGTAGATATTAATTCATTTGATGGAATTGTTTTGGTTGGATGTGTATGCTATAAGAATGTGTGTAATTATGTGCTATCGGGGTAGAGTATATTACATCTACCGCAAATTCCATATAGTTTATTTGGATGAAGAAAAAATTATAAGACCATATTGTTGTGGTTAAACTAACGATATAGAGACAGTGTGATAAAAAACATCCATTGAGTTATTAAATAATCTATAATAATACACTCGCATGAAACAAAATGAAATTAATTATTATTTTATAATGTATATATTTGAGAAATGTTTTCTGAAGTAAGAATTTGATAGAATACATAATCATTTTTTAGAGATATTTATCAATCCATTGGCAATTGATGTGTGTAAAATTAACTAGTTAAATATAAGATTTCAACCAATCTCTTCAAACTAAGGAGACACAGATAACCCTATATCTATTAAATAAAAGGGATTAATTTTTTGTATTTGGTATTTTTTAGAATGAAAGAATGTGAGGTTTTATCCATTGGGAGTGAATAAATTGAATTAATATTTGACATGGAAATATGGACAACTTTATAGAACATTATTTTTCTCTTACTCCCTATAATTATATTTGACTATCATGGTATTAGAGAAATTGTTAATTGATATATTATTATATTTAAAGTTTAGTATCTATTTTTATGCTCAATAATTTGATAAAAAACTTCACAGTTGGGACCCTTAAAATATTATTGGCAATGAGAGGAAATGTAATACATTAAATATTGGATGAATCTTGAAGAATTCATAAGAATTATTGTATGGTAGAAATTTATAGAGATCATTGAATTTTGATATCATGCAATCATATGAGATGATATATAGAAGTTGGATTACAAATATATTGTATTAAAAATAACATCCTGAGGGGGTTGATATTTGTAACATTAGGTCTATAATTTTTATTTTTTCTCAATTTAAATACATAATTGAAATTCAATCATTATTTTCGATTGTATATGAAATAATATAAAATATAGTTATTATGAAATGTATTAATGTTTTTGTTTATTAGTTTCAGATATAGTAGGAAATGTCAGATCAACCCATGAGCTAATGTAACACATTGTGAATTCATTTACTTTGAATAAATATTAAATAGTGTCTTTATTTGAATGGTTTCATTTGGCACTGTAAGGGAAAATGAATTCATTCAAAAGATACATGTGTTGGGTTTCTTAATTTAAAAAATTTAAATCACTTCTGTCACTCTAAGACATAGTGGCCATGCTATGAATAAAAAATATACGATTTTTGACATTACATTGTAGATATTTCACGCATTAACATGGTTACATTGGATAAATATAATTTAAGGGTCATTTAACATCATGTTTCTATGGAAATTATACATGTATATTATTATTATGTATTTTATTATTTATATGATCATTCCAAGAAGTGCTAAACCATTCCCAAACCTATTTTACGATCAATGAAATCATGGATAGACGATATTGTGGAATATTAGCATGACAAAGGTGTAACATCATCGATTATTATGTTTCATGGTGTTTAATCTACACAAATCATGATTTTGACACAAATTTTTGTGTCATGTCTTGACTCAATTTCAACTAAAAAATTTTAATGGAAAAATTTATCTATCACACCATGATGAAGGATGTTACACAATTATTTTTAGAAACTATAGTATATTAACACAAAATATGACCTAGATTTCTCAAGATAGCTATACTGTTTTTGGTGCATGTATACAAAAAACTATTTAACATCCAATATTAGCTAATATTTTATTAACGATATTAGTTTTTTTGTAAAGACGCGAAAATTTCAAGAAATTTTTTTCCTAATTATTTGGAATTTTTAGAGTCCAAATTTTTTTACGGCACCTAATTCTGAGGCCCGGTGTGCCCAGAATCAATTTCTGATGTTTTATTCGGGTACGTTCAGTAAACATACGTGCGGGTTTTCCTATATTTTGAACTGGTGCTCGGAATTCAAATCTGAGGACACCGATGAACTCGCATCACCAGTTTTCTCTTAGGAGGACCTTTACCGCAATTGCATTTTGTCATATGTGGTAGTTAATTTTTGGGGATTCGTTAAGACTTAAATAAATTATTGTCTTACAATTTATTTTTAAGTGGAAGTTAATTTCTCCAAGGGAAGTTGGAGGTGAGGGCCACACCCACCAAACTTCCCATGGGAGGATATGACTAAGGGTGGTGGGGCCTGCATGAACCCACAACCCTTTAACTCCCTTAAACCCCCATGAAACCCCCTTAATAATCCGGGTAACTCTTCACCTTCCACCCATTGAACATGCCACCCAACCAATTAATTACATCATCAATTAATTGGCACATCTCATTTGATTTAATTTGAGTGCATGGAAATGTTATATTAAGGGAGAATAAAAAAATATATTAGGATATTATATTAGTTTTGGGAATTTTTTGTGTTGGGAGAGTTTTGAGAAAGCTCTGGAGGAATAGAGAATAGTGTTCTTCTCGCAACGAAGAACACTCCACTTCTAGAAGAATGCGAAGACGCCGATGTCGACGCTTTTTCCTTGGAACCCCCTTCCGATGTGGAACTTCTTCTTTGACTCTTATATATTCCTCTTCATCTTCATCGGACCGACAGATGAGCTCAGAAGAGGAAGCGTATGACGAAAAACGACAACCTCATCTTCCCCCGCAACACCCGACCACCGCGATATTCGTATTCCGTGGTTCGACGATGTAGGACGTCTTTCCAAGGTAGGAGGATTATGTATATTTTCATACATGTTATTTATACCCACGAACATGGGCGTATATTTTTTGGATGATTATTTGAACCACTAACGCGGTGGGTATAGGCTAACGAAAAAGTACGAACCCACCGCCAAATTGATCGTGATGCGTGGAATGTTTGGTGATGGTTGAATGGAACGACATCGTTGATTTGAGTCCATCACAGTGAAGAGAAGAACCTGAGAGGTTTGTAGGCCCAGACGTGAGATAAAACGGACAACCAGAATGACTCTGGTGGCCCGCGAATGTTTGCGCCGGCGCAGTTCGCCGACACGGCGGCGCCGCTGGCATGAGTCCACCGCAGCCCCGAAGCAGATCCTGCGACGCGTGTGTTCCAAGAGACAGGGAGACGCCTGTCTAGCGCTACAGTTTCGGGGAACCCCACCCCCCACACCCCCACTCGGAAGGCCTTGGGCTGGGCCGCGCCAGCCACGGGCTGGGCCACGCCCAACTGGGCCGGACCCAAACCCGGGTCGGGTCGACCCGATTCGGGCCAACCCACGGTGGGTTGGGCCTGGTCGGACTGGGCCCAGACCCCCCCTCTTCAGACCGTTTTCAGTTAATCTCCCATATCATGAGTCACAGACCTCCGATCGACGCACCGTCTGTTTTTTAGGATTCCTCGGATTAAGACGGTCATTTTTTATATTAAACGGAAGCTTTCGGTGATGTGGGGGTAAGGGCGGGTTGGTTCGAACCCGAAAAAAACAGGGCCATCAGAGCGGAAACGCTTATAACATAAGAATATGACATCTGATTGATGTGCCATCAACTATGTTGGATTCCTCATGATGAGATGGTCCTTTTGGAATTCTCCACATATGGTTCAGATGAGTTTGGAGTATGTCCGGGTTGGATTGCACCCGAAATCCATCTGGGCCCTAGGAAAAGAAAAGCCAATAACTCTCAGACTAGACGTCCGTTTGACGAACCGTCAGTGGTGCTGGTAATCTCTTTGAGAAATGATCCCTTTGAATATAACCAATTGGAGTTCGGGGTATAGTTGAGATATAGTCGGGTTGGATCGTACATGAATCCAACAACCCCCTGTATAAAAAGGCTAATTACTCACAGATCGGGCGTCCGATTCACATGCCGTCTCTTGCGTTGATACCCCTATGACGAGATAGTACATTGTGATTCTTCTACGTGAGACTTCGTGGAACTTGGAGTATCGACTAGTAGCTTGTGGAGGGGATCCTCCCGGAGACGTGCAGATAGATTGCAGAGACATAGTAGCTGTAGACCTGACTACTGCTTGACCGATTCGACTCAGAGTGATTCGACTAGCCCAGTGGATAGAGATCCCATTTTGGTGGCAGACCCATAGTGGAAACAACGCCTGGTTTGGCAGCTGACCTGATGTACTCCATAGGAGGAGTACCTCTGATGGCTATTAGGAGGAGTGCTCGGTTTGGTGGCAGATCCACAGTAGAGGAGCACCCGGTTTGGCAGAACACCCGTGGTACTCGACAGGAGGAGTACCTCAACAGTCTAAGGTTAGTGAGTAGTTCCTCGGAGTCGCGATAGAGCCGCCGTACTCGACATAGGAGGTGTTCTCCAGCTGTATTGGTGTCGATAATGAAAATCCTTGTTTGATCTGAGTCAATGTCCTTTGTTTTTTCCTCATGATTGAGATTGGTTACTTGATAACCCAGGTATATGTATTTCCATATACCTAATTAATGGTTATCCATTGAAATATTATTTTTGGTTTATACTTTTTGTATTTTATTGAGACTTTGAGGGTCTCGGGGTCCCTACTAAGTATCGTTATACTCACCCTTGCACGGGTTATGACCGCACCTCGTTGTGTTGGATATAGACGACAGACAACGCTGACCGAGGCAGAGTGTATGAAGACTGGATAGTACCCGGAGGTTGACACTCCGTCTGAAGAAACACAGAGAAGACCAATAGATGCGGAGTTCTGAGGACATCTGTAACTACACTTTAGGTATGAACATGATGATCCAGGAATAGCTTCATCATTCAACTGTTTTTCTTTTAAGTTGTACATTCTTTCAGTTGTAGTTGTACCTTTCCATTCCGATTGTATTGCCAGACCCTTTTTACATTCAGAACACTTGTTACTGTTTTACGTAGTGTTTTATTCCTTTTTTACTCTGTTTTTGTGTGTTTACGTTTTATAAAGGAAATTCCTTCCTAGTGTTTAGGGAGTTACGCCTTTGGTGCTAGTCGCCAGCCCCTGGTCAATGGAAGGAGGGATTGGGGTAGTAACGATATGGGACCCATGGGACAGTTCATGACAAATTGGTATCAGAGTAGTCGGTTCTACCACATAAATCAGGACTCTGATCAATCTTTCTATGGAGAAATGATGTTAAGAGTACTGAGTGTGGTTTTCAGTTCAGGGAGTCCAGTGTTGGTGCGGAAGCTGACATATTAATACACTAGGACCCTAACTACTGATTTCTGACTCATTTCACAAAACCACTTATTGTGTGTCTGTTTTCAAAAGATTTCTTTAAGTCAGCTCAACCGGGTCAGCTTCACAAGTTTAAATCTTTTGACAGTGTCGCATCTATTCAAGATGCCTCTATGCAGACAGCCAGTTAGAGTTTCGGGATAGTACCCGATGACGGCCCATCGAGCGATGCGGCTCCGATGCAGGCCCCTCTTGCTATGATGGAACATTCGGGTGGTGTACCAGCAGCACCACCACCTGTTGGGAAGCAGATGCCACCAGTCGTACTAGCGTATGGTGCTCGCGGACATAGCGCATTGCACGAGTTCGAGCAGTAGAGGCCTCTGAGGTTATGTGGCAAGACAAATTCCCAGGCAGCAGTGGACTACCTGGAGGTGATTGCTAGATATATACACCTAGTTTAGACACAAGTCGAGCAGATGGTGATCTTAGTTACTAGTGTTTCCTAGTGAGTGACCCTGAGGTTAGTCCACATAGTGATGAGTCTTCGATATGTGGACCGATGCCAGAGATAGTACCTTCGGGTAGTGTACCAGTTATATCACTACCTGATGGTTAGTAGTGACAATTGGAAATACCGGTAGATGACTCATGTTGTCCTAGTGCCTTATACGTGTTTCAGCATCAGATACCCATTAGGTTCTGAGGAAATATAGATACACATGCGGCTGAGGACTGGCACGTGGAGTTGGCTGTGCATTTTCTAGAGCTTACACAGCTTCGGCAGGACGAAATGACGGTAGCTGAGTATTCATCGAGGAGTACCGATCATTCCGGTTACATGGTGACTACAATACAATCAGTTCTTTAGAGCTTGAACCTCAGAGCAAGGTGTGGTTAAAAGATATCTAAGACAACACTTTTCCTCTATGCGTTCCTACTTATTGTAGGGTGCTAGAGAGAACCTTTGTGGTTGAATATTCTTTGGTTGAATGGATATAGATAGAGAATGTTAGTAGTGAGAAAGCAGGGAACTAGCACTAGTCTCAGGGACTTGGGCATGTAATATGTTTCAAGAAATGGAAGTGTTAATGACAGATGAATCTATACAGCATCATACGTGGAAGCAGTGCTAAGAGAGAAGCATGAGGTGGTGTAAATTTTGACATGTTACAACCACCCACCTATGTTGTCCCTGCCAAGCTCAGGGAGCTGGAGAGAAGGGGGTGATTATAGTTGCATGTGGTTAAGAAGTGTGACCAAGGGGCTCTATGAATTATTTGAGGTACGGTCTGTGTCTACTATGAGCTGCCGTATCAATAGACATAGGTACCAATTATTCCTTCCTTCTATGAATCTTGTCCCATACCTAGGGTTTCTGGTTAAAACCTTTGACCTGACCCTCAGGTTTGGTGATACCTTTAGGAGGAGACTCGATAATCACACTTACATCGATAGTGTGATCTGACCCTTGAGGCGAGAGTTTCTGTTGTAAACTCTTGGTGGCTGTGTTGAGGCCTTACGAAGTTAGTTGGGGTATGGACCGGGAAACCATAGTTCATACACAGATTGAATGTATTAGAAAAAAATGTTGTGGTTTATCTAAACCGTTGGGATGGGGTTTTCCCATGGTCGGAGAAAAGGGAATCACAGGAAGCACACAATAAACTCATACTTAGGAGGGTGCGACCGATCAATAATGAGTCGGCCATCATTACACTCATGGATACAATATTTTTGAGTATTAAATTCCTCCAGGACTATGAATTCTAGATAGTCTATACTCCTGGTAAGGAGAACGTTTTTGAGGATGCGCTCAGCATGAGGACATGTATTCAGGTGCTAGGACAGCTGACGAAGTAGCTGGCCGCGTTGCTGATATCCATTGTGGATAGGGATGGTGCAGCCTATATATAGTCAGTCCTCTATTTTCATCAGCAGAGTAGGCGAGGTGTCTTACTGCCTGGCCCTTCCTCCTCAGTTGCACCGGGTGCACTACGTCATCCACGTTTCTCAGATGAGGAGATACGTGCACATCCTTTTCCACATAATGGACCACAAGACTACTTTCACGGAGGTTCTAGTGGAGAGTGAGAATTGATAGGAGTGGGACCAATGTGGATGGTCGATACCTCTAGTGCGTGTTCGATGGCAGAACGGGAACCTATAGGGGACCACATGGGAGCGGGAGGCTCAGATACGTGCTTAGTACCCTCTTTTGTTTCCCTAGTGTGTGTTGTAGCTTTACGGGGACATAAAGCCCTGAGGTGGGAATAATGTAAAGACACGAAAATTTCATGGAAATTTTTTTCTCAATTCTTTAGAGTTTTATGAGTCTACAGTTTCTGACGGCATCTGATTCCAAGGCCCGGTGTGCCTGGAATCAATTTATGAAGTTTTTTTTGTGTACGTTCAATAAACATATGTGCGGGATTTTCTATCATTTGAACCGGTGCTCGGAATTGAAATCTGAGGACACTGATGAACTCGCAGCAGCAGTTTTCGCTTAGGGGGACCTTTATAGTAGTTTCGTTTTGTCTTATATGGTAGTTAATTATTGGGGATTCGTTAAGACGTAAATAAATTGTTCTGTTACAATTTATTTTTAAGTGGAAGTTAATTTTTCCAAATAGAATTTGGAGGTGGGGCCCACACCCCACCTAACTTCCCATGGGAGGATATGACTAAGGGTGGTGGGGCCCACACAAACCCCTAACAATTCAACTCCTCCTTTAACTCCCTTAAACCCCCATGAAACCCCCTTATTAATCCTTATAACTCTTCACCTTCCACCCATTGAATATGCCACCCAACCAATTAATTACATCATTAATTAATTGGCACATCTCATTTTGAATTAATTTGAGTGCATGGAAATGTTATATTATGGGAGAATAAAATAATAGCATAGGAAATTATTTTAGTTTTGGGAGTTCATTGTGTTGGGAGATTTTAGAGAAAGCTCTGGAGGAATAGAGAATACTGTTCTCTCAACGAAGAAAACTCCACGTATCAAAGAACGTGAAGACGCCGGTGACGACGCTTTTTCCTTGGCTTCTTCCTCAGAACCCCCTTCCGATGCGGAACTTCTTTGACTACTCTTATATCTTCCTCTTCATTATAAATGGACTGATGAACACGGTTAGAAGAGGAAGCATACGACGAATGATGACAACCTTGTATTCCCCCGCAATGCCCGACCACCATGACGTTCGTCATCCATGGTTCAACGATGTGTAACGTCTTTCCTAGGTAGGGGGATTTTGTATATTATCATACATGTGACTTATACCCTCGAACGTGGGTGTATATTTGTTGGATGATTATTTGAACCACTAACATGGTGGGTACAGGATAACAAACAAGTCTGAACCCACCGCCACCTTGTTTGTGATGCATGGAATGTTTGGCGATGGTTGAACGGAAGGTCAACGTTGATTTGAGGTGGTCACAGTGAAGAACATAACCTGAGAGTTCTGTAGGAGTAGACATGAGAAAAAACAGACCACCAGAATGACTCCGGTGGCACACAGCGGTTTACGGCGGCGCGAGTCGCCGACACGGTGGTGGTGGCGCCCTTGCATGCCTCCAGAAGGAGTCTACAGTGGCACCGGCTACGGCGGCGTGGAGAGGATCCCTTGAAGCGCGGGATCCAGGAGACAGGGCGGTGCCAGCCTGGCGCCGCCATTTCGTAGAATCGGGGAGCCGCCCCCCCTCCCCCTTGGCCAGCCTGGCCGAGCTGCGGCCAACCGCCGGCTGGACCGGGACCCGAGTCGGGTCGCCCCGGTTCATGCCGACCCAGGGTGGGTTGGGCCGGGTTGGACTGGGCCCAGACCCCCCTCTGCTGACTGCTTTCAGTTAATCACCCATACCTAGAGCTACGAACATCCGATCGATGAACCATTAGCTACATATGATTCTTTGGATTGAGACGATCATTTTGATATATTAAAATCAATGTTTCAACGAAGTTTGTGTATAGCCGGGTTGGTTCGAACCCAAAACCGACCGGGCCTTCAGAGCGGAAATGCATATAAGTTAAGGACCAGATGTCCGATTGACGTACCGTCAACTACGTTGGATTCATCTTGATGACACAGTCCATTTTTCATACTCCACATAGGGTTTGGATGAGTTTTGAGTATGTCTGGTTTGGATTGCACCCGAAATCCTATCGGGCCCTTGGAACAGAAAAGCCAATAACTCTCAGACCAGACGTCTGTTAGAAGAACCGTCAGCGGTGCTAGTAATATCTCTAAGAAACAGTCCCATTGAGAGTTCCCCAGGAGATTTCGTGGTATAGTTCAGATACGGTTGGTTGGGTTCGTACATGAAACCAACTGGGCCCTCGGGAAAAAAAGACTAATAACTCACAGACCGGGAGTCAGATTGACGCTCCATATGTTTCATTGAGACCCCTATGATGAGGCGGTCCTTTGTGATACTTCAACTTGAGACTTTGTGACACTTGGAATATCAACCAGTAGATCGTGGAGTAGATCCTTCAAGAGATGTGTAGACAGAGTGCAGATACCTATTAGCTTTAGACCTGACGACTACTGGACCAATTCGACTTGGAGTGATTCGACTAGCCTAGTGGACGGAGTGCCAAGTTTGGAGACAGACCAATGAAGGACAGAGCACCTGGTTTGACAATAGACCCACGGTACTCGACAAGAGGATTACCTCTGACGACTATTTGGGGGAGTTCCTAGATTTGTGGCAGACCCACAGCGGAGGAGTGCTCGGTTTGGAAGCAGACCCGCGGTACATAACAGGAGGAGTACCTCAGCAGTCTAAGGTTAGTGAGTAGCACCTCGGAGTCATGACAGGGCCACTGTACTTGACATAGGAGGAGTTCTCCCACAGTTGTGGTTTCGATAATGAAAATCATGGTTTGAGCTGAGTGAATGACCTTTGTGTTTTCCTCATGATTGAGATGGGTTACTTGATAACTTTGGTATATGTATGGAAATATACCTAGGTAATGGTTATCTGTTGAAGTATTATTTTGTGGTGTATCCTTGTTGGATTTTACTGAGACCTTGAGTGTCTTGGGGTCCTTACTGAGTATTGTTATACTCATCCATTCACGGGATGTTCCTGCACCAAGTTGTGTTGGATGCAGACGACAGATAGCACTGAACGAGACAGAGTTTACGAGGACTAGATGGTACCCGGATGTGGACACTCGTTGTTACGGCACACGGAGCAGACTGATGGACACAGAGTGCTGAGGAGGACATCTATACCTACCCTTCAGGTAGGAACACAGAGGATGATCTAGGAACTGCTTCATCATTCAGCTGTTTATCTTTTCATTTGTACTTTCTTTCAGTTGTAGCTGTACCTTTCCTTTGGGCTTCTATTTCTGACCCCTTTGTACATTAATAACACTTGTTACTTCTTTACATAGTGTTTTCTTCCACATATACTCATGTTGTGTGTGTTTATGTTTGATAAAGGCAATGCCTTCCCAGTTTTTAGGGAGTTACGCCTTTGGTGCTAGTTGCCAGCCCTGGGCCTATGGAAGGCGGGTTTGGGGTAGTCACAATATGAGCCCCGGGGGACGGGTCGGGATATTTTTATTTTTATTTTATGATGATAGAATTTTATTATAAATTTTATTTTGAAATTCAATATTTTTGGGATATAGAGGAACCATATTCACTTAATGAAGTAGGGATGCACAAAAATAAAATATAGAGACAATTAATAATCAAGAATAATAGCATATATTTTGTTTAATTAATTTAATATATGAAACTTATTTGTGATGATTATTGGAATGGATTACATTAAATAATATCCATTTAATCATAATTTTCTAAAATATCATTGATGATATGGAAATGAAATTGAAGAATAATAGTTAAAATCCATTATTGAATGGTGTGAAAAGTTTAATGGGAATCATTATGAGTTTTAAAAATTGGGAATCATGCTCTTATACGACCACCAAAACTATTACCATACTTCCATCTTAACTTCAAATGCTAGATGCTTAATAAAAGAAAATTCAATCCTTTATATATTCCCATCGAATAAGGGTATTAGATGTAGGATGTCGTTGCACCAAAACAACAAAAAAATCCAACCACACACAACAATAAAGAGAAAAATTCCATGTGTAAAAAATAGTTGAAAATTCAATATAAATATATAGTATAATAAATAATCATACGGGAATAATATACATAAAACATGTTATCCTACATGCATGGGATTAATAATGTCTCTTTTGGTATATTTTGGTATGTATAAGGAATCAAAAACATATAACAAAATACTTAGTAATAATTAATTATATAATATTAACACTATGTTATTTACTAATTCACTATGAACATATCTAATATACTTTACATGTTATGGATGCATGTTTCAGGTCGTTGATGCACCATGTAGATGGTCTTCACTTCTTTTTCTCAAAACTCTCAGCCATCCATATAAGATTCAAAATATTCCAAAATTTATTGAGTTGACTTCATTTGGTGTGTGATTTATGATTTATAATATGTAATTTTACATCAATCAATTAATTTAGTGAACCCTAGCAAGGACATAATTCCTTACTCTTTTTTTCATCGAACATTCTGCACCTCCATGATTCCATCAGAAAATACAAACAATCAATCGTCTGACAACCACTTTCAGAGATTGTGCTATTGTTTCCTTCTCTATAGTGCGGATATTATCTACTAAAAAATAATTATTAAACAAAATAAAATAACTGGAATTGATTGATTAATTATATGAAAAAAAGAAACGAAAACTTTTACCTCAATAACATCCCACTTGAATACTTGTATCAAGGGAACATTACCAACTCTCCAACACATTGGAAAATATCATTTACATATATTCTAATATTATATATTATAATATACCATAATTATATTCACCCATGTACCAATGGAGCATGTTTTTTCCCATATATTCCATAATTAAATTTAAAGTGAACATATCCCCTAGATTTTTGATTTTTTTCATTTTTTCAATGTTCTAATAGCACATCCTCCACATTGTTTTTAATGAAGTAGTAATTTATGTTAACATAATTTATCACTAGATGAAAAAAAATATTGATGTATAAGTGAAATATAATATAATTATTAAATAATAATATTTCTTTTTCATGACATCATCTTGGATCCATCCATAAATTATTCAAATAAACCAACTCCTTCTCTACAACCATTTTAACCACTAATCCTCTTCCATTGTACATAAATTAAAAAATGTCAACATATATTAAATTAAAAATAATTATTATACCCCCATAGTTAATTAAAAAAATTGTCATGATCATCTAGGTGTCAAAATCTGTAGTAAAGACACAATATATAAATCCTCATAATGTATAGTCCCCCCAAAACATGGTGGAATATATTCCATTTCATTACTGTAAATGATGATCCACTTTATGGCCTCCATGTATTCCATTAAAAGGTTTTTCAGAATGATTCATTCAAATAATACTGAAAAAATATTGTCTAACTGTGTGAAAATCATCATGTACATGAAATATCCTTCCACTAACAAAAATAAACACACTATATACTAGATTTATTTTATCATTATTTGATCCTAATACTTTGAAAAGTTAATTTTTTTTATTAAGAGGATTTGATATGGGAATATATATTAAAATTATAATCTTTTCTTAATGATCTATATGTAGTCCCACTATGACAATACCATTGATTCATCCTTATAATCCCCTTAAATTCCAAATCATAATATTTCCATTGCATGTATAAATATTTACTTCCATAATTATTGAAATATTTTTCATCAATTACTGAATAAATAAATCCATATACCCAAAACCAATATTCAATTGACATACAAGAGTTGTCTATTTAATTAAACATCCACTCATTTGTTCCGATAATAATTTGGATATGCGTTTCACCGCAAAAATCCATCTTCAAATATAAATATTTCAAGAATCTAATAATTAAATCTAAGTTTCACTTCAGTCTTTAATGATTTTTTTCAACTCAAAAACCAAATTATAGTTCCCATATTCTATGTAAACTATAGGCTTATACACTTAAATCCATTCAACATACTATCATTTATAAATGGAAATCTATACATACATCTATTCTATGTGTTGATATTATGATGGAACTATACATAGAAAATTATGGATAGTATCATGATTAAATACCCGTGAGAAAATACAAGATAAAATAACTCCTTCCTTTGGTTGAAATCATTATAACACCAGATGTGACATGAAGTAACACTTTACATTAACCAGATAATTCAAATAATAATCCTAATTACTCTAAAGCTCATTTTTTTCATTCTTTTAAATCAGTAAACACTCATCATCGATTATATTTTATTAAATAAATTTCCCCTTCAATTACCTTTTTCCATTATTTTGAGTGAATGAGTATCTTTGATTCCTTTAGGAATTATATTACCATAATATCAATTAAAATAAGTTGGTTAATATCATTCCCCATCCATAGAATTTTATTATCTCTTTAGTTAATCTACTCAATTGAATTAGAAACCATGTGTTTCTCCATCCTACTATTTATTTCAGATCCCTAACTTCTTATGATCCCACTCAAGAATTATTAATTCATTAACATTCCTTAATATTATCCACTAGTATTACCTATGGAATTTTAATGATTTCATATGATCTTTCTTGAAGATTCACTACCATGGTGTTCAATCTTAATTAATATTCATATAAATAATTGATTTATTTAACTTAAATTATTTCTACACCAATATTAAATCATTCCAAAAAAACATTCTCAATGAGGAGAATGTCATGGATCCAAATTCTTTACCGCTATATTATGTTGGTATCTATTTCAAAACTAGAGCTTTAAATGGTGGATGTTGACTTTTTTTTATCATTTTCGGGATATCATGATGTAATCTCAAGAAACACACAAAACATGGCTATAATAAAAGTATATAGTTTAGATGAAATTTACTAAAAAAATTAATTAAATCATTAACTAATTTTACGTCAATATGTTGTGGTTTTCTCACATCATTAGGGATTAATTAATTTATAACGAAATTTCATATCCATCAAGGTCATCCAAACATGTTTTATTAGTCTTCTAAATCATTGATCAATTTATATTAATTGTTTTCTTGGAGAAGTAAATTTTTTATAGTATAGCTTCTCTTATCTAGGAAAAAAGACATGGATGGAGTTGTTTAAAGGGATTTATTATCACTCTAGGATGTGGGAGAGAAGATAAAGAATCTATCAAATTTCAGTGAGTAAATATTGCCATGAATTTTGGATTCTTATGACATATAGATCTATGTTAAACATATGTAAATTTCAAATCAGCCCCAAAAATGTTTATCCATCAGAATAAACCATAATATAAATTTTATCACCAACTATGTGTGTCATAGATTATATTAATTTTTCATAACTTACATGTATAAAAATAAAAATATTACATGATAAAATATGAGTCACTAACTAGACTAAATTATTTTTTAAATAGCGTAACAAATAGGAATGTTAAATATTCATTCATAAAATATGTTCCCACATATTCATTGAACATATTTATTACAAAATGAGCATGTAAATTAAATACATCTGATTTAAAAATTGAATAAATTATTATTATCTCCCTTATAAATCATTCATTCTTAATCATATTCTGAATCCCGATGTTGGGCCCATAATGTTCTTAACTCCTATTCACTATAATATTTTATAATTTTAATATGCAATGTTTGGGACCCTATAGGACATTATCTCCACAATAGAGAGTGCAACTAAAAGATTTGGTAAAGAATATACCAATCCATAGATCCCCCAAAGAAGATAATGTTCTGTGAAAGAGACAAAATCATTTATTTTGAATACAGACAACGTAAAATAATCTCATTATCATGTTTTATTTTTTAAATAAGGACTTGTGGTTTGTATCATCACAGTTTCTTTATTTTTTATTTTATTACCACACTAGATATAATTACATTTATCTAGAAGTTTAATGGACTTAATAAATTTACTACCATCATTGTCAACTATCCCTGATATATATCTTCCTCAATTTGGAAGTGAAAAATATTGTCTCGATCATTTTACCAATGGAATACCATAAATTAAAAACACATTGAATGAAACTTTTACACAATATAAAAGTTATGGTTTGCATATTTCATAAAATTATTTGGTCAAATGTTACACATAATGATCACATGTCAAGAGACTAATAAAAAATATCATTGATGCCAAAAACCTTTGAAAATTGAAATAAATGGTGTATCTATTGGTGGATCAATCCTCATGATCTCCTTAAATAGTGATATCCAAATGAACAATTTATGACAAGATGTGTAAATATTTATGATCCCCCACACCTAATAGTAAAAAATCATGTTTTACTTATCAATATGGTATATCTAAACTATTTGAAATTTGTGTTTGAGACATTTTACATGGTATCTAAGGTTTATATTAATACACGTGAATAATAATAAGAATCTAATTTGAAAAATTATATAAGAAAAAAATTACATAAAGAGTGGATGAAAATGTTTAAAACAATTACATTAATATAAAAACATGTATTTATAATCTTGTATAGACATAATATTAATATAAGTACATAAATTATTTGGGTATAGTATACCCACACAACACACTTCCACTAATGCAGGATTCGACTACTAACAACTCTCAACCCATTAGTGCTCATAAGAGAATCATGTTTCTTACATGATATGAATTTAGTTATATTTTCATCCAAAAAATATTTTTTGAATAATTTTATAATTATTAATTCATATATATGATTATTATCCCCCAAGATATTAATCTTCAATGGTATATGATTTTCTCTCTAGTTTTACCTAGGCTCTATAAAATGAACTAATTCTACATTATTATACCAATAAACTATAATAGAGACTACATTTATTTGTAAAAAAAATATATCAGAAAAATATAATCGTTTTGACTACTTCATATTTTCATTGAAAGATTGTATATACATAGATTGCTTAGTAGAATTCATAACTATAGAAAACTTTGATCTTATACATTCCACTACACCACCTTTCAAGAAAATTCATTGCTAGGATATCATTTAATATCATATTGATCTATAGTGAATAGTGTATCAGTGTATCCCCTCACTAATAGATGCTCATATCCTACATACATAAGAAACACATCGTTTTCACTTATCACGTACTTTATGGTAGTCTTTACAACTAAAAAACATATATCTCCATGATTAGCATTACATATTCCCACCATGATTAAAGAAAATGTAATATATTTCCAACTATATATTATGGAATACACGATAGATCCTTTTGTAAAAGAATAAGAAACCCTAGCCATTTCTTAATGCTCCTCCTGATATTTTGGATATATTTTCTTGGAGAAATAAACTAAAATTAATTCTATAAATAATCATATATTGGACTATTAAATATTTTAAATTTTGATAAAATTGTCAATAGTTGTACATTGACAATACCTATTAAGCCTCTATGATCTATATTGATAGACCATGATCCCATAAATATAGGAATCCTAAACTATGCACTTCATGTAGATGAATTATTTTAACCAAATCATCATTGATTTTAGGATGTGTAAGTAATTTTCCATAATCAATATGTCATCAATATATATTACTGAAAAATGATGGTACTCCCCATAAATTTCAGATAGACAAATGGCTTGCATTCATTCTTGATGAATCCAAATTATATTATGGCCCCAAAAACTGATACAATCCATGATAATGATTCCAATTTCAATCCATAAATAAATCTCTTTGGATTGTATACATTATTTGATTCATTTGATATAATAAACTACTTGGGTTGTGTTATATAGACATCTATAACTGAGTTTCAAATTATAAAACCGATCTTGAAATCAGTTTTCCTAATCAAATAATCATGGAAATATATTATTGAACTAATATTATAATTAATTTTATCATTACAACTGTTAATAATGTTTGATTGTAGTATTTTTTTTGTTTCTAGAAACCCAATTCACCTAGTATTCCTTTACAGGTACTTAATTTTCTTTCAATATCCATTTTTTTCTTGAACAAAAATTTATACCCAATGGGACTTATATAAGCTAGATGGTCTAACAAAACACAAACATTATTTTGGAACTAGGACTCCATCTCATAATTCAATAATTAATTATAATTAGAAGTATATTTTTCATATATTTCCTATTTTTATTTCAATTTTTATTATCCAAAAAGTGTAATGTTTCTCTTTAGTTAGGGATAATAAAACCATATCATTTTTCTCAATAACCTCCCTAATAAACCTATATAGTACATGTGTCTCGAGAAAATTCTTATATCCCACTTGTTATTATGGATATTATTCTCGTACCAATTCATGTGCATCTGAATCATCAACATCATGGAGTTCAACCATTCTTCCTTTATTTCCACATTAAATATGTTCCCTTTCAAGAAATACAAAATTTATTTCCACAATTATACTTTTATATGATGGATTATATAAGTAATATATTTCAATAACCGTAGGATATCCTATAATGTTTCAATTCATGATTCTATAATCTATTTTATAAATAGTTATTATCATTAAAATACCTCACATTCATATACATGCATAGGAGATGAGTATTTTCACGAAATAACTCATATGGAATCCTTTGTTTCACAATAGTTGGTTCTTTTTTTATTTTATAATTTTATGTTTATAGTACATTAACCTATAAGGATAATAGCTTAATTTCATTACTCATCATCAATGTTGATGGTATTAAGTATTTATCGATTCTACTATTCACTTACACCATTCCACTGAGGTGAATAATTATGAGTGTGTTAGGAGATTACCCCACATACCATTGAGTGATTGATAAAATCTTGGTTTAGAAATTCTCCAACATGATCAAATAAATGAATCATTATCTTTAAAAAATGACAATTTTCTAATCCATTTTTATATTACAAAATAAATAAGGTTGATTCTTACTTTTATATCATTAAGTATATTTAATGAAGATAAGAAAAGACATCAAAAAATATAATGATGTTGGAAAACTCTTGCCCTAATAGTATTAAAAATTGGACATATACATTTGTATATATCAATTCATGTATATCTTTTTCTCTTTCTTCTATCCCAGTGAGGGGTGAGTTGGTATTTTTCCATATAAATAAGTGTGACATAAAACCATGGGTTTAGCAAAAATGGGTTTGGACAACCTATTTGATGTAATTTTTTCAAACACTTCCCTTTTACATGAACTAGCCTGGAGTGCCACATGTTGGTAAGATATGAGTCATTTTCACTGGATTTTTCATTAATTTCCAAAAACATCAATTTCAAGTTTATAAAATACATTATTAAAATGTATTTTACAATAACATATATTATCCTTATAAATTAAGAAAAATTATTTCCAAACATAAAATATATTCCAAATAGTTTGTATGCTCGAGCAAGACATTTTGTTTAGAATAATATAAGGTATATAATTAAAATTTTAATACAAGAACCAAACCCTTAACAGAAGAAATATGATAATGTACCACTAACAATGCTACTATTCTAGTTTCATTTGATGATTGGAGATCAATGTCACAATTTTCAGTCATCTCTTAGTTCCTATAATAGAATAAAAATGTTTGATCCACTTATTGTATAAAAAACCCAAAATATTTTTATATTGAATTTAGAGACATATATTTCTGATGTATATGTATTTCCATTATTCCTATTCCTATTGAGAAATTATATTTTAGTGTCCCATATCACCACATGAAAATTAGATGATCTCTTTCATATATACATCTATATTTATCATTAGTTTCATAGTGGGGTAGTACAATGGTGATTTTGGATTAGACTTATATTTGGACCACATATCCTTTTCACTTATCCTTTTTACCATAATGAAAAAATATTTCATGTTATAACTATTATTATATTCTTTGATATCTAATGAAAAATTTATAGGATAAAAATAATTCATGTTTTAATGTCATAATTAGTAATTAATGTTCAGAATCTACGTCATAAACATTAAAGAATGAGATCTATCATTTTTTCTTTTTTAACGAGAACATAAACTACTCTAGTCTCTTATGTACCAAATATGTTTGAGTAAATGTTTTCTTACTATCAATATTATGTTATTCTAAACATATAAAAATCATTGTATATCACATATCATTCCTACTAAGTACTCTCCTAGTATTTCTCTTAGAGATGTGATGGAATTTTTCAGGGATCTTTATCCCCAAGTAGTATCTATAACATATTACACATTGATGGAAACATGATGCACTATGATTCTATGGCATCATAAAAAATATTCTTATACTATTATTAATCTTCCCACATTGCTATCATATCTATTTTAGTAAGAAATTGATGTTATTTAACAAAAATATTCATTTATTATCATATTACATTTTGTATGATCTTATATAATTACTGGATGTTATGGTTATCCATGTTATTTTCCTTATATAGTATTTATTTTAGTTAGATTGAACTGTTTTTGGTGGTTTCCATTTTATCTATAAAAAATAAAATTTAATAAATTATTACTTATCATGATTACTAATAGGCATTACAGAATAATTAATCATCAAATTTCCCGTACTATTTTATACAATTCTATAATCCCTCACTAATAGAATCAGAATTCTCATTATCATGGGTATTCTTGCGGAAAGGATCTTTAATGACTCTCACCAAATTCCACGATAAGGCTATACCACCACTCATCGAGCTTCAAGGTAGAATTTTTGATAGTCGACTCCATTAAATTGTGATGTATACATTTTTAAGAAAATTCACCACTTATAAAAGTCATAACATTGATTTGAAAACACTAGGAATATAATATTTATATTTGATAGATATGGGGAATTATTTTCTTCCAATGTTTTTTAATTTGTCTCCCACATTCCTAAAAATTCGTTATCAGTAAGAGGGACCCACCGATAGGGATAATGAGCACCTCATACATACAGGTCGTTCCAAATGGAAATGATGTTAGGATTTATGAATTAATTGTGTTTGAAAGGATTTTAATTTCTCCCAATTAGAGGAATACAAATATTTATTACCTGATTAGTCTGTGTTATCACCCTCACAGCAACAAAATTCATAATCGAAAATATTCACCATATATCTACTCATTTAATCTATGAATGATTGTTTATTATTCTATGTTATCAAGTAATGTAAAACATTAACCAAATAATAAATCAATCCAAAATAAATAAAGTGACTCATCAAGAGAGTATACTATTTGTTAATCAATTGAGTATATAATGAGAAAAATGAGACCCTAGGGGTAACTACCTGATTGATGGATATCTCCAATTATAGTTCCCACCCAATCTAATGCATCTAACACATGTCTTGAATTCCAAAACATCTTTGTGAAATCATCATCAGTGTACATTAATACTCACACACATTTAAGGAGTTACTGGAATCAAAAACAAACATTTCTTAATGAATTCATGATCAAACATGCCATTATATATATAATGAGTTTTGAGAGATGATGTCAAGATATAAATTTATTAAATAAATATTTCAAACATCCCATCAATTACAATAAATAAATAATTAAATAGAAATTCTAGATATAGATCATTCATCCACTCACATGATAAAACATCATTCAGTATATTTGAAGATTAATGTAAATTTTCAATTAAAATTTTAATAAAAAGTTATGAAAAAATTTAAATTTAACTAATCATGATACATAACAACTATGTCTCATGGTTCCAAAAAAAATATTTTAATTTCCAAATATTCATAAATATTTTTTTTAATTATTCTTGTTTTTTTCCTTTCCAATTATTTAATACCCCTTGAGGTGTTCCAAGTATTTTCACTCAGGGGTGAATAGTAACCTCTGGGTACTAGTCATGTGAATTGTATCTTGTGGGTACTATTTATATGAACAGTTACCCTGGGTATTAAAAATAAATATTCAAAAACAAATAACAATTTTTTAAAATAAAAATTTGGACATATAATAAAATTATAGGCATTTCACCCCTTCCATGGGTGACTACGCACCCTCAAATACTATTCCTATGAATAAAATCTGATTTTATATTTATATTAATATTATCCCAATAATATTAATTATAATTTTTATTTAACCCAAAAATCATTATCCACTCTCTGGAAAACCATAACGTGATTCTCCAACCATGTATAAAAGAGTCATTAGTGGTTTTGGTACTATAACGACTCTATGTAAATGAATTCGTGAATATTTTATTGTTATTTCTCATAATTATGGACAATTGTTTTTGGATACAACTCTTTGTACTGATCATGCAGAGGAAACATGAAATTGTGGTATTTTAAAATTAATTATCACCATTATGATGTCTTGATTTCGTCTATGGTGATACCCAATCTCCTATAGCAACCCAAGGATCTCATGTGGATGAAATTAAGTAAAAAAATTAATCAAATTTTATATTCTCATATCAGAGGATGCATGAATATTCTACTCATCACCAGTGATCATCTATTGAAGGAACAATTGATGAATACCTCAAGATCATCCCCACATGCTTCAAGAGTTTATTATAGCATCGAGCGTTAGATTATGGGTGCTTTAAAATATAAATGTTGAATACTCTAATATCCAACAAATTCCCACTTCACTATTTCATCAACGTATTATGGAAATAATGGATTTAGATGAAATAAGTTACTCCATATTACTGAATTATATGATAGATATGGGATATAAACTCCAAAATACAAGTGAATTAATAGTTCTCATAAATTTGGGCTTCACACAATACATATATATTGGTTAAATTTATGGAATGTTCACATTCCACACATGAATGTTTCACATTATTAATAATCCATAGATGAAATATTATAATCTTTTAATAATTTAATATATTAAATTTAAATTTCATCAAATTATTCTAACATAATAAATATGTTATAGGATGAAATAGTTTTCCCTAAATCAACTCTATTTTCATTCACATATTATACAAACACATGAAATTAAATAATCATTCGTATAATAAGTTTTCCAACATTCATAAAATTTATTGTGAATACCCTTAATAAATAAATTCAATAAATATTATTCTAAACTCAAATAACATGAATTTATTTATCTCTTGGAGATCTTTTATTCTATTGAATATGTGAAATAAGAATGAGGGGGAAAATAACCTAAACACATATTCTAAAGAATATGAAAAACATCTAAAAAACCAAGTTTGTTAAAGTATAGGCTATTATCCCAATATTGGTGAATACTACTAACATAAATGAAAAAAAAATTATAAACTGATCAATTCAAATAAGAATATATGTATTAGTCATAACAACAAAAACCATTACTATGAAATTTCACTATGTAAAACAATATAATTTTCATGTGATATCCCACAAATAATGATGCACACTTTGTATCATCATCATATATAGAATTTTTATATTTTCTACATGTTGGATATACTATCCATTTTCTATAATGTAAATGGATTTAAAAAAGGTACTAAAATCCTTTTCAATTAGCCTCAAGACATATCTTCCAAATAAAGGAAAAAAAATATAATATCTTGATCAATCAGCCATTTTCATACCACCAACGAAAAACTGAATGATTGATACCTTCCACACCAAACATGTTATTGTTTTGATGTTTCATCAAAGTATGAGATTAAACGGTATACATTATTAGTGATCTCAAGTAAGAAGAGCAGTATACATTTCAATATATAACCATAACCAATGAAATCTAAAACCAGTGTTGATTCTATTGGAATTACAATCCTTGTGATCTTATCAACTTAAGGTCGCTAAATGTAAACTTCATGGAATGAAGTATCAATACTTATGGTTATAGGTCACTTAGTCACAATATATTTATCCCATAGTGGAAATCTTAAATTCTCATCTCTTTAACCAATTTTATAACATTCACTAGATTTTAACTCATTTTTTAAAAATCATTATAATCAACATCAATGTTTTATAAAAAATTCATCAATATCAGGCCATTCACCAGACCATATCTCGTATTAAATTTTCTAGCCAAAAAATGAGGATGTGCAATTTCTATCTGGTTATTCATTGTATTGAATAACTCTAACCATTATCCATTAATAAATCATTATTGTAACCTCTTTCCACAATCCTTCTATTAAAATTTTTGATCAATAAATTTAGACAATTTTTACTATATGGATCTCCTTGAAACGTCTTCTCATTTATTGTCCCATTATTTTAGAATAAGTTCTAAAATATATATCCAAAATATTCACTATTATTTTCAAAGCAGATTAATTTCAAATTCTATCAAGATAAATATTCATAAATAGTTTTACATTGAAATACATAATTGAAAAAAATAAAGTTATAGTCTAAAAATAAAACCCCTAAACATTGTAAATGCATCGTCAATAAATGTTAAAACTTTTATGGAACCATCATTGTATAGAATAAGGGATAGTCCTAAACCATATGCGTGAACTTGCTCGATCCTTATAAATTTACTGAAACCATTCTCTATTTCCTTAGAACACATATTTGAAAAATTACAATGTGTGTGTTATTAAGAATTAGTATGCCTTTAGCTATTAGAAATTTCAAAAAAAATCACTAAGGTGACCAAAATTATAGTTATGAACCTCAATTTCATTAGAAGATAAACTTATAACACTACACTCTCCTATGAATATCCAATTGGAAAATATTTTAAATTTATATTCCATATGAAACAAACATGAATCCTTGCGTAACTATCTATACTCAAGTTTTAAATAATGTTTCTTTTTCGGATGAGTTTGAAGTCAACTCTATTGATCATTAAGAATTTTTTTCGTATCATTCTAGAAATATCCACATCATCATCATTAAATAGATGAAATTTACAAAAGTATTAGATACATAATTTACCATGCATATTTATTCATCGATTGATTGAAATTAATCACAGGATTCAATAACATAGGATTATGCTAAAGTATACACACTCATCAACAAAGTGAGGCAAGAATCTGTTGTACTAATAAATGTTTAACTACAATAAGATAATTGAGCGACCCAAAGAGATCATTATTTCCCTAGGGAATAATAAAAAATATATTATTTTTATCCAAAATAATAGTAAATACAATGGAGTTGTAATGAGGAGGTGTGAGGTTGAACACATGAAGGGCAGGGAATGCGGAAGAAATTTATTGACCTAAGGTCAAGTCACACCAATTTTTATTTTACTATATTAAAGTAATTAAATGAAAAAATTAAATAATTTTTTAAAGGAATATTTTATAATTTGAATTAAGGTCCAATTTATGATTTAGGAAAATGATAATCCTAAATCTAACTTTGGATAGTCCTCTGGCATAGGATGTGAAGTGGTGAAAGAGTCACCCATTGGATTTTTCCAAACAAATTGGATGTAACATTTTTGTAAATTTACAATGTTCTGGGAATATATATAAACCTATATTCATTAATCATAGATTCAATATAAAAAATATCAATGGCTAATTTTCATTGCCTAATCAAATCCAATTTCATCTGATTCATTATATTACCCCTCCCATGGTCATGGTTGTGCCAAAGAATGTGATGAAAATTGTTTTCAAACTAATTACTAACCCTAGGGTTACCAAGGATTGATTTATAGATAAATATAATTAATATCCACCTACTATTGAAACCTATCCCTAAGAGAACTATCCAAACATTACATTATTTAATGAAATAATGGAAACAAATTTCATGATTGATATAATGATTAAATTATTAAAAATAAGGTAATAAATAATTGAATCATTGGAAAATAGATTAAAACCTGACATGAAAAAAAATAAACAATGAAGAAATCAATTATTTAAGAATTATTGATAATTATAATAATGAAATATAGAGATTTTAATTAAACTATAAATAATTAAACATGAAATAAAAGGAAATAAAATAAATAGAAAGCCCAATCTATGAAGAAAGGTGTGTCAACCCAATGGAAACCCCTAGTTGTAACACCAAAAATATGGAATGGAATTCCTTAAATTTTGGATCAAAACCATAAAAATAAGAATGTTGGTAATCTATTGTTTCCCAAATTTGAATCCTTCATTTAATGGATGTTCTGAGTGTCAAAATTAAATCTTATTGATTATATATGTAAAAATGTATTTTTTAGACTTTTCGATATTTACACATCATGTATGGTTTATATGAAGTGTAATGTGTGGGCCTCGAATGATTCATAGAATTTGGGTATCTTCTTATTCTTCATAACCTATAAATGGGTCACATCTTGAAACTTCACATCATTTAATGATTTCACATGATGTGTAAAATGTGTTCAAAATAATGGGATCATTGTTTTTCTATGGTTATTTTGTTTCGAGGAATCCAAACATTTTGTAATCATAATAAATCATAGTAGAACTTCCATTAAGGGGAATATTAATTTTTTTTGATATATTCATCAATATAAGTGACTTAATCATTCTAGTTAGGGCAGAAAGGCATGAAATTACTCTACGTGATGTGCCTTTTTGTACCTTAGTTTTCATAAATTTCATTATATGGTCCAAATGACGGTATATTATAAGAAGACATAGAATGTGAATATTAAGGAAGAAAATTTTAATAAATGAATTCATATAAAATTGAAACACATATGAAACCCACCCCCAATATATTTAAATTGTGTATATTATCAATAATTCTCTCCAATTATTTTCCTAATGAATTTTATAATACAGATTAATGTTTCAACCTCATGACTTAAATCACCATGTTTGAGATATTGTTCTACACAACTTCTAGTGTGAATCCCCATATTATATAGGGTTCTAACTCATAGTGTGGATCTACATAATGTTATGTTTGGAATATACCCTCAGTCAGAGTTGATAATAAGAAATAAATAACTATACATATAAATATTAAAGAAAGTGATAAAATGAAAAATATTAAAATATCATCTAAAATGATGGAATTCAGAAAAAGTAGACCACAGTGGTCATACCTAAAAAATATATTCTATTCACCCACCAAGAAAATCATATATACAAATAATGAAAATTTAAAAATTCAAAAACTAGATCATCACCCAATACCATGATACAACTCCACTTTCTATCTAAACATGTAGTGAGATATTCCACTATATGATGAAACCCAGGACTACGTCCAACTCATACCGATAACAAGTGATAGATGCACAATTCCTAATTGCTACTAATACCCAAGCAGGGAGTGATTTTGACTCATTACTACACCAGAAACACGGGTTGCCACCTAATTAGTGAATATAGTGTACATTCACATTATAGGGTCGTCATTAATTAAATTTAAAATTCAAAACTAGAAAATCATAAAAAATATACACAGAATGAATTATTATGTAATAATAAAAATATATCTATTGTTTTTGTACTTACCATGATTTAATGATTTCTAGACATACCTACTTTGGATTTATTCTAGAAATGGGGTCAATGGGGTCAGTAGTGATCAATATCTATCCACAAGGATCATTCGAAAGGTGTTGAGATAAAATATCATTCATCATCCACTTGAAATCAAGATAACATATAAGTCAGAAACCATATAGAATTGAATTAACATGAAACCCAACCAAAAAACGCATAGTGAAAACATATCACATGGAATCAATGTTGTGTCAAGAAAAAATTTCACTCAAAATAAAAAATACATTAACTTAAAATTTTACTCACCATTCACAGGGTCATCGAAACATTAGTTTTTCTATCACTTGTCGACCACAAGGCCACCACACTCCAACCTGGTGCTCAGGTCTATCAATTTCATCATTGAAATCTATTTCCACTGCCACAATAATGGATAAATAGTTTTTATTTCATTTATTATATATTCTAATGAAAAACCCCAATGGAATGATTATTACACCAAATAGGAGAGAGTATAATAAGGGAAGATCCTAACATGTTAACATTAGTATTTAATAGAAATATAAATATATGTGTGATAATAATCAAATATAATATAACATGTTGAATAATTACAATCATGGAATCAAGAATCATATATGGGTAACACATGATACCCACACACCAAAATGTGATAAATCCCCAACCAAATTATCACTAGCTACTTGCACACATACTCTTGATCAATACATCAAACATGGGTCTCATAGGCTAAACACACAAACACACATTTGATCAAACATACAACATGTTTTCAATTATCATGGACTTATATACCACAAACACACATTAAATTAGGTCTTAATATTATTATTAACACATTATTTATCAAGAATTATATATCAGAGATCATCAGCAAGCCAGTGCACAAGGGATCATATTGGGCCTTGGAACTTTTTCCAATTACATTAGTCATTATTAATTTAATTAATTAATTCTAATGAATAATTAATTAATTAATAGTTTCTTATTATTCATAATAAAATTTTTATTTATGTGACATTATTCCATGGTAGTGAACCTCATAAAACAAACCAAAACCATGCATAATAACATAAGGTGGAGTATGCTTGACTATATAAATCCAATGTAGAAAACTCCAAAGCAGTTAAATCCCAACAACTATTCTAGATTCGTTAATTCCTATTTAGCCTCTATCGATCTCCAAGACACTATACTAAATGTAAATCATCGAAAATAAATAATTATAACTACATTGTAATAATTGGAATTATTTCAAGGAAACTCACATTTATTGGTGAAAGGAATACTTTATTAATGACTCACTATATATCACAGCTTATCTTAAAAAGAACGAGCCACCAATGGATTCTCTATATAATTTATATGACATTATTTTGGAAAAAAAATCCATATTATATAGAAGTGAGAAAAAGAAAATTTTAATATAGTTAAATTTTGAAATCAATAGTAATTTAATTAAGAAATGTATTATATTTATCGCATCATCAAACACAAACCAATTTATAAAGAATGCAAGATACAATAATCCATTCAATACTAAAATGGATTAATCAACTAAAATTGACCAAATTTTTTATAAGATATCGTAATGGATGAAAACATCAATGAAACTACCCTCAACGACACATATTCATCATCCTAAGACACTCTCGAGAAATATTAATACAAGGATCCATCATTTTTAGACAATTAAATCCTTAACCATTGGGATTTTATTATGTTATATAGTTGGGAACCCATAAAGAATCAATAGTTGGTTATATTGATAAATAAGGATGAGGATTAAAAGTGAAATAGATTTAAATTTTTTAAAATTTATACAACATACAAAAAGGATTCATCCATGATGAATGTATCAACGATACACAACCATATAAGGAAGATGATGATCATGATCGATGTTGAATGAAGTTTCTTACTTGTATATACAATGGATCATTCCTAGATGCACCACAAATTGAGCTGAACACATTGAGGAAGGATAAGAGAGCTGAAATACTGAATTTCTCTAAAAAATTTATCAATACATCTAAATACTAATGGGGGATTGATGGTTATGAACTCTAAAAAGATATTGAAAAAAGTACTTCCCAACACTCCCCAATGGATAAACATTGGGATACTAGCCACTTAGTGAAATATCAATGGATGTTCAATGAGTTAGGTTGGAATGAAGGTCCTCTACAACCCTCATTTGGTAAAAGTTGGATTTAGTAGCATCCCCATGTTCACAGTGTCTCATTTGCTGAAAAACTAAACATTCGGTCATACCCCAAGCTTACATTATAACCTCAAAAACCTCATGAAGTTGAGTCGACATGAGGAATATCTTTTAATCACTTAGTTCTATGAATTCACTATACAGAATATGAAAATTTCAAAATACCTTTAAAATTCACAGTAGATGTAGACATGGATTGTTACATTCTCTCCACCATAACATTTATCATTCTTTAGAGGTTGTGGTTGAATGTTAATAACATATCTTGATATTACATGATAATAACTTACAAGGAAATATATACATTATAGTCTAGAATTAAAAATCAATACATCAAGGCCTTGATCATTCTTAAAATCCCACCATTCCTCTACTATGATACTCCCATTTGGATCACTCGATCCAAATCCGATGCTCATTATCAAAAAACATCGATAATGTAATCACTTCATACATTGAACTCTCCATGTATATATGTCTCCATAAAAATATTATGTAGTATTTTCATGGTACCCACTCTATGAGTTATAATATAGAACAATATTATTATAGTCTATTGACTTGTTCAGAGTGGCACAGTTTTTTTTGCTCATTTCAATTCAATACAAGCGGTATGAGTCGATACGAAAACTTCTCTCAGGGTTCCAAGTTGTACTAAAGAGTCTCTATCGATAGATGTAATAGAATCACACCGACCATTCTATAAAGGCTGTGTTAAATTATTAAAAATCCTCATTCATACTCGATATAATAAGAAAAATGTGTTCCCCACCACCGTATTTAGGTTCACATGAAAACAAATTTCAGTAAAATTCCATATCAATACCTACAAGGGTTCTCAGACTCGAAGACAAATCCTCCATAAATGATTGATGATGAAATGTTATGCCTCAATTTCATCATTATATCAATTTGAAATCCAAAAAAGTCCAAAATATCAATGATGGAACCTGTATAGTTGATTAATCATAAATTATTAACTTCCACACACCTCTCAATCATGAACCAATGTATGAACGATGTGACTCCCTCTTAGTTCACACCAATTATCAATTGAGTCTTAATCCCACATACGGTCTCCATCTGGTGATACATATGAATCAGAAATCTGAAATTCATCATATAAATGGCTTCTATTGGGATAATTACATATTATTCTTCTAGAGTATTAATGAATATTCAATGGTCAATATTACAAAATACAATTACCTTTCCTCTAAGATATGTCATTTAAAATGTGACCAAGTTGATTCTCCCCCTATTAGTGTATCTTTAGTGTTACATGAAATGATTATATTAGTCTAACTATTACATAACTAGTACATCACTACTCTAATTAGATAAATTTGACCACCCAATCATACATAATTTCCATGAAATAACCATTCAAGGAAAACATACATATTTTCAAAAAACATATTCCCCAATATTCAAAAAATCTATTTTCGATATGTGGAACATATAATGGTATCATAATTTATAATTAGTACTCATAGAAAAATGGGTCTCCCCACTTATGTATTCCACTAAAAAAAGAATACATTTTCTTTAGTGATAGACTTATGTTTACCGAATAATGGTACCACAATTCTTTTATAATCCTAAATTCATCTATAGAGTCAGGTCATCATAACCCAACCTATGGGTCACTAATCCCTATGATATTTTTTCCAAACATGTTAGTTTTTAAATAAATTATAGTCCTTGAACCAAATTCTCCTATCACCAACAACCATTAAATTCCCAGATTTCATCCACAAACCCAAAGGAGTTATCATTATCAAGATCACTACCCCATCTATTTACTCCAACAACATTACATACAACCACAAAATGAACTATCACAAAATAATGTATTTGAAATGATTCATAAAAAACATGTAAATGATGAAAATATATTGATTCCTCCATGATTCATGGGCCTCTTGACTCAAATTATATTATATTTATAAAAATCCACACATTATAAGGAACATGATTCACCACACTTATCACTCTCAATGATCCTCTATTTAAAATCATGTCGTTGAATCCAGGCTTCACCATGAACCACCCATCACATGTATGTATGTTCAAGACAATATGAGGCTACAGATTCTCTAACTCTCTTATGTTCTAACACCTATGATATTCACATTGAATTCATGGATATATACATTTAAAACTAATAGGTTTTTAATCCATTATTCCAACCCACTATTCCACAAGAATCCATGTTCTCTATAATCCAACCATGGGTCATGAGTAATAGAATTGAATGTTCTCTATACTCAGCAGATATCCAGAAAACTAAAAAATATTACATTCATCCTTTAAAATTTTTTTCATATGAATATTGAAATTACAACAATAAAAATAAGTAGTAATACAATATCCATGACCACTACATAAAAAGGAATTTACATACTCGAGTTACCTCATCAAAAAACAAGACACCAGCTCACATGTAAGAAGAGTTGAATTTATGATGGCTACCCACATAAACATGAAATTTTCATCAATTAATGTTTATCTTATCTTATTAACCTTGAATATCCATTTTTAGGGAATATCTATACTTGGGTTACCGGTACGATGCATGATACACTATCTCACTAGTAACCACTATCACATTTTAATGAATACTAACATTATGAGTGCAATTTGGTCAAATATAATCTACCGTATAGAATTAATCATGAATATACCATTACATGGAGTATTGGTAGTCAGATTACTCAAATGTATAATCAAAATATATTTCCCTAATAAATTGACTCTCATTTTTATCCCACATGGTATACAAAAAAAACTACAAAAAATATTTTATATTTTTCCCAAATCTGGAAACATCATCTAGGAATATCTATAGAGACATTCAATGAAGTCTACACCATTACACTCTCCAAATCATGGATGAAGATAACATGTTAGTATAAATAGAATTATTATATGTGGTAAATGAAAAACACAACCTAAAACATATTTATCACCTTAAATAACGATACCTATCAAAAAAACAACCCAAAAAGATTATTTATTATGAAAATACCACTTGACAATGAAAGAAAAAGGTATAACAAACCAATGGTGTAGAGTGGAACTACAACATTGTCACTATCATTGTTGTCACCATGACTGTTTCCAAGGTAAACCTCACCCTAGTCTCTTATGAAATATTCTATATATATCTCTCTATGGGTTCAACTGAATGAGTATCTTCAAGAACTCATTTGTGAAAACAAAACAAAAGTTCTTAACACCAAAATAGAATAATCCAATATTGTATGTAAAAGAATACTCATTTTGTATATATGTTATACGATGTCTATGTGTGGAATATGATTCATGTGACACCTATTATAGATATGGAATGTACTCAAATTCATATCAAATAAAAAACCATAAGATACAAGTGTGTCACACAAGGTGAAATTATATATCATAATAGTTCAAACCATGAACATTGATCTCATGCCCTAGTAACTTGGGAATCCCCAATGAAATATGTTCATGATGTAGTAGATGATGTTTCATCACATTCTATGAATCATTCCTATGATCCCCATATTCTAACTACCTTAAAATATAAATTATGAAATCTATTAAACTATTTTGCAACATCCAAAACCCAATCACATAGTCTGAGCTAGAGTTCCACATAACATCAACGAGACATCCTGTTATTCCAGTGGTTACAAACTAGTAGTGAGGTTCTATGTAGCGATTGGGGAGACATTGCCATAGATCAATTATCACAACAATAAATAAAAAACCAAACATGTAAATAATATATATTTTGAGTATGTTGAAACCAATAATAAATAATATGTAATTAATTAATTTGGAAATATCATACACAAATGGGGATACTAGAAAATATATTTTTTATTTCCCATTGGGTTGATCACATATAAAATTAAGGAAAATAAAAAACCATAAAAAGAATATATGCACCCAATTCTAAGACACAGTGCCCCTCGTTTTCGAGAATTATAGTGTACTATCTAACATGCATATCAATCCGGAGCCTCATTCCAAGCTATTCCTGAAAACAAATTGCCTCTCGGATACCCAAGTTCAATGGATAAACAATAATGTTTTGAGTAAAAACAAGCATGTTACCAATAAGGCATTCTAGTACCAAACCAGTGAATATAGTGTCAGTCCATGAAATGATCGTGGAAGAAAGAAAATATAAAATAAATAGCTACACATGAATGAAATATAATATCTAAATTCCCATGTAATAAAAAATACCCATATATTTTGTTTTTGTATGCTTACTAAGACTATTTAATGGGAGACCATACATATTTATCTCTATATTCAAAACATAGTCAAAGATATCAGTAATGATAATGAAATAGCCGGAAGGGTGGTCCAAATGTTATTGAGACAATGTGTCCCTTTCAATCAACATGCAATTGAGTGGATATGTCACTCAAAATACACTAGGCATATGGTGAACATTTCACCGGATATACATAAGGAATCAAAACAACATGTCACTTGACATCCATGATGAATGAAGACAACATTTCATAAAAAATCTAGAAAGCACCGAAGAAAAATGTCACTTTGAATACAGAAGGCCATAATAAAACGAATTCCATTGCCATAGGTTTGTATGCAAGGTTGTCATGTTCTTAATATTTTATTAGGTGAATCATTGACATATTCTCATGTTATTACCACTTCCCCTTTTTGGGATATGAATATCACGATAGTTCACATGTTATGGATACCATTGAAAATAGACCTAAGGTATAGAGATTAAAAACAATAAGGAAGAGTATAATAAGCTTAGAGAAAAAATTTATCATGATAATAATTTAACAATATTAAAATATAATTTATCATCATCAAAAATATTATAACAAGAATAAAATGTAGACTCGTGGAATTAAGAAACATATATGTGCCTCACGGGATACCCCCCCCCCCCCCCCCACATATGATACATCATCAAAATGGATCAATAGATATTCACACACACACATATATGTGATAATACAATCAAAATTGGATCTCACTAGCTACACATTATCAAAATAGTGACCAAATATCAAATATGGTCTCATGAATAATGGTATTAGGTAGCCCAACCTCACATAAAAGTGTATCAATAAAATTATGTCATATATTTGTGATCAATCCTTGGTCATTGACTTACAGCACAAAGCTAGTTCATAAGGGTTCTTCATACCCCATGTCACTATGTCCAATTATATTAATAATGGTTCCTCTCATTAATTATGGCTTAAGAATAAATAAAAAATTATGCATCACATGTTTTTCATAACAATTTATTAATTTAATGATCATTCAACCAAGGTAGTGAACACCATAACACATTCCAATAAACAATGAATAATATGTAATGCTATAGTACATGGGACTGAGATCCTCAAAAAGAGCCAACTCCAATCCAAATAAATCCCATTATATTTCTTCGAGTAACCCATGTTCATTCATACTCCATTTACCTCCATGTGGTTGTAATCATTCGCAATCATTAAAAATAAATATTTATTTATAAAATATAATTAATAAAATGATTAAATTCAAATTTATATTCAAATTTAAATTTCATACCATTCTAATGACTTAATAGATATCACCTCCAAACTGGATTATTGACTAACTATTAATCAATTTTTAGTAGTATTGTTCTACTGTAAGTCTAAAAAAATTCCTTAACACTTGAAAATGAGAGAAGGGATCATTTAATATTATTAAATTGTAACATTTATAAGAATTAAACTGAAAAAATTACTTTCTCCATAATGAATTCTAATGATGTTTAACTACATCTAGCACACTCTTAATTAAATGTTATGTTAGAGACCAAACTCAGTTTCATGTTATTATGGGCAATTCCCCTAAATTTGACCAAAAAACATAGAATAGACCACTAAGGGAAATATGATCAAAATACATCACTTCAACTGTACACATTCATCATCAATGTTTATCCTATATGAATGCTTTTCTAAAGTTCCATTGTTCGAAAAAAATACAACAAGAACTGATTTAGTTTTCATCTATTATCTAATCAAGATCATTCTATCAATCAATATATGATAATGGATATCAGGATATAATAATTTTCAAATTTAAATGATACATCAATGGATAATAAGTTATATAACATAATAAATGGATTAATTCATGAAAAATATAACAATGATCTACTTGTATATGAGTAATAAGGATATCATGGTCAATGATGAATGGAGGATCATTATCAAATTCACCTATAGATTATTCCTAGATACTCTATAGATCTCCGGAAACTCCTAGAAAAAGGATAAGAGATGTGAGGTACCTAACATCCCTAAAAATTTAAACCCATGAATATAAATTGAAAGGGATTATTTGTGGATAAATACACCAAAGGATACTTTGTAAAATCCTACCCAACACACTGCACCAACTTGTTGTTGGGCCACTAGTCTCTAAGTGTAGGATCACTAGCTAAATAGAGATTCATACTTGGTTGTAAGGATTATTAACAAAAAATTTGAGAGATAGTAAGTAATAATCACTTAGATAAAGAGTCTTGATGAGTATTATGGATTCTACCCACCCCACCAGCTAGTTGGTGGCAGTCACTACAACCCCTACCTCTCTGGTCCTCCGATACTAAAAAAAATTAACTTTTCGTCACCCACCAAGATTACATAAATTTAAAAAAACAATTCATCATGTTATATACACTTTTATAATCTCATTTCATTACCTAATTATAAAAATGATCCACGCACTATATGAATACTTCATACATCCTCTAAAATTAACAATTGGTAACACTGATGATCATTACAGATCCAACCTTTTTTCCAAAAATGCCAATAGTTAGGACCCAATCTGACCGAATTAATCTAAATTACATCAAAATAATATTCATTTAATGTATTATTTTGATATAAAATATTGGGTAAACATACTCATCTACCAACATTAAATGCACAACTGGAAAATTTTTGGACATCCCAACAATGAAGTTTCTTAATGAGAATCAAATTTGTTCATCCTACATGATAAAACCTTTATTTATAGAGGATTAAATGAAAGTGGTTACCATTTCATATTAACACATCTATATAAATGATAATATTTTATGTTCCAATATATATTCTTTAAATTTCAACTTAACTTATTGGGTCTTCCCCCAGATCATATGGAAGTCATTTTCATGATGTACCACTAACCATCCTTCTAATAACTGTATGTGGAATTGACATAACATGATAAACACTTTATTTTAGATTTTTTGTTTTCAAATACATATCCAGTATAGGTTTAATGAGTTCTACCATTGTGCTTCCTTTATGAATGTTAAAACGTAAATTTTAATCTAATGATATTCACACTAACCCATGTAACTTTATGTCCAACCGTCCACATTTCCCCCTCTACATTTTGTCCAGATGTGTTGCAAAAATAAAACCTTAGTAAACATACCCTTCCACCAAATTCAATATGTCACAATGGTTGAGTCATAGTCCTAATTTTCTTGGTAATATGACAAGCACTGTGGTGTTAATGCTATTATTGAGTAAATAATTTCAACCTTATAAATTAATAAAACATATCATGGGATCAATTAAACAAATCCCACATATACCATCCAAAGGTTGGATATACTTTATATCCAATAAAAGTGTACAAAAATATAAGTCATTAAAAATAGATTATAAAAAGAATTATCGTAAAAATAAAGTATAGTTGTATGAAAGAATTTAACTAAAGCCTGAAAGCATAGAAAAATAAACATGATAGTAAAAAAAATCCCAGGATGAGATAACTGATACATACACAAAATATGACAATAATAAATAATATTGATCCTAAAAAGGATCAGGAATTATCTCTCTCTGTGTCCCTTGTCCACCCCCAATCCATAACCATTGAAGGTGACATAATAATCAAGAACCACTACTATAGTAAGAAAATCATTTAACATTATACGTGTTAAAAAAATGAAGGCTTCATATTCTAAACACATATAGGGTGTGAGTAAAATCATATTAGGATATAATCATAAATCAATATATAACTTCTCACAGTGTAGGACAATATTTCATGTTTAGAAATAACTTTTTATGAATCATTTCCTTGAAAATAATATCATAAATCCTTTGGTTTTTATAAATAAATTCATGAAAATGGATAACAATGATTTTTCAATCCTATAATTTTATTAAGAGTAATAAGGGACTAGAAAAGTTATCACAATAATGAAACAACTGGATACAATGATTTTAAACTATACCGAGATTAATGTATATATACAACCTAAAAAAGCTATATCCTTTGGTATCTTAGTGTCTTGGATTCACTAATTGAACACTGGAAACCTATATGATCTTAAAAATGTCATATGAACCGGGGAATCTCTATACATCACTAGAAATGGCCCATAACCTACTTATGTCTAAGGATATTACACAATCCATCTGAAAACATCAAACCCAATTTCTATTATATGGTTACTAAAGCCTTTTAAAAAGATTATGACATGATATTTGACATAAGAATCTATTAATAAGAACCCTGACAACTATGAGTCTATGTTTGTTTAGAAGACATGGTTCATAATATATCATGTTGGGGACAAAAAATATGCTTTATTTTATTTTTATAATGATATCAAAAATCATTTTCATCTCTTAAAATTACACAGGGTACCCTAAGAGATTATGTAAAAGAATAGAGTGAAATAAAAAGACTAGTGGTGAAATAAACATGAAAAGGAAACATAACATGTTAGTTAAGGGTATAACATGATGACCTGATAGATAAATAACATGAGTAATATCATGGTAAAAGAAAATATAGAATATAGTATCATATTTTCAGGACATATTAGGATCTCTGATGGAGACATATAGCATGACATAAAAATGAATCAAGGATAATAACCTAGAAAATATCATATAGTTGATAGAGTCCCATAGTGAATTAGGTTTACTCCCTTATCTCACACATGATTCCTCATGAGACTAATGATTTACCTGTTGAATTGGTTGTCTATATGGGCGTATCAATCATAAAACACTCAGGATTTATGATTTTCCCAAAATTATAATAAAACATAATGCAGAAACAACAAAATTACCAATAGATAGAATATGGGTTTCATAATCATATCTTATATCATAATCAAAGGGAAATTCATAATAAAGGAATTTGAGGGATGAAAATAAGGAATGAATTTCCCCATAAAATTTAAGTGATAATGATCTAGGTATATATGTGATAGGAAAATGTAAATAATTTATAATAAATCCATAACATCAGAAATTATCATCATTATAGAACATTTGTTTTAAACTGAAAATTGAATATTTATTTTCAAAAATTCCGTTTAATATTCAAACAAAATTATTAAAAAATATAAATTTACAAAATACTGTTGAAAAAATCGTTTAAACCCTAGAAACATAAAGTAAGTTTCATATAATTCATTGTTAATGATGGTGGGTAAAATGGTTGACCTGTTTTAATATAAAAACCCATTCATCCCATGGGGTTGTATGGAATGTTGATAAGTAATACATTCAAAAAATGAAAATAATATTACATTAGAACTATGTTTTAAAAAGTAAAACATGGGAAGAAATATTTAATAAGTCATTTGGATAATGTTAGAAACATTCACGAAAATACATTTATAAAAAATTATTATGGAAGAAAATAATTTTTGAACTGGGAGAGAAATAATTGCATCTTTTACTAAAAATATTTATTTCACCATTTTAATTGAAAAAGAGAAAAAAAAAATGAACAATTACAAGAAAATTTCTTGAATAACCATAGGATAATAAACTACATTCGGTTTATTATATAAATATAAAACAATTACTTCAAGGGGGACTTAAAATAGTGAATATTGAATAATGATAAACCCTTTAAAATTTGGTTACATTTGAATAATAAACCCCATTAAAGAATTAAATTAAAATGAAATATTTAATACAATGAGGATGAATATATTTATGATAAAACATTTATAGTAATATTATAATTAACATAAAAAACAAAGAGGCAACAAATACGACATATATCTCATGGATGTAAAAGTGGGATTAGTAATCCCTTACCTTGAGTCCAGAATTGGCGTGTACGTCATTTATCTCATGTATAGTGAACTTATATCAAATAATTGTTTTATTAAAAACATTTTAAGTAATTAATAAGTTATTATAAACAATTATTTTATTTTATTAATGACATATTTAATTACTTAATCATTTATTTCCACATAAGGTGTCTTGCGGATGCATAGTTCATAAGTTCAAAACAAAAATGGTGTGTTCACCATAGTAAAATGGGAAATTGTTTCATAATATATAGAATAATAATATTTAAATATTTATAATTTTTGTTGATACATTATAATTTTGAATTAATATATGAAATATCATTAGAAACAATGATCTATGTGATAATATATATTGATGACAAGTCATACATAAACAAGATTAACATTTTCAATTTTTAACGATCAAGATAAAAATAATGAAATTGTTTCCTTATATTTAAATAATAATATTTATATAATAATTATAATATTATTTCTTATAATATACATATATATATCATATATGTGATAGAGTAATAGAAAAATGAATCACATCACATCGCATTGTGGTAGTTCACTATACACACGAACAATATTATTATTTTTCAATGGATGGTACTGTAAGGATTTATATGATATATTAATTTAAAAATATATTTATATGCCTAAATTATCACATATAAAAATTAAATTCATCATCTTTAATAGTTATGGGAGGAGATGAAGTAAAATGAATGACATTAGTTCATGAGGTGGAAGTCAGTCATACACACGAACAACATATTTGTTTCCCATTAAATAGAAGAGGAGATTGATGTTTGATATGATATTATAAAATAATATCTAAGTATAAAATAGTTATTTATGTTATTATATAATAATTATTGAGTAATTTATGATGTATTCAGATTAATAAATTAATAAAGAGTCCTAGTTTAAAATGATACATCAACATAAGACATACTCTTTAGGATTATACCTTAATCCTACACAGAATGGTTTTTTATCAATAAAATGAAACTATAATTTATCATGGTAATTTTTTATGTCTTCTCCAGACCACTATTCTATTTTTGTATTCATAGGAGTGGAGAAGATGTGTGCTTTTATATGTGAGTGGGAGTTCCATTTTGGTAAATATTCAAAACCATTCTATATTGGGAAGTCACTCTTAAGAAAAGAGCCTCACAAATTCATTAATAATGGATTAGATGTGATATACGGTTAGTAAACACGTATAACATTAAAAACAATTAAAACATTCTTTTTCTAATTTTCCCTAAGGATACTAATTTTTAGTATTTTAGTTTTTCACCACTATAAGTAGTTTATTTTCTACCATTACTATTCCTTATTTCAAATATAATATTTAATTAATGTCATAGTATTAATTATAATTATTTTTAATATGGAATAAATTTTATGAAATTTAATTAATATAAGTATTATAATAAAATATAAAACAAAACATTGCAAAAGGCGTCGAAAAACAATTATTGTGAAATGCATTTTTTTGAAATTTATGATCTTATATTAACTCTTCGAAATGAAATCTTGGTTATATGAATTTAAATTGATTTAAAAATATGTATATTCCATTATATTAATTTTTTAATTCTCTTTAATATGTTTTAATTTAACTAACAATAATGGATATCTTTATGTACTCAAAAAATAGTTTGTAGAAAAAATATACTTAAGCATAAGAATAATATTTTACCATAATCAGGAATGTTTATCATTAAAATGAAAATAATTATACTATTCTAAATTAAAATTTTCATATATCACTTTAGTAATAAATCTATAATATATTGTGGCATTTATAGAACTTAATTTAATGAATATAAATGATTGTATTTAAAAAACTTATTAATTTTTAATATCTATTGAAAAAATATATCTTTTTAAAAAAATAAAATTATTTGACCTTAATTTATTTTTATTTAATGTTTTTTAAAACAATATTTATTTAATTATCATGTATTTATAAAATATAAATAAATTATTTATAATATTATCTCATAGAAATCAATAAGATTATTTGTTGATGAAAATGTAAGTTTCTACCCAAAAATATTTTTAATGAAACAAGAGTAATTATTATTATTAATTATTACTTACATTTAGTTTATATAAAACCATTGTAATTATTGTTAAAAATATGGTTAAATATATTATACCTCCAATTTTAATGGCAAAGATATAATGTATATGGTTAAATAATAAAATTTTAAAAATATATTATAGTTCCATTAATCTCAATATTTCATGTTGTATATTCTATTAAAAATTGTGTTACCTTAAAATATCAAGGTGTTAAATGAAACCCATCATGAATAAATTGAGAATTCATAATCTGATATTTTTATCAGATTGACATTTGAAAAAACCTTTGTGGGAAACACATATCTTAAAAGAGATAAATATCCTTATAATAATGTGAAAGGAAGTTGTGAAGATCATCTCATATAACGCATAATTATATTTCCATATAGGAAAACATTGGTGGGATGTGGAAATTTTGAAATTGAAGAAAAAGAACATATACTTATGTTGAGTTATGTAGACAAATTATCATATAAAATTAAATGATTAAGAGAATGTAAATGACCACAGAACCATAAATATGTGGTTAGCTAAAATATGATTGATAACATCATATCCCAAAAAACCTCAATAACCTCAACATGAAAGAAGGTTTTAACCCCTAATATTATCTCATTACCTTGATATTAAATCTCTAAAAATATATAATAATTCTTCATGAATAATAATTTATGTTATACTTAGTGGTTATATATATCAAACCAGTAAATGAATTCAGAAATATGATAAAAATAACAAAAATAATATTAATCATAAAATCAGTTAGCCACAGCTATGGTAATCTATACAAATTATTTTACCTAATAAAAAACTATAAACTGAAATTTATTACCTTAATATCAATTATAAGATTAACCCTAAATGTCACTTAAAAAATAAAAATTATGAAAAATAAATGTGAAGGAATTATTCCTAAAATAACTTCATTCTTTGAAAACCCGTATTAACCCTATGGGTTATATTACAATAATTATCTAACAAAAACAATCTTACTCAACTTATACTTCCATAACATAAATCCATATAAAAGGTATTTTAGTATTTAAAATTAATTTTAACCATATAATTATCATTGTATGATACTCCATATTATACCTTGGAATGCAATGACTATCATCTATTCAAGACTTTCTTGATGGTTCACAAGGAGCATATGAATTTACAAAACATATCTCATGGAGTTTAGAACAATATTTGAAGAAAACCCAATTATTTTGTTTCATGTGATGCCCGGTTCAATTTCCAATGCACCATTCTCGATGTTATTACCCCTATGTACAACTATAATAGATCCATATCCACTTTTAGTCTCAAAATGTTGAGGTGTGTTTTTGGAAATGAAGTTTGATAAACTTCACTAAACCTCTATTATATTTTCTTATTCATAAAAAATTAAAATTTTCTATTGGGTTATCACAAAAGTATTTTATTCATCTTCCCAAAAGATAACTAATCATTTCTATGAAATCTACTATATCAAGACAATACATATACGACCATTATCACGTGATTTTTAACATAAAAATAAATTACATACCCCAGGACTATAATTCTTAATTTATTTGAAAGAACATATACATAATACATAAATGTTATAATAAAATAAACTTATTTATTTATTTCTCCATTATGATCCCATAAAAATTTCAAGATCCTTAGTCACATATCGATTCACTATTCATGCTTACCTTTTCACTACTGAATTAAACTAGTTTTATTTTAAAAAATTAACAATATAATAAAATTGTTCACTTAATTTATAAATAAATAATTTAATTTTTATCAATTTTTTTTAAAAAAAATCTAAATTTTTTATTATTTCATTAGAGTTGAGGTGATTGGGAGAGAACTTGATGGAATTCAAGAAAAAAATTCAAAAAACACAAGAGACTAAGAATATATGTGGAATTAAATTGTCTAATATGATAATCCATGAATAAAAATGATCATAAAATTGATTTATGAATGAAAATTTTTATTGGATACATTTTTACAGAAAATTAGAGACACCAATTATTCTATTTTATGTCCCAAATGTGGTCCACAATGTGATAAATTACTCGATAAAAAATATTGGACATCCCTACTATATGTGGGACATAACGTGGGTCTCAGATATCAAATTTGGATGATTCCACCTCCATTGGATACATATATTTAATTACAACCCCACCCAATAATTTTTATACATGTTCAGGCATTTTGTTCTTTCTGTCATTCAGATAAAGAAGGGTGAAAAGTCTTCTACGAATAGTCACATCGCCTATTATGCACTTTATTATTTTGATGATATAATGTTGAATTAGAATGTAAATAACAAAAAATCACTAATTATCTTAATTTTATTGAACATAGATTTTGTTTTGAGTTCTTGGGATGTGATTCATCATAATTAATGGCTTCATACGATTTCATGGAGTCTTAATCTCCATGTGATCACCATGGGAGAAACAAGCAGTGAGTCCTGAGCATCGAGTATGTACAAATTAAATTTTCATTTTTATTTATTGGTTTATGTTTTATTTTTATTCATCATATATCATTATTTAATGTATCTATGTACTGGTATGTATTTTTCAAACTAATATTATTATATTTGGGGGCACCCCGTCGTGTGAAGTTTTACAGATCGTTCACAACTTCATCTTCCCCATTCAAATGTAGTATTTGTGTGGTTCATGTTATTCAATTGAAAACTAATAAAAACTTACACTGACAAGTTTCTTTATTTTATTTTATAAAAACGAAATAAATAAAAAAATTACAACACATTTAGTTATTATTATTTTTCTTTGGTGAGTTTCAATTAAGAGTTCAGGAACCAATCAGAATACCATCTTTGATAATTAGAGAGCCATTTTGTGAGTTTTTCTGAACCCTAGTAATTATCCAATTATTATCTAAGTTAAAATATATTTATCGGTCTCACAAAATAGGGATTAAAACTTCTATACACTATCAATTTATGTAATGAAGGATAAGCGTCATGAGATTTCCCCAAGTCGACCACACTTATTCAAAAATGTAAGTTTATGCATTATTTTATTAGTTCCTTATTTATTCTTTCCTCTTAAATAAAAAACCCTGTATTTATAAAATATCACTGACATATTCATCGTCAATTTTTTTTAATATTAGGAATCTAACTCTTCAAGGAGATACGACATAGAGTTCCTTCTATTCTATTGAAATTATCGTAGAAAAACTAAATATAAAATTTGACGTGCTCGACAAATCAAAAATATTTCAGTGTTCTTGATGGGGATACAAGATCATTTTTCCATTTTCATAATTTTTTGTTATTTTTAATTTCACACTATATTTAGTATTTCCACCATTCCCTTTTGATTTTTTTGGTTCATCGGTAACTTCTCTCTCTTCCTCTCAAACTCTAGATTTGTAATATTACATCATTTTTTCTTTTCACCTTAATTTCCCATAATTTGTGTTTTTATTCCCATTTTCATTTAAAAAAACATCACTAATTCATAGAATGGAAATATCTGGAAAAGTAATATTTCATCAAAATGACCCAGAAATTGAAAAGACACGTTACTCATAAATTCGGTCATCAAGAGTAGGGTATTCATGTAACACAGAATAACAGCTTTGGGACTCTCAAGTGTCTCTACAATGACATTATAGTGAACTGAATAAAATTCCAAAAAACATTGTTATAAATATCTAGACCGTAAATGACTTTACTACCCTTGATAAGAATTACCAACATATAATCATCCAATACCCCGGGGAAGAAGCCAACATTTAAAAGGGATCAGGCCTCATCAACCTCCATCCTATGTTCTCTGGTATTCGTATTGAGGAACTTTATAAACATAAAAGAGAGTTTTAAAGTATTTTCACCTCCATGAAACACTAAAGCATGATCGAGGTCCTCAAAATGTTTAGGCCATCCCCTTGCACCCTTAATGTTGTTTCCGTATATTGGATATACTATATACCTACCAATATTGGGGGATGGAATGAAAAAAATGGAACATTTACTATATTTTGTTCCATTACTCAAAAATTAACCAATTATAAAAGAAATATGTGTCATTATGTAATCACATGGAGGGACCTTACATGAATACATGGAGATATTTAAATGAATTTTCTCAAGTTTCCCCAAACACAAAATTAGTGAACAATGTTTAATTCAATTTTTATATGAGGGACTTTTCCACATGGATCTTGGAATGATATATGTTGTAGAAGGTGGTGCTAGAGTGAATAAAATTTATGCAATTTCTGATGAAATAACAGGTAATGTGGTACAAAATGAACAACAATTTTGTACCTGAGAATTTTCATCAACCCATGGAGTTCATGAGTTAACCCATTCATCCATAAAAAACATAGATAACGAAATTGATGTTGTGTGTACACTTATAAAAAAATTATTTCATTATCAATTTAATTCAAACAATCCAAAAATTCCATATCATTGTGGTATTCGATCATAAAAAACTCATATTTTCGAAGGCCCGCTACTATAGGATTTATATAAGACTTTTGTATCCTTATATCTATGGTATCTATTCCAAAAAGAACCACCCTAAATTAAATAAACATTCAGTCCAGATCTTAACCTCATATTTAATGAACAACTATAGTACCAAAAATTTTGAAACTCATACAACCCAAATTTTAGTTTATATAAATGTTCTTAAGGAATAGAACTTCCTCGTCCTTCACCTTCTTGAAAGAATAATCCTCCTCAAAAATCTAATACTATCCTGTTGGACATAATGATAAAAAAGGAATCCCATAACCTCTAGTGCCAAAAGACCTTGAAATTAGCTCTTCAAGACCTATGAACTCAAGTGGAATAATTGCAATGCACTATTTGGGAGATAAATATACAAGGTTCTGGATGACAATCATCACAACCTATTATTAAAAAAATGAAAAAAATTATATCTATGAAATAAAACATAATTGTGGTATATACTTTTATTCAGCCAATGATTTTATATAATAGGTATGTTACAAACTTGGAAACCTTGTTTATCTATCCTTAAATCATTCAAGTAAGAAAAATATCAAAATGGTTAGGAAAACTATCATTGAGGATTCTCCTGAACTATCCATTACTCTTCTTTTCCCACCATGAATCTCTAAATATATGATAAATATCAACTTTGATATTGATAAAAAAAATAAAGGATACATTTAAAAGGGTAAAAGTTAAAATTAATCAATTTTATATAGATAAAAAATCTTCTTTATGAAAAACATTTTAAATGACATTGCACCCATAAAAGATGGTTGAATGGGAATGAGTGATTCAACCTTTGAAGGCATTTCACAGCCTTGATACAACCAAATATACTAACAATATTCATGTATTCATAATCTTCAACAATATATTTTACTATAAGTGAGTCTTTTTTTAATTAATTCTTGATTTTGGATCTTTAATTAACACAATGCATCACTTAGTGGATTATGCTCTATAGGTTCAAGTGCTTCAACCTAAGGGAATCACAAAGAAACATACAAACCAACTCCAAACACACTCATTAAGAGTGATAAAGGATATCCTCATAAGGGTGAGGAATATCATCATACCTATAGAATTTTATATTTTTGAGATTGATGATAGATGAAACCATGGACATGCTCCTCTCAGGCATAAAAGGGAATTCCTTAAAACAAAAATTATGATCATCAAAATTCACAATGGTATTATATCCATGATGGGTAGTGGAGAAAAGTTATGTTTAAATATAATTTATTCCATGAAACATCCTATTGAATATAATTATTCTATTACTATATAATATATGGAAGTTATATATAAATAAACACACACTCAAAAAATTCTATCATTGACCCACACATTGAATCACTTTTCAATTCTTCACACATGGATTATTTGGGTAGGGAATCATATTTTGTGTGTTTTGTGGGTATGTAATATTGAATTTGTTTTCTTTTATTGATTAGTTTACTCATTATCAGGTACCCATGAATTTTAATGATTAATTAAATCTCATATGCATAGATTCTATTTCTTAATATAGAAAACATGAGAAGATAGATTGTTTTACAGACCTCACTCCCCCTTAATCCCCTCCATCAATCCAAAAACTAATGGAGTTGGAATTGAATCAAGTAACAACTTATAAAAAATACATCTATGTTAATGGTATTGACCAATGGACTATAATTTATACCAAAAACTCTATCCATAGTAGGAATAAAAAAATATAGACCCTTTAATAGAATATAAAATGGAAATAGGATGGACATTGGATGAAAATTGGCTGATATTCCCAAGATTATCCCTTTTATTTTAATGCCTTGTATTCTTCTAAACTATGGGGATAAAACTATAATTCAATATAAACATCCATTAAATCCCACCCTCATTGATATTATAAAATTGTAAGATAGTAAAATGTCTGCGGGTGGGATAATATATCCCATATCTGATAGTAAATGGATTATCCTTAGGAAAATTGTCCCTAAAAACTTGAGTAATAGTTGTGTCAAATGAATGGGATGAATTGGTTCTAACATGTGTGTTAAATAGTTATAAAATTTTTTTGACTACCATTAACTAAATTAATCATCATTAAAGGACCACATTCTTCTATTATTCATTAACCATTTGATATACTGTTTTTCACAAAAATGTCCCGTTACTATTTCAATGATGTCTATTCATATTATTTTTAATTCCTCTTTTCCTATGAGGATCACGAAAGAAAACATTTACTTATCAATTTGAAACATTTTCATATATGAAGATGTGTTTTGGTATATTTAATTCCCTTATAACTTTTCAATGATGTGTATTGAGTATATTTTCTAAGGAAATCTATAACTGTATTGTTGTTTTTATAGATTTTTTCATAGTTTACTTATCTTACTTTGGTGACTATTTGTAACCCCCATATTCTTCCCTCCACCATTTAATTGAAAAGGATATCAAATTAAATTACACAAAATTAGATTTCATGGGTGAGTAGGGGATAATTATTGGGTTTTTTTGAAATGAGGTAAATCACTTTGAAAAATCAAAAAATGAATTAAATTCATCATTCGATATCAAAACTTTTCATGTGGGGTTTTATCATTCAGGGGTAATTCTTATGTTTACCTCATATTCATTAAAGACCATAGTAAGATCAGTCTCACATTGTCATGGTCACTAATGAATTATATGGAGTATATTTTGGATAATAATTATGAGGACTCTTTCAGTTAAAAAAATTGTAAGTCTCACATCACCACCAGCTACACAACCAACAAGTAGGGACCTCCCTTACAAACATATGTGTTATACCTATAACCTATAAGTTAGAGAAGTTTTATAATAGAAGGTTAGGAAGGCTCCTTATTTAATAACGTGTTCCTCATGTTCCCTTGAACACACACAAGATAACTAAAATACCACTAGAAGAGAAATTATTCGTATATTTTTCCTTATAAAATTTATATTCATATAATAATGTGTCAAAATAATTTTCTTTTATTATGAAGCATCACTCTCTTTTATCCTTATGTTCCCAAATCTAATCCCTTCCTTATTCACTGTATGATCCTCCTAAAAGGGTTTTACTTGGAGATTCTAGATGATGTAGGAGTGGAAAATATGGTAGTAGTTCACATTAGTATGTTTTCACCGCCATCATACCATCATGTTGACTCACCCCTTCGCACATAGAATTATTCCTTCATGCGAGACTTTTTTATGTTATATACCTTTCCCCTAGTATGCATAGATTATGAATTTTCATTTATTATCTTGGGTCCCCACTAATTTAATCACTTCATAATCCTAAAATATTAATCATGATTCAAGATTTTACATTTGGGATTACCCATAATTATATAAAATTTATATAGACTATGTTGTCCATCATTGTTCCCCTAACCACGAGTCCACTAGTGTTTTGATATTATTCAACACATTCACTTATTTGGGCCACATTGGATGTCATTGAACAAGTAGAACGTTTTTAGAATTGATACATTATTGGAAATTAATTAAATCATATGACCCTAATTTTTTTATGTTAGGTTGTTGATTACAAGTCAATGAGAATATCTCCAAGAGGAATGAAATAACCCAACAACCTAGGTTATATGGTGAATTATTCAATTCATTTGGAATTAATTTCACAGGGACTCTTAGAAATTCATTTGTATTCTTGTACATATTATTAGCTATTGACTATGTCTTTAGATTGGTGTAAGAAAAGGATATTTGGAAGTTGAATCTGAATTGATTTTCAAAATTAAGATACAATTTATTTTTACTAGGATTGGATTACCATGATTAATTATTTGTGATAAAGGTTCACATATTTTCAATACCAACATGAAAATATTTCTCTAGGTATGGGGTTTTCATAATGTCTCCACCACACATCATCACAGAACAAATAGATAATAAAAAATATTAAATTGGTAATTTAAGAGAATTTTAGAAAAAAATATTCAATATAATAGAAAAGATTGTAGTGTTTACTTTGAAGAAGCACTATGGTCATACTTTATAGAATTTTAAATAGCAATCATAATTTCACAATATAGGATTTTTTTGGGAAGGGTTTTAACGTCCTATTGTTGGTATAACATCATTCGTAGTTCACTATTAAATAATGGAACATGAATATCTCATATAAAGATGATTTTAATAACTTATATATTCAAGAGTAGAATGGATTAATTAATTATGTTTATAAGAACTCCCAAATAAATATATAGTAGAAAATTCTATCCATGATGAGAAGATTCATCATATGAAGTTTCATATTGTTGAGATGGTGCTCATGTAAAATTCAAGGCAAAGGATTAACACAGATAATATTCATTCCGGATGGATTAGTATTTACACTTTTTATAATGATTACCCTTTTTGTAAAATAAAAACATTCATGAGAAGTGTTTACAGTGGATTAACACAAATGGAAAAATAATTAAATTCTTATATAATGATTTTCCAAATAATTAGGTTGATGAAATCCACTATAAGAGACAATATACATGTGAAACCTTCCCGGATGCATCCTTCCTTCATACATTCTATTTTATTACAATGAGGAAACCACATATTCTAGGTGTGGTGGGGGGTATATTAAGAGATTCATTTGTATTTTAATTTTCATTCTTATTATTTATCCTTTTATCTGACTCTATAGTATTTTTACATTTCCCCACCTCATTGAGTTCCCTAGGATTTTCATATTCTTTCTTTTTTTCTTATATGAATCAATTTTGGTCTAGTATTTTTACCTCCCCACCCATTATTTTCGTTATTTTTTCAATTTTCTTCCAGAATACTAACATTATACTCTCACATAATAATGAAAATTACTGAAAATGTATTTTGAAATTTTTGATTCAATGTTTTTAATCATTTAATGTCAGTGTGTATTATTTTTGGAGTATGATTTTTAGCTTCAATTTATTATTTGGGTGTTATTTTTATTAATATAATTCTGTTTCAATGATATAAATGATTATATCTCTTTGAATCATTTGATATGATTGATACCATTGTGTGAGTAGATTAAAGGATATTTTTTGACATGATACCCCCACAGATACTTAAACCCAACCATGAGGTGTGATTTTTTACTTAATAGAATATAGATAAAGGTTTGGTTAATATTTAATTTCTTTCTGAAATGATTTCTCTATATATTCACTCCATATGAAATCTTAATTTTTATTTTACCAGTGTGACCAATACATGTGTACATGGTAACCAATTTTTTAACTCTTTAAAAAATGAAAAATTCTAAATAAAATCAACTAATAATAAAATAAATTATGAGGTGAGTGATGATATATAAAACATATGGGGATATCTAGTTCAGGATAATATGTTTTGACTTCTTAGAATTAATTAGTGGGTGGGTGTTGATATTTTATTGTAAAGGGTGTATGGAATGTTCTCTAGAAATAATCAAGTGAGTAAAGTTTATTAAATTAACATAAATTTACTGGATAAAAACTATCAAAAATATAATAAGTTTTTTTCCACACACATGTGAATATTTATTTTAATTTTTGAATTATTAATTCATTACATAGATTAATATCATACATCTCCTTGAATTTCATTCTGATACAATTTATGAGGCATCTTTTTTCATTATCACTCATAATAACTCCTTGGTGCAAATTATTATGTGACAAAAAATATATACAATTTCATAGAATTTTAAATATTTATGATTATGGGAAGATCTTCATGAATTGATTTTTTGAAATGTGACTCTTCTAAGGAAGGAATGTTCTTAGGTGTGGGGGTGTAATAACATAATGATTCACTATTTATTTCCACACTTACACTACTATATTGAACATGTTTTGTAGTGAAGACTCAAAATATACTAAAAAATATTCTTATGGATTACTTAAAATAGTTTAATTTCTATCACTGTTAAAAAGGGTAATTTATTAATTTTTATGATTTCATTATAGGTGGAGGTGATTTGGAGATCCCATGAAGGAATTCAATGAAAATGGGACAAACAATGAAAATATCCCAAGCAAAAATGTGGACTTAAATATTTTTAGTTGATGATATGTGCATTCAATTGGGATAAAAATGAGATGAATTAAGGAAAACTGTGTGGGATACATTTCTCTAGAAAATCATAGGCCCTAATTAATCCATACAGAGGCAAAAAAGATACCAAAAATTTGAATAGATTTTGTGAAATATATATTGGAAATTACTTCTTTATTTGGTCCATAACACGATCCCTAGATTTCCAATTTGGGTTATCAGACCACATCTAGATTGATAACTTGAAGATATACCTCTCCACAGAATTTAAATTCAATTACACGTGTTTTTTTCAGTCACTATCTTGATAAATATGGGTTAAAAATTATTCATGAATTGTAACCTTGTCCCATAGGCACATGCCCTCTGTTGAAGATTTTTTTTTTGTATTTTCGAGTAAAAGAACCCATCAACAACATAATATAAGGTTTCTATACTAGAGGTATTGTTTTCGAGTGCTTGAGACATTCTTATTCATCATTAGTATCTTCCTCCCATTTCATGGAGTTTCAATATATATATGATCCCATAGGGAAGAATGTGATGTAAATCCTAATATTTGTGTTTTTATTAATTGAATGATCTTTTAAATTATTGTTTTTGGGTTATTTTTCATTATCTTATATTCTTGTTTAATTTTTTGTGTTTTAGTATGTCATTATAAAACTCATATTTTCGTGTTTGTGGATACTCATTCATATTATGTTTCACACACTTTTCACAACTTATTCTTCCCCAATATGCTTTCTCTCTTATTCTTGTTCATATTAGTCTAATAAGCACTAATAAATACTTACACAGACATGTAAATTTATTTCGTTGTATCAAAACAATGTAACACAAAAACCTTTACAACATTTCATGCAATTCTTGTGTTTCCATGTTATGTTTCAGTTATGAAGTTAGAAAAAAATCATATATCATTGATAGTAGCCAGTAAATAATTGTGTGGTTCCTACCAAGACTATGAGATATCCTTGATTATACATAATATTAATTTTTCTTGTTTTTATAAAATATGGATTAACTAATCTAAACCATATCTATTGATGTGATGAATTATGAGCATCATGAAATTTCCCTAGGCTGGTCACTCTTATTCAAATATGATAATTAATTCATTTTTTTTATACTTTCCTTTTAAATGAAAAAACCCAATATTCATATAATATTATTACGCTATTATTAACCAAGTGTATTTTTTAAAATTAATATAATAAGGCTCCACTGAGAGATGACCGAGGGTTCCTACTACACTAAAAAAGTCTCATAAAAACTAAACATCAAATTTGACACGCTCAATAATGAGATATCTCCTAAAACAACATGAGATAACCTAGGGATTTACAAAAAAAGGGGTGATCTAAAATTCACCATAATGTAATAAATTTGAAAATGAAACATAACTTCTGATTCAAAAGAATAACATGATATCATCAAAGTAAGGGAACATGTGTAATCACATGGGATCATTTTATAAAGAACATGATATCATAATATCATAGACTCATAGAAAATATTAATGAAACATATAACATGACATAAACATGATCCAAGTATAACTACAAAGTTAATATCACATTGTTGAAGATGTTCCATAATTTATTAGGTCTACTCTCTAATCTCAAACATGAAACTACATTATATTAAGTACTTATCCAATATATTGAAGAAATATATAGGTGAAATAATCATACCATGAGAATCCTTTATGTGTACCAGAAAAAGGAAATCAATCACAATTCAATAATAAAACAATTTATAATTAATGTAGAATGGGTTTATAATCCAGTTTCAAAACAAGATCAATGAAAATTTCATAATGATGGAATTTGAAAATGAACATAAGGAATTCATTAAAAAATAAATGTAATGGATAGTAAGATATGTATACATGTGAGAATACATATATAAAATTTATAATAAATTCATAACTTAAAAGTTTTTAATCAAGGATAAAATTTTATATAAACCATTACATGGAATATATCATGGAAAATATACGATTTTTTCTTTGAAATTCCATTAAAAAATATGAAAATTTCAAATATATTATAGAAATTTTTTTTACAAATAAACATGTACACATAATTTTTTTTTTTAAAATAATTATGTGGTAATGATAGTGGGTAAATCAATACATAATGTAAATGTTGAAAAAAACATTCATTTAACACTATTGTACATGGACTTAAAGTTACTAATTTATAAAAATACATGAAGAATAAGTTAAAATAATTATTGTAAAATGAAAAAACCTGCTAAAATTTCTTTAATAAATCATTTTCATAATTTTAAAACCCTTCTTGAACATATTTTTAGAAATCATTGATATGAAAGAGAAATTATTTTTCATCAAAGAGAGAAATACAATTATCTTTTCATTATAAATTCTCAATCATTTTATGTACCAAAGATAAAAAAAGGAAATAATATTTGAAAATTTAATGAATATGATTATGAAACGAAATTATACTATTCATAAGATAAAAATATCAAACAATTCCTCCAAGTGATACTAAACCATAATCAATCCCACATAATGATATATGCTTACCAATTTTGTTGATATTTCATCATAAACCCCATTAATGAATTATCATCAAATATAAAAAATTAATAACCTCGAGATGTGAATATTCATGATAATCATTAAATTTGGTTTTATATATATAATAAAAAATAAATATGGGGTAAATATGAAATATGCCTCATTAAAGTAATAGTGTGATGAGAAATCTCTTACCTCGAGTCCAAAATTATTATGTATGTCCTTTATCTCCCATAACATTGACTAATATTAATTATTTATTTTCATGATAAAAATTTTCAGGCTTAAAAAATTATACATAAGACAATTAATTTATTTATTTTAATGAATTAGTTATTTGATATTAAATTATGTCTATGTCGGGTTTTTTTAGCATGCGTAGATCGTAATTTTAAAAAACAAATGGTGTGTTGACCATGGTCAAAAGGTTCATTATTCAATTATGTCAGGAATAATAATAATTACCTGATTATAATATTTATACATAAATGTTATTTTTCAACCAAACAAGAAATTTATTAATTAAATATGATCTATGTTTCAATCATGGAGATAATAGGTTATATGCATGCTTGAGTAATGTTACTTTCTTTCCATGAAAATGACGGAAATAAGGTATGTGCTATTTTATGTTTAAATAATTATAATTCTATCATATATTCTATATTAATTATTTATAGACAACTACATATTCCATCAATTTGTTATATTAAAATAAATGAATCATATTACATTGTGTGGTCGTAATCTATAGTATACATGAATGACATTATCATTTTCAATGGGTTGTATTGTAAGAATGAAGACGATATATCAATATTAAATAATGATTACTTTTTTATAAATGTCATATATAAAATTTTAAATCTACCATCATGAATATCAATCATAGGCGATGATTGAAAGGAAATTGCATTGGATCACAAGATTGAAGTCTCTCGTTAACACAGATGATAGTTTTGTTTGACATTTGATGGATGACTAGATGATCATTTTTATGATGGTATAATAATAATAATTGTTTATAAAGTATTTAATTATGATATTATAAAAATATTATTGATTAATATTTTGAGGAGGTGGAATAATAAATAATAAATAATATTTGTTAAGAACACGCCCTCTTCTTCAATGCTGTCTCTTTACAATTATTCAAAAATACTTACTAGATATGAACTATGGTAATAAAAGAATCTTGGCAGTGGGGAGGGATTGATTAGAGTTAATTGGATATGGATTTTGAAAACCACAAGATGATGAATTTAAATCAGAGTAGAGGATGTTCCCAATTATAAGTGAGAGCATGTGGCTTTTTTAAAGACACTCAAAACTTGTTAATAATGGGAAGTCTCTCCCTATAATGTTTTTTCAAAAATTGATAAATAATGGGCTTGAGGTGTAAAATTATCAATAAAAACAATATATATTTTTCTATTTTTATATTTTCATATATGGTTACTCACTTGTACCATTATAGTTTCTCATAACAGTAACAATTTATATATTATTTTTACAACTAATTACGACCAAAGTTATATAAAAAATATTAACTATTTTTAATTATTAAGAATGAAAATATTCAATCCATTTTATGAAATTAATGTCACCAAATTTTCGTAATTCAATTTATAATTAAACCAAAAAACATGTAGAAAATATTTTATCAAGAAAATGATTTTTTCAAGAAATAGATTATTTTATATTTACTCTTTTATGAAAAACAATAATTCGTTGAGTTTAAATTATCATACATCGATTATAATATATAAATTAATTATACAATTTTTTACTATGATTAATTTTCGTTAATTAATATGGATAAAATTTATACACTGAAAAAAGTGTGAATAAAATAACATTTTAAGATTAAAAAACAATCTTACCAATATCAATAAACTTTCGGAATAAAATAAAAATAAATCTATTTTTATAAAAAATTTGTTCATATTTCACATTAATATTATTTTCAAAATATCTTGGGACACATATATTATATTATTTAATGAATATAAATGAAATTATTTGAAAAATTGGTAAATTTCACTTTTTACTCATAAATAAATCCATTCAGAAAAATATCAAAATGTCACCCGAAGTTAATTTTTATATCTTGAGGTCAAAAGATGATGTCATTTCATAATATAAATCTAATGGTTCCTCAAATTATTTTTAATATTTTCTCAAAGAACCCATAATAAAGAAGTATTGAATAAAATTTATATTCAAGCATAAAATTACTTCATTAAAATTGAGTACATAATGTTATAAGTTATTAAATACAATAAGATTACATGAATCCTTTATATATATTTATAATAACATGGGTTTTATAATTAATACGACAAATTTTTATTACTGTGATTAAAATTTTAATTCTAAATAAAAATATTTCATAATATATTTATGTTTGTTTAATCTTACTTCTAAATGTTGTATATACTATCAAAAAAAGTGTTCCTCTAAAATATTGGGGACTTACATCTTATGAGAAACACATAATCATATCTATAGAAACCAATTATGTCCATGATCAACATTTAATGTTTTATGCAAAATCCACTTTCAATATTTAGAAGAAATACTATTATAATCTATGAATTTTCCTTAAAACATGTTATCAAATTATCTTTACACATAATGACGGGTTTTTAGAGAAAACCCAATAAAGATCCTAATTTGGATGATATGGGGTAAGAACACGATAACATATTTAAAAAATACCTCAAAAAATTAATTGAAGCATAATATATCCATAAAACCAATTTAAGAATAGGGGAATGAGTGCATGCCAAATTAATATCCCAGATATGAAGAGATACCTACCTCAAATTTGATTAAACACCATAGCCTTCACAAAATGACACCATGTGAGAAGACATATATCCCTAATGAACCAAAAATCCATCAAAATTCAACAATCCCCCAATTTAAACCCTAGGTTCACCACCATGACTATTATGTTTATATGGAAAAGATGGAAATAAAATCTCATGGATGAAATGTAAAGAGATAGACGAAATAGAAGAGAAAATTGAGATACCGTTGAAGGAATCCACTTAATATTCGTGGAAAAGTACAAATATTGAAGTAGTAAAAGAGTCCATGGCATGAGTAGATTACTACCCGAATATGATATGAAAAATAAAAGGGTAAGATGTATAAAATATAAGAATTAATAATTATACATTTCCATTTTTTTAATAAAATAGGGAAACCAGACGGTTTTTTATACTATTTGCATACCATGTAAAGCATCCATTTTTCACAACCCATATAAAAAATTTTCAAGAGTAATTCACATTGTTTAAATTACCATGAATAGACCATTTTCATAAGATATGGAATCCCTCTCCATTATTTCTATGATTTGGTTCATTATTACTACTAATTGTTCACCAAAGGTGGTCACCGACCTATTTTCCCTAAAAATATATTCTTTTTTACCACAAATCCATAGGACCTATAAAAAAGGAAAATTTTAAAAAAAATTACATATTATACATATCATTGACATAGATAGTGATATAATTCTTTCCACCATTCTACTTTTCCCTAGTAATTCTTAATGGATTGAATTTTGAGAAAACATGAGGCCACAACTATCTCACCAAGGCCTTACATTCATCTCACTTATATGTTTCATATCTATGATATAAAAAAAAGAAATTTATTTATCCATCATAATCTTGAATAAATAATCCATACTTTTGAGATTATTCTCAAACCTAAAGGTAACCATATCCAAATACAAATATTCTCACTCCACTATATGAGATATCTCCAGAAGATGATTTTCCTCAAGGAAATATGGAATAAATAATGAATTGAATGAATATATAATGGAACTAATAATTGGTTTAACACCTTTCCAATACACTTTACAACCTACAACACTCTAAAACAATTTCTTGTCGTCTTTCATTTATTTTTCAAATTATAGAGCTCTATCTGAATATGAACCATATGAACACTCTATCACCTATAAAAGACTACAGTTTACAATGATGGTGATCAACATTAGATTTTTAGAAATAATGAACCATCACAAATTTCTTTTTATGTATCTAAAATAATCCCATAATCTCATAATTAATAACTGGTGCTATAAATAATCAATTACCATGTTCATACCAAAACAGAGGGAGAAAATGACACTTTAAATATGGAATCAATGGGATCCATCATTATGATGTTCTCAAATATCTGATTATAATAGAGAAAATATATTAATAAATATTTCTTCCTTGAGCCACTAACATTATGGAATTCAACATAGTGTATAAAATCAATAATTTTGATAACCTACTCTATCTAGACATAAGTCTCTAGTGGGTATATCAAGATCAATCCTAACAGGGAACTCATGGCCTCCTAAAGAATCTAACAAAAAATAGTGTGTGAATTATAGTTCATAGTCTATGTTAATTAAAGATAGAACCCTATAAATTTGAATAGTAACTTATATATTTTTTTGTAGAATATCCACAACTTACGTTATCTCCTCTATTGAAATAAAATGGTATGATTTCATCAATAAATTGATAATCAGGGAAATTAAATTCCTCCATCTAGTAGATCCAGGAAATCTAATGATGAATTTTAATAAAATATCATCATATTTATATAATATGATAGAGAGGGGTTTTAATAAGTTGGTAAGCATGTATATCATATCATTGATTCTGTAATATGTGAACCACCAAGGTATAAAATCCAAAATTTCTCATTTCATTTGATGACACCAATATCAAATTTTTCAGATCATGTAACATCTTGGCAGAAACCAAGTGAACTTCTTAGCAATAGTGGTGAACACCACTTATCACAAACTACCTCGAAGAAAAATGACTATTAAAATTCTTTTGAAAATAGAGGATAACATATAGGGAATTAGATGAATCACCAAAGCTCTCGCCACACTTTTTGATTCCTCTATTACACTTATAGCTATGGTATGCTTCTAAACCAAGTATAATTTGGGCTATAAGAGGGGAGGTGACCCAAAAACTGTTAAAATATGCATTAATCATCAACTTCTACATATAATGGAACCAATTTAAAATTAATTTTTAGAACCCACTACCACTATAAATCTCTCACTACCTGCATCAACGTCACCCTACTCCACAAATCCACTCATACATTCCAATTACATATAGTTTAATCTAAATTAAAGTGAAAATTATATAGGTAATAATCCAATCACATGTATCATATATTTATTTCTCACAGTGTGACGATATTATTTAAAATATTATGATCTATATACACCATAAAATTCTCAATAAATATGAAGTAATACTTCATTTTTATAGAATATATCATTAATTCTAAATCAAGGTCATGTGGAGTGTAGTTCTTATCATGCAGGAACTATTGGTCTGACCGATATTGCATGACATGATAACTTCACAGTAAGTAAAAACAAAACTATATAAATGAAGTATTATATCAAATAACATATCCCAGTCCTGGATCAAGAAAAATTAAGATATGAGCTAAATTGAATCCCACATTAAACACTTCAATGATCTTCGAGAATTTCTCACTCCATTAAAATGTCACACCCTTTAAGGTCATATCATTCAAATAAGATACTATCTAAGGTAATTCTTACAAGAAGGACCTATAACACCACACTAGTACCAAGAAACATTCCATATTTATGATTTTCTTATCTCTCTCTAAATATTTAATTTCATGGATCCTCCACAAGCCCACTGAAATGAGACATTCAAACAGTATGTGATCAAATAATTTCACCTCCCTGATTTAGAACATGCATTTGGATATCTTCACATTAATAATGTGTGCCTTCAAGGTCTTGAAATCAATCTATAAATTTATCTCATGATCCTACATCATCTATGAGTAAACCATGATATTTTCAATAAATATTACTATTAAATACTTGATACAGTGATTGGTAATCTAATTCATCAATTCTATAACGACTTTAAAGAAATTATTGTGGATAGAAAACATAACCAGATACTCAAAATTGTCAAATCATCTTTAATGGTTTTTGGAATATCTTCCTTCTTCACCTTGAATAGTGAGTACCTTACCCTCCATTTAATCATTAAGAAAACCTGGGTCACTTTTGAAGATTAAAAATTAATCAATCATAGTTATTGGATAGTTATTCATGATCATTACCATATAGGTCTTCAAATAGTCAATGCAATTATACATTCTTCTTTTTAAATACATTATAATGGGAATTCTAGATTCTCATGGAGTCATTATCTGGTGAATAGATCACATGGTTTCAAGATACTATTAATGAAATATTAACTCATTCTATATAGTATATAAAATTTTGTAGGATGGTGTAGATATAGAGGAAATCATTTATATTATCCAGAAAGTAAACTATATCTTTTATTTGGGTGGTATCATAGAGAAAACATCATTTAAAACCATGTGGTACCTTTCCACCATAAATATAAGATTTCCATCTAAACCAAATTATATGGTATCAATAATCAATAATGAATATGACCTAAATAGAACCCTACCACAAGAACACACAAACCGTCCATACCATATCATGAATAGAACTCACAATGAATCATTTATATTTTCACATAATGATATGGAATCATGATTAAATTGTTGTAATATTCAATATAATTCTAAAAAACCAATATAAAATTCATACTGATTATGTAATTGAATGTTTATAGTTGTAAAACTAAAAAATCACAGACAACCTTAGTATTAATGACGATAACATCAAAATTAGAGATCTTGAAACAATACTCCCACATTCATTATGATAGTGTGAAGTTATAAATAACAATTTACATCATCTTTGATCAATTTCTTAAAGAATAAATCATATTAAATGAGATAAATGTATTGGGTGAAGTTGTGTCATATTAATCTAATGAAATAGATAAAGAAATAAATGATATACCTCTGACTGCGGATGTACCACATCTGAATCATATTTATATTATTATGATGCATAAAGATTAACATATTCATGAACATAGAAAGATTTCATGGTAGAATGAGATAACCCATTCACTTCATAACATGGTACCAACTAGTCTGATTCATTAAGCTATACCTGGTAACCCATGGTTTGACAAAAACCCACTATTATTCCTTGTAGAGGGTACCAAAATGTAACCAAATATTTCCTGGGTTTCCAAATTGTTTGAAGGTCCTCATAGATTCCTATAATTCCAATATGGTATGATTTACATTCCCTAAATGACATCAAACCTCCTTAATACACTTTAAATAATTTACATGAGTATAAAAATATGGTTATTTTATTCTCTCACTACTACGATTTTGTGAATACTTACACTTCATCTATTTCCATTAAGGGGAAATCTATCCCCAAAAAAAGGAAATAAGGGGAAAAATCATACAAATTTTCCCTGATATATCTCCCTCATCCATAGACACATTTTCAATCACGTCAGTTTAGGGTGGAAAATAGAGAATAATAAGCCTATACTCAATTTATATCATCAATAAAATATCAAAACAAATCACATTTATGTATTCATTCACATACTGATTGTTTGAATGGTTACCCATCTTATAAAACATCTTAATTTAATCCATTACCCAATATTCCCCTTACTCCATGGTTAAAAACTCCATTTCTTCACCATTCATAAATTATTAAGGTAATATTTTTGACTAGGAGTCTTCTTGAATATGGTCAATGTTTTTCATAAATATTTTATGACACAACTGAGTTACACCACAAACAGCCTAGACCCTCATAAAAATAGGTAGTGAAAAAAACATTTATGTCTTAGGGGTTTTATTGAAATGGAGGTTGTGATCAGTATTTTAAAAAAATTATCATTTCTTATAGATTCCCTGGTAACCAAAATAAGAGGACGAATTCTATATCATGTACTCATGTGCATGGGACATGAATAGGAATTTCCCCATGTCGGTTCCCTTCACATGACACTAAATGACTTAGATTAGTGATTCATTGAGGATAGGGTCTAAATCTGTATTTCTCAAAGAATTATTCACCACATCTCTCACCTTTTGAGTCATATATGTCCCTTTGTGCAGGCATGATCTAAATACATAGAAGAATAAAATTCATTCAATAAAAAATTCACCTCAAATATATATCAAAAAATATATAATGGAATCAGCCTAAAGAATTAAATAAAACTAAATCATCCTAAAATCAATTAAATAAATACTAACTTGATTAAAACCCATATCATATCCTAAACACCCTAGTGAACCAACTTTTGTCATGAAGTAGAACTAATGAGGAGATTGCCAACATTATATAATTTATCCCTAATTTCTCCACTCCATACTACCACACAACCCAAAAATAAAGTGTATACTTTCATACCAATTTTTTATCATTCCACATGGTTAAACCTATAACATCTCCTAATTTTTCCTATCAAAATGATCAAGGTGAATTCTTAGTTTCTCAAATATTTCATCGTGAATCATGGAGTCGATTCTAATTTGTGGGAATAATTTCACCCATAATCTAATAAAACATAGTAAGGACTAAATATGAAAAATATGACATGATACATCAAGAGGTTTGTTGTAAATACCATCAATAAATGGTTAAAAAAATATAAATAAAGAAATACATAGTATATGAAGCATCTATACAATAATACAGTGTAACCAGATGATAACATGTAACTAAAATAGAAGACCCAAATATCCCATAAATAAAAATGAGAGTCTAAATATATTCTAGCCTTATTTCACTAATTCATAATATAAATCCAAAAAAAACCAAAAACCAGGTATCCAAAATCATTTTGGTCATCCAATCTCTATGAGACCTTTGGCCAGAAAAACACAGAAACCCTAAGAGGTTATGTGATCATAAAGAGGCCCAACAATGATTAATTAATCCATTTCCATTATCTTCATATAAAGGTCTATGTTTTTATATTCCCAATGCATCTTTGGGGTGTGTTTCAAAATTATAATCTCAATATGATACCTCCTTGAATATAGTATAACTTTTTATAGTGAAAAATAATTATCCACAATTGAATAAATTATTTCAAAAATAATTTGTTGAAAATAATAAATAAATAATTTCATTGTTCTTTAATCAAGATATGAAAATGAGTAATATGGAATTTAAATTCAAAAATTATAATTAAGAGTGTAATTATATAGTAAACATTCTCACTATGAAATAATACATGCGCATAAAAAATGGATTCACATAATGAGCTTAATGTATAAGTTCAACATGGGTATATCCAACCAACATGATCAATGTTTCTCGGTATTTAAAATGGAATATTTTAAGAAAAATCTAAACTTAAACACATAATTTATCATGGGTTCCCATAATTATTCACTAAATTTTTTCCTCAGTAAGATCATGCCTAATTATTTGAAACAACTCATCCCAAGGCCACACACCCAACACCTCCCATGTCAACCCCATAATAACTTCCAGAAAACCAATAAATATCATGATCAAGAAGTCTTATTCTAGCCAAATTCATCTTTTAATATTTCATTTAAATAAAATTTGAAATCAATGGTTTTCATGAAAAAAAAGATTAATCTCACTACCAAAAAAACTTATTTTTCAATGGGAACCAAATAGAAATTACCATTCCTCAAATAGTTGATATGTTTAATATAAACATATTTAAAAAAACCCTCAAAAAAATATCGAAAGTATAATATATCCGAAAATTTAATGGAGAATTAAAAACAATATAATTACCATTGAAAATTGTAATTATATATAGAATAATTCTCAAAAGTGATAAAATACTATTGCCTTTATAAATGGATAGCAAGGATAATGTTAAATGAACCTCAAGAAACAAAAATTAAACAAAACAATCAAATTAATTGATCTAAACCCATGGGTCAGGTCTGTACGTCCATTATTTTTATATGAATGAGATGTGAAATAAATAACATGATGGAAAGGAAGGATAAGGGAGAAATAAAAGTGAAAACACAATAATTATTAATGGATTATACCAAATAATCAAGTAATAACACTATAATGGAATGTGGAAGAGAGCCCCAAGAAAAATGATATTTCTAGTAAAATTATGGATGAAATATGAGGGGGATAGAAGCTTAGTATCCATGATTATATAATTGTATATTCATATTTTTAACAAAATATGAAATGTTGCATGGTTTGGACTTATGGTTTTAAAAAAACCTCTAACTAATATAAATTACCCTTAATCATTTCTACCTAGAGTCTCCAATAATCATTTTATAATTCTATGGAGACTATGAAAAATTAGATTAGAATCAGTCACTCCCATTTTTATTGTTTGGTGAACATTTACTAATAACTGTGAACCAAACATTCACATTATATCGGTTTTGCTAATATTAATTTTTTGGGCTCTAACTATTGATAACTAAAAAATACTAAAATAATAAAAAATTTAACATAAATAATTGGACTGACCTAATATATGTCACTTGTTCACCAGTAAGAGGAAATTCTGGGTTCTTTTCAATCAAATTATTTACTGTTCATATATTTAGAAACAAAATCAATTACAATAAACTTATCCATATAGACCTTAAATTCCTCAAAATTTATACCTTTCATTGATATAAATCCCATTAGAATAAAATAACTTCAAGGTAATAGAGGAACAAACCCAGATCATGATTTAATGTGTTGAAGTGCATTGCTCAATAATCCCTAATACCACATTATGGGAAGCAAGGTGTCATAAACACACCAAAAACAAAAAAATTAGTTCAACAAAACATTATAAAATTATTTTTTAGTGTATTATAATTAAAAAAACCAATACATTCCATCAACAATTTGTACCTTGTATAGGATGTTCAAACACCATACCCACCGCAAAAAATCAAACCTAACATAAAATTAAGGAAAAACACATTCATTATAATTATTGGAAAAAAATTATAAATAATTATATAGTGTAGGAATGAAAATTGTGGTTTCATTTTTCACCTTAGTGATATGCTACGATGATGTTCCCCAGTTCCTATTATAGTAATTCTCTACTTGTATTTTAATTCAAGATTCTTTATAATATTAATGGAGATTCATTTATTTTTTATGTTACTATTCATGACTAGTAATTGTTTTTACTCCAACCAGCCACCTCATGAAAAATGATTACAAGCACTTAATTGTATAAAAGTCGAGGTGATGAACATTTCAGAGATCGATAAAACGGTCATAAGATAGAAAGCATTTTATGGTATGAGATCCACTTTGACAAATTGCGCTATCACTATCTACACACAGTTCCAATCATGATCTGTGAAAATCATCATGTAACTTGAATATGGTGAATGAAATTATAATGAAATGAAACCATACTTCACATCCTAACATAACATGTATTTCAATTTTATCATTGTAACCCTTATAAATAATTTATTATGAGATAGAATAGGATTTTAGATCATATATTTGTAATAATATAATCATAAAATTGTAATCACATGTTTGAATTTTGGTTGATAATTATAATATCAAAAGAATTATGATATTTATTTCCTTTTATGTATCAATTTTTAGGTGAACCCTGTAAAAACAATATTGTCATGCTTCCTTATTTATGTATTAGGATTGTTCTCAAATTTTAATGTTATAATAGATTCAATGTTTCTTTTCTAATATGAATCTTTGATGTAGATAGTATTAAAAAAATTAAGACACTCTAATCATCATTCATTGGGGTACTAACAATGTGACCTCAGGTTATAAAAATAACCCTCTATCCATTAACATCCATTTACCCAGTTATGTTTGTTCACTACATGATATATCTCCCTTTATTGATCTAATCCATAAAAATTATATTCATTACTATAATTCCCCAATCGCTTCTTTATATCACTATCATAAAGTAAAAATTTATTTTCTATATTTCTATGTTATATTCTCATGGATCCAAGTGAGTTATCATGAAAAGTAAAATATGAGCACACAATTGGTAATAAATAAAATATAATGGTTTATGTAAAATGGTTGAGAAAATTTTTGTACTAATATTTTTAAAATTTCCTTTTATGGTATTACTAGTCCCTATAAACAGTACACAAATCTTTCACACCTACATGGAATCATTAATTAGAATGGGTAATCACGTTTAGAAATTAAATTGACTCTTAATTAAATCACACATTATAAACGAATAATATACTACAAGTCAATGGTGAGTCCCACATATAAAATGGTCCCTAGAATTAAAAACACTATTTCAAAAGAAAATATGCATAATTGACATGATTAAATATAAAACAAAACAAGATTATAATGAAAGATGTGCATATTTAATTTTAATAAATCTATGATCAAGAGATAATTGAAATTCAAAATCATCTATGTAGTGATTATGTTATCATTGTAATTTAAAGTAAGCAAACAATTAGTTTCATTATTCACAATCTAATAACTAAAATATATTTTTATTATTATCATATAATTTTGTTCATTCAATAAATTGATTATCCAAAACCGTTATTAAACATAACACCTAAATAACATTACAGTAATTAAAGAATCTATTTTCATGTAAATATATTAAATAATAATTTTTTAATCAATAATAAATGATGATAATTAATGAAATAATAAAATATTTACGATGTAGGATTAGTGAATTAACCATATAACATCACAATTAAAAACAAATGTGTTTATACAATAAATAACCCATAATTAAAAAACATGAATGAATGAATTTACACTATATTTTTTTCCACGAAAAAAGATACTGATCAATATTATAAAAGATAAATTCTCCTCAATTCCTAATAATAATCATATCATCCAACATTAAAGTGTCTTTACAATAACACAAACTAATTATCAATATCAAATACTATAGTAGTGACATTATTTATAAAAATAAAAAACCACACATGATATTTATTTAATATCTATATATTTGTCCCACCATGAATCCAAATCAATACCCTCAAGGGTTTTATTTTTAAATGATTATGATGTCACAAATTCTACCAATAAAATATGCCTTTAACTCTTTGTGAATTGTGTTTGATATTTTTTGAATTTATTTGAGGTCTTGTGTTATATGTTACACCACGATAAGCTTTCTATATACAAAATACTGACATATATTGCAGTATACACATAATTAAAAGTTATTATAATATAATTCATTTCACAGAAGACCACGCATAAGTGAAAAACAACATATTATAAACTACTCATTATAATGGTAGTTATGAATACTATTACATTTCTTCTGAAAAAAATATTTAAATGAAAATAAGTGAATCTATAATATAAAAAATCACACTTGCTTAATTTTTAATGAAAAATATATATAAGGTATATAATATAACTTTAGAAATTAATATTATAGGTTTTCATGACCAAATATAAGAACCAGTTCATTTTTTGGATAAAATAAGTATTTTTCATAAAATGCATTTTTTTCTTTTTAATGGTGCACAAATATTAAATACAGTTTTGATATTATTTTGTATTAAATTTGACAAAATATAATTATTCTTTTAATTAAGAATAAAAAAATTAATATGGTTTATTTTTGGTTATTTTTATAACAAGATTCATTTTTTTATGAATAATGAAAATACTGATTTTTATTGAAAACATTATGTTCTTTTAAAGACATTAAACAATAAAATTCTTTTATGGTTCATTTTAAAATATTATGTCTTTTATTTTTATCCTAATATAGTTTTTTTTAAATAATTTTATTCATGAATATATTATAAAATCATTTTCCATTTTAATGCGGTTATTTTCCAAAAAATGGTTTTTCATGACATTTTACAAGTTTTATTTCAAAATTAAATCTTAAATTTATATGTCATGAATTTTGAAAAATGGGTGTCAAATTTGGATCGAGGATTTAAAAATTGGGTATATTGGATCCCTTTTTTTGACTAATATGAATATGAACCATAGTAAATTTTGTAACCATGGTAAAGGGAAAATTAGGTAATTTAGGTTAAAATAAGATTATAATGATTGTAAAATAACCCAAAAAACTGATAAAATTCAAATTGATAAATATAATTCGACCCCTAACACTTAAGGATTGGAATTATGTTATTTAATAGACACCTTTAAATGAAAAAGACTATAATAATATTCAAATGAAAGAAAGACACGTGTGTCCTTTTCTTTATTTTTAATATTTATTATGTGTACTCATATAGGAAATTGGGTGTTATAAATGAATCTATTTGATAATATTAAACTCAATAAACATATTTTCCTAATATAATTTTTTTTGAATTTTTTGCAGCATTTGGGAGATATTATGGTTGTTATAATATTATATTTAATGAAAATTTAAAGATGTCACATTCATGTTTTAAATAATAAATCATTTTTTAAATAAGGTTATACAGATGATGTATTTGACATTAAATACTCATTTGAATGAATTTTTTTTTATCATGGAATTAATTAAAAACTTTATGATGCAAATAATTTCATTAACGGATTATATATTTACGATGCAGATAGTATTTAATTAATGAAAAATCAATAAAATATATTTATTAAAATGATAATAAATATTAAAATACCAATAAAAAGGATCCAATTTATATTTAGAGTATATATCAACCATAAAAATTCAGAAATTGAGCTAGTAACCATTTGGATCCTTATATAAGATAGTATGACAATTATATTATTTTATTTAAAGTGATGTTAGTGTTATCACACTCATAATTTAAGAAGAATAACATATTAAATGGTGGATTTTATAGAAGATAAATTCGACTAAATATATTCTATCAAATATATTACATTTATATTCAGCCTAATATTTTATTTTTAATTTATATCAAACAAATAATAATATTTAATAGTCACATAATAATGATGTAGTAATTATTTAAGTAATATAAACATAAAATTAATGTAATTAAAATTATAAAATTAAATATGCACTGGGCTAACTAATATGACCGTTTCGTTTTATAGATTATATATATGCCTAGAAGAAATAATAGAATATTTTTTTTCAAGGATAAAATATTATATTGATATTTTCAAAAGTCCAAGAATAGATTATTGTAAAAATAGACACTTTATTTGTCAAAATAATGTATTATTGAATTATTTAAAAATCATAACTAATTTTTAAAAATATTTAATAATTTTTTTAAGGTTTAGAATAATCTAAATTATTTATTTATGATTTAATTAACATTAAATATTTTAATATTTTAACCTTTTAATATTAAAATAACAGTTACCCTTATTAAAATGAAATAGAATAACTATATATTAAATTAAAATTACTTGTTTTAATTTGACATAAAAACATGTAATATATTTATTGTTTGATTATATTAAAATCATATCTCATCTAATATTGGAAACTATATCATTTTATTGTTTTTATATATTGATTTATTTAATTATTAATTAATATTACGATGATTTCAATTGTTCCCCTCACTTCAATTATAAAAGGAAACATCCTCCCTCGCAATGGAAACTTGCTTTGAGATTTTAAGATTTGAAATACCCTACCAATTTCCCTTCTAAACTTCCTTAGACACATTCTAGAGGTTTTTTTCATCTCAAAAGGCTATCACTAGTTTCATTAAGAGGATACCTAGATCGAGCTCCTTGAAGAAGAGGTAATCTCTTCTACAGATTCTTTAAATTTATTTCTTCTGACAATTCCTCTTTATATGTTGTTTCAATTTTAAATTAAGTAATATAGAATAAATTTTATAATAATATTCTATTAGTATTATGAAACAACCATATTCCACCTCCCATCCATCCTATGATTATTAAAATCACCAAGTGTGTATATGAACGTTTTACCGTCTCCACGTCATGGTGTAGTCTATTTTTCACCACCACTAAACATGGATAGGTATAATGATAGAAATAATAATTGTATATGATTACTATAATAAAGTATTTATTCTGTAGTAATATATATATGATACACTTCGACACCATCTCATAATTAAAGGAATTATGGCATCACTCGTGCGTACGTACGACCTACTGTCTTCAAGATGCGACACGATGTGATTCATTCGACATTATATACATTAAATCATCATTATATAAATTTAAATAATAATAAAAATATGATATATATTATTTTAATATCATTTTTATTGATATAAATATGACCTAAGTCGGAGAATCAGAAATTATTCGACAAAACATGCATAAGAGAATGAAGCGGGTAATATCCGAAAAAAAGGTAATAATGAAATATTATAACCAAATGGTTGATAATATGATCATATATGATTTCCTAAAAATAAATAAGATTGTATAATATTCTAATAATGTTATTTAAATCATTATATAGGAGGTTTAGATAAATAAAATGTATAGAATACCTAAGGTAAGGAATAATTTTGCAATCCCATTATTATCTCAGATTCGTTATTCATAAGTATTTACTAGGTTATATTTATCATCCACATACATGTTTACTAAATAAGTATTCCAAAAATATTATTTCTATAATTATAATTATTTTAAATTCAATTTTACACATTGTTGAATTTTTTTTAAACAGTATGAAAGAAAAATTTCTCATTTTTAATACAAAGTGCTTTTTGACTTTTCTGACAGATGTATGAGAATAATTTTTTTCAACATATATGATATGAAAACATTTTTAAGCTTTAATAAATATTTATTTAAATGATGTTTAATTTACAAAATTTAGGTTTTTTTTCAATTAATTATTTTAATTTCATATTTTTCATAATTTTTGGAAAAGAAACCATTTTTGAAGATGAAATGGTATTTTCCTGAAGAATTTTATTTCAAGTGTTTTATCAAAATTTATTTTCATATAAGATGCAATTCTAAATGGGGTATGGTTATTTCCTCATTATTAGTAGGAATTGATTATTATTTTGTATTATTATTTACGAAATCATTTTTTATATGGATTGTTATGGTATGATGTTTAAGAGACCTGTTTTATTCCTTGGGTTATGCTATGATGAATGGTTTTTGATTCTGTGGAACACATATGTTTTATTTTCATTATGGGAAGGGGGAACATATATCTCCCTAAAATTAATGGGGTAAATATTTTTAACACATGATATATAAATTACTAGAATGAAAAGTAAAAATGGTTCAATAATATAGGGATGAAACTGTATGAAAATTCGGTTTAGTAATACACGGATAGAACGAGGAGTGAACTCGGTTTTGTAGTGGACTTTTTTGGATATGATAGTCTTGTAAAATGGCCTTGGCTAATATGGAAATGATTTCACTTTATTATGTTCTTTCTAAAATTCCTTGTTTTATGAAAATTATATTTTATCATGTTTCTTGTTCATTTATGATTTATGTCATATGAACGGCCAATATTTATTTCCTGACTCAAGATTTGGAAATTCGGAATTTCAGTTCATGTTTTTCCCATATTATGTTTATTTTTTGTTTGATGTTCACAATCTTCACCTTTATTGAGCATTTTAGATCACCCTTTTTTATGTCTTTACAGTGGATATAATGAATGGTTTTAGGTAGGAAAACTAAAGGAGAAGTTCTCAAGGGGATATGTTAATGATCTTTCACCATGTTAGATGACTGTGTTTTGAGTTTTCGATGACACACAACTAATGTGGGAATTGGGTGTCTATTTTGGTTGTGTATTATTTATTCAAAAATCTAAATGTAGTATTCGTGTACATCAAGCTTTGGTCGTTATAGTTGGTGTCAAAGTAAAGTCTATGTCAACCTTTGGAAACTAGGATGTGAAATTATTAGTGAGATCCATTTATATATTTCTAAGGTATGTCTACATATATACATAAGGATAAGCATAACAACATTTTTCACTCATAGAATTATTGTAATGATCATGATTGACCATGGATTACACCTAAGATGATAGAGTGTAAAATTACTCTCCCTGATTATGTTGTTTTCCCATTATGATTTTCTCCTCTCACACTATTCTTTTTGGGTTCTAGATAATGGCTACATCCCGACAGTGTCCTATTAATGATCAATGAAACGACCAATACAACAATTTTATTTCTGAACAACAAAATGTTGTGAGGGCTAGTATGCAAAATATTATCACTATAATAACACAACATCATCATAATTTTTGGATTCCAAATGAGAAGAGAAGGGAAGGACATTGTGTTGAGTACTTCATGAGGAAACATCTAACTTATTTCAATGGGTCTAATGATCAACTTTTTGTTGAACAATGAATTAGTGACATTGAAAATAAATTTTCCATCCTTCTCTTTTCATAACAGGAAGAATTCATTTTAGTTGTTTTTTGTTTAGAAGGCGAAGCGGACCAATGGGGGACTCTAATCAACAAATAGAAGGAAGAAATATGAAATTGAATATGTGTTACTAGATGAGTTCAATAACATATTTCTTCAATAATTACATCACTCTTATTCTTTGAATGAAGATAGAAAATGTGTTCCTTTTTCTTAAGAAAATGGATTATGAATCTATTTGTAAAAATAAGGAAAACATTGCAAGACCTGCAAGGTATGCTTCTAAATTTATCATCCAATATGAATGTAATGTTTATGGATTATTTAGTGCCTTAAAATATATTATTCTAAGGGTGTTACATATAATAGACTTTAGAAAGAGATTAGGTCTTGTTCCATCAAGGTAAAAACAGATGTTGGTGTTACATATCAATCTCATGGTTTTGAAAAGAAAATATATATAGAGTTTAAGGGAAAATCACAAAACAATGGTGAAAAGAATATTAGTTTTTCCTTGTGCTCAAAGTGTGGAAAAAACGATGGTGGATGTTGACTTAAAGGGAATATTAAATGTTTTTTGTTTGGAAAGGAAGGTCATAAGGAAGTTGAATGCAGATTTAATGGTAAAAAAGTAGTTAATAGGGAAAATTATAATGATAATTCACCACACAAACATCAATTTTTCATGTGAAAAGCAATCTGACATTATTCCAATCAGTTCCCTAATCCAAGGTTTATTAATGATGATCGACATCCACCACCTCTTAATGGTAATGACAAAGTAAAATCACATGAAATCACTATTGGTGATGTTGAGTATGAAACTGATGCGGGGAAATGATTGATTTTTTATGTAATGGGATTCTAGAATAATGTTATAGAATATATTTTATTGTATTATCATATATTGAAAAATCTATGAACTGGTCCATAGTTTTCTTCCTTAGGTATATGGTACTCGTAACACTGAAATGTGACTAAATTATTTTTAAATATCACTTCATATTTGAATAATTAAGGGTTAATGATATAATTAGATATTCGTTATTATTCATGACTATATGACTGATATAAGGATAAAGTGATATCATGGCCTGAAAATATTTTTTTTTGTTTTTGGTAAGAGTTTATTTTTGACAGCATGTGTGTTCTCACTAAGGATCTATGGTAATTCATTTTATTTATAATTTTCAAGAGAATGCATGATTAAGATATTCACATGTTTGGTATGTGACAACCAATAACATCCTTTTGAGTTATGTAAGATAAATGTTAAATAGATTCAGTTCACCTCTATCTAATGTTTTTGGTTTTCATCTTTTTAAAGGATTGTAATGTTATAAATTTATTGAAAAATTATGATTATCATCATATTATGTTTTTTAAAATAATGTATTATCTCATCATAGTTAGAGTTATGCATATTTGATTACTTTTCTTAGAATAGAAAGCAACAATTCTCAATAAGTAAAACTGATGTTATAAGAGTCTAGAGGAAGGGAGTATACATGTATCACATTGAAGAAAAGGAGGAAACTCACAGGGGGTGTCATAATGACGAATAAAAGTGTCTGTAGTGACCCCTTTGTTTTCAAGACAGTAAGCGGGTGGATTGGATTCACGATATATGCTGGTGATGATGTAATACATGGAAGCAAGGGTGTTCAGGAAGTTAATCCATTTTTATTGGAGCATCATTGCAACTTCTGTCTATCTCATTCTAACTAAATATACAATTGTGGTTGAAATCACATTCAAACCAAGCATTTATCCAATTTAATTGGTGAGAAACTACCATAGTTTAATGAAGCCTACAATTTCCTCTCCAAGAGTAGTGTCATGACCACAAGAGCTATGTTCTCATATTAACCAATTTCTGTTGTTATCTCTAAAAACCACACAAAATCCGGAAGGTCATGAATTTCCACTTGAGGCTCTGTTTGAGATATATTTGATCTATAATGTAAATAGAGGAAGCCAAAAAAACATAAATGGTTCCAATTGGTGTGGAGAGATTACCTTTTATATGTGTGATTCTCAACACTGAATGTTTTTTTATGGATTTTTCAAAACATTCATCATGTAGGTTATTGGAATTTTGTACAGCAAGAAATATTTCAGAAATAGATGTCCTGGGATTTAAAACACTATTTTAATGGATATATTTGTTCCTGATTCTCTAGATGATATAAATGAACTCTACCCCATCCACTGGGAACAAAATTATAATCTGCTTAGATATGTGATCATTTTAAAAAATCAATGAGAATACCTGAGTTTTCAGAATCCAGTAGGGGTTGGATTTGAAAAAATTCAAAAACGAAATTCCTAAGAGATATAGTGTAATTGTATCATAGAAATAGATTATTTACATCATTCTGATGATGTTGGAAATGTTCACACCTTTAACATAGAGATATACCCTCTTGTTTTAGATTTTCATCAAAAGGCATCTTTTTTTGGTGGAGATGCCATAGAATAGTGAAGTAAGATCGAAATTACCATTTCTTATTGTAATCTGAGATCCTTATATTATTGCCATGAATAAGGTGATTATAAAATCTATTGGTGTCCAGAGTACCATTTGAACTTGTATCCAAGATAAAAATGTCATCCATGTTGATAAGATCATAAGAAGAAACAATACATTGTATACAAAATAGAAACATGTAACCCCTAACAAGTTGGTCTTCAATAGAGATGTTGTAGTAAGTTTTAGTGTATTGGTTGCTAACATGGTAAAACAAAGGAGCTATAATGAACTTATCCATCCAGAATTTGAGAGACGATTATGTACTTTCCATCCAATGAGAGTGCATATAGATCTTTTGAAAGATTCTTCTCAGACCTGGCCAAACAAAAAATTTCATATAGATCATGTTCCCTTCAATTATCTTATTAAAATTTTTGGATATTATTATATCCATAGAGTGTTTACTTTCATTTAAGAGTCTCCAAATAAACTAGGCATGGATGGATTTATTGAAGAGCTCAATATTTTTTTATTCAAAACCCACTGATGATATAGGGTATACAGAATTTCTTCAATGGAGATGTAAAAATTTTCCATTACAGGATACTCCCACTATAAACAAAATTACCCATGATAATGTTAATTATTTTGATTATCGAGATAGGCCATGTGTACACCATAAAGGAGGAAATAAATTTTGAGACAACCACATGTTTTATTAATAAATTCATGCTAGGCATTGAGAGGGGCTTTCCCTTATAGGAGGATAGGGTTCGTCTAATCTTGATAACATCATCTGGGATGTGAGAGGATCGTGGTCTTTCAATAAAATTGGGGACTCCATGATAAGTGAAGGGTATTTATCCTTCTCTTATAAAATGATCATTCCTCATATAGTGTTTTCTAGAGCCTAAGACATTCCTTCCATATAAGAAAAAATTGCATACTCCAATTAACCACATTCCTCAAAAAACATTCATAATGACATAATGACTTTTTGATTTTCTAAATATTTTTCCTATCGCCCAAGTGTAGATAATAATATCATCCGCAAAAAGAAGATATGAGGGTTCATATATACCTCGATCTACTCTAATTTTTTTTATTTCACCCATGTTATCCATGTGAATAATCAACATGATTAAATATTTTTCACCAATAAAAAAGATGATAGTGGAATATTGATCACCTTATCACACCCCTCCAGAGCACCTGATGTAGCCTTCAACATTTCCATTGATATTAATAGATATATAAGTGGAGCTAAACATAACCTCAATGTGTTGAATAATTTTAATATGAAATCCAAATTGACAAAGCATTGAAATTAATATCCAATCAATTGTGTCAAAAGAAATCAAGATATCAATATTAAGATCCATATTTCCTTATTTTGTGGTGGTCTGAAGAAGATTAACACACTCGGAGGTAGTGAGATGTCAATATTGTATTTTCCTCCCATTAAATCATCCAAATTGATTCTGAGAAATAATTTTACCAGAGAAATGCTCCATTATACTTTCGAGAAGCTTTGGGATGATCTTGTAAATAGTGTTGATAAGAGAAACCAGCTTGAATTGGCTAATATCACATGTATTCTCCATGTTATTTATTAAAGTAATCAACTAAGCATTAAGATCCTAGGAGAGAAGTATATTTGTGAAATGTTTATTAACTAGTCTGCAGACATCATTTTTTATGATATCCCAGTAAAATTGGAAGAAATGATTTGTGAATCCATCCAGGCATGGAAAGCTTCCCTTATTAATTCCATATACAACGTCCATAATATCAATCTCCAGATGGGCAGTGGTGAGGAGGTTATTTTAAGCTTCAGTGATATGTTTAGGAATTATTCCCCCTTTGATCTCCACAACCTTTATGGGATCATTGAAGAGGTTCATGTGAAAAAAAAATATGATTTTAGATACATTTTTCATCATCAAAATATATTTCACCAATATTTAATAACCATATGGGTTTATTGGAATTTTTTAATCATTAGAGTGAATTAAAGAATATGGTGTTTTTGTCTCCATATATATGCCAATTGACTTTAAAAAATTCTCATTAGATATTATCCTAGAGAGTGATATGTTTCGGCTGATCAGATGACATTATTTCCTCCTATTTAATATCACTAGAGAAGTTGTTTTTTGGTGATGGACACTTGAATATGATGAAGATTACTTTCGAGAGCGTAAATATTTTGATAAAGGAGGCTGAAAGTTATCTTGATTCACTAATTCATCATGATCTTGGTGGATTTCAAATTGAGAGTGCATGCTAAAGGAATTTTTTTTTATCATCAATGGTCCATGTTTCTGTGACATTTTGAGAGCATTCCGGAATAGTAGTCCAAGAATTATTAAACATGAAAAGGAGAGGCTTCCTTTAAACATTATCAATGATGTTTTTAAAAATTGTGTTGTGATCCTAATTATTTCTAGAAAGTGTGACACATGATATGGCCTTACAAATACCATGCAAAGGGTCAGTAACAAAATAATTATCAATTATTATATCTCTCATTCCATCTAGATGTATCCTATACCACGTATACATGGCTCCAATCAAGTTTACCTCTATCAAATTACACATTTCAATATAGTATCTTAAATATTTCATAGTAGTGGAACAAAAGGCATGTACAAACTTTTTATCAACATGAATAATTTTATTTAAGTCACCCATGATCACCCATCAGTCTCAAATAGATCTAGACAGATCCTGGACGTTGTTACATTAATATCCACTATTAATGTAGTTTTTGGTGGAATAATCCACCGAGAAGAATATAGATTGGACAAGATAAGAGAACCTTTTAGTGATTACTATCTCATCTACTTGAACAATAAAAAGTTTTTCTAAACTATTGTGAGCCACAATCCATAATATTTACAAGCATGAGGAGTGTTGACCAGATACAAGAAGTAAGTAGCCTTTACCTTCAAGGGTAGATCTGTTGAGTCCATTTATCTTTGGTTCAGAATTTCCAATGTGAATAGTATTATATTTTCATGTGAGAAGCCTATGAGAACATAATGGTACAGGGTTTTCTATCCCCTGTATGTTCCAAAATAGTCACCTCATTATTATTTTTGTTTGAGGGTGGAACCCCTTTCTTTTTTAGGTCATTATTTTTCTTCCTTTTATATCCCCTTGGAATTTCATTTTGAAATGTAGTACTCAACAACATCTGTATTGGGATGTATTCAATACACACTTGAGGTGAGTAACTAACCACATCACTTATGTATATCCTTGTAGTGGTGTTTTCATCCAACTGGATGCTTTTTCATTGGATCAAGACGACACCAGAATGTTCTTTGGGTGATGACAGTTTTATTTTTTCATCTACCGTCATGGTACCTAGATCAATGGTCCTAAGTAAGTCTGATTTGATTAAATCCATAGTGAAGGATTCAGTTTTAATTTGTAGATAAAATGAAAGTATATCTCTTAAAAATCATTTAAAAACATGAAGCTCATCATCACTCTACTTGCATGATTCAACTTGGTTACATAATTCATCTTTCTTACCTGGGTATATCTGTTGCTCTTCTTCTTCAATGAAATCATCCCAAGTCATACTATTGGGAGTAGAATTGTACCATATCACCACTTTTGGTCAATCAATTTTATATTCTTTAAAATAAAACTCTGTGATAGCTTTCATTACCCTTTGTAGCTCATTCTATGAAGTGTTGGTTAGAGTTTTATTTTAATTTTTTTTAAAAATATAGCAGCTATTGATGACATTCCCCACTTTTCTATAGTGCTCGTAGTATTAAGGGATATTGTCAAATTAAAATCTTACCTCAATTAGTTGATAATTTACATCTAGGGACATGTTATTTGTATGTGGTGTCTCCATATCAATCTCAAAAAAATCATTTCCATGAAGTCTTAGATCACCACTGTTTTTGTGTTAGTCAATTCGTAATGTAGTTCCAATTCTAGAAGCAAAGTCATTTAGGATTTTAGGGTTCCATTATATCCATGGAACCTCATTGATCCATTCTCAAACATGAGTGGTGGAATGTTTATAATTGAATGGGTTTAAATATGCATCCCATTCTAATAGATAAAAGATGCTTGGTTTCAATTTCAGGGTGCTTGAGTGCCATACAACATTATAATCATCTTGCTTCTGTTATATGACATGAATATGTCCCTTTCATATCAATGTTAGATTCCATTTGGGAAAATTAAATCAGTTAGAGATTATATATTTAATATTATAAAAAGACAACATCTTTACTCCACGTTAATAAGAGTTGTATCCAAGCACTGAGAAAGGATCTTGAAACTAAACATGTTATCCTAGCACATTCTTATCTGATGAATCAAATGGACCCTTAAATCATCGTAGATTTATGGATTTATGATTATTAACTTTATCCAAACATTTTTTTCTATCACTCAACATCAGGACTTGATGGTTTTATTATTTATTTAGAATCCATTTTTAACTTCTTTACTATGTTATCCTGTGTAAAAACATAGTGATGAGATAATTTTGAAAACTGTTCTATTTTTAACCATCATTTTTTAAATGATGTTTTAGTATTCATTTTTATGATAAGGGTTTCTCTGAAAAACATTCAAGTAACAATCCATTTATAACCCAGATGAACGTTGAGTGAAAAATTAATTTCAATGGGGTAGAATCTAACTCCCCAATAATTTTATGAGATATATTTTTTTATTTACTTTGAGGCCTTGTGTTGTACAATACATCAAGATAATCTTGATCTATATGTAACACCGACATAGATTATAGTATATGCATAATTTAAAGTTATTTTGACATAATTCATTTCATGTAACACTGAGTATAGGTGAACAACAAAATATTATAACCTAGTCATTTTAATGGAAGGTATGCATATTATCATATTTTTCTTGAAAACTATTTCAATGAAATTTAGTGAATCTGTAATATAATAAAATCACAATTGAGGTATTCTATTAATGAAAAGTGTATATAATATATTCTATATATTGTTTAAAACTCATATTATATGTTTTCTAGACTTGATATAAGATAAAATTCATTTTCATGGATAAAAGAATTATTTTTTAGAAAAATAAATGTTTTCCACCTTTTAATGGAACCATGATTATAAATTTCATTTTTGATATATTATTATGTTAAATTTTACAAAATAAACTTATTATTTTAATGAATAATATAAAAATTCACTTTGGTTTAATTTTTATGGTATTTTCTAAAGATTAATAATTTTATGATGAATAGAGAAAATACTAATTTATATTGAAAACATTATATTCCTTTAAGGTCATAACATAGTAAAATTATTATTTTTGTTTGATTTTAAATTTTAATTTGTTAAATTTTACCCAATTAATATTTTTAAAACTAATTTTGTACAAGAATTTATTAAAAAAACATTTTCATTTCAGAAAGGGCTATTTTTCTAAAAAAAATGGTTTTCGTGACATTTTATCTATTTTATTTTGACATTAATTCAATGAAATCAATGAAATTAATTTTAATAAATGGTCAAATTTCGATCTAGGAAGACCACATTTCGTAAGTGGGACTCTTTTTATTTTTTGACCCCTATTAATAATAACCATTGTAAATTTGGTTACTAGAGTTAAGGGTAAATTATGTAATTTAGGTTCAAAATAAAATAATAATGATTATAAAATAAACATAAACAAATGAAAAAAATTATTTTGATAAATTTAATATTCCTTTTGAAACATTGGGATAAGAATTATGTCATTTAATGGAATATTGTCCAATTAAATTACATAAATAATATTTAAATCATTAAAAGACACAAGTGTCATTTTCATTTCCTTTAATATTTATTATGTGTCCATGTATGGACAAATTGGTGGTATAATAAAATATATGTTGAAATTAATTAATAAATAACAAAAATTTCCCTAATATAAATTTATTTTTTGACGTTTTGGGACCATTTGAGAGGTATTATGGTATTTAAAATATTTTATTTGATGATATTTTTAAGATTTCACATTCATGTTTTAAATATTAAATCATTTTTAAAATAAGTTTTCACGGATTATATGTTCAACTATAAATACACAATTTAATGATAAATGTTATTTATATATTAGAGAAATTTATGTTAAATTTTTAAGAAATAAGTAATTACCTTAAAGGATTATAAATTGATTATGCCAAAATTATTTAATTAATGAAAAATAATTTTATTAATTTTATTTAAATGATAAAAAAATTAAAATGCTAAAATAGTTTCCCCGATTTTTGTTTTAGATTAATGATCAACCATAATCATACAAGGATCATGTTAGTGACCATTTTGATCCTTATTGTCACGACCTGTCCTCGGGGCCCGTGTCGTGACTACCCCAAGCCCGCCTTCCATAGGCCAGGGGCTGGCGACTAGCACCAAAGGCGTAAATCCCGATAACTGGGAAGGGATTGCCTTTATAAAAGTAAACAAAACACCACAGAGTACAAGCAGAAGAAAAACACTAAGTACAAATGAAAGTGCTAAAAAGTAAATGGGCCAGAATACAAACCCAAATGGAAGTACAACTACAACTGAACAAGTAAACAGAAAAAGACAATAGCTGGAAGAACGGAAGAGGCTCCTGGGTCATCCTCCTCGGATCCTACTTGAAGGGTAGGTACAGACAGTGCAGCTCCTGGATCGTCCACCACGGATCCTACCTAAAGGGTAAGTATAGATAGCACAGATCCTCAACGCTCTCGCCCGTCCACCTCCTCCGTGTGTCATCTCGTCGCGAAGTCCACCTCCGGGTACTGACTCGTCGTGTAATCCACCTCCAGGTACCGTACAATCTTCGAACACTCGGCCTCCGTCAGCACTGCCCGTCGTCTGCAACCAACACAACAAGGTGCAGGCATAGCCCGTGCAGGGGTGAGTATAACGATGCTCAGTAGGGACCCCGAGACTCTCAATGTCTCACTAAAACCAACAAGGATAACCACAAAGAAGATCTCAACAGATAACCTCTACTTAGGTATATGCCCATACATATACCTAAGTTATCATGTAACTCATCTCAATCATGAGGAAACACAAGGATCATGAAATCAACGGATAACCACTACCCAGGTATATGCCCATACATATAACTAAGTTATCAAGTGACCCATCTCAATCATGAGGTAACACAAAGGTCAAAAGTCTCACCTCAAACCAGGATTTTCATTATCGAAACTGTAACTGCTGAAGAGCCATGTCTCTAGAGTGTACAGTGGTTTTTTCAAGACTCCGAGGTATTGTCCACGAACCTAATACTGCTGAGGTACTCCTCCTGTCGAGTACCGTTGGTCAGCCACCCAGACAAAATAGTGCTTCCCGCCGAAGTATGTCACCCAAACACAGTAGTGCACACCCCCTAGTAGCCTGCTGAGGTACTCTCCGGACGAGTACCGCGGGTCTGCACTATCACATAGGAAGTGCTCCATCCTCCACGGGTCTGCAAGTATCTCAATGTCCCATGAAGAATTATCTCAAAGAACCGCCTCATCATAGGGGTCTCAACTCAACAGACGGTGCGTCAATCGGACGCCCGATCTGTGAGTTATTAGTCTTTTCGTCCTAGGGGCCTGGTAGGTTTCTTGAGTGAACCAACCCTTTCGTATCTCAACTGTACCCCAAACTCTCATAGGGTATACACATAGGGAACGTTTCTCAAAGAGATCACCAATGCTGCTGACGGTTCGTCAAACGGACGTCTGGTCTGAAAGATAACAGCTTTTCCGTTCCAAAGGCCCGGTTGGATTTCGGGTGCAATCCAACCCGGACACTATCCAACTGCAACCAAATCTCGGGCGAAGTATGACAAAAGTTCCGTCTCACTTAGAGGAATCCAAAAAAGTCAACGACATGTCAATCGGACGTCTGGAGCTCAAGATATAAGCGTTTCCGCTCCGAGGGCCCGTTTGGTTTCGTATCCAAACCAACCCGGCCGAACCCAAAGTATTCCGAAACCTTGAGTGCGATATACTGAAACGACCGTCTCGTTCCAAGGATCTCTACACAACTGACCGTGCGTCGATCAGAGGTCCGTATCCCACGATATGGGAAAAAGACCAAAGAGGATCTGAAAACGGTGAGTCTGGACCCGGACCGACCCGGCCCGACCCCCCCTGGGTTGGCCCGACCCGGGTCCCACCCGGCTGGGCCCGGCCTGGCCCGACCGGTGTGGCCCAGCCCGACCGGCTTGGTTCGGATCGACCGGCCAGCCGCTGCTCAGCCCGCGCGGCCGCGCGGAAGCCGTGGGTGGGGTGCGCAGCTCCCCCACCCTCGCCGCTAATTGAGGTCGGCGGCAACCGCCGCCGCCAGCCCTCCGGCGGCGCACTGCCGCCACCGCCTTCCGCGGACCACCGTACGCGCTCCGGTGGTCCGTTTCTCCTACCGTCTTCGCCAGCAGTCCTCCCAGGACCCGACCTTCACTGCGAAGGGATTCAAACGCCATAGCATCCTGCTTCGTCGTCGTCCGTTGATCCGCATATCGATAAACAAGCTGCGGAGGGTTGTCTGGCCGTGTTTGATCGTCCCGCGTCCTCCGCGTTAGGTGTTATCAATTGACTAACAATAACACAAGATTTTAATCATTGACGAGGGTATAATTTATCCAAAATAAATTATACGAACACCTTGCAATCAAAATACACACTCATGAGGGTTTAAAATTTTGAATGCGCGGCGTGACGACGTCGCGCATTCTTGTCGCTCGATCCCAAGCGGCGTGACGATGTCACACATCCTTTCCGTTCTATCCCACACGGTGCGACAGCACCACGTCACTTTCTTTCAGACGTCACGTTTTTCTTTCCGTTCATTCCCATGCGGTGCGATGGCACCACGTCACTTTCTTTCGAACCGCAATGACAAGAAAGAATAAAAAGGGAGGAGGATCAGTCATGTTCGTGCGGTCTGGCCTCCTCCCATTAAACAATAACAAGGGGTTCTCATTACTTGTAGAACTTCGAAGATATAATCAAGAACAAAATGAAATGAACCCCTACATTTGATTCGTCGATTGACGTTCGTCGTTCGTTGACGGTGTTGCAGAAAGAAGATGACGAAGTTCTTCTTTCGCCGTGTTCATCACACACTCCCAATCCCGAACTACGTTGGCTGTGTAAGACTCTACACGTCGGTAGGATCCGAGGGAGGAAGTCGAAGAAGGTTGTTGACGTCCGTCGCTTCCGTCGTTGAAGAGGCGTTGTTCTTCATTGAAGATGAAGTTCTTCAAAAGAGGGAAGAGATCTCTTCCAAATTCTCTCACACAACCAAAACTCCCAAAATAAAATAAGGCTTCGGCTAATTTTATTATTTTTCCATGCATTCAATCTTACAAAAATTCAAAACCGAATTCACTTAATCAATTAAACAATGAGTTGTCTAATTGATTAAGTGATTGGTTGGCATGAATTTAAGAGGGAGAGAGGGGAGAGGATGAGTTACACAACTTAAGTGGGGGGTTTAGAGGAGATAGGGAGTTATGGGGAATTTGAAAATGTGGGGGCTCATGTGGGCCCCACCACACATTATCCTCTCATTTATCCTCAGATGGGTAGTTAGGTGCCACCCCAACTTCCCCATGTAGGATAAAACTACCTTAGACTTAAGAAATAAAATTGTCTCACAATTTTATTCATTCCTCAATTAAGCCACGAATTTTAACAACTCCTCCTGTGAAAACGCAACTCCGAAATAGGCATTCCTAAAAAAATACCAGAACTGCGGTTCCATCGGTGCCCTCGGAATTTGATTCCAAGCACCAGTTTCAAAGTTAGAAATTCCCACTCGTTTGTTCACTGAACGTACCCGAGCTAAACTTCGGAAATTGATTCTGGTCACACCGGGCCTCAGAATCAGGTGCCATCAGAAACTGCGTTCTTGTAAAATCCCAAATAAAATTAAGAAAAAATTTTCCTTGAATTTTAAGGGTCATTACATTTCTTCCACCTGAGGGCTTTACGTCCCCGTAAAGCTATAACACAAACTAGGGAAACAAAAGTGGTACTGAACACACACCTGAGCCTTCTGCTCCCATGTGCTTACCTGGTTGTTCTGTACTGCCAAAGAAAGCGCACCCGAGTAATCGATTTTCCTCGTAGGATCCGCTCCTATCGATCCTCGATCCCCACTAGAACCTCCGTGAAAAACACCTCATCGCCATTGTTCAGCTCCTCATGGTCGATGATATGCCAATGGTCGAGCACATATCTCTTCAGTTGAGATACGTGGAAGTTGTCGTTCACCCGATGCAACTGAGGTGGATGGGTCTAGCGGTAAACCACCTCGCCTACCCAACTGTGGACCTAGAAAGGTCCATTGAACCTCAGAGTTAACTTGCCACCTTGGCCACATCTTCATAAACCTCATCGAGGTGAGAACCGTATAAGGACATGATCATCATCATCGAACTCTAGAGGTCTCCAATTCCTGTTAGAACTGGAACTCCAAAACAACTGCTGCCACGAGGGTAAGGTTGAACTAATCACGAGTGATCGGTCGCACCCTCCTGTGAAAGAGTTTATCCTGTGCTGCCTGGGGTTTTCTTTTCGCCGACCAAGGAAAACCCTTCCCGAGGATTGCCTAAAACCGTCAATTTGAGTATGAACATTTATAGCCCATTCCATACTCGAACTAACGTCGTAAGGCCTCGATTCTGCCACCAAGATATTCCAACCGAAACTCTCGCCTCGAGGGGCTGACCACACCGTCGGCGTAAGTGTGATTAACGAGTCTCCTCCCATGGTATCTCCAGACGTGAGGGTCAAGTCCACGGCTTACCGAAAACTCTAGGTCTGGGAAAATATTTGTGAAAGCAAGGAATGATTCATATCGATGTCTGTTACAACAGCAGCTAGTAGTGGACACAGACTATCCCTTGAATCATTTCTAGATCCATTGGGTCACACTCCATGACCGCATGCAGCCGCACTCTTCCTCCTCTCTCTAGCTCGCTGAGCCTAGCGGGGATAACTAATGCGGGTGGTTGTAGCATGTTAATATGTACACCACCTCACGCTGCTCTCCTAGCTCTGCCTCCACGTCTCCTACTTCTCAGACTCATCTCTCCTTTAAGCTTCCTCTTCATTAACATTTAACACGCTCGAGTCTCTAAGACTGGAGCCAGTTTCCTGTTTCTTACTGCACTGTGCAGTCTTCATCCGCTCTTGGATGATCTGTACCTTCTTTGCATAAGATCTGAAAGAGTTTCTAAAATTTATCCTTTTCCGAAAAGAGAAACTCAGTCTCATCCCTTTGATGAACCACTTCCATTTCCTAATACAGTCATTCCTGACATGAATGATGCATTCATCCCATGGATGATGTCGTAAGGCCTCGACGTAACTACTAAGATATCCAACTATCACTCTCACATCAAAGGGTTGAGTCACACTGTCAGCATCAGTGGGAGGTCACTGGGTCTCCTCCAGTAGAAATCTCGAATGTGAGGGTCAAGTCAACAGTTTAACCAGGACCACTCAGTATCAACCAAACAAAAGGACAGGAAGGCAAACAAAGATAAGTGTCTTTTTATTATTGCAGCTCATAGTACAAAGACACTAATACAACAGCAACATGGAACTAGAAGTACAAGGGAAGTATCCACTAGTTCCGCTCCTTTCCACCTGCTCCCAGAGCTCTACTGCCTTGTCCACTGCTCGGCTATTTCTCAAGAACCCGCCGCTGCTTCTCCCTCGGTGGCTCCTCCAAAGCCTGCGGATCAACTGTACGAGGAGTCGGACAGTCACGTGCCAGGTGACCCTTTCCATCGCATGAGTAACAATATCTGTTTCTGGCACGCCTGGATCTGACCCCACCCCGGGTGCCCCGCACCACTGATCCTAAAACCCGAGATCGTCCAACTGCTGGTCTGGTTCTCCTGGACCTCTGCATCATCTGTCTACTACCAACAGATGACTCGGCTACTGATCGAAAAACACGCGGCAAAGGCAGCATCTCCTGAACACGGTCGAGGTGTAGAGCTACCGGAACAAACTCCACCCTGAAGAAGGTCTCGAAGTCTTCCCATGGGAAGGTCATCCTGTCGCAAAACTAAAACAAGTGGCTCCACCACCTGCCTGCTGCTGCCTGAAGGAGGCTGGTAGCAAAGATCAACATGAAGTCTGCCGGCGTCCCCACTAGCCTGAAAACTCTCACCACAGCCTCCAACAAATCCCCAGCCGCCTGCGGGTCTGTCTCTCCCCAGAACCTGGGTGGCCTCTGGCGTTGGAACTCGTGCAGCAAACACAAGTGGCGTGCATCACCTACTGCTGGGGCTGGTGGCATCGGTGGCCCAACGTATGGTAGTACCGTTGGTTCCTCCACTGGTGCCTCAACTGCAAGAGGGCCATGTACCGAAGCCTCGTCGCTCGACAGGATGTCAACACGCACATCCCTCTGGGCTCTAGCTAGTCGTCCGAGAAAAGGCATCCTGAAAGAAACAACATGACACGGTCAAACGATTATACCTGGTGAGCTGACCAGGTTTGAGCAGATATTTAAATAAAACTTCTGGAAAACACACATGCAATCGGTGTTTTCATGCACAAAGTCTGAATTCAGTTGTCAGGGTCTTGGTGTATGGATACGTCGGCCGCCCACACCAACACTGGACTCCCTGAACTGAAGACCACACTTGGTAACCTTAACACTATTCCTTCACATAAAGAAAAATATCATAGTTATATGTTCTGTGGTAGAACCGACTCCTCTGATACCAATTTGTCACGACCCGTCCTCGGGGCCCATGTCGTGACTACCCCAAGCCCGCCTTCCATAGGCCAGGGGCTGGCGACTAGCACCAAAGGCGTAAATCCTGATAACCGGGAAGGCATTGACTTTATAAAGGTAAAAAAACACCACAGAGTACAAGTAGAAGCAAAACACTAAGTACAAAAGAAAGTGCTGAAAAGTAAATGGGCCAGAATACAAACCCAAATGGAAGTACAACTACAACTGAACAAGTACAACAGAAAAAGACAACAGTTGGAAGAACGGAAGCGGCTCCTGGGTCTTCCTCCTCGGATCCTACCTGAAGGGTAGGTACAGACAGTGCAGCTCCTGGATCGTCCACCACGGATCCTACCTGAAGGGTAGGTACATATAGCGTAGCTCCTCAACGCTCTCTCCTGTTGACCTCCTCCGTGTTTCGTCTCGTCGTGAAGTCCACCTCCGGATACTGGCTTGTCGTGTAATCCACATCTGGGTACCGTCCAATCTTCGAACACTTGGCCTCCGTCAGCACTTCTCGTCGTCTGAAACCAACACAACAAGGTGCGGGCATAACCCGTGCAGGGGTGAATATAACGATACACAGTAGGGACCCCGAGACCCTCAAGGTCTCACTAAAACCAACAAGGATATCCACAAAGAAGATCTCAACAGATAACCTTTACTTAGGTATATTCCCATACATATACCTAAGTTATCATGTAATCCATCTCAATCATGAGGAAACACAAGGATCATTTAATCAACAGATAACCACTACCCAAGTATATGCCCATACATATACCTATGTTATAAAGTGACCCATCTCAATCATGAGGTAACACAAAGGTCAATACTCTCATCTCAAACCGGGATTTTCATTATCGAAACCGTAACTGCTGAAGAGCCCCATCTATGGAGTGTATTGTGGTCCTGTCATGACTCTGAGGTACTGCTCACTAACCTAAGCCTGCTGAGGTACTCCTCCTATCGAGTACCGCGGGTCAGCCACCCAGACACAGTAGTGCTTCCCGCCGAGGTATGTCACCCAAACACAGTAGTGCACACCCCCTAGTAGCCTGCTGAGGTACTCACCAGGCGAGTACCGCGGGTATGAACTATCACACAGGTAGTGCTTCATCCACCATGGGTCAGCACCTCACAATGTAGTGATCCGTCCACTGGGCTAGTCGAATCACTCAAAGTCGAGTCGGTCAAGCAGTCGTCAGGTCTCAGTCGGCTACACGATCTCCGTACTCTGCACGCTCGTCTCCGGGAGGGGCCGCTCCAAGAGCTACAGGTCGATACTCCAAGTATCTCAAAGTCCTAGGTAGAAGTATCTCAAAGGACCGCCTCTTCATAGGGGTCTCAACGCAACATACAGTGCATCAATCAGACGCCCGGTCTGTGAGTTATTAGTCTTTTTGTCCCAGGGGCCCGGTTGGTTTCGTGAGCGAACCAACCCGGCCGTATCTCAACTGTACCCCGAAATCTCATAGGGTATACTCATAGGGACCGTTTCTCAATGAGATCACCAACGCCGCTGACAGTTCCTCAAACAGACGTCTGGTCTGAAAGATAACAGCTTTTTCGTTTCAAGGGCCCGATTGGATTTCGGGTGCAATCCAACCCAGCCACTATCCAACTGCATCCAAAACTCACGAAAAGTATGCCAAAAGTTCCGTCTCACGTAGAGGAATCCAGCAAAGTCGAAGGCACGTCAATCGGACATCCGGAGCTCAAGATATAAGCGTTTCTGCTCTGAGGGCCCGGTTGGTTTCGTATCCGAACCAACCCAGCCAAACCCAAAGTATTCCGAAACCTTGAGTGCAATATACCGAAAAGACCGTCTCGTTCCAAGGATCGCTACGAAACTAATGGTGCATCGATCGGAGGTCTGTATCCCACGATATGGGCAAAAGACCAATGAGGGTCTGAAAACGGGGGGTTTGGGCCCGGACCGACCCGGCTCGACCCCCCCTTGGTTGGCCCGAACCGAGTCGACCCGAACAGCGTCTGAACCGGATGGACCCGGCCCGGCCCGGCCAGCATGGCCCGGCCCAGCCAGCTCGGTCCGCCTCGACCAGCCGGCCGCGGCTCGGCCAGCGCGGTCGGGCGGAAGCCGTGGTTGGGGTGCGCGACTCCCCCACCCTCGCCGCTAATTGAGGCCGGCGACACCCGTCGCCACCGCCTTCCGCGGACCACCGGACGCGCACTGGTGGTCCGTTTCTCCTTCCGTCTTCGCCAACTTTCCTCCCAGGACCCGACCTTCACTGCGAAGGGATTCAAACGCCATAGCGGCCTGCTTCGTCGTCGTCCGTCGATCCGCACATCGATAAACAAGCTGCGGAGGGTTGTCGGGCCGTGTTTGTTTGGCCCTCGTCCTCCGCGTTAGGTATTATCAATTGGCTAACAATAACACAAGATTTTAATCATTGAAGAGGGTATAATTTATCCAAAATAAATTATACGAACACCTTTCAATCAAAATATCCACTCACGAGGGTTTAAAATTTTGAATGAGCGGCGTGACGGCGTCGCGCGTTCTTGCCGCTCGATCCCGCGTGGCGTGACGATGTCCCACATCCGTGTCGTTCTTTCCCACGCGGTGCGACGACAACACATCACTTTCTTTCAGATTTCACGTTTTTCTTTCCGTTCTTTCCCACGCGGTGCGATGGCACCGTGTCACTTTCTTTCGAACCGCAATGACAAGAAAGAATAAAAAGGGAGGAGGATCGGCCGTGTTCGTGCTGCCCGACCTCCTCCCATTAAACGATAACAAGGGGTTCTCATTACTCATAGAACGTCAAAGATAGAATCAATAAAAAAATTAAACGAACCCATACATTTGATTCGTCAATTGATGTTCATCGTTCGATGACGGTGTTGCGGAAAGAAGACGATGAAGTTCGTCTTTCGCCGCGTTCGTCACACACTCCCAATCCCGAACTACGTCGGCTGTGGAAGACTCTACACGTCGGTAGGATCCGAGGGAGGAAGTCGAAGAAGGTTGTTGATGTTCGAATCTTCCTTCATTGAAGAGGCGTCATTCTTCGTTGAAGATGACGTTCTTCAAAAGAGGGAAGAGATCTCTTCCAAATTCTCTCACACAACCAAAACTCCCAGAATAAAAAAAGGCCTCTCCTTATTTTATTATTTTTCCATGCATTCAAACTTACAAAATTTCAAAAACTAATTCAATTAATCAATTAAACAATGAGTTGTCTAATTAATTAAGTCATAGGTTGGCAAGAATATAAGAGGGAGAGAGGGGAGAGGAAGAGTTACACAACTTAAGTGGGGGGTTTAGAGGAGTTAGGGAGTTATGGGGAATTTGAAAAGGTGGGGGCTCATGTGGGCCCCACCACACATTATCCTCTCATTTATCCTCACATGGGTAGTTAGGTGCCACCCCAACTTCTCCATGTAGGATAAAACTACCTTAGACTTAAGAAATAAAATTGTCCCACAATTTTATTCATTCCTCAATTAAGCCACAAATTTTAACAACTCCTCCCGTGAAAACGCAACTCCGGAATAGGCATTTCTAAGAAAATACCGGCACTGTGGTTCCATCAGTGCCCTCGGAATTTGATTACGAGCACCAGTTTCAAAGTTAGAAATTCCCGCTTGTTCGTTCACTAAATGTACCCGAGCTAAACTTCGGAAATTGATTCCGGGCACACCGGGCCTCGGAATCAGGTGCCGTCAGAAACTGCGTTCTTGTAAAATCCCAAAGAAAATTAACAAAAAAAATTCCTTGAGTTTTACGGGTCTTTAGCCTTATATATGATATTGTGATAGTTATATTATTTTATTAAAAGTAATTTTAATGTTTTCACATTAAAAATTTAATAAGTATAAAATTTTAAATTTTAGAATTTCTACAAGCTAAATTTGACACAATATCTTCCTATGAAATGTAGTAGATTTATATTCATATTAATATTTTATTTTTATTTTTTACACAAAAAATATGTATATTAAATAATTACACAATAGTGATGTAGTAATTATTTTGTTAATAGAGCTATAAAATTAATGTTTTCAAAAATTTTAAAAATATTTATATTTTAACTGATTAATATGTAAATTGAATTATATATATGACATATACCCCATGGGATATAATATATTATTTAATTCTATCATAAAAACGTATCTTGATATTTTAAAAATCCAATAATTGAATAGTTTTACAATTGACACTATTGCTCGTTTGTCAAAACAATTTTTTCATAAATTATTTAAATGTCATAAAATATTTTTAATTTTTTCACAGTAATTATATGATCTAAAATAATCTAAATTATGTATTTATGAATTTACATTAAATAAGTAAATATTTGACCATTTTATTATAAAAATAATTGTTACCCTTGTTAAAATGAAATTGAGTAACTTGGTATTAAATTAAAAATATAAGGTTTAAATTGACAAAAAAACTTGTCCAAAATTTATTAGTTTATGAAATTAAACCCCCTTAACATCTCATATTCGAAACTATGAAATTTTAGAGGTTTTTTTGATTTGTTTTGTTTGTTGTAAATTAATATTTTTGAAGATTGCAAATGTGCCCCTCACCTCAATTATAAGAGAAACGTCATCCCTCACAATTTCAACTCACATTGAGCATTCAAGAACCTAAATACCCTAATAATTTCCCTTATAAACTTCATAATTAAATTTTTAGGGGTTTCGTTCTTCTCAAATGTCCCACTCTAGTTCCTTTAAGAGGTGTACTAGAGGGAGCTCATCGAAGAAGAGGTAAACAACTCTACCAATTATTTAAAATTCTTTCTTCTTCTACTTTCTATTCATGAGTTTTTTCATTATAAATTATTGGATGTATTATCAATTTTGGAATTATATATTATTAACATAATCTGAGTACTATATTCCACTTTCTACCTAACAAATGAAAATGGAAATCATCACGTGTGTGTGCATATGACTTACCATTTCCACAACGTGGTGTAATCTATTTTTTCACCATCACCAGACTTGGATGGGTATAATAATTGAATTAATAACTATATATGGATATGAAAAAAAATTATTTTTTATAAAATAGTATATATACCATCCACATCGATACTATTTCATAATTAAAGGAATGATAGCATTGCTTGTGTGTATGTATAGCTTGAAATCTCCATGATGCAATGAAATTAATTCTATAGGATATCAATTAAATCATGATTATATATAAATAACTAATAAATAAATATGATCTATATTATGTTAATATCATTTTTAAATTATATAGTTATGACCTATGAAGGGTAACCAGATCTTATCTGACAAAACATGCATGATAAAATGAAGTAGTTTATAACTTAATAATGAGTAATAATGAAATATTATTACCAAAATAAAAATAATATGATCAAATATGATATCCAAAAAATGATGATTGTATAATAAATAAGTGACATAATTTTAATAATTATTATAGAGGTTCATATACATACAATGGACAAATGGCATAAGGAAAGGGGTAATTTCTCAATCAAATTATTATACATGATTGTTTATTCATAAGTATTTTCTAAGGAATATTTTTCATCCATGTCCATTTTATTTAAATAATTATTCCCAAATGGTATTTATATCGATAAATAAAATTTATTTCCAATTTTACCCCTTGGTAAATTTTTATTAAATTGTATATAAGGAATCTTTTGTCATTTTTGTTATAAGGTACTTTTTGACTTTTCTCAAGATAGATTTTTTTAAACATTAACAGCATGAACATGTTTTTACGCATTCATAATGCATTATTTAAATGAATGTTCCTTTATATGATGTCAATTTTATTTTCAATTAAATTATTTTCTTTTAAAAGTACATGACATTTTTAGAAAAGATGATGTTTTTGAAGAATAAATGATATTTTCCTCAAGAATTTATTACAATTATTTTATCATAATTGTTTTCCATATAAGATGACATTCTCAAAATTGGGTTATGTTCATATCACCACTATTATTATGAATAAATTATGATTATGATGGTATAATATTTATAAAATCCAATTCTTTTATATTGATTATTATAGAATGATGTTTAAGAAATCCATTTTATTCCTTGGATTATTCTATGATGAATGATTTATGTTTTTGTGGAACACATATGGATGGTTTTCATTATATGATGGGTGTGACCTATATTTACCTATAATAAATTGGGTAATGATTTATATATCATGAGTTAGATATGAATGGTATGACAAGTATATTTGGTTCAATAATATTGGGTTGGAATTGAATGTAAACCATGTTCAATAATACAAGGCTCAAATGAGGAGTGAACTCGGTTCAATAATGGAAATTTTTTTCCATAATCATATTAGAAATGAGACAAGGATAATATGGAAATTATTTTTTATGTTTATGTTTTTTCTATAATTCCTTGTTTTATTCCGATGCTTTTTTTTCATGATATTTGTAACATTAGGATTTATGTCTTATGAACATCCATGATTTATTTCATGACTCAAGATTTTAAAATTTGTTATTTTCATTCATGTTTTTATGAAATTATTTTTATGTTTTGTTTGATGTTCATCATGTTAACCCTTAATGAGTAGTTGAGCTCAACCATTGTATTTTTTCTTTTCCCCATTATAGAAAGAAAGGCTTCAGGTAGGAAAACTAATGGGGAATATTTTTATGGGAGATGTTGAAGATCTTTAACCATGTTAGAATAATGTGTTTTGAGTTTCCGAAGATAGTAAACAAATATGGTCTTTGGGCATCTATTTATTTAATATATTGAGTATTTTGAAAATGAATTTAATTTCCAGGTTTATCAAGATTGGGTCATTAGAATATGTTTTGGAATCCAAAAAATCGAGGTTATAAGTAATCTTAATAATTTTAAAAGTTAGTCAAAATTATATTTTATTTCCATCATTATAATTTTGGTGACTCAATTTTTAGAAATAAAATTATTTTTCTCATGCCCATTTTAGCCTCCTCGTGAAATAGACATCATATCAATTCATATAATCACAAATTTAATTATCTATCTTCTGTATACACTGTATAGATGGAAATTTATTTGTAGTTTTGAATTTGGGATCTTCAAAAATAAGATATAAAAAATATATTTTTTATATTTTTCACCAATTTCAGTAACCATCCATGATGAAAAACTAAGATATTCATAAAACATTGTTCCTTAAACATTTATATAGAGATCATCAATGTAATATAACTCACAATATCCATTTCAGGCATCTATTTTCTGAATTACTATATGCAATTCATCGAGAAATAGATTCTATATGAAATATATATATCGATTTTAGTTTGGAATATTTTTACAATTTTTTTCCATGTGTAACAATGGTCATTTCCAAAGCTATTTCAATCTCTCTCATGAATTTTTCATCAAACCTGCAATCCTTTTTATAGTCATTTCATATAAATTTCATCTAGTTGATTCCTCTATAATTAACTCATCATGGTTGAAATTCGCATTGCACCAATATGTTACCATTTAGGGTTAGAGAATTTTTAAAGAACCCCAAATTAAATGAATCAATTTAAATAACATTACCATAATTATACCTATCATTCTATAAACATCACTATAATATTTTTCCTTTTATGAGATATTAAAAAAACTAAATTATGCAATTATCACTCATTTGAAAATAATATAAATACTCTATTTTTTTATTTAAGCTATCAAAATTCATATGGAATTAGACAACCACCCTTTTTTACTTACACTATTATAACACCTATAATATACACCAAATTGGATATGTATTTATTAATAATTAACAATTGATAATTTATTGAAACATCATCACATGATGTGTCAGTAAGATAAATTTTGCATGATATGGTGATTTAGGGGAATTGTAACCAATATAATTCTTCACATACAATAACATGAAATCGTGTAAAATGATATGTTTAACACCCCAATAATTTGTAAAATATTATATTTTCGATTTAATTTTTTTTGATATTCATCATTTCACATGACACTATACATATTTCTTTATATATATATATATATATATATTAATACACTATGTCAATTTTCATATCACATGAAATACTGACATGGATCTTGATGCACGCAATACCGCCTTGGCTTGAGCTACCTACATCACCAAAATAGAGTATGTTACCTGCAACAATGGCATGGAATACAACTTGGCATACATAACATGCAACAACGACATGGCATACAATGAACACAACATTGACTTTATATAAATCATATTCTCATATATTCATATATATAGAGTTAGTTAAATTATATAATTTTAACATGACCATTAAATGTAGTTATATGAATAGTAATAACTACTTTTCAGGTATTGTTTATAATCGATTTAATGTAAATAAAACATATTGATGATGATATATAATATTTTTGGTAATGTCATTTTACATCAAGATTACCATTTTATTAAATGAACCCCCGATAAAAATGAAATAAATTTATTAAAATTTTGAATATTAATTTAATAATTTAAATTAATTTTTTAATTCATAACTCCAAAATTATCCAAATGCTAATTTTTGAGATTTTTCTAAGAAACATCATTTTTTGTTAAATAGTGAAAAATTATGTTGTTAGTTAAAAACTACACATTTAGCTAATTAATTATTAATAATAAATTGTATTTTAATTTTTTTTAAGGTAACATTGGATAAATATTACATCTATAAATGAAATTTAATTAATTAGAACAAATTTCCGTTCGAAACTGAATATAAAATCATAACAAACTTTTAAAATTATTCTGTTATTAAAACTATGTTATTTTATTTGATCAACAGGATTACAACAAATATTAATTTTTTTCATCTCAGAATTGAATTTTTAAAATTAGATAGTCAACAATGTTTTCAGTCTAATATTTAGAGTATAATAATCCCACATTAATTTTTAACCAAAAATATTACTAAAAGTGATTAAAATTAGTAACATTAGTTAATGCCAAAATAATATTACATAGGGACTAAACCTTAAAATTAAGGGCCCCAAAAACATAGAAACATGTACAGCAACCACTAGAGATTCTTATTTCGGCCATAAATTTTTTATTATTGAGTTTTGGAGGTGTGTTATGACTTTTCTTATATGAAAACTTGTTCACAGAAAACTTGTTTGTAAACATTCCAAGTGAGTCCTTTTCTTTCATTAAAAATGGTCACCACTTCTACACATTCCTCACACATCCCAAACCTATTAATTTAGGCACATACCTGCCCAATATAATTCCCATACAATCCTACCTTTGAAAATGAATCCTCCCTTTTGTCACGAATCCTCTCAAGGAATCCTTTTGGCACAAACCAAAATTAGGTACTGGATTAAGAGGTAACGTCTTCTCTCCCGCTCATTTCCATTATTTTCTATCATCACCCCAACTCTCTGAATTCCATTATTGTTTGAAAAAACATTATAAAACATACAATATGAAGTTTTTATGCAATTATTTCCAACAAAACATACACAGACATCCATTTAATGGATATCGAACAAATTGTTTCTGTCTATGATAAACTTCTACCTCAAGAAATGATGATTGTTCATTTCTCCTTTACCACAAATCATGATGCCCATTATGATGGAAACCCTATTTATATATTTCATATATTATATTATTATTACTTTAAGCTTTTTTATTTATTTTAAAACAGACATCTCATTACATTCAATTTTGTGTAAATACGTTAATCTCATTTGAGGAATTGTGGACTGCTGACCCCTCAATGCGATGTGATTCATTCACACACCACATGGAATGTATTAAAGATGAGTATGATGAAATTATATTATATATATGATATATTAAACAAAATTTAACAATTATCTATATATTCATACATATATATACATATATCAGTTATATACTTTCATTCAATATGACAATAAAAACAGAAACAATGTTCATGCGTACGTACGACATACCATCTTTATGAACAATGTATTACATTTCATTCATTTGTATTATATAAATTTTTATAATTTAAATATAATTGATATATATGATATTTATATCACTATTTACATTATTGAATCATGATATATTTATATGAACAAATGATATAACAAATGAAGACACATTTGAAGAAGAGGAAAATATTACCCGAAATGAAACCTTAACATTAGATCAATAACAAGAGAGTAATATAAGGTCATAATAAAAAAATGTTATATAAGTAATAATATTTCAATATAACGAATTTATAAAGATTTATTGTTATTATACCTGATTCTTTTATGAATATAGAGACTGTTAATCCCCGAGGTAAGGGGATTTCATCTCAGTTTTAATTTTTGTAAGATACATGTTATAATTGAAACTCTTTCATTTTGTTTGGTGTATGTACTAAAAATAATTATATTATATTTATATTATACTTTAATTAATTTATATTAAAATTTATATTTTATGATCCTTATTTAATGGGTTTTAAGTTGAAAAAGTAACCAAATTTGTAAAATAGTTTAATCTCAATTTTCCTTCTTTGAGACTCATGTTTTTTTTGTACCAAAATTATTTTTTAAGGTATATATATTCACATTTTACATGTTATATCACTAATATATATGTTTTTATGATATTATATTCTTCATGGAACTTCCTTTTCATACATGGAGAGTATTATCCCAATATACCATGTTAAAAGTGTTTATTGAGAAAAACTCATGTTTTAGAATATTTACGTTTACACTTCCCTAGATAAAGTGTTATGATAAATATCTCATGAACACTTATGATTTTTCTTATCCTCTATTTTTTCAAGATATTTTCATGTGGTAGTATCATTTTTTCCACATATTGGTAATGAATAAAAAAATTGAGTAAAATCTAACTGCCTCTTTCTTCGGTCGGAAATCAATTATATTTAATGTCCATGTTTTCAAAAAAATCCAAAATGATTTTAAAATATCTGTTTTGATAATTTTCAATTAAATAGGATATTGAAAATATTTTTTTGTTTTTAGTTCTTTATTTACATTTTTTTTCAAATTTACATTCAACGAAAACGTTTTTCAAATGTTTTTTGGTTATAAAATGTATTTTTCAAAGAAGAAACAAATTTCTCCTCAAAAGTGTTTCAAGATTATTTTCCATCTATGATGACATTTGTTCATGTTACTAATTAATTTATAGAAAATAATCTATATATTCCATACATATTCTTTCTATGGATGTGTTATGATTAATGACATTTCTTTTATAAAGCTTGTCTCCCTTTTATAGGTTACATGTTTAAGAAACCTGATTCTTTTACTGGGTTATGCTTTAATGAAACAGTTATGAAACCTATCTATTTTACATAGATTCTAATGTTTTGAGATGTTAATGATACCCATTTCATTTAATTTATTATTATTTGATGATGATAAATCCTATTAATTTTTATGAGTCATGATATGATGAGTTTTTTATTATATTATGGAACATGTATGGATGTTTTTATTTTGAGATGTAAGGGACATATATATCCTTCTAATTCATTGTGTAATGATGGATGGATCATGGGTATAAATTTTATGTGAAAACCTGATTACATGTTCACAATGTTATGTATGGACTTGGGTACACATACATATTATTATGCACGATCGAAATTAAATGTTAAAAAATTATGAGTGAATCTTATTAAGTGTTCACAATGTTATGCATGGATCTGGTTCCATGTGCATCATTTTAGGTTTGAACCGGATTTCATGTTCACAATGTTATGTGTGAACCTCATTACATGTTCCAAATGCTATCCATAGACTTGGTCACATGTCCTTTAGATAATGCGTGAACTTGATTACATGAACATAAGATAATGAATGGTCTTGGGTTTTATCTCCTAATGATAATGTGTGAATATGATTAAATGTTCAAAATGTTATGCATGGACTTGGTTTCAAATCCATAAGGTTTAGTGTGAACCTAATTAAATGTTCACAAGGTTATGTAGAGACCTTATTGCATGTCTACAAGTTTATGTTGGGGCATTATTTCATGTCTATAACTTAATAAGTGAACATGTTTCCACTCATACATGTTCACTACGTTATAAAACAACATTCACATCACAAAATCCATGTCCTTTACTTGGTTATGCTTCCTTTGAAAAGTAAATTATTTTCTTATGATTCGTGTATTATGAAATGTCATTCTGTATTAGGTATTCTAATATATAGTTCATGATCATCAAAAGTTATGTTAATGTTCCACAAAATTTTTTACGTTATGAATATTCTTTATTTACCCTTACTAAGAATGTATACTCACCTCATTCACAAATTTACATTTCCTAGCTTACGAAGAATGGTTTAAGGTAGAAGTACTAAAGGTGAAGATCATTATGGGATTTGTTGAAGATCATTCACTAAGAGGGGTTATTTTCATTTTAGGATTCTGAAGAGACTAAACTATTATGTTCCTCATGCTTGTATAATTGTAATTTAATGAACATTCATCTAAAATAATGTAATATTCATATATGATAAGACTGGGTACCTATTGTTCGTATCAATGGAAAGGGTCATTCAAGATTTGGAAACTAGGATAATAGAACTTTAATGAGATACCTAGCATTATTTATAAGGATATATCTAGGGATGTCTCTAAGGATAAATATATGGATGAGTTAACATTTAGGAAAATGTCCTAGAATTTTGGTGAAGTATAGCCTAATTGGTTTTCTAGAAATACATCCATGTCTAGATACTACACATGGATATGGCACTGGAATATATATATCTATAGGTACTGTAATAGCATTCTCAATCTATGAATCAAACTAATTTTCAAAAATATCCAAGGTGAGAACAATAGTTGGTTGAGTCCTTCTTGAGGAATCCTCTACCTTATTTCAGCAGGTAATATAATCCACTTATTGATGAACACTAGATCCAAACCACATAAATTATATTCTTGGTTCTCAAATTTCTACATCATGAGTAAGTAATTATAGATATTTATCCATTAGAATGTGAAGCACTCCAGTGGTGGACTCTAATCAATAATACAAGTAAGTAAGATATAATTTAATCCATGTACTGGGAAGAGTTCATGAAATTATTCTTTAATAATTACTTTCCTTTTGTTCTTTATATGATGATAAAAAAGGAGTTCCACGAGTTGAGGAAAATAGATGATGAATCTGTTGGTACTTATGGGGATAATTGCACAAGACATGGAAGGTATGATTCTGGTATTATCATCCAACCATAAAGTAATGTTGATAGGTTATTTAGTAGATTAAATCAATGTCTGAGAAGGTAGTTGTCTATAAGAGACTCCAGTATCTACAAAGAGATTGTGGGTTGTGTGATCATAGTTTAAATCGAGGTTGGATTAACTTATAAATATCATGGCTTTAATTATATTATGAAGATGGAGTTCAAAGGGGGATCTAAAAACCATGGATATAAAAAAAGATTTCAAAGAACAACATTCCAAAACTATGGTAAAGAACACTTACAAGAGTGCCTTAAAGTAATGAGAAGGAGTTTTATGTATGGTAAACATGTCCACCTAGAAAATAAATTTATAAGTGATGTGAAGAATAAATTATATGAAATTAGTGGATAGGAATCTCAAAAAAAAATTATCGACCCAAAATTTATTGTTTCATGTGTGTTGATATTAATATTTAAGAAAATCATTTCCCCAATCTAATGGATAATACAGATGATAATCCACAGATGTTTTAGTGGAAAAATGATAATGTTAAATCTTATACAATCACAATGGATGAAGTGAACAATAAAAATTAAGGTAAAACATATCCTTTACCTCATAGTTTGGAGGATAATTTTTGATTTTGTTGGAATAATTTTTATGATAATAATCTTGGTCATCTATTATTGTAATTTAATATGATTTTATCCATCTATGTGGACATGGGATAAACAAATCACATTTAATGTTTTTTTGTTTTTTGGATGATCCCAAGTATCCAATAAAAATGTATTTGGTATATGATAATATAATATTTAAGGAAGAAAGGAGGAATTACATTTCAGAAGTGTCATAAGGTTAAAATTTATGGAATGACTATGTTAAAATCTAGATGAAGTTAATAATATTAAAATGTTATCTTTCAATATTAGGATTTATTCATATTGTATATCTTATTCAAACTCCTTTGTGTTGATGATAACTGATGACAAATTTAATGTAATATCATATATCTCATGATATGTGAGTACTTCAAGAATGAGAAAGTAACATTTCATTTTAGAGAGAGAGTTGAAGTGGATCAATGAAATATAAAGAGTTACATTGTCCTAAAATCATGCAAGTACATATTTTCATGAAAATTTGTTAACTTTGGAAAAATTATCTACAATGTAAAAATGTGGTCATAGTAATTTCATTTCCCAAGAATCATAAGGTCCCTTGCTTGATCAAATATTTATGGATTTTTTATTTTAACTTTATCCTGACCTTATTCCCTATCACTATCTATAAAAACATGATGGTATATTTCCATTTCATGTGCATGTTTTCACTTCCCTCCAATATTATCTAATTTGGTAATCTTGTTATGAGTTATCCTGGGAAACCGTTGGGGTTCAAAATTTTCATTTTTAAATAATGATTTAGTATCCATTTTTATGATATATGTTTCTATGAATGATACATTCATGTATTAATACTTTGAAACCCAAATGAATTTCGAGGTTGAAATTCAATTTAACGGGGTATAATGTAACACCCCTTGAGAATTTGAAATATTTTTATTTTCATTAATTTATCTTTTCAATAATATTCATTTCACATGACCCAATAAAAATTTCATTATATTTATATATTATAACACTAAGTCAGACATTACTTTCACATGAATTACCAACTTTTCTTGTGCAACATTCAATAAAGACATGGCTTCCACTACCTGCAACACTGATTTGGTATACATTAAATAAAAATCTAGCTTTGTATAAGACATGGCGTACATTACATGGAACAACGAATTAGAATAAAATGCACACAACCATGAGTTTCTACGAATAATCTTCTTACATGTGTATCTATAGTTATTTTAAAAAATAAATTATAATGTAATCATTAAAAATAGTTATAATAATAGTAAAAATTACTTTTAAAATTTTTTATTATATATATATATTAATTCATATTGATAATGAAAGATAATATTTTTGGTAATGTCCTTTAGTGATAAAAAAATGTTTTTTTTGAATAAATATGATTTATTAATAAAATTAATTTTAGACACATATATAAATTTAATTTGATATAATAAAAATATATTTTAATATAAAAATAAAAAATTATCCTTACGTTATTTTTTTGTATTTTTATGAGAAACATCATTTTTTGATGGATAATGAAAATTATACTTTTAGTTAAAAACAACATCTTTCTAATTAATAATAAATTCGAAATGATATTATAATTTTTTTTAGGTCATATTAGATAAATATGAAATATATTAATAATATTTATTTCATTAAAATAAATTTCACATTGAAACTGAATATAAAATCATAACTAACTTTTGATCTTTTTTCTATATTAAAACACGATTAATTCATCCCGTATGTGGGATTTTAACAAATCATAATTATTTTTTTTTTGAAATTTAATTTTGAAATTAAAAAAAAACCATCGTATTCATTCTAATATTTATATTGTAATAAGGCCAAGTTATTTTTTTCCCAAAATTATTAGTAAAATTGACTAAAATTAATTACAACAATTAAGGACAAATTAAGCTTAAATATGGACTAAAACTTAAAATTAATGTTCTAAATGACATAGAAACATGTCCAACATCTATTAAAAATATGTATTATGGTCATAATCCTTTAGAAATCCTATTTGGTTAGTTCAGAATTACTTTTTTAAGTAAGAACATGTGCAAACCAAACATGTTTCTAAAAATTCATTGTGAGTCATTTTACATCACTATAAAAGGCCACCATCTCTACCCATTATTCACAACTATCAATTAAATTGTAAATGGAAAATACCTATCCAATCCACTTCCAATAAATCCTACCTTAGAACTTAAATCCTTTGTATGGTCAGAAACATTCTTAAGAAATCCTTTTGGCACGAACCAAAAGGAGTTACCCAATTAAGAGGAAACATGTTCTCTCAGACTCATTTCTGTTATTTTCCCTCTTCACCCCCTCCAATATATTTATTCTATTATAGTTTTAATACACCAGTAAAATAAATATACTATGATATTTTTATGTAAATATTTAGTCATACACTTGCAAAAACCTCCATCTAAGGGATATCGAACCTATTGTTTCTGTGTACGACGAACTACTTCCTCACAAAACGATAAATGTTCATTTCCCATTTACAACCAATATAGATGGAAAATATAATGGAAAATAAATTTATATATGCCATATATTAAATTTATTATGTCTTTAATATTATTAATTCATTTTATAACACATGTCACTTTTTATTCCAGTTGGTGTTAGTATGATAATCTTGTTTGGGAAACTGTTGACTACATCCCCCTCAAAGCGACGAGATTTTTTCACACACCACATGGAATGTATTAAGTATGAGTATAGTAAAAATATTTTATATTTATGATATATTATTGATACTATAATACGGATATATATATACATACATACATATACTTATTTCATTTACGTACATTCATTCAATACTACAAGAAAAGTGGACACATCATTCATGTGTACGTTCGGCGTACCGTCTCCATGAACGGTGTTGTCCATTTCATAAATAATTATTATATAGATTATTATAGTACATATATAATGCATATAAAATATATTTATATCCTGATTTTCAGTTTTTTAGTCATCATATAATTGTAATAACCAATGATATAACAAATTAAGACACATTCGAAGAACAAATAGAATATAGCCCGAAGTGAAACCTTAACATAGGATCAATGTCATATGGTAATATAAGGTCATAATGAAACCATATATGGTAATAGATATAAAATTTTTATTTATTAAATGATTTATAATAATCTAATAGTTATTATACCGTATGATGTATGAGTACGGAGAGAGTCAATATACAGGGTTAGGGGATTTCATCTCCCTTTTAATTTCCATGAGATCCATGTTAGGTTCGCCACTCATTAATTTTTTGTGGTGTATTTAATGACTATAAATTTTTTCTATGTATCATAGGCATAAATTTCCGTGTACTCAAATTTCAAATTTGTGATCCTTATTTGATGGGTTTTATTTACCAAACGTAACGAAATTGGTAAAATATTTTTGTCTCAATTTTCCATCTTTGAGACTCGTGTTCTATTATGCACCTAAAATCATTTTGGAGGTGTATATATTTCCAATTTACATGTATATAATTAATCTCAATATTTTGATGAAATTATATTACTAATTTAATTTACATTTCTTACAAAAGGAGTATGATCCTAAGAAACAATTTTATAAGAGTTTGTTTGAGACAATCTCATTGGTTTTCAAGATTGTATACATTTATTCTTATATTTATGAAATATTATGATATATCTCTCAAAAAAACTATTGAATATACTTATCCTATGTTTTTTCAAGATATAATCATGTTCAAGTACCATTATTTCACTCTTTGGTGCATAAAAATATTTTTATTTAAAATATGATTGTCTCTCTCTCTCTCCGGTCATAAATCCTATTATATTTGATGATGATGTTGTGAAAAAAAAATTTGAAAAATATTTCAAAAGATCCATCATAGTAATTTTCATGGATAAATGATTTTAAAAATGATTTATTGTTTCAAAATTTTCCTTTATATGTTTTCTAAGCTACATTCTAAGAAAATTGTTTTCTAATTGTTTTATTTTCTGAAAATAAGTTTTTAAAGAAGAAAGGATATTCTCCTCAAAAAAAATTTCAAAATTTTTACCAATATAATATGAAATCTGATTATGAATCCATTCTATTTTCCATAGGTTATGATGTGGGGAAATTTTAATGATACCAATTTTATTTCTTGGTTTGTGATTTGATTTTTATAAAACCTATTTCTTTTTATCTGTTATTATATGATGAATGTTTCATTATCTTATGGAACATGTATAAATGATTTTATTATAAGATATTTGAGAAATATATATCCCTCCAATGAATTAGGTAATTATGGATAATGTTGAGTCATTAAGGTTTCCTTTTGAATTTTCACTTTTTATATGTTTTGAAAATCACAAACACTCAAGGAAAACATCATTTCCCAAAAGATTTATCATTTTAGAGAATATTTTCCTTCCCAAGGAAATTTTATCCCTATAATTGTTTTCATTGTTCATGATTTCGTTTCACAAAACCAAATTATTTTTATTTCTAAGTCTGAGATTTAGTTTCATTTCTAAATACTCATAATCCTATAAGTAATTAGATATAATAAATTTTGTTTTTAGGTTCTGAAATCAGATTCTACATTTTATGAAATTCAGATTCTAAAATCTCTATAATTCAGATTCTGAATTCTTTGATATTCAGATTCAAAATTCTCTAAAATTCAAATCCCGAATTCTCTAAAATTCAGATATGAAATTTTCTGAAATTCATATTCCAAATTATCTAAAATTCATGTTCCAAAATATTTGAAATTCAGATTATGAATTCTCTAAAATTCATATTCCAAATTCTTTGAAATTAATATTCCAAATTCTTTGAAATTCGTGTTCCAAATTCCACTTAATTCAGGTTCCAAATTCCTTAAAATTTAGACTCATTATTCAATAGAATTCATTTCGAAATTATTTTTACTTTAGACACCTAATTCCTTAAAATTCAGCTTCTTAATTACATATAATTTGGGTTCTATATTCCTTATAATTCAGACTCTGATGTCTGTATAATTATGATTCTGAATTCCTTGAAAAACAGAATCTGAATTTTAATGTAATATAGACTCCGAATGATTATTTCTTAGACTCAAAAGTGTATTTTTCCTTAGACTCTGAATAATAGAACTGATTGAGAGACCATATATTAATTCCGCTTGTTATAGTTATGAATCAATGTCGTCCATTATGTTTGTAACTAACCATTGTCTGGGTGACACATGTACATGTCCCTCCTAAATTCAAGGAAAAATATAACTGTTGGAGGAGGCAGTCGACCGTTTGAGATATTCCTATAAATAGAATCTCATTTGAACAAGATCAAAAAACAACTGACTGATCTAGAACTCTAGAGATTACATACTACTGACGTGATTTCTATGTAGAGAGTGTCTCATGCCTTGTGCATACTGAACATCTTGATCATATTGTTTCATGCAACTCCAATTATTTTTGTGTACAATCGACGGATTCCAGGGATAGGAAGTTAGAGGTTCTGAATACCTTAATGTTTGAGGACTTCCTTGATATGGAAGACGGAGGTGCTGACTACCTTCATATTCGAGGGCTTGTGGGGATAGAAAGACAAACTCTGATATTTTTATCGAGGGATTACTCTAGTGTGTTAAAGACATAATTTCATGAAAATATTAATCAGTTGACCCATATCAAGGGTTTTTGTATACACTACTCTTTGGGTTAAATGTTTTCATACATGTTACTTGTATTGTTTCATGTTTGTTTTCCACTGCATTTTAATTAATAGTGGAAGTATAATTATCTTATACTTTCTTGTACTTTTATACTCTGGTTAGTAAGATTTTATACACATTAAGGTAGAATCATATTCCTTGTCAAGATTTCTTATGTTTCATTTCAAGAACCATATATCCAGAATCTGGAATGTTGGTGGAACTGATAGGTTTTGTGAATTTACTTTTTTACCTTTTTTAAACATAGTTTTCCATAAGGTTGAAAATGAACATTTTATAACCAATATTAAAGGTTCCAAAAAATGTTTTAAAGGACACAATTCACCACCCCCTATTGTATATTGAGCATTTACATCATTATTTCAATCCTACAATTCGTATCAGAATATCTATCTGAAATACTTATATTCACATATATGTTTTCTTTCTCAATTTTCAATGTTCTATATTTTCCATTCTTTAGAATTTTATCCATTTTTTCAAAACTTTTCTATTAACTAGTTTCTGTGGAATGATATTTTTAATTATATGGAATGAATGAATGTTGGTTCGATTGAAAATCTTAATCCTACTAGACATCCTATATTTTATGGTATTGATTATGAATATTGAATAGATCATATAATGAATTTTTATTAATACTGGAGTGGAAAACATAGTTATGCTTACTGAAGATTACAAGATTCCTAATAAGGAATTCAAAACATTTACTAATCAAGAAAAGTCATAATATCAACGAAACGACAATTTACGAAAAACATTGATGTGTTCAATGACTAGGAATATATGTAGCCAGATTTGTTCTTCTAAATCTAGAAATTTTATTTCAATGAAATTGGAGGATACACATTTTTGTACATCCATGGTTATAGAATATAAAAGAGCTATGATTAGATCAGAATATCGTGGATTTCTATTTCCTTATGGAGAACCAGAGTTCAAGGTACAACAGAAGATTATGAAAATTGTTAACAGTTTACAATCCATGGGTGAAAAAGGATTAGATGATGAGGCACTTATAGAAAAGATTATAGATATCATGGATAATGAGTGGGAATCTAATAGAATAGTTATTGATGAGAATAGAAAAGTATCTTAGATTACTCTTGATGAGATTATTGGAACTCTTATTCAACATGAGATAGGAATGAAAAGATATTCATATATAAATAAGAAGAAGAATGGAAATGAAGTGTAGCCTTTATAACTACTAATGAAAATACTCTGGAAAGGGTTACAAGATCCAAGTCAAAGAAGGTTACTGTTTTATCTGAATCATGTGAAAGTGAACATTCTAAGTATGAACTGCCTAATCTTTCTCAAAGGATGAAATAGATAATTGTTAATAAATACTGTAAGTATAAATTTAAAAATAATGAAATGAAGAACAATAAAGTCTTTGATGTTACTTGTAATGAATCAAGAGAGCATGGAACATAAGGCCACATTATCTTATGCTTAAGAGAAAAGATAGAAAGGAAAATAATACTAAGAGAAATAGAAAGAAGTAATACAAAGCTAAAGCTAAGAATGTTTTGAAATTTAATGACACCTGGAGTGAATGTGGTGTAGAATATTTTGAGGAATCTTTAGTGTATAAATCTTCTGATTAGAATAATCTTGGTTTACTATCTATGTTACCTATTGAAAATCATTGTTTAATGCCCAAGGTACACAATGTTGAATCCATGACCAATGTATCCCTGAATTCTAATTATAATGGAAGTAAATACTATGAATATTAGATTGAATAATCTTATTCTAATGAAGATAATACTTTACCTACTTATGAAGAAGTGTCTGGGTTTTCTATTCTCATTGAGAATGAATATTCTAAAGTCATGAAAAATCATGCTAAGGAAAAATCTAGGATTTCAATTCTTATTAAACAAGTGGAAGATCATTCTAATGAACTTGATATGAAATTTTTTTTTATTTAGAATGTGTTTCAAAAACCCATGAAGATGTTAATTATGATAAAAATAAACTTTCTAAGGATCTATAAAATGTAATTTCATAGAAAAATGTTTTAGAGACTAACTCATGTGCAAAAACTGAATATTTGAGGAAAAAATTTTCTTTATTAGACTGAAGTCTGAAATATTTTCCTTTATGAAGTGTTTGTCAAACATTTCATTGGGTAAGGAAAACAATCAAAATATGTATCCCCAAATTCAACCTCAAAGTAATAATTCTGGATTTGGTTATACATTTTCTAAACTGATTTTTAGTAATAAATGTTTTGTTCTTCAAAGTGATCCATTCTGCACTATGTGTCAGTGTGGTGGGCATTGGAAAAAAATTGGTCCTTAAACAAAACTCAGTCCTTAGGTTTTCGTAAAGCATATTTTTCAATGAAAATGTGGGTTCCTAAAAGTTTTATTTATAAAGTTTCCGGATCCAAGAATGTTATGGTTCCTAAAGTATAACATTATTATTTACAGGAATGTAATGATCGTACCAACAGTAATACATGGTACATGGATACATCATGTTCTCGACACATGACTGGTAATAAAAACTTCTTTGAACATATTATCAATATGAAGGGAGGAAAAGTTACTTTCAGAGATAATTATCAGTGATAAATTATTAGTATAAGTAATATTGTTTATATTGGAAAAACATTGATTTCGAATGTTTTATTTATGAAGGGTCTTAGATACAACCTTATTAGCATAAGTCAGTTATGTGATGAAGGTTACCGTGTGATTTTTAAGAATTATAAGTTTTTAGTATACAATTTGAACTAAGAGTTTATAATTTTTTCTCATAGGCAAGAGAATGTAGACACACTAAACAAACAAGACCCTAGGAGTCAATATTTACCTTGTCTTAGTGCAATGGAATACAATTCTTGGTTATAGAATAGAAGGTTAGGACATTAAAACATTAGGAACCAATGAAAACTCTCTAGGAGAAGACTAATTAAGGATCCATCAGAGCATTTATTTGATTCATCAAAAGTTTGTGATCCTTGGAAATATAGAAAGAAAAATAAATTATATATTAAATCATTCGGTGTAGTCTCAAATATTCATGCATTACAATTGGTGCATATGGATATTTTTGGTCCAACACAAACTAGAATCATTGGAGGAAAATATTATGTATTTTTCTTAGTTACTTATTATACTTTATTTACATGGGTCTACTTTCTAGTAAATAAATCTGAAGATTTTTCTTATTTCAAGACTTTTTGAGCCCACATTAAAAATGAGAAAAACCATCATTTGAAAACTATTATAGTGATAATGGAGGAGAATTACAAAATTATGAATTTGAAACTTTTTATAGTAGAAAAATAATTACTCATAACATCATAGCACCAAGAACTCCTCAACAAAATAGTATTCTTGAAAGAAGAAATGCAATTATTCAAGAGATAACAAGAACCATGTTGAGTGAATATTCGGTAGTTAGACTTTTTTGGGATGAATTTGTATGTACTGTTTGTTATACTATAAATTGTGTTTGATTAAAAAATTTCTTAATAAATTTTTTTATGATTTATGGAGTGGTTGAAAACCTAGACTTTCATACTTCAAGGATTTTGGTTGCAAGGTATTCACTCTAAATTCTAAAGATAATCTACACAAATTTTCACTCAAATCTGATTGATGAATTTTCTTAAGCTACTCTATAAACTCTATGGAATATAGTGTTTTCAATAAAAATAATCGTACTGTTGAAGAAATAGTACATGATAAATTTGATGAAACTAATCGCTTTGTTTTTAAACAACCTCAACAAACATATTTCAATGTTCTTTCAAAAACTAATTATCAACCCTTGATAGATGATTCTTCTGATAAGGAAAATTTTCAAGATAATGTTCTGGAAACATTTACCCTAGATGATTTCCTTCCAAATATTGATGAGAAGGTTTTAAAAAACCCAAATCAGTTGTGTCATAAAAATAATCATAGTGATAGTATCATTGGTGATGTAAATAAACCTATTAGAACTAGAAGATCATTTTTAAATTAAGTAGAACATCTAGTATTTCTTTCCCAACTAGAAAAAAAAAAGAATCGATGAAGCATTAAGTGACAATGAATGGATAAAAGCTATTCAAGATGAGCTAAATGAATTCTAATGGAATAAATTTTGGACCATTGTTGAAATACCTAAGGAAACTTATGTCATTGAATTAAAATGGGTCTTCATAAATAAGTGAGATGAGAATCGAATCATAGTATTAAATAAATCAAGATTGTTTGCTAAAGGCTATAATCAACAAGAATGAATAATCTATGAAGAAACCTATGCACCAGTTGCTAGAAATGAATCTATTCGTATTCTAATTGCCTTTGCATCTTTCTTTAACTTCAATCTTTTTCTAATGGATGTTAAATGTGATTTCCATAATGGCTATTTTGAAGAAGATTTTTTTTTCAAAGAACCACCTCGTTTTGTAGATACAAAGCATCCTGGTCATGTTTTCAGCCATACAAAAGCTTTATATGGACTTAAACAAGCCCCTAGATCTTGGAAAGATAGAATTATAGGGTTTCTTCATCAAAACAATTATGCTAAGGGAAATGATGATCCATACCTTTTTATAAATATATAAAAGAAAAAATTTCATTGTTCAAATTTATGTTCATGACATTATATTTGGTTCAACTCATCAATCTTTAACTGATTCCTATGTGGATCTAATGAAATATAAGTTTAAAATTAGTATGATGGGTGAGTTAACATTTTTCCTTGGATTTTAAATTTCTCAAAAACCAGAAGGAATATATATATCACAAAATTAGTATATTAAGGATCTTCTTATAATGTATGGATATGACAAGACTAAGGGTATAAGTACCCCGATTGGTACCTCAAATTCGCTTGATCTTGATGGTTCATGGAAACCAATATATCAATCATATCTTAGTGGTATGATAGTAATTCTACTTTACATGACATCTAGTCATCTAGACATAAGGTTTTTAGTATGCTTATGTGAAATATATCATTCCAATATTAAGAAATATTATTTAAAGGAAGTGAAAAATATTTTTCGCTACTTAAAAGGAACCATGGATTTAGAACGATTTTATACTTCTGGAAATAATTTGTTTAAAAAAAATAAGATGCCGACATTGGTGGATGTATATTGGATAAGAAAAGTACATCCGAACGTTATAATTTCATAGGTGGTTCATTAGTTTCAGGGTCTCTCAAAAGGCATCACTATGTAGCACTTACCATAGCTAAAGCTGAATATGTAGTATCTTGAAGTTGTTGTGATCAAATGTTGTGGATGCAACACACACTCATAGAATATGGTATGAGTTTTACCAAAATAGAAATATTGTGTGATAATACCGGTTCCATTGGCTTATGTAAAAACCTTTCACATAAATCTTGTGCAAAACACATAGATATTCGGCATCACTTTTTTAGGTATCACTCTCAAAAAAGAGAAATCATTTTTCAATTTATCAGAATGCAAGATCATCTTCCTGTTGTTTTCACAAAATGTTTACCTTTCGATAGATTTTAATATATTAAACAGAAGTTAAGAATGATAACCATAAGGTAATATTCTTTATTACCTTCTTTTAAAAACCTATCTATTTACAATAAGAAACCTCATTTTATACGGGGTTCATTTTTTAGTAGTCTAAATTTTTAGTTGTCTAAAATTTTCGTAGTCTAAATTTTTTCATAGTAAATATTTTTCATAGTCAAAATTTTTTGTTGTCTAATTTTTTTAATCATCATTTTTTCATAGTAAATATTTTTGTAGTCAAATGTTTTCATAGCCAAGATGAATTTTCCTCATTACGAATAATATTCCTTGAAATCTGAAAGGTATGTTTTCCTTCCAAAGATTTCATATTCATCATTATATTTGATGGTATTTTTTTCTTGTTCAAAAAACTGTTTTGGATTTATTTTTTCTTAAATCTGATTGTTTTCCTTAAAAAACTCAAATGACCGGAACATATAAAAATCCTCCATCGGTTATCATCTGAACCGTCAGACTATATCATATGTTTTTCAACCATTGGATCATCCATGGATGTTGAATCGTTGCTTCAATCTGCTATATAAGAACTCCCCGATAGTTGTCCCACATTGGTTTCTCAAGCTATTACGTGTTGAAATTATGTCTATGTATTTAAGGCTGTTCTGAATAATCAAAAGATTCCACAGTTCTAGATGTCAGCTGAAGCCTCTCCTCAAAAAGAAATGTAAACTTTTAAAGAAATACTTGTGTGGCGGATATACCATGAATGGTTGGTCGATCTGATATATTATGATATGTGTGACTCTGTCATACCTAATATTGTCAAGTATAATTATTGTGAGAGAGTGTGTGTATCAAGACTGATGGAAAAGGATCTGGTGTATCCAGAATTTATGGGGGAGTTCAATGAAATAGTTATCCTTCTCTATAAATGAGGGAAGGATAAATTTTTATTCAACATTTATGGAAAGACTAACTCTCTTTGATACAGCAAGGTAGTGTGTCTGATTGGTATTTCTAACGAAGGTGAAGCATAGTTTTGTACTCACAAACTTCCTGATGAATCTGAATCTTTTGATAAGGAAAAGGTAATAGAGTGACTTGGATTGAAAGGTGTGAAGACTATGAATATCATTCATCTCTATACAAATTTCTATAATCATTAATTTTGGGTTCAAGGTTTTATAATTCCATGGAAATGTGATAAGGATACTCTGAAGACGAGTGATATATATATCTTGTATTTCTTGGTGAACCTTATAAAGATAAACTTGGTTAAGAATATCATGGTGACAATTGAGAATATAATGAATGGATATATAAAGTCTTAGATTATTTTGTATCTGGATATTCGTTCAATGATTATTTTTTATTGACATATGTCATTCAAAATTCCAGGCAGTTCCAAGCTGATAAATTACAAAGTGATGTTGCTAAGTGATGAAACCGTAAGGAGAATGAAAATTGGTTTTTCTAGTGAATCCTGAAAATTCTATGGTCTTTCTGAAAAAGAAATAAAATCTTTTTCATAGAAGATGTAAATGGGTGAAACCTATAATAAAGGTGGAAGCAAAAGGGAGAATATAGAGTTGGAAGAGAAAACAAAAACTCATGTGGCCATGATAACTCTTTCCGCACCTCCGATGTTGAAGAAGAAAAAATATTATCCTGATGTCGTAGTGGCTATGCAGAGAGAATGTAAGAAGAACTAGAAGGAAGGGGAGCCTACGTTTGGCTTGGACCCTATTAAGGAAAAAGGTTTGAAGGAGATGGCTACTAAGAATCTTGAGAAGAAAAAGAAAGAGAATAAGAAAAAGAAGAATTTATCTAAAGCTGAGATTGTACAATCACTTCTCAAAGATGATGATAGAGCATCTGAACAAATTCCAGTACCAAAATCGTTTTTGATATAACCATTTGTAGAGACTCCAAGAAAGAAAGTGGTGGTTCTGGCATGACATCATGAAACAAATAGTGATGATGAAGAGGTGGAAGTGGAAATAGATGAAGAAGAAGAGGAAGAAGAAGAGGGAAAAGAAGCTGATGGTATCATAAAGCAAGTTGAAGACTACCATGATAAAGAAAGTCTGCCTGTAAAATTATTAATCCGGACTTCTCAAGAAGAATCCTTAAAAATTTATACATGAGGAAATTATGAGAGTGGTGAAGAAGAAGTGAATAATCCAAAAAATGAGGAATGTCATAATCATGATTTTATTCATCTAAGAGATCTAGTGGATGATGCAAATAAATAAGAAGGTGAGGAAGATAAGATTTTTTAGCTATTTTATATCGAGAATGAGTCTCCCAATGAACAAGACATTATTCCAAGAGCTGAAAAGGGAAATCAGGTGGAAGTAGATACACCTAGTAAATCTGTCGTAAAGAAGATAGATGTTAGTTCTTCATCAAAGAGGAAAAATAAAGTCATAGAAAAATAATTCTCAACATCCAAACATTTGATTCAGAATCATCTTCCCTCAAACATGATTTTTTTGCTCAGTATTTGAAAAATCTGTTTGGTACTATTCCTTTATTCCCAAGAATAGATTCAAGATGCCATATTCTTCATCATATGATAAATCAGAAGTCAGATTCAGTTTCCATCATGATGGGAAATTTTGTTTCACTAGAGGTAGATTTTAAGACCTTCCTCATTGGTTATGATTCTCATAAAAGATCGTGCATGAAGATGAAAAGATTATCATAGAAGATGATACAAGAAATTTGAATCATTGAGGAATTTCATGTAATGTAAATGATGAATTTGATACTGAAGATGTGGATATCAAGGACCTTTCAAGTAGTTTTGAGTAAAAGATAAGCCTTGAAGATACTACTCAAAAGACAGAATTTACTGATTTGAATAAAAAGCCAAATTTTGTGCCCATGAATTGGAAGAGGGAAAGAGATTTGATACTAGAGATTGATGACAAGATTTATAAAAAAGAATATGGCTTGAATGTTCTTTAAAGAAATTATTAAGGCTTGGGAAGACAAAATTAAATCCTTCGTGAAGAAAAGTGATGATAGGGATCTCTTGCTAAAGTGTGCAGAAGAGGATCAAAAATATCTGAAGAAGCTAAAAACTATTGTGAAGAAACGGATGCCGAAAGAGAAATAAGGGTAATTTATATCCATTGTGATCTTATGTTATATTTTCCTCATTGTACAAATACTTTTAGTCTTAATGGAATTTTGGTTGTTCTCCATATGTTGTGTGGTTTTGTACTAATATGTCTTGTTCCAATTTTTCCATTCCCTCTATTGCTTTCTGAAAATCACATATGGGGAGAAAGGAATGGTAAATAGAATATAAAGTAAAGAAGATATTTCCCTATTTAAGGGTGAGTTCATCTAGAGGAATGTTCTTGTCAATGATGTTTTTCAAAAGTAGTAAAATGAAAAAAATTATACTTGAAATCAAGAATTTGATCTTTAGTGATTCCAAAGCATAAGGGGGAGTTTGTCTTATTCAATATGATCCATAAGTAAAGCGAGATATTTTTTTATTTTAAATACCCTAAATTTTCTCTGTCCTTTGATTCTTTTTATTAAGGATGTTTGTGCATTCCAAATATGGAGAGACTGTTGATTCAATAAGGGTTCCTTTTGACTTTTCCATTTCTTTATGTTTTGAAAATATGAAACACTCTATCTCAAGGAAACTTTCATTTCCCATAAGATTTATCTTTTAAAAGAAAATTTTCATTCCCAAGGAAATTTTATCCCTATCATTGTTTACATTGTTCATGATTTAGTTTCACTAAACCTAACTCTTTTTATTTTTAAGTGTAATATTTGGTTTCATTTTTAAAACATCGGAATACTATTAATAGTTAGATATAATGTATTCTGTTTTCAGGTTCATAATTCAAATTTTCGAATTCTCTGAAATTAAGATTTCAAATTCTCTGAAATTCAGATTCTAAATTCTCTAAAATTTAGATACCAAATTCTATGAAATTTAGATTCTGAATTCTCTGAAATTGAGATTTGAAATTCAATGAAATTTATATTCTAATTTTTCTGAAATTCAGATTTTTAATTCTTTGAAATTCCAATTCGGAATTCCTCATAATTCCATTTCGGAATTCCGTCGAATTCAGAATCTGAATTCCTCAGAATTCAGGTTCCGAGTTCTTTCGAATTCGTACATCGAATTCTTTAGAATTTATGTTCATAATTACATATAATTTAGGTTCTAAATTCTTTAGAATTCATACTCTGATGTCTATATAATTCTAATTCTGAATTCCCTAAAAAAATTGAATCTCAATATTCATATAATATAGACTAGGAAGAATTTTCACTTAGACTCTGAATTTTATTTTTCCTTTGACTTCGAAAAATAGAACTAGTTGAGCAATCATATTTTACATACCCTTGTTATAGTTATAAAATGAATTCATGCATTATATTTCTAACTAACCATTGTCTGAGTGACACGTGTATAGGTCCCTCCAAAATTAAAGTAAAAATAAGACAGTTGGATGAGGGAGACAACCGTTGGAGAAATGCCAATAAATAGAAGCTCGTTTGAACTAGTTCAAAAACAACTATCTGATCTAGAACTTTAGAGATTACATGATATTGAAGTGATTTCTAGAGAGAGAGATAGTCATGCCTTGATTGTACTGAACATCTTGTTCATATTTTTTCATGTGACATCGATTCTTGTTGTGTTTAATCGAGTGATTTTGGGTATATAAAGAAGGAGGTTCTGACTACCTTATTGTTCGAGGTCTTCCATGATAAGGAATACATAGGTTCTGACTACCTTGATGTTCGAGGGCTTACGAGGATGGCATGACATACACCAATATTCTTATCGAGGGATTACCCTGGTGTGGGTAAGACATACTTTCTTAAAATTATAAATCACGGGATATTTATCCAAGATTGTTGGATACCCTACTCATTTGGTTAAAAGATTTAATACTTGTCACTTGTTTTGTTTAAAGGTTTTTTCTATTGCATTTTTATTAATAATGAATGTATAATTATCTTATACATTTTTGTATTTGTATACTCTGATTAGTAAGATGCTATATGCATTAATGTAGAACATTTTTCCTTGTAAACTTTTCTTATGTTTTATTTCTGGATCCATATATCTGGAATCTATAATTTTTGTATAACTAGGGGTTTATATATTTTACCTTTTTTAAATTTGATAAACAATATTTTCTTGATGGTTAAAAATAGTCATTTTATAACCATATTTAATGGTTCTAAAGGAATTTTTAAAGGATAAAAATCACCCCTCTTTTATATTGAGAATTTATATAATTATTTTGATCCTACAGATAACTCATGAGTATAAATGTTTTGTGGGAACTAGATAAAATGTTCACAATGTTATGCAAGGACTAGGTTGCTTGTCCAACAATTTATGGGGGATCCTGATTTGATGTTCATAATGTTATTAGTGAACCTTATTTCATGGTCTCAATGTTAATATTATATCTGGTTTCATGTCTATATTTTTCTATGTGTACCTAAATACTTGTTCATAATGTTATGTGTGAACCTAACTACATGATCACAATGTTATTCATTGACCATGTTATATGTCCCTTAGGTAATGTGTGAAACAGATTATACTTTGATAATGTTATGCATGGTCTTCATTTTCCATCCATAAGGTAATGCATATAATTGATTACACATTCCCAATGTTATGCATGGACTTGGATTCACATCTATAAGGTTATTAGTGACATTGATTACATGTTCAAAGTGTTATACATGGACCTGGTTTCATGTATATAGGTTGATGTTGGACACTTATTTATTTTCCTTAACATAATGAGTGGATCTGTTTCTAATTATACATGTTTAGAATGTTATAAACCAACATGTGTTCCAAAAATTCCATGTCATTTCATATGTTATTATTCCCTTGACTATGATCTTTATTTATTTATTATTCATGTCTTATAAACTTTCACTCTTTAATATCATCTATATTTTTCAGGTCATTTTCTGCAAATGTTTTTCCTTAAGTTCAATACCCTATTATTCATATTATGCATTTCATTTATTTAATCATACTGAGAATTTGAGCTCACCCCTTTCTTATATTTCGGTTCCCCAGGATATGAAAAACAATATGTAGAAGTACAAAAGATAGAGATCTTTATGGGAGATGTTGAAGGTATTCTATAAGGATAAAAGATTTTTGTTTCCATGTTTCTAATGATAATAAACTATTACGTTCCTCGAGCATGTATTTCTATAATTTACTAAATATTCATCTAAGATGATGTAATTCCCATGTATTTAAATATAGAGTCACTATAATATGAGTCAAAAATTAGTGAGTAGAACCTCAATAAGCAAAAATTTATGATTTAGTGAATATTTATACTAAATAGAAATATATTAGTGAATAATAACTAGTATTGTTTTTTCCCACAATAAAAGACCACTCACTAGAATTAAACACATGAAACATTGACCAGATATCAAAATGTAATCATTAGTTAAGTATCCATGTGATATGCCTCTCACCAAGTACCATATCAACTATAAATTCTCCAAAAAGGGAATAATGGTTGAATAAAGAATAATAGAATTCTTATACAACATGGGAAAAAATATTTATCCTGATTTAGGATATACACACCTTCTATGTAAAAACACTAAAATATAAAATAAATATATATGCATAATTTATTTGAGATATAAGTAAATATTTTAATCATAACTCAAACATGAAGATAAAACCACTATATGAAAAATGGCACCCAGTATATATTTTTCAAAAATTACATGGCAGTTTTACCTACCCTAAATTGATTCCCAATGTTACATAAAACCACTATGTTTTATTGAGTTGACAATTAATTAGTGGTGGTCTTCTGGAAACTTGGTGAAATTATTAATAGCATCTGAATTGAAAAAAAAATATTATTTAATCAGGTCGTTCAACAACATGTATTATTCTAATATTAAGTGGTGGTTATGACCAACATCAAATATTTATTTCTGATATGAAAAATTATATATTTTTATGTAAATTATTAACATTTAAAACCACCATGAATTAATTTTTGTCATTTTATAATTACATACATTTACATTGAAGGGGTTTAGAAGTAAGTAGTTTATGTTTAAACAAACAATGGGAAGTTGAAAAGTTTAATTAGAAACATGTTATGACAATCTGTACCTTTATACACCATAATTCAGGACTTATTAAATAGTGGAAAGCATAACACAATCCCAAAAATTTTAAATTCTTCGTATCATTGGGTAATTACATATATAAAAAATAACATGAAAAATGGATACAAAAAAGATTAATTAAATTTTTTATAGCATGCTCTTAAATTCATTTGATTGTCTAAACCAACACTGGATAACCTGGGGACATATATATGAAATGGGTGAGGTATAACACTTTATAAGGGAACAATAAATTCATATATTTTTTAATTCAATACATGTAAGTTAGTAGGAGTATCAAGGTCACATATATGAGGTGATAATAAAATCATAAACATCAAGGCATCATAAAATATGATAACATCAAGTAAACATAGAAATATGGAAACAACATAAAACATAACATTATAATAATAATTCAATTCCAATAACTATGAAATTGTAATATTTTGGGCTTGGTATGAAATAATATGAATCATAAATGAAGTATTCTATGATAAAAACATTATACAATGCAATATATCCATTTATAATTTTATCCCCACCTATCAAATTAATTTAGTGTACTTGTATTTTTGTGATACTTAGATCATACAAAAAATGAATGAATATCATCAATTTTATTCCAAAAATTTGTATTATGTGGTTCATATATAGATGTCCCTTACAGATGAAGGAAAAGTATATATTGATGAATAGGATTTACTGGAAATGGGGAATGGTATTTACTATAAAATGATTTGGTATAGAAAGTCATCTGATAATTTTTATTTTGCAATAGGTGTATAGAATGAATCATGGAATGGACTCGTGAGAGTTCGGAGGGGGGTGGTGTTTCCATAGTTTTATGTTATAAAGATATTAAATTCGGTATTTAAAACATATTATAGCATGAAAAAATTAAATATAAAAAGGTTTAACTCAAATAATATTATTGAATAAATAGGAGGAAGATATAATCCCCTTACTTTTCCATTATAATTGCTTTAATTAAGGACTTAATGAGAGAGGATAAATGATATCTCATTCGTATAAAATATTTTGTTTGCAAATGGTATTTTTAAAATTTCATAAAAATATATTTAATATTGATTACAGATTCTATATATAGTGAATCTGTATAAATGGAAAAGGAGAGGGAGTGATCCCTTACCTAAAGTGGGTGTTTCTAAAATCATGAAATGATCATATTTATAAAATTGGAAAACTATGGGCGGAATTTTTAGAGTTTTAGGGAGACAAAATTAATCCATAAATTATTATAATTTAATATTATTGGGAAATAGGGTGGGTATTTATAACAAAAGAGAAGGGGATTCATTATTAAATTCAATATATAGGTTTTGGGCACTATATAATAAAATAATCACATCCAAATTCATTCTCATGTTTTCTAGATTTTATTATAATAAGGAGGGTTTATTTTACACATTTTTTGGTCATATTACCAAAACTATTTAAATAACACCCTTGGGGATGTAGAAGAAATACATATTTATAATAAATTGTTTTTAAAACCAAAAATATAATATAGTTCTAGAAGAATTTGAAAAAGGATTATTTAATTAATAAAAACACAGAAAAATACATATTTTAAAGGGGAAAACAATATTTTTTCTTGTATTTCTGTTTATAATATATTACATCACTTTTAGGCTATTATGATGCCATAATACCAGATGTATATTTATACCATATTATATTTTTATCCAAAATGTCGATTGAATCCAAAAATTACGAAAACATCACAATTTAATAATTTTCACTAGATACTATGAAAAATTATATGTATTTTATAAACATGGTTTTCTATTTTTTTGAATTTCTAAATTTAAATAAAAAATCCTTATTTACATAAGAATACTAGTCCTTATGACACTAAAAATATATTGTACACTACAAAAATTACAAGGGTCTACCTTAAATAAAAATATATTAAATATTTAAATAAATTATAGTTAATAATAATATTTATTAATCTAATCATTATTAAAAAATGTAACAGATTATAAAAAAATATTATAAATTGTTATTAAATATTTCCAAAAAAATATAATTTTTTGTATACATAAATAAATATATATTTTTACAAAACACATTATATAATAATAAAAATGGATAATTATAATAAATATTTACTTAAAATGAATATAACAAAATTCATATAACTAGGGTCTACATACATAATACCTAATTACACAGGTGTATTCCTTATGGGTATGGTATGTGATAATAGTTCCCAGTTGGGTATTTGGAAAAACATTTTTTGGTTCCAGATTTAAATTAACTTTAACATCAACAATAAAAAATATCACACATGCTTCAATTTTTTATTATCATCATCATATTTTTCGTGGGAAAATCCCACGGATTCTCCAAAAAATGTGAACCGAGACACCCCATGGTTAAGAACATTGTTTTTTAAACACATTATCCTCATTCTCCAAAAATATTATTATTTATAATTTCATGTACAATGGGGTAAATTCTATATGATGTTTTGGATATGAAAAAAATTCCATGTATATGTTTAATAAATTACTACTCGTTTTCATTATGATGAATACCCAACAATTCATTAGGAAACACATCATTGTATTCCTTCATAATGGGAAAGATTTAATAGATGAACTATTCCTTAGTCTCAATAATTTTAGATCAATAGTATTTTTCAAAAGTAAATAATATCCATTACTGAGATAATAACACCAATGAATATTCATCCAAATCCTCACACTTTTATAGAATGGGAGAGTGAGTCATGATATAATGGTTAATTTCCTTCATCCAAATTATTATGCTTTATCTATATAAGGAATAAAAATATTTATCTATAATAGAATCAAATTCAACTAAATGGATTATTATAAGATTCTTTGGGAAATAAAACATATAAAAATGGACAAGGCAGGTTTTTATATACATGGGATAGAATAATTTCCCCATCTTTCACTTTCATAGATAACACTACTTTCATGTCTTGAGGTGGTGTTTGAAAATATATAATAATGGTGCATCTTATGACATAATACATAGAACTAGAATCAAAAAATACATTCTCTATTATTGAGTGATTAATTACAATACCAATCACCATTTCTATATTAGGATCCAATTTAACAATTGTGATGGATTGAGCTCTCCATCTCTCTATAGGTCTTGTGGTAGGTTTTTATCATTTTTCAAAGAATGACCGTGGATTAGTTCAATGATTTAAATAGTTTTATTATTCCATATAGTTGAAATAATGTAATTTGGGATGAGTGTATACTGAAGAAATACTATCATCAATCCAATTGGTCAGTTTCCTCTACTGGAATTCACTAGCAAGGTTCCCTTCTTTTTTGCACATAAAGAAACATGTTTCCCTTTATGAATTATATGAGATTCATCTTCTGACACATTTGGTGAGTGGAACGATTGAAATTTTTTCCACTATAAAATATATACATATATACCTAGGAATATAAATCCATTTTTTACTTCCTATCTCCGGACAATTGATATTCACATGCATCTATTTCCACATTGAGGGTACAATTTACAATTTCCTTACAGTTTTCAATGTCTCGAATCCCAAAATATGTGCACATAATTTATTTTATACCACTAAATAATTGGAAAAATATAAATTCCCGATTAATGTAATAGTGGGATGAATGTCATACATTTATTGGAAAAATATTTTTTTCATTTAATTTCCACATCATCTCATCAATATCATCCTGTCGATTTTTATTTTTCATTAATTTTTACAGTTGACTATATTATCTCTACATAAGTGAAACAATCAACATGAAATACTCTTATATAAAGCATTGAAGGAAAAATTATATATTTTAACATAGTTGATTGATTTTTCCATTACTCAGTTATCAGAACATCCACTAAAATTTTGAGGCCATTGTCACAATAATGTATCAATTTTAACATTATTTTTCATAGGGGTTCTATTTTTTTGACCCAATTCATGTTTCTATCCAAAAAAGAGTAAACTATGTAAGTATTATAACAAATTTCATTACTTCTTATTGTATTGGTTTTAGCATCACATTTTCATAGTCATCACATTTCCTTTAACATTTTTTATTAACTTCGTTTATCATATTTCTAATCATTGAATCAAAAAATGGAAAATTATGGATATAATTATTGAAATATTAGAAACATAAAAGGTAAAATAAGAATAATTCATGGAAAACGAAAACATGATATAAATTATATAACTTATAAACTTCTAGAATTTAATGAAATTTATTCATGGGTTACTCAATAACATTAAATTTTATAGGAAATTTTCTCATTAATGTTTGTATATATATTGTAAATTTATCAAATCATTTCATCCAATATTGAGAAATAATTATTCTATCATTACGATTTTTCATGTATTTGGTGAAAATTAATTAAATTCTCAATGCACCCTTTTTTATGTTATTACCCCTAGGTAAAGCTCAACTATATCCACAACTCTTTTTGTATCAATATTCATATATTTTATCATATAAACATTATAAAAAATACTTTTTCGTGATATAGATATTTTTTCCATCATTTGGTATTATCCATGAGGACGAAAAAATGGTTATGTAATCATAATCCTTAAAAGAAATAAACCTTTCTCTCTAAATATGTATGAAAACATAGATCATTTATAAACTATAATTAAATCCTTTTTAGATGACTACACAGATAATAAATGATGAAAATATCTATATGAATAATGGGATTGTGTAATTAGAAAAAAATAGAATAAAAAACAAAATGGACAGAATATTATTATTTAAAAATCTCGTAACATGCCCCTACATTTAATTAAGATTCTAAAACCACACATGATAAACTAGAGACATTGATCAGAAAGGGGTGAGATAAAAATAATAAAAATAAAAAAATAAAATCCCAACTTCCTCAATGTAATATTTTTTAATCAAGATGAAAATAAATTTGGCATAAATTTCACATGAATTGGAAACAAGAACATTGAAGCATGATATAAAATTTTAACATCAACAAATCATTAGAATGTGGAAAAACATTAAAAATGAAATCATTACAATAATTCAATGATACCCTACAAAAAATCATAAATTTGTGTCCTTATGATCAAATATTATTCCCCATACATGGTATCTCTTGAAATAAAAACAATACCCAATGAATTGTATTTTTATATAGTTTTTGTTCCACCAATCACATTCATATCATGTACATGCATTTTTATTTAATATTGATTATACAATGTGAGGATGTATCTCATCAATTTTAATCCAATGATTACATATATGGGTTACAAACATGGAGTATTCCAATAAATGAATAAAAATTATATCTAGTGGAATAACCTTGAGTGAAAACGGGGATGTGTATTGAGTACAAAAATTTTTGTCATGGATAGTCGTAGAAAAATTTGGACAAAATAATGGATGTACATAAAGATTCATGGAAGGTTTTAATTAGAGTGAGAAGAGCTCCATCATTACTTATAAATTATATGATATGTAAAATGATTGTGTTAAAGACCCTATATTATATTGAAAAATTGTAAATATAAATTCATAAGTTAGTGAATTTACATGAATAAAGATGAAGATGAGAGAATTTTATTAATTTGGCTTAACAACGACTTAGGAAAAAGTTTTAATAAGTGGAGGTAAATGATCATAAATTATTAGAACGTCTATTGGAAAATATGAAAAAATTATAAATAAACTCAAAAATTATCAAATGATATTCATAAGGATAAATATAAATAGTGTGTTTCAATGTAAAAGAAGAGTGAAAGATCTGTAAATTTGAGAGAGAACTTCTAAAATCATGGGAGGAGCTTAATAAGAGACTGATAATAAATTTTAATATAATTAAGGATAGTGAGGGAGGTAAAATTTGTGATGAATGGGAATTCATTAATATGGAGTGGGAGTTCGTGTGGGTTTTAATGAAATATATAGGATAATTCTCTATTTATTTCAAATCTTGGGGTTTTTACCCTATATAAAAATGTAATCAAAACCAAAAACTTTGCCTTTATTTTTTCTATGGATTCTACCTTAGTGGTGTTTTTTAAAATATTTTATATGTTCACGAACATATAACATTAATATAATAACCTTTGTGAGGCATTAGTGAGTAATATTCATAGTGAATTTATTTTAAAACATTAATTATTATATATGTTTTAGATAATTCAATAAAATATTATAAAAGTAATAAAATACCATAAAAATTAATTATCAAAAATGAAGAAACACGTATTTGGGTGAGGATCACTTTTATGAAATTTATTACATATTTTTGGGATATTATGATATCATACTAGAGATAGAATATATTTACTATATATAATTCTTACCCAAAAATTTGTCCATATCAAAAAATTATTAAAAAAATCAGTATTTTATAATTTTGATATGTTAATTTTTATGTATGTATTTATTTTTTGAAGATAATTTTTTATACATGATTATTTTCTAATTTAAAATATTAAAATCATTATTTATGAAAGAATTTATAGTATTTGAGACAATAACAACCATATAATCGTTTTAAAATTTTCATTGTACATCGTTAAATTAGAGTATCATTTATATTTTAATAAATATTGTTTTATAAGAATATTTCCTTAAAATAAAATTTTGTTTCAATATTTTTTGTACTATCAAAAGAGTGTCTTACTTGAGAATATATGATTTAAACAAATACAATTTTTATTTCACTATATTAGAATACAATTATTATCCAAACCATTATATAATAATTAAAAAGGATAAATACAATCATTTTTTAAATAAAAATAAAAATATTATTTTCTAGGTTCCATAATAATTAGCCCTTATTAACCTATTATACTCTCTATGGGTATGGCGTGTGATGATGATACTTTCTTGATGTTGTTAAAAAATATTTTTTTTGCGCCTCAATCTCGATAAGCATAGAATTCTCCAGAAAATGATTTTTGGAGGCTCAATTGTTTATTATAAATATAGGGATTAGTGAAGGAAAAATATCAATACTTCCATCTCCCTTAGAATCTATGATAGATGGGATGCATAGGTTATGCCTCTACTTTTCAAGATCATCACATCGTCTGTCTTTTCATATTAAACATTATCCATGCCCTTAAAAGACAACAATCTTAATGGTCACAGTACAATGACTATATAATCAAAATATAATTTGATTAATGGAATTTTAAACATAATATGCCACATCAGTGAAAATTAACAAAGTAGAGTGTGCATGTTTTATAAGTATATTATTTAATAAAACATTTATTCATTCAAAAATGAATTTCAAATATAATAGTTTGTGTCAATACATAGGGGGATATCAATATGATTGTAATAAAATTTAAAATAAAAATAAAAACCTGAAAATCTAATTCCTCACTTTTAGTAGTCACATAAGAGAAAAATACACAAAAAATATGAATATTATATCACCCAACATATAAAATAGATAAAAATATTTCTTTCAGTTAGATATTGAGAAAGAAACATATATTATTTATAAGGAATGAATATGATACCTCAATAAAGGAATATGACATCAAATCTATCACTGAAAGTCATGTTGGCTTCCCCATGATGATATGTGCACCTAATGTTCTTATTTAATAATGCACTATGACGCACTTGATTCATGTGTTATTAAAAATTCAATATAAATTAATTTTAATTAATAATTATGTATATTAATATATTTAAAATAATATTATATATATATATATATTAAAATAAATTCTAAGAATTCAGTATCACTCGTATCGATGATGTATTGTATCAAGGATTCCTCATAGTCATGCCCAGAATTAGGGTACCCACAATTCTGAATATAACAATAAACTGGTCATATTGAGTTATCCATTGTGACTCATACCCCTATATTATGTTGTCAAGAATTATAATTTTCAATTTTGAATATGATTTTATGAGAATTGTGACTTTACATGGTTCTTTTATAGGTAGGAATAATAGTAAATGAATATAAGATCCTTTGAATAAATCATCAGAGGAGGTCTTATCCCGAACCGCCACAAACAATAGGTATAATTGTAACCTAAAATCTCTATAATAAAATTATTGTTGGAGAGTTATGACTACTGTTGTGGATTTTCTATCTTTTTAATTTTTTCTCCTAATATATCATTATTTAATAAAACATAATCTTATAAATGTGAATAAAAATCACCACATAATGGATGATTTCATCACATTAACCTCACATATAAATCAAATAATAATACAATAAACATATCATAAATTTCATGTATCTGTATTGTAAAGATCCATTTTCAAAATAATAGATTTAATACAACTATAAAAAAACTCACCAATGTGACTCGATAAAAATAAATATGAATACAATGTTTCATTATTACTCTTCCAAATTCTTACATACTCATTATGCCCAATATAAGGATTGATATATAATGAAAAATAATAATATTTACCAATAATGTAAGAAAAATTTGTAACATCAATAATAATCACAGTTAAGAATGATTTGATGTCCAGTTATTTTAGAGTGTTTTCTTAATTATAAATTTATTCCATTTAATGTAAAAAACGATGACAGATTTTCCATGAAACTATAAACTCAATATGGAAAATATTTCAATTAAACACCTCAATAAAGAGACTACAAAAATTATAAAATAAATAAAATTATAATTTCAATAAATATAATCATTCAGAAAACCAATAATGTAATTATTGATAAATGTACCACCACAAAGCCATAAAAAGTACTCATAAGTAATAATATAATAAATTATTTCAATGAACAGTTTATTATAATCAATATATATAAATGAAAATATATAATATATAAAACATTTAATATGTTATAAATCAATATTTTATTTTCATATAATGAAACTAAAAAAAGGATAAATAATAATTGAATATGACTTTAAAGAAAACTTATTTACAATTGTTTTGTAAATTAATAACATCCCAAATAATAAAAAATGAGTTTTTATTTACATTTTCCCCCACTATTCGCATTAGTTTCATACATTTATATTTCATTGACTTTCTTATGAAAATCAATCCAAAATTCATTTCGAAAAACCTCTTGACAAACATCTTTCACCTATATCATCAAAATAAAAAAATTAATAACTATAATATATTATATACTCCATATAAAAAAAATATATCATTTTTAGAAAATTAAATTATTTAATTTTCTTATAAAAACATTCAAACTCATCTGTGTGTGGGATGACTTGTTTGTCTTGGCATTATCATTTGTTTTGAAAATATTTCAAAAAAATGGTTAATATTAATAAAAATTTCATTTTTTGAATAATTAATATTAATTTACTATATAAATATCAAATAACTCATTTGATAAAAAATGATGCATATCTATAAATGACATAAAGAAATCACTAGGCATCACTTTGAGTTCAATTTTGTACATTTGATGGATATTGATGTTTGTTTTGATTGAACTTATAGATTAGTATATACTTAAAATCCTCTGATATTTTCCCAAAACTATTTAGCATCAATTGATATATAACCAATTCATGAAATTAAAATTTTAAAAAAAATACATATTAGATATAAAAATATAATTAGACATCAATTTGATATGAATATAAAATAAAATAAACTAGATATAATTTTTTTCACTGAATTCTAATTTTTTTAACAAATGTATCATTCTTATAATAAATGTTATTGTTTCTTCAATAATGATAGTGAATTTAAAATATTTTTAATTGGACATGACCTTTAACAATAAATATTTTATTTATGGTAGTTTGTAATTCAATTATATACAAAACTAGTGTTTTATACATTTTAGAGTTTTAGAAAATCCGGACATAGATTATACATACGAAATATGTGTCTTGAAAAGTGTATAGTAATGACCAATATTCATTTTCTCATAATATAAAAAATTAAAAAATAAACACATTTTTATTTCATGAAAAAACATCATGAATTTTAACATGAATTATTCTGTACTCTTAACCATTCATAAACCTTAGGAAAACCATATTAAAACATGGTATGAATAAAAAATCATAGTAAAGGACATAAAAACTAAATATATTAATCTAGTGAAAACTAATAAAACCCATATTTTATTATAAATTTAATGAAATATTCTTTTAGTGAATAAAATAAATCACCTCCACATGATTAATACACGTGTTTTTCTAAATGAAAATCTTAAAAGCACATAGAATTATATAAAACCTCTTTTTAATACATATATAATTAAATTACTAAGTCATGTTAAAAATAACTAGATACTAATTTAATCCATGGGTTTACCATCACTGGTTATGTCCCTTCCTAATGTCTATAAAGATAAAGAACATTCCCCCAAGGAATTGGATCGCTAAATGGTTTCACCCATCTTAAAATACATATTGATATCACCTATTATGTATGATATATCATGATAACCTATCATATTTGATGTTTTATGATCGCCCATAATAATTTATAGATAACATATACCATATTATGGAAGAATCAAATTTATTCCATTAATTTTTAGTAAAGCCCTTGAAAAACTATTTTGAACACATATGGAAAACACATTTACATATTGAAATATCCTTTATTTTGAAAAAAATTCAAAACTAAAATATCCATATGGGATGTTAATAGAGTTATTATTTGAGGAATCCATGATTTCTTAAAGATATAAAAAAAATAAAATAATGGTTATGATAGTGGGAAATGTTTTATCATCATACATATTAAAACACAACACTTATTTTTTAAATGAAATAAAAACATTCCATAAAATTCGTATGTTAAAAAAAATTAAAATAATATAGAATGGGATATAAAATTTATTCTATAAATCATTAATGTCCACAAAAATATATATCCTATAAAATATGTTTAAAATTTTCGAGAAGGAAAAAATGATTTGAAAGGGAAACATAAAAATATTTTTTTTTAATAAAAAGTCCCGTATGTTGAGTCTGAATATTCACATATAATATTTTTATTCATAAATAATAAAATTATGTTATTGGTTTACTTACATAGGAGCCTTATTAATTTTTATTATTAATTTTTTATTTTTATCATTACCATGTTATATTATATTACATAATAATTTACGTTATTATATGATGTATTGATAACATGGGGATGATATCTCAAAAGGGAGAATGGTGGGTCAAATATGATAAAAGAGGTCCTTAATTGACCTTCTTTAAAATAATAATCACACTCTTATAAATCAAAACAAAACCCACCTCTCATTGGTATTAAAATAGTCATTAGGGGAAGCATAATGGACCCCACCAACCATGGTCAAATACTAACAATGTTCAGTCCCCGTCGACATCACTTGAGACTCTTTCGCTAGAAGTCAATCTCATCCAACGATTGATCCACTTCTCGGAAACCTCCTCCAAGCTCAGTGTGATGACAATAGCATCCATCAAACCTCATATTTTTCTTGATGACCTCATACGGCACTGAATATCTTAACTCCGTCTCCAATGTTTATCCATACCCCTTCTAACATTACATTAAAACGAGATCCCCCTTAATCCTAATTTATAATCTATTTGAAAAAAATTCATTTTTAATCAATTTTTTAATCATTTCATATTTTATTTTTATATATATTTAAATATGCAATTTGGTATATCTGATAAAATTATATATATTTATAAATTCTCAAATTTTATAAAAGAAAAATCATAATATATTTTCATATATTTATGAAAATAATATCCTTTTAAATAATTTATCCTTAACTATTATTATTATTATCATTAATTCAAAATTATGTAATCATATTATATTATTCATTTAATTCAATACAATATTAAATAAAATTTTTATAATATATTATTTTAATATTACCCTAAATTATTTTTTAATTTTTTATAAAATTAAATTATATAATATAATTAACATCAATTTAATAAAATTTCTTGTTATGTATATCAGTTTACATAAAAAACATGAGCATTTATTAAAAAAAATAATTTCAAAAATATTTTGTTAAAACATATTTTAAATACTCAAATTAATAAAATTAAATATTTTTACCAATTTAACAAAATAGTATTATGATTATTATAGTTTAATATTATTATTTTTTTTATAAATAATTTACATAAAAATATTTCAAAACTGTATTTTATTTTTATTTATTAATTCATCATGAATTAGAAAATAATTTTTTTTTGAAATTTGTAATAATCAAAATAAGAAAGTTTCAATTTGATGAAATGAAATTACATTGTCTTATAATATTTAAATTATATATTTAAATTATATTTCTTCTATTCATTAATTATTAATTCTAGGGAGTTTACTTTCTTCCCCCTAAAAATAACTTCCTCACAATTCTTTTGTTGGACTAAAAATAATTTTGAATTTATGTCTTTATAGTTTAAAAAAAGACTAGGATTCGTAAATGTATATACTATATCCAAAACACATAATCTTCGAAGTTGTCTACATCGTTCCTATAATACAAACTATAAACTACCCAAACCCATGTTTTTAGGTTCAACTCTTAAAATTCTATTTATATTGATTTTATAAAAGGTCATTGATACAGTTACCCAACATTTATTACAATATATTACCTTTCTGGTCTAGGATTTGGGAAACTAGAAAACATATTACAATTGATTAGATTTGAACAAGAATAAAAAGTACTACTTTTCTATTTGTCTGACTACTCCAAAAGTGAAGATGTCCCATCCAAAGTATCTATAGTACTAGTTAAAACTATTAAAAATTTGGATGATAATGAAATTAATGAGTAAGTGGTTTACAAAAATACCATTGAAAAATAAGTTTGTAAAAAAAAATTTATAAAGAATTATTATATCATGAAATTAATTATACATTTAAAATTGTTTAAATATAGTTAATTTATTTTCTAGAAGACATTAAGAATGATCATGAAAAAAACATATGAGGGCACTAGAAATGAGGAAGGATGTCTAGACCTACCCACTTTCAAGAAGTACGGGTTCACTACCCACTTCCTATTATGTTTACCATGTCTAAGAAACAATACTTTTGAAAAAAAAATATTCAGTATGACTTATATATAAATATACATTTATCAATGGGTTTGTTTTAAAACATTACCATATAATAAACAGTAACCAATGTTTATTTAAATATATGTATATATAGTTATGAACATTCCTTGAAAAACTATAGCGAGTTTTGAGATCACTAAATCTCAAGCCATAAGGTTTTGGATGGACACATTTATAAACTCTTGAAATACATATTATATAAAGCCATAACAATTATCATTTTATTACTCAATTATGAATAGAGTATTAGGAACATTTACTCATTTGATTATATGAATAAAATAATGACCTGATTGTATAAAACCTTCTAATTAATAGAATTAATAAATTTATATTCATATAAAATAGTTTATTTATAACAATATTCATAGATAAAAAATAATTAATTTTCTCACAAAAAATAATTAATGAAACATTTTTATGGAATGAAATCCATGTACATGAGTTTTTTGAAATTGAACAGTCAAATTTAAATTAAAATCATGAATTTATTTTGAATGAAAGGTATGTAGATGTTATACCTAACACATGAACATGACTATATGAAAATACAATGTTATTAATTTAAATATAAGATGATGATATTCTTAATTTTCTATTCACAATATTATTGAAATACAAAAATAAATTTATAAACATGAGAATAAAATAATAAACATGAAAAAAAGTATCATCCTTATATATATACATATTAAATTAACAATATCATGATTTGATATGAATTAACTATATATTTCAAATCATGTGATGATGTCCAACTATATATATATATATATATGAAATTACAAGTCCTAGAATTAAATAATCATTAATATTTTACTAATATATATATATATATTAAATATATATAATTTATCCATTAAAATATAAACATAGTGTATTAAATATATTATTTAACTATACACATGTCATGCATAAACATAAAATTTACATATATATATTTATACATCATTAATTTCAAATATAACGTGGAAATCTTAAAAACACTTAGACACCCTTGAACACTTAAATATAAGTATGTAAATCATGATCTAAATAATCATAGGCAATAGAAATTAATCTCACATATATGTACATATTCAACTGAAATATATTTGAAATATAAACCATACATAAATATATAAATCGTGATCATAGATCCTAAACTGGTAAATTTATAGTGTTTTGAAAACATTGGACATACATGATAATTTTTTTAAATATTTAAAATAGTCCCCTTATAGAAGAATGAATTTAAATAATATTCTAAAAAATATGAATAAATTTATATACACTATTTATAGAGAGTTTATTAAGGATTATTCAATTATTACATTACACATACTCTCCCAATCTCACAGGACTGATAAATTGTTTTTGAAATTTTCATTCATTAGTGTGGGGGTTTAATATACAAAATTAATTGTTGTACAATGATGTAAATAATTGTATAAACCAACAGAGTAGAATCAATCCTTCTAAGGGATAAAAGTATTTCATTAGAGAAAAAACACACGTTTACTATAAAGAGATCATTCAGAGAAAACCAGAACAACGATATTGGTAGAAAATATTTGATAATTCCAGTATTGGGAGAGTGAAAAAAACATATGATGAACGAAATAAAATATTTTTTCATAGTCTAATAGAAAATTATATAAATAAAAATAGACCGAATTAGTAGGTAAAAATTCCATGTAGAAATAAAAATTGAAACATCAAACATAATATTTTAAAATATAGATAATACAAATCCTTAAAATTTAACAAAACCTACCCCTCATAAGTCTTAAATTAATCTATATGTGAAGATGAATGGACCACACCAACCGTAGTCGAAATGTTACCATGCTCTGCCCCTCTAAACGTTGATCATGACTTCTTCACCAGAGTCGGTATCATCTGACGATTGTTCACTTTCCAGACACCTCATTGTAGCTCGGTGCGATGATGGAAGCATCCCTCTTCCCTCGTATTTAGCTCAAAGACCTCCTACACTGCCAAATCCCTCGACTCCATCTCCCATGGATGTGCATGAAACCCTTCCCCCTTACCCTAATTTGAGCCCACCCATTATCATGATTTCTTAGGTCATATAAAAATTCATTTTTTATCATTTTCATCCATCATTTAATTTTTAATATATATACAATTTGGTTCATTTGATAAAATTATTTGTATTTATAAATTCCAAAATTTTATAAAAGGAAAAACATAATATAAATTTATATAGTTATAATAATATTATTATTTAATGTAATTTTATCCTTATGTATTATTATTATTATTTTCATTAATTTAAAATTATTTTCTCATATTATATTATATGTTTAATTAAAAACAATACAATAGTAATAATAATTTTTTATTTTTTTATTTCCTTTAAATATTCTTCTTAATATATTAAAACAATGAGTTATAAATTTTATGAACATCTGTGAAAAAAATATCATGGTATATATAACAGTTTTTATACAACAAGTTAGCATGTATAAAAAATATTTAAAAGATAATTATACTAAATCATATATTGTATTTGTCTTAGTTCTAGGAAGTATTATTTATAACATGTTTAAAATACTGTATTTTGAAAATTATAATAATATCTTATTGTTTTCATTTTAGAAATAATTTATTTAATAATATTTCAAACTCATATTTCATTACAATTTAATACATTATCATTTATTAAAAATGACATTATTTCTAAAATTAATACAAACCAAAATAAGAAAAATACATTTTCATCAAATAAAATTACATATTTTTATAAATTATATTTCATTATTTAAATTATAATTAATTTATTAATAAATCCAGAATTTTTAAGATGTTACATGAATTATCCATTTGATGAGAAATAAAAGATCTTCTAAAACATCAGTATCAAAAATTGCACAAGAATTACATCCTCAATGGTGTTTATAGGTGATGCCTGATTTTATTTATTCAATCATCTTCCTCATATTGAAATCCAATAAATCAATCCAAGTAAATTTCTATATTAAAATTTATTCAATCTGGATCTATTTAAAACTCTTCATAAATATATTAATATTCATTCAGAATCTTTTCAAATTTCATTTAATGTACAAATATTCAGACATTTAAAACAACAACTGATTTTAGGATCTCTATCTATATTAACATTCCTTCATTTTTTTGGAACAATGTATTTGTTTTCCTATCTTCTAAAATACCAAACTCATGTGCATCTCATTAACTCATTCTTCCACATTTACATGAATGATAACATGCATTCATGTTCTAAAGAGTATATAACCAAGTGGTATAGGTTTCTTCTAGGAACCTAAAAGACCCATGATCAAATCTGGGTAAGGATTAATTTTCGGGGAACTGTATCAGACTGTATCAGTGGCGAAACTGTAGCAGCAACAACACTGTAGCGGTGGAGAAACTATAGAAGGAACTGTAGCTACGACGAGACTGTATCAGGTACTGTAGAATCCTATATACTGTAGTAGTATTATTCACTGAGGGGGACTTTGGGAAAAATGGGCATTCAATCCTATTATTCAGGCCACTTTTCATTGGGCCTCCAAGCTATGTATTGGGTAATCTTCTACCCAGTATAAAGAGGTCTTTCCTTTAAATAATAAAAAATGAGGCTTCAGACCAGACCATTAAAAAATAATATGCATGTAAGGAATTATAATCATTCAATCCCAATAAGATTACCAGAAAATTACTGAAATATTACAATAAATATGGATTAATAAAAATGATTTCATTTATTTAAAATGCCACCTGAAAAAGAGTTTCGTTCCAATTATTTTTATTAGCATAGAAGAATTAAATGCTACTGAGTTGATCAGATATATATGATAAAATAGATCAAATAGATAAGGTCATATACATATTTTAATATGGATGAACAGTGGGAATTTTTGGATTTTCCCACAACAATTTAATCAATGGATGTGCACAACAGTATCAAAAGTTTCATTTCCTTAATCGACCATATGTGAGTACCATAGTCTACTCCAATACTCCATTGTCACCATCTCATGTCAGTACCCTCTAATATTTTGTCGTCCCCTATAGTGTACCCTCTGATAATCTATATCCTCTATAATGTATTTATGCATTCCACAATTTTTCCTCATCCATATCCATGTGGTATAAAACATGTGTTGGGATGGATTCATCCACATGTGTTTTAGAAATAGCTTGATGGAATTATTTTATAGCCATATTTATTATAAATACCATAAAATTAGAATACGTAAATGGAAAAATATAGGCTACCACTACATTCTCAAATATTAATCTCAATATCATATTATTCTTGCATTATTTATGAAATTAATTTAACTTTTCATTATCTTAAATTAAAATCCTCCTAAAATAATGATTTTCATGATCATTAACTATTATTAATTTTTGAAAATAGTGTGTCAGTTATTGAATAGTACTAAAACATTTTATTGATATAAATATCACATTATCAATCCTAACAGTTGAGAGAGTGAATAGTTACAAGTTTATTAGTTTTATATATTCTTATAATCTCCACTACATACCAAACATTTAATGAAAATAAAAACTCCACATCCATATGCTTCAATAGTCACCTCCTTTGGGTTTTTTTCAATACCCCCAAACCAATTCACCAACTGAATATGTGGATTCACTTCATTTTATTCTCCCCTTTATTTAAATGTAATTGTTGATTTTGGGGTACTCACTTCAACATCAATGTAAAAAAAATTTCATGATATATCTAAACTCAAGGAAAGGAATGAAATATTTTAAATAGAAATTGAATATTTGATAATCAATTATATGTCAACATTAGATACCCTATGTTACATTAAAATCTGGATATTTCTAAATTATCAAAGTTATCAAAACAAAATTTCCATAATGTGATATCATTTAAAATATCACTAAAACTTATTCATTTAATGGGTTATGTGAGAATGTTTTCTAGGATATATCATTCCCACATCTTCAAAAGCACATCAAAATAATTAAACTACATAAAATATTACTCTCCATATATTTTAAATTTCACATGATTTATTAATAACCTTAGAGAAGTACATTGTCATAATCAAGGAATATGTTGTAATGGGATGATTATAACTCAGTACTAGTATTTCCCATGGAAGAATGAACTCCATAAAACAAAATATATATTGATCTTATCTATGATATAAATTTATTTCCCTTTAATTACCAAATAGATTGTTAGGATAAACATGAATCATACAGTAAGGGGGCTTTAAATTTTTTATAGGACATATTTTGACTCATAATTTCCTCTAACCACTTATTTTATTCAATTCATAGTTCTCTCCAAATTTCAGATTGAATCATCATTATCATTTGAAACTTTTGATATGGATGTATCTTCCTCATCTATAATATAATAATTTATTTTTTACATGACACATCATCTTCATGATGTCTTCATAGGCATGTATAATTTTCATAAAATATTTCACACCCTTCCTAGCCAATTTAAAATTATTTTCCTAGTTTTTCAATTTTTATCTTGATGATGACTTCTAAGATGTCATTTTCTTTTCATAAATAATAACATTATTTTACATTTACAATTTATCATGTTTATAAAATAACTTACATGAAACTATATCCTTTTTGAACTTCATATTTGATTTCTCATTCTATATGAGGGGAATCTCATTCACTAATAAAATTATGTTCTTCTCACCATTGTGAACTTCATGACTAAATCTACCATATAAATTATCCAAACATTCATATGTTTATTTTTATAATATATTATATTATTTCTTGACTATATATTCCCATATCTGTTAATTTAGATCCATATCATTTTAATTCCTCCCCATTTATTCATTCCTTTTCATATATAGTGAAATATTGTACCAACATGAATAATAATTTTAATGAAATGTTAAAAAAATTTAGAAACCTTAAAAAATTGATTTTCCTAACTAAAAATTTGATTTCTCTAATATTTTTGAAATTTTTCATCCAAAGAATGTGGATGTTTATTCACTGAGATGTTTTTCTTGAATAATTATTCTCTTAGATTTCCATCGAAGTTGATTTTTCTAATTTTTTCTTCTGTCATATCCAGAATAATCCTTGTCTTTTAGTAATGTAATGTTATAAATAATTGATGAAAATTGAGATTCATCTAGTATAAAATCAACCATTTTCTTTGAACTCTTCTTCTTGACAACTTGAGAAGTTCACCCTTATGTTATTTTGTTTTGGTGAAGTATTATTCAATATAATTAAACCAAATATTTAGTGAATGAAAAATACATTGTGTCTAACTTAATTCTTCCTTTATCTCAAGAAGTCTTTCTTAAACACCAGGTATACTATTTTCATGATTAGAATTATTTAATCTGTTTTTTCTTTAAATAATGGAATTCCATTCATATAATTCTCTTCTTTTCTAGGTGATTTTTCTCAAAAAAACATGTAGCTTCATTTCTATATCACCTTATTTGTTTTTAAATGGAATTAAATTATTAATATGTGTCAATTATGTATTTTTAGGATCCTCATTATCCCATATATGTCTTAATTGATCATTATTAAGTTTCATTTTCTTCTCATGTGTATTTTCTAGATTTTTTCATAATATCTATTATATCTCTATTCTCCATTCATCTTATACACTTTTAATTTTGATATACGCTATTTTGGATTTTCCCATTAAACACAAATTCTCATTCGTTTATATTTATTATTTTAATTCTTATATTGATTCGATTTTTAGTTATCCCAAAGGTATAAAATGAACTGTGTGGACACTATTATCCCAAAATATTTGAACATGGACATGGTGCTCAAAGTGATATCAATATTTTCCCAACCTTATCAATATAGGTACATTACCATGATCCATATTATAAAACTTTTTTATGAGATATTCCAAAAATATTTCTTTATTTAATCTATCTTGATTGTCAACTATTTATTTTCACTTCATTTTGTCATAATAGTGCCATTGATTATTAATTCATCCAGATTTTATATTAACTTTGTGTGAATACACAATTTTATTTAAAAGTTATTTAAACTTTTTATAATCTTGTTCATTGGGTATAATGTAATATTTTATTTGATAGTTTGTATTTCCATTTAGCCAACATTTTTATTTATATGAAAAAATTGAACATGCTGTCTTGATATTATTTAATCCCAAATAATAGTTTCATTAGAAGAAACATTTCCCAATTAAAAATTAAAAAATAAATAATTATTATCCCTTTATTAATTAAATATAAAGAAACATGTTGGGTCTATATTTGTATGGGTCAGTTAAATAATACATCATTTCTCTTATTATTTATTCGGTTGTATACTATTATGGTTTATGGATTTTATACAAAAACTATAATGAATTTTTTAATTATGGATTACTATAATGACATTAATTTACCATTTTTACATTAATATAATTGATATAAGTTGGATGTATCATAATGATTATATATCCAATGAGATTCAAAAGACAGAGTATTTGATTAGATTATTCTTTTAAAATTTATTCATATGGAGGTATTATAAATTTTCAATGTTATAATTGTATTGAATTTACTTGATTATGTATAAAATATTCTAGCTACCATATAAAAATTAAAAATTGAAAACAAAATTTTATGTAAGGTATTACTATAAAGAGAAGATATAATCATCTAAAAATTCATGAATTTAATGAATGGAGTTAAAGGAAAAATTAGATATCTTATTTTTTTACATTTGTGCATCATTATGAGAAACATATTACTCTGGTGAATTAAGACAATGATATCAACACACATGAGGAAAATAATTGAAATTGCAATGTTGATTGAGAGAAAATTTAATGGATGATTTTAAGACACATTTATATCCTTAATGTAATAAAATGAAAAAATTGTAATTTTTAATATAGTATTATAATAGAAAATAGTGTTTTGATTTTATAATTCAAAAATTAATTTATTCATACAATTTTTTAAGGACTTATATTTTATAATTCAAATATTAATTTTAATCATTATTTCACATGAAAGTTAATTAACTAGCTTGAATTATATACTAAAAAAATTAATACATTCCAAAAAAGATTAAAATTTATTATTGGAGTTATCAATAGATATTAACGACTATAAATTATGTGGTAAATCATTAATAATGTAAAATGCAGATGGAATAACATCTCATTATCTACAAAAATTTGTGTGGAACTTTCCAATAACTCAAATGATTCAAAATCTATTTTTGTCTTTTGAAGTATATAAATATATGTGACATCAGGAAACTCATAGAATTAGATATAGGAGTTGGTTAATCATATAAATTGATATTCAAGGTAGACATTTAATTCATTAAAACCTTATTTTTTAGCTGAGGTGCATAATATAATATTTCGTCTCTTTTGTGATGGTTATAATCAGTTTGGTCAGATGCTTACTTTCACATCATGTGTTAAGTTTTTATTCATTTTTATAATATTAATATGTGGATGTGTATTAAAAATACATTCACTTTATATAGTGTACTAATATATATACATTTTGATCATGATAGTTATATAGATCATTTATTGTTATAGTAAATAAAATAGTTAATGATCATTTAGGATAGGGGTGAGTGCACATTAGACACTTCTTAAAAAACCAGGTATTTTCTATACATTTTTTCACTACAAATGATTTCCATTATTATAGAATGATGTTTGGTTGGAGAAAAAAACTACAAATTAAGATGTCCAGAATGAATATGGAATACACAATCACGAAGACTCAAATGTCATCGTAGTATTAGTTTCATTGGGAATCAATTATTGATACTAATGGACATGCATATACGATTATTTTTATAGGTTTGGTAAAACTATTAATTTAGAAGAGAAACCAGAATTTATATCAATAATCTATGTGATTAATGAACTAAAAGATGACATATTTCATTAGGGAAAGGGATGGTGAAGTCAAAAAAGAGGAATAATGATATCACTGAATCCAATTAAATTGGATAAATAAAAGTGCATTTTTTGAGTTGAATATTAATCAAAAAATAGTTTAGGATATTTTTTTACAAAACAATTGAAAAAAATATGTGTGAAAATCACCTTTAAAATTTCCTAAATATTTAGAGGAATGACAGTGATGATTTATGATTTTGGCGTGACTTTTTGAATTATGTTTTTCCAGAAGAAATACATCCCATGTGTGTTGGTGAAAATAAAAGCAATATACCTCATAATTCTTATGTGATGAAACCCTTAGAGGAAAAAACATTTCCAAAAGTATTTGATAATAGTATAGTTCATAATGGTTATTCATGAAAAATATCTAAAGAAATTCGTCATATGGGTGTTCAATATTATATCTTTAAACTCACGATTATCACATCTTTTTTTATTAATTGCTTCCAAAAAAGTATACATTTACAATCCAATAATTTAAGGGTTCTGGTGATTCCATTTTATGATTTATTTATAGGCCTTTTTTCTAATAGAATATCCTAGTAATTCTTTATATTAATGTTGTGAGAGGCACCATAAAAAAATTTAGATCCAGGGAAAACATTTCTATAAAAAAATCACCTATATGTATAATTTACTAGTCTAAGTTCGAAGGTAAAAACATCCTGTGGGAATTATTTTATTTTGGTGGATGTATCCCCCTAAAATAAATATAGGCAAAATGATGTCTTAGGATTGTAGTAACAATATTCATTAAGGTTTCATTGTTATTGGTTATCTTTCTCAAGAATGTAGGAATTTTTTTTTTCAATGTATCTTTCTGATATGATAAAAATAAATAACTATAAAATGATAAATAAAAATGAAATGTATACCTAAAATGATCCCTCATCAACATCAATTCACAAAACATAGAGAATTACTTGTCATATACGTTGGATACATTCATAATTGAAGAGTGTGATATGGAACATCACATAACCTTTTTTAATTTATGTTTGTTAATTGACTATATGAAATATGTAATTCAAATATGAATACATTATATCTTACTAAAAAATTTAAAATATATTGTAATGATTTTTTATGATTTTATGAAGGGGTCATAAATAATGTAACACCATGAGACTTTATGAAAAATATTCTTTTAATTTCATTAATGTCTTGTGTTTTATGCTACACCAAAATTACATTGCGCTATTCGCAACACCGTATTAGCTTGCAGTATACGCAACACTATTCTTGGATCGTGTTACACACAATTTTGATAATAGTTGTGCTACGCAACATTGAGTATATATATATATATATTCAATGTATAAATGAAATATGGTTGGTTTATGTTATACGAAACAACAAAGGATTCTTGCACAACACACAATCCTGACTTGGCTTGCATTACACGCAATCACGACCTTCCTCGACAGCGTGTGTTGTACGCAATACCGAGTTTTTCTGAACAATGATATATTATTATAATATTATTATGAACTATCTGTTATGAATAGTATTAACTAAATTTTGAATTTTATAAGATTATTATTCATCTTACACATTTTCTAGAACATGGTATAAGAACAAAATAAATTTTTCGGGTAAAATAAGTATGTTTCAAAAAATGTAGTTTTACAGCCTTTTGATGGAGCACCCACATTAAATCTAATTTTTGACATGATTATAAGTTCAATTTGACAAAATAAAATTCTTCTATGGAATCATGAAATAAAAATTTACTTTGGATAAATGTTTCATATTATTCTGGTAACTTTCATATTTGGATGAATAGTAAAAACACGATATATTTTAATTAAAAACAACTTTTTTAATCGCAATAATTTATATGGTTATATTATAATATTGAATGGTTTTAAAGAATAAATAGAATATATTTTTACCGTTTAATATAATTTATGTCATTATCATTGATTTTACCTTGAATTCATAGGTTAAATCAAATCAATCTTTTGCAATGTTTTAAAGAAAAACACGTTTTCTTTCGACAACAAGATTAATTTTTATTTAATTTATGCATCTTTTTTGTATTGAATTTTAAAAAATGGATTCCATATTTGGAATCAGTGGGTCCAAATTATGTTAATAAGCTACTTTTTATTTTTTGGCATTGTGAATAGTAACTACGGTAAATTTTATTTACTATAGTTAAAGGTAAATCGTGTCATTAAGGGTAAATATAAGATTATAAAATTACCATAACACATGTAAAAATCCACTAGGATGGATAAAAGTAGACCCATATAACCTAAGGGTCGGATTAGATTCATTTCATGGACTTTTTGCCATGAAAATAATTTAATTATTATTATAACCAAATAATGTGACGACATGTCACCTCCTTAAATCTTATAAGTATAATAATTTTAATTTAGTGATAAACTTCATGAAACTTAGAACATGAATATTATACAGAACTCTAATACATTTATCTACATTATAGGAATTTATTTATAATTTTTAAGTATTAAATAATTAACATTTATTATGACACAAACATGATGCAGTAATTGTCTTATTAATTAAATATTGACATAATTGATGTTATAAATGCCCAAATAAATGAAATTTGAGACTTTTTATGACATATATTAATTTTATAGGTTAATATGACATGTTATTGTTGATATAAGTAACTTGGTTCGAACTTATCATTCTGTTATGAATTTCATAAAAATCATGTACGAAATAGTATCAAAATTGATATAAATTAGTTTTTTAAAAAAATATTATATTATTAATTGTTATTTAATTCCTAAAAATCTAAGGCTCGGCCAAATGACTTAGATAAGGATCTATATATTAATAATAAACAACTTGGGGTTCGTTTGTCTTGTTATGGTAAGTTTATTAACCATATAGTGTAAGAAAACAAAAACGACACGGTAAAAGTTAAATTATTTAACTTAGAGTTAAATATAATTGATAAGGTTAAAATAATAACCTAAACTTGTCTAAATCCTATTGGATGAGAGTATTTCGACCCATACACACTTTATCTTCGAAATAAGACCCTTTGGAACCATTATAATCCAAATTTGACCTTAATATAAAATAATATTTTGAGATTTTCATAAGGTGCCCCTCTCCTACCTTATAAAAGGGCACCTCCTCCCTCTCCTCCTCACACCAATGTGAGCATTCAAGCTCGGCCAACCCCTGCCCAAATCTCTTCTACACTTCCCTAGTATCATCCTAGAGGTCCTGGTCATCTTCAAAGACCATCATTAGTTCTTTAAGTGGAGGTTAAGTGAAGGCGCGTCAAAAAGAGGTAATATCCATTACCGATCTTTTTCAATTTCGTTCTTCTTAAACTTCTTATTATTTAGTTGTTTCATGATAAATTAATAACATAAGTATTTATTATATACTGATATTTTATTATAAATATTAAACAACTCTAATTAACCTTCTATCTATCCTACGGAAAAAGGAAATCACCGCGCGTGTGTACGTACGAAATACCGTCTCCACGCCGTGGTGTAATCTACTTCCCGCCACCACCTTAATTGGATGGGTATAATGGTGTAATGAGTAACTATATATGATTATTATAAAGTTATATTGATACTGAAATATTATACATACACTTCAACACAATTCCACGACCATAGGAACGATATCATCGCTCGTGCGTACGTACGGACTACCGTCTCCACGAAGCGATGAGATTCATTATCCATGTTAACCATTCCAGAATGATTATAAAGTATATATAATGAATAATAATGAAATATATGACATGGTAAATCTACTGGATTTATGTATATATATATATATATGTCATCTAATTACTTCCATTCAAGACAATAATGAAAGGAAAACAGTGTTCATGCGTATGTACGGACTACCGTCTCCCTGAACGGTGTGTTTCATATCATTTATCTATCTATTATATATATATATATATATACTGAATATATATGATATATAAATAATATTTTATAATCTGGAAGTAATTAAATCATGATATAAGTAATAATAATGTCAAGAACAACAATTCCAAACACCTACGATAAATGAAACGATTTTACCCAAAACGCTTCTTTAACATGGAATTTACAAAAGAACAGGTAATATAAAGTCATAAGTGAACCATATATGATATCATAACAATAAATATGATTCTGTAATAAGTTAATGACATTATTTAAATCATTATACAGGAGGTTAGGATAAGTACAAAGCATATCAGACATAAGGTAAGGGAAATACCACAATCTCATTTTTATCCGAGATTGTTTATACTTTAGTATTTACTGGGGTGTATTTTATCATCCACATCCATGTTTCCTCAATATGTAATATTATTTACATCCACCTACAATTTTGTAAATCCAATTTTACCCTTCGGTGAGTTATTAGTAAAAGATATGAAAGGAATATTTTGTCGTTTTTCGTACGAGGTACTTTTTGACTTTTTTGGAAAAAGTACGAAGAATGTTTTTTTAACTTATACGGAATGAATGGATTTTTAAAACATTATTTCCAAGAATATTTCTTTACAAGTTTTCAAGTTTATTTTTAATAAAATTCTTTTAGTTTAGAATTGTATGACATGTTAAGAAAGGAAAAGTGTTTTTGAAGCAGAAAGGGATATTTTCCTCAAGAATGGAGTTCAAGTGTTTTATCAAAATTATTTACCATCAAAGATAATAAAGGGTTATGTTTCTATCCCTATTTTTACATTGATTTTATTATGTTGTGATGTAAATTATTTTTATGAATTCCTTTATCTTATATGAATTGTTTTATTATGTCACGAAGTTTATGATTCCCATTTTTATTACATGGGTTATGCAATGATGTATGATTTATGATTTTGTGGCACAGCAAAAGAATGGTATCATTATGAGATGGGTGGGGACCTATATCTCCCTCCAATTCATTGGGTAATTATTTATATCTCATGAGATAGACATGGTTGGAATGGTAGGTTATACCGGTTCAGAGAAACAGGACTGAAACGAGGGTGACTCGGTTCAGAAAGGGACTTTGTCCACTAAGATAGTCTTGGAAATGAGTCTTGACTAATAAGAAATGATTCCTTATGATTATGTGTGTATTCCAAGATGTTTCATGTTTTATGTTATGATTATTGGGATTTCATTTCACTACTATGATTTATCCCATGTTATGAAATTATGCTCTCTTTTGCAGGTTAAGATTTCCAAAATGTTATGTTTTTATGAAAATGATGTGATTGATATTTCTTTTGTTTACCCTTACTGAGCATTTGAGCTCACCCTTTAATGTTTTCTTTTCCCCAGGATATAAAGTAAGGTTTTAGGTTAAAAAAAGACTATCTTTACGGGAGATGTTGAAGATCATTCACCATGATTAGAAGATTATATTCAGAGTATCCAAAGACGCTAAACTATTACGATCCTTCTATGTGTGTTTTTGTTATGTACTAAGTATTCTGCAAAAGTAATGTAATTTCCATGTACATCAAGCTTCGGGTCTCTACAGTTGGTATCAGAGGAAAGGTTTAGTCAACCTTCGGAAACTAGGATGCGAAAATGTTAGTGAGATCCCTAGAGATATTTCTAAGGTATGTCTTGGGATGTCCCTAAGTATAAGTATACGTATAGGATATAGTCCTAGAACTATGGTAACGATCTTAGAATTTAACCTAAGATGTTAGAAATTAATGGTACTCCCCCTTTACTATGTTTTTTTCCCCTAGCATTATTTTTGCCTCTCACACTATTCTTTTTATGTTTTAGACGATGGCTGGAACCCGAAGGAACCGTGTTGATCACTGTAATGGACAATGTAATGATTGTCCTCCTGAACAAACAAGTGTTATGGGAGATGCAGTGAAAAATCTTGTTTCTATACTTACACAAGCTATGAATCATTCTGAACATCCAAATGAGCAGAGAAGGGAACAATATTCTATTGAGTCCTTCATGAGGAAACGTCGACCTTCTTTCAGTGGGTCTTCCAATCCACTTGTTGCTGAACAGTGGATCAGTACCACTGAAAAGATATTTTCAGTTCTTCAATGTTCTGAACATGATAAAGTCATCTTAACAGTATATCGTTTGGAAGTTGAAGCTGATCAATGGTGGAATCTTATCAAGAATACGAGGCCAAGAGATGAAATTGAGTCCATGGAATGGGATGAGTTCAAGAACTTGTTTTTTAGTAAGTACTTCCCTCGTATTCTTCGAACAAAGATAGAAGAGGAGTTTCTTGAGCTGAAGAAGAAGGATGATGAATCTGTTGGTATATACGTAGTGAATTTTACAAGACATGCAAGGTATGCATCTGGTATTATCATCCAACCTGTAAGTAAAGTTGATCGATTTTTCAGTGGCTTAAAACCAAGTCTTCTAAGGGCATTAGCTATAAGAGACTTTAGTAGCTATGAAGAAATTGTGTGTTGTGCTATCAAGGTAGAAATGGAAGTTGGTGTTACATATCCATCTCATGGTTTTGACAAGAAACAAAAGATGGAGTTCAAGGAGAAATCTCAGAATAGTGGTGAATTGAAGATGAATGTTTCCTTATGCACAAAGTGTGGAAATAATCATGGTGGAGATAGTCTTAAAGGGACTGGAAAATGTTTTAAGTGTGGAAAAGAAGGTCATCGAGCAGCTGAGTGTAAAAGTAATGGAATAAGGGTTTCTAATGATGTAAATAAAGCAAAGACTGCAGAGAACAATCCATCAACATTCAATGCTTCAAGTGCAAGGAAATGGGGCATTATGCTAATAAATGCCCTAATCCAAGGGTTAGTGATGATCGACATGAGAAACCGCTTAAGGAAAAGGACAACGAGAAGTCACATGCGATCACCATTGGTGATGTTGAATACGAAAAATATGTGGTGGAATGATTAAGTGTTTATGTAATGGTATTCCAGAATAATTTTGTATATAGTATCGTGGAATATTGGAATATTTATGTTTTGGTCTAATGTGGTATTCAAAGAGACTGAGATATTTTTGGAAATAAGATGATATGCGCATAATGAAGGGAAAACGAGAAAATGACATGTTTGATAGTATTAATGATCTCATGATTGATATAAGGACTAAGTGATATCATGGTTTGAGTATATAGAATTTTGAGGATTTTGTTATGTGGAAAGTGTTAACTTTTAACTAAATTCATGTTTTCACTAAGGTTCAATGGATATTCATTCATCAAGAGAATACATGATTAAGGTATTCACATGTTTATAATTTGACCAACAAGATATATCTTATGATATATGGGGGATAAATGATGGCATTCACGTGATTGTTATGTGACATTTCAAGTAATCATTTTCTTTATACTATGAGCTTGGACCGAAGTATTTTAGATAAGCCTAAATATGGGAATGGATTATGTTGGACATATGCTAAGTATTTTTTAAGGATAGAACTTTTTTCGACATTACTGATTGGATTTTATAGTAATGTAGTTTTAGAAAAAGGACAACCTGCAGGACGGGCGACAGCCCATCGGGTCGGACAAGGTTGTGGGAATCGAACCCACAACCGAAGTGCGAATGGCATTTTTTTCCTACCACTGGCCTACAGGAAGTCCCTGTTTAGTAGAAACTAGTTTTATTATATTAATCAGTATGATATATGAAATATAAGTCCATTTTAGGAACCATGTATGATTAATCTCACTATAGATGGACTTATGTATTTTTTGATAACTTTTATAACCTTTTGTTTGAGACTGATGGAATGACCGATCATTCTATCACATGATCTGCTAACACATCACGAATGACAAATTCAACTTCATTTCTTTAAGAGATGAAGTGGAAATTGTCCAAAGAACGACCAACGATGAAACTATACCAAAATCACAAAAGTATTTCTTCTAATTCCAATTTCATCAACTTTAGGGAAATGATCTTGAAAACCAAAAATGTTGTCCTAGTACTCTTATATCTGATGAATCAGATGGTACCTTAGATCGTCATAAATTTATGGCTTTGTGATTGCATGCTTTTCCATAGCCATGTTCTCTACCACTCTCCATCAGAACATGATGGTTAGATTTCTCTTCCATATCCATATTTTCACCTATGTGGAAACCCAGTGATTAGTTTATTCGGGTAAACATTACGTTTCATACTTTTGTTTTTAAAGATTGGTTTTGGTATTCCTTTTTACGATGTGGGTTTCTATTAAAGAAATTTTCGAATAGTAAACCATTTATAACCCAGACGAATTTCGAGGGCGAAATTCATTTTAAGGGGGGTAGAATGTAACACCCCGAGATTTTATAAAAAATATTCTTTTAATTTCATTAATGTCTTGTGTTGTATTTTACACCAAGATTACCTTACGCTATACGCAACACCGTATTAGATTCTTGTATACGCAACACTATTGTTGGATCGTGTTACACACAATTTTGATAATACTTATTCTATGCAACATTGAGTATATATATATATATTCAATGTATAAATGAAATATGGTTGGATTATGTTATACAAAACAACGAAGGATTCTTGCACAGCACGCAACCCTGACTTGGATTGCATTACACTCAATCGCGACCTTCCTCGATAGCATGGGGTGTACGCAATAACGGGTTTTTCTAAACAACGATATATTATTATAATATTATTATAAACTATCCGTTATGAATATTATTAACTAAATTTTTAATTTTATAACATTATTATTCATCTTACACATTTTCTAGAACATGGTAGAAGAAAAAAATAAATTTTTCGTTTAAAATAAGTATGTTTCAAAAAATGCAGTTTTACCGCCTTTTGGTGGCACACCCAAATTGAATCTAGTTTTTGACATGTTTATAAGTTCAATTTGATAAAATAAAATTCTTATATGGAATAATGAAATTAAAATTTACTTTGGATAAATTTTTCATATTATTCTGGTAACTTTCATATTTTGATGAATAGTAAAAACACGCTATATTTTAATTAAAAACAACATTTTTCATCGGAATAATTTATATGGTTATTTTATAATATTGAATTGTTTTAAAGTATAAATAGAATATATTTTTACCATTTAATATAATGTATGTCATTATCATTGATTTTACCTTGAATTCGTAGGTTAAATCAATTCAATCTTTTGCAATGTTTTAAAGAAAAACCCGTTTTCTTTCAACAAAAGGATTAATTTTAATTTAATTTCTATATATTTTGTGTATTTAATTTGTAAAAATGGATTCCATATTTAGAATCAGTGGTTCCAAATTATTTTAATAAGCTACTTATTATTTTTGGGGATTGTGAATAGTAACTATGGTAAATTTTATTCACTATAGTTAAAGGTAAATCGGGTAATTAAGGGTAAATATAAGATTATAAAATTACCCTAGCACTTGGAAAAATCCTATTGGATGGATACAAGTAGACCCATATAACCTAAGGGTCGGATTAGATTAATTTTATGGACTTTTTTCCATAAAAATAATTTAATTATTATTAAAACCAAAGAATGTGACAACATGTCACTTTCTTAAATCTTATAAGTATAATAAATTAATTTAGTGATAAACATCATGAATAATCAAACTATTATAGTCTCCAGAAATCTAATACAATTATATACATCATATGAATTTATTTAGAATTTTTAGGGATTAAATAATTAACATTTATTATGACACAAAGATGATGCAGTAATTGTCTTATTAACAAAATATTGACATAATTGATGTTATAAATGCCCAAATAAATTTAATTTGAGACTTTTTATGACATACATTAATTTTATAGGTTAATATGACATGTTATTGTTGATATAAGTATCTTGGTTCGAACTTATCATTCTGTTATGATTTTCATAAAAATCATGTACCAAATATTGTCAAAATTGACATAAATTAGTTTTTAAAACAAATATTATATTATTAATTGTTATTTAATTCATAAAAATCTAAAGATTGGAAAAATGACTTATAAAAGGATATATATGTTAATAATAAACAACTTGGGGTTCTTTTGGCTTGTTATGGTTAGTTTATTAACCATATAGTGTAAGAAAACAAAAAGGCAAGGTAAAAGTTAAATTATTTAACATAGAGTTAAATCTCATTGATAGGGTTAAAATAATAACCTAAACTTGTCTAAATCCTATTGGATGAGAGGATTTAGACCCATCCCCACATTATCTTATAAATAAGTCCCTTTGGAACCATTATAAACCGAATTTTACCTTAATATAAAATAATATTTTTAGATTTTCCTAAGGTGCCCCTCTCCTCCCTTATAAAAGGGCACCTCCTCCCTCTCCTCCTCACACCAATATGAGCATTCAAGCTCGGCCAAACCCTGCCAAAATCTCTTCTACACATCCCTAGTGTCATCATAGAGGTCCTGGTCTTCTTCAAAGACAATCCTTAGTTCTTTACGTGGAGGTTAAGTGAAGGCGCGTCAAAAAGAGGTAATATCCATTACCGACCTTTTTTAGTTTCTTTCTTCATAAACTTATTCTTATATAGTTTTTTCATGATAAATTAATAACATAATTATTTATTATATACTTATATGTTATTATAAATATGAATCAACTCTAATTAACCTTCTATCCATCTTACGGAAAAAGGAAATCACCGCGCATGCGTACGTACGGAATACCGTCTCTACGCCGTGGTGTAATCTACTTTACACCACAACCTTAATTGGATGGGTATAATGGTGTAATGAGTAAATATATATGATTATTATAAAGTGATATTGATACTGAAATATTATACATACACTTCAACATAATTCCACGACCATGAGAACGATATCATCACTCCTGCGTACGTACGGACTACCATCTCCACGACGCGATGAGATTCATTATCCATGTTAACCATCCAGAATGATTATAAAATATATATAATGAATAATAATGAAATATATGACATGGTAAATCTACTGGATTTATGTATATATATATGTCATCTAATTACTTCCATTCAAGACAATAAGGAAAGGAAAACAGCATTCATGCGTACATACGGACTACCGTCTCCATGAACGGTGTGTTTCATTTCATTTATCTATCTATTATATATATATACTGAATATATATGATATATAAATCATAATTTATATTCTGGAAGTAAGTAAATCATGATATAAGTAATAATAATGTCAAGAACAACAATTCCAAACACCTACGATAAATGAAACGATTTTACCCAAAACGCTTTATTAACATGCAATTTACAAAAGAACGGGAAATATAAAGTCATAAGTGAACCATATATGATATCATAACAATGAATATGATTCTGTAATAGTTTAATGACACTATTTAAATCATTATAGAGGAGGTTCGGATTTGTACAAAGCATATCGGACATAAGGCAAGGGAAATACCACAATCTCATTTATATCCGAGATTGTTTATACTTTTGTATTTACTGCGGTGTATGTTATCAACCACATCCATGTTTCCTCAATATGTAATGTTATTTACATCCACCTACAATTTTTTAAATCCAATTTTAACCTTCAGTGCGTTTTTAATAAAAGATATTATAGGAATCTTTTGTCGTTTTTCGTACGAGGTACTTTTTGACTTTTCCGACAAAAGTAAAAAGAATATTTTTTTAACTTATACGACATGAATGGATTTTTAAAACATTATTTCCAAGAAGATTACTTTACAAGTTTTCAAGTTTGTTTTTAATCAAATTATTTTAGTTTAGAATTGTACGACATGTTAAGAAAGGAAATGTGTTTTTGAAGCAGAAAGGGTATTTTCCTCAAGAATGGAGTTCAAGTGTTTTATCAAAATTATTTCCCATTTAAGATAATAAAGGGTTATGTTTCTATCCCTATTTTTACATTGATTTGATTATATTGTGATGGAATTATTTTTATGAATTCCTTTATCTTATATGAATTGTTATATGATGTCACGATGTTTAAGATTCCCATTTTTATTACATGGGTTATGCAATGATGTATGATTTATGATTTTGTGGGACACATAAGAATGGAATAATTATTAGATGGGTGGGACCTATATCTCCCTACAATGCATTGGGTAAAGACTTTATATCTCATGAGATAGACATAGCTGGAATGGTAGGTTATACCGGTTCAGTGAAACAGGACTGAAATAAGGGTGACTCGGTTTAGAAAGGGACTTTGTCCACTAAGATAGTCTTGGAAATGAGTCTTGACTAATAAGAAATGATTCTCGATGATTATGTGTGTATGACACAAAGTTTCATGTTTTATGTTATGATTATTGGGATTTCATTTCACTATTATGGTTTATCCCATGTTATGAAATTATGCTCTCTTTTGCAGGTCAAGATTTCCAAAATGTTATGTTCTTATGAAAATGATGTGATTGATATTTCTTTTGTTTACCCTTACTGAGAATTTGAGCTCACCCTTTTATGTTTTCTTTTCCCCCGGATATAAAGGAAGGTTTTAGGTAAAAAAATAATATCTTTATGGTAGATGTTGAAGAGCTTTCACCACGATTAGAAGATTATATTCCGAGTTTCCAAAGACACTAAACTATTATGATCCTTGGGTGTTTGTGTTTTTGTGATGTACTAAGTATTCCTCAAAAATAATGTAATGTCCATGTACGTCAAGCTTCGGGTCTCTAAAGTTGGTATTAGAGGAAAGGTTTAGTCAACCTTTGGAAACTCGGATACGAAAACGTTAGTGAAATCCCTAGAGATATTTCTAAGGTATGTCTAGGGTTGTCCTTAAGGATAAGTATACGTATAGGATATAGTCCTAGAACTATGGTAATGATTTTTAGAATTTAACCTAAGATGTTAGATATTAATGGTACTCCCCCTTTACTATGTTGTTTTCCCTAGCATTATGTTTTCCCCTCACACTATTCATTTCGGTTTTTAGACGATGGTTGGAACCTGAAGGAACCGTGTTGATCACTGTAATGGACAATGCAATGATTGTCCTCCTGAACAAACAAGTGTTATGGGAGATGGAGTGCAAAATCTTATTGCTATACTTACACAAGCTATGTATCATTCTGGACTTCCAAATGAGCAGAGAAGGGAACAATATTCTATTGAGTCCTTCATGAGGCAACATCCAACTTCTTTCAGTGGGTCTTCCGATCCACTTGTTGCTGAACAATGGATCAGTACCACTGAAAAGATATTTTTAGTTCTTCAATGTTCTGAAAATGATAAAGTCATCTTAGCAGTATATCATTTGGAAGGTGAAGCTGATCAATGGTGGAATCTTATCAAGAATACGAGGCCAAGAGATGAAATTGAGTCCATGGAATAGGACGAGTTCAAGAACTCATTTTTTAGTAAGTATTTCTCTCGTATTCTGCAAACAAAGATAAAAAATGAGTTTCTTGAGCTGAAGCATAAGGATGATGAATCTATTGGTATATACGAAGCGAATTTTTCAATACTTGCAAGGTATGCATCTAGCATTATCATCTAACCTGAAAGTAAAGTTGATCGATTTTACAGTGGCTTAAAACCAAGTCTTCGAAGGGCATTAGCAATGAGAGACTTCAGTAGCTATGATGAAATTGTGCATTGTGCTATCAAGGTAGAAATGGAAGTTGGTGTTACATATCAATCTCATGGTTTTGACATGAAACGAAAGATGGAGTTCAAGGAGAAATCTCAGAATAATGGTGAAAAGAAGATGAATGTTTCCTTATGCACAAACTGTGGAAAGAAGCATGGTGGGGATTGTCTTAAAGGGACTATAAAATGTTTTAAGTGTGTAAAAGAAGGTCATCGAGCAGCTGAGTGTCAAAGTAATGGAAAAAGGGTTTCTAATGATGTGAATAAAGAAAAGACTGTAGAGAATGCACCACCAACACTTCAATGCTTCAAGTGCAAGGAAATGAGGCATTATGCTAATAAATGACCTAATACAAGGGATAGTGATGATCGACATGAGCAACCGATTAAGGAAAAGGACAAAGGGAAGTCACATGCAATCACCATGGGTGATGTTGAATATGACAACGATGTAGTGGAATGATTAAGTGTTTATGTAATGGGATTCCAGAATAATGTTGTATATAGTATCGTGGAATATTGGAATATTTATGTTTTGGTATAATGTGGTAATCAAAGTGATTGAGATATTTTTGGAAATAAGATGATATGCGCATAATGAAGGGAAAACGAGAAAATGAAATGTTTGATAGTATTCATGAGCTCATGATTGATATAAGGACTAAGTGATATCATGGTTTGAGTATATAGAACTTTGAGGATATTGGTATGTGGAAAGTGTTAACTTTTAACTGAATTCATGTTTTCACTAAGGTTCAATGGATATTCATTCTTCAATAGAATACATGATTAACGTATTCACATGTTTGTAATTTGACCAACAAGATATATCTTATGATATATGGGGGATAAATGATGGAATTCACATGATTTTTATGTGACATTTCAAGTAATCATTTTCTTTATACTATGAGCTTGGACCGAAGTATTTTAGATAAGCCTAAATATTGGAATGGATTATGTTAGACATATGCTAAGTATTGTTTAAGGATAGAACGTTTTTCGACATTACTGATGGGATTTTATAGTAATGTAGTTTTAGAAAAAGGACAACCTGCAGGACGGGTGGCAGCCCATCGCGTAGGACAAGGCTGTGGGAATTGAACCCACAACCGAAGTGAGACTGGACTTTTTCTCCTACCACTAGCCTACAGGAAGTCCCTGTTTAGTAGAAAATAGTTTTATTATATGAAGCAATATGATATATGGAGTATAAGTCCATTTTAGGAACCATATATGATTAATATCACTATAGATGGACTTATGTATTTTTTGATAACATTTCTAACCATTTGTTTGAGACTGATGGAATGACCAATCATTCTATTACATTATCTGCTAACACATCACGAATGAAAAATTCAACTTCATTTCTATAAGAGATGAAGTGGAAATTGTCCAAAGAATGACCAACGGTGAGACCATACCAAAATCACGAAAGTATTTCTTCTAATTCCAATTTCCTCAACTTTAGGGAAATGATCATGAAAACCAAAAATGTTGTCCTAGTGCTCTTATATCTGATGAATCAGATGTTACCTTAGATCATCATAAATTTATGGCTTTGTGATTGCTGGATTTTCAATAGCCATGTTCTCTACCACTCTCCATCAGATCATGATGGTTAGATTTCTCTTCCATATCCATATTTTCACCTATGTGGAAACCAATTGATTAGATTATTTGGGTAACCTTGAAATTTCATGCTTCTGTTTTTAAAAAATGGTTTTGGTATTCATTTTTACGATGTGGGTTTCTGTTAAAGGAACTTTCGAATAGTAAACCATTTATAACCCAAACGAATTTCGAGGGCGAAATTCATTTTAAGGGGGGTAGAATGCAACACCCAGAGATTTTATGAAAAATATTCTTTTAATTTCATTAATGTCTTGTGTTGTATGCTACACCATGATTACCTTGCGCTATACGCAACACCGTATTAGCTTGCAGTATACGCAACACTATTCTTGGATCGTGTTACACACAATTTTGATAATAGTTATTCTACGCAACATTGAGTATATATATATATTCAATGTATAAATGAAATATGGTTGTTTTATGTTATATGAAACAACGAAGGATTCTTGCACAACACGCAACCCTGACTTGGCTTGCATTACACGCAATCGCGACCTTCCTCGATAGCGTGTGATGTACGCAATACTGGGTTTTTCTAAACAACGATATATTATTATAATATTATTATAAACTATCCGCTATGAATAGTATTAACTAAATTTTGAATTTTATAACATTATTATTCATCTTACACATTTTATAGAACATTTTATAATAACAAAATAAATTTTTTTGGTAAAATAAGTATGTTTCAAAAAATGCAGTTTTACCGCCTTTTGATGGCGCACCCACATTAAAACTAGTTTTTGACATGTTTATAAGTTCAATTTGACAAAATAAAATTCTTATATGAAATCATGAAATAAAAATTTACTTTGGAAGAATTTTTCATATTATTATGGTAACTTTCATATTTTGATGAATAGTAAAACCATGCTATATTTTAATTAAAAACAACTTTTTTCATCGCAGTAATTTATATGGTTATATTATAATATTGAATGGTTTCAAAGTATAAATATAATATATTTTTACCATTTAATATAATGTATGTCATTAGCATTGATTTTACCTTGAATTCGTAGGTTAAATCAATTCAATCTTTTGCAATGTTTTAAAGAAAAACTCGTTTTCTTTCGACAACAAGATTAATTATAATTTAATTTATGCATCTCTTTTGTATTGAATTTGGAAAAATTTATTCCATATTTGGAATCAGTGGGTCCAAATTATGTTAATAAGCTACTTTTTATTTTTCGACATTGTGAACAGTATCTACGGTAAATTTTATTTACTATAGTTAAAGGTAAATTGGGTAACTAAGGGTAAATATAATATTATAAAATTACCCTAAAACTTAGAAAAATCCTATTGGATTGATAAAAGTATACCCATATAACCTAAGGGTCGGATTAGATTCATTTTATGGACTTTTTTCCATGAAAATAATTTAATTATTATGAAAACCAAAGAATGTGACAACATGTCACTTTATTAAATATTATAAGTATAATAATTGTAATTTAGTGATAAACTTCATGAAACTTCTAAAATGAATAGTCTCCAGAACGCTAATACAATTATATATATCATAGGAATTTATTTATAATTTTTAGGGATTGAATAAGTAACATTTATTATGACACAAAGATGATGTAGTAATTGTCTTATTAATGAAATATTGACATAATTGATGTTATAAATGCCCAAATAAATGTAATTTGAGACATTTTATGACATAAATTAATTTTCTAGGTTAATATGACACGTTATTGTTGATATAAGTAACTTTGTTCGATATTATCATTCTGTTATGAATTTTATAAAAATCATGTACCAAATAGTGTCAAAATTGACATAAATTAGTTTTTAAAAGAAATATTATATTATTAATTGTTATTTAATTATTAAAATCAAAGGATCAGCCAAATGACATAGATAAGGATATATATATTAATATTAAACAACTTTGGGTTCGTTTGTCATGTTATGGTAAGTTTATTAACCATATAGTGTAAGAAAACAAAAAGACACGGTAAAAGTTAAATTATTTAACTTAGAGTTAAATCTAATTGATAAGGTTAAAATAATAACCTAAACTTTTCTAAATCCTATTGGATGAGATGATTTAGACCCATCCCCACTTTATCTTCAAAATAAGACCCTTTAGAACCATTATAAACCGAATTTGACCTTAATATAAAATAATATTTTGAGATTTTCATAAGGTGCCCCTCTCCTCCCTTATAAAAGGGTACCTCCTCTCTCTCTTCCTCACACCAATTTGAGCATTCAAGCTTGGCCAACCCCTGAAACATATCTTCTACACTTCCCTAGTATCATCCTAGAGGTACTGGTATTCTTCAAAGACCATCCTTAGTTCTTTAAGTGGAGGTTAAGTGAAGGCGCGTCAAAAAGAGGTAATATCCATTACCGATCTTTTTCAATTTCATTCTTCTTCAAATTCTTCTTATTTAGTTGTTTCATGATAAAGTAATAACATCAGTATTTATTATATACTGATATGTTATTATAAATATGAATCAACTCTAATTATCCTTCTATCCATCCTACGGAAAAAGGAAATCATTGCGCGTGCGTACGTACGGAATACCGTCTCCACGCCGTGGTGTAATCTACTTTCCACCACCACCTTAATTGGATGGGTATAATGGTGTAATTAGTAACTATATATGATTATTATAAGGTGATATTAATAATGAAATAGTATACATACACTTCAACACAATTCCACGACCATGGGAACGATATCATCACTCGTGCGTTCGTAAGGACTACCGTCTCCACGACGCGATGAGATTCATTATCCATGTTAACCATTCCAGAATGATTATAAAGTATATATAATGAATAATAATGAAATATATGACATGGTAAATCTACTGGATTTATGTATATATATATGTCATCTAATTACTTCCATTCAAGACAATAAGGAAAGGAAAATAGCGTTCATGCGTACGTATGGACTACCGTCTCCATGAACGGTGTGTTTAATTTCATTTATCTATCTATTATATGTATATATATACTGAATATATATGATATATAAATAATATTTTATATTATGGAAGTAAGTAAATCAAGATATAAGTAATAATAATTTCAAGAACAACAATTCCAAACACCTAAGATAAATGAAACGATTTTACCAAAACGCTTCTTTAACATGGAATTTACAAAAGAACGGGTAATATAAAGTCATAAGTGAACCATATATGATATAATAACAATGAATATGATTCTGTAATAAGTTAATGAAATTATTTGAATCATTATACAGGAGGTTCAGATACGTACAAAGCATATCGGACATAAGGTAAGGGAAATACCACAATCTCATTTTTATCCGAGATTGTCTATACTTTAGTATTTACTGGGGTGTATTGTATCATCCATATCCATGTTTCCTCAATATCTAATATTATTTCCATCCACCTACAATTGTTTAAATCCAATTTTACACTTCGGTGAGTTTTTAGTAAAAGATATGAAAGGAATCTTTTATCGTTTTTCGTACGAGGTACTTTTTGACTTTTCCAACAAAAGTACGAAGAATGTTTTTTTAACTTATACGCATGAATGTATTTTTAAAACATTATTTCCAAGAAGCTTCTTTTAAAAGTTTTCAAGTTTATTTTTAATCAAATTCTTTTAGTTTATAATTGTATGACATGTTAAGAAAGGAAAAGTGTTTTTGAAGCAGAAAGGATATTTTCCTCAAGAATGGAGTTCAAGTGTTTTATCAAAATTATTTTCCATCTAAGATAGTAAAGGGTTATTTTTCTAACCCTATTTTTACATTGATTTGATTATGTTGTGATTGAATTATTTTTATGAATTCCTTTATCTTATATGAATTTTTTATGATGTCATGATGTTTAAGATTCCCATTTTTATTACATGGGTTATGCAATGATGAATGATTTATGATTTTGTGGCACACATAATAATGGTATCATTATGAGATGGGTGGGACCTATATCTCCCTCCAATGAATTGGGTAAAGATTTTATATCTCATGAGATAGACATGGCTAGAATGGTAGGTTATACCGGTTCAGTGAAACAGGACTGAAACGAGGGTGACTCGGTTCAAAAAGGGACTTTGTCCACTAAGATAGTCTTGGCAATGAGTCTTGACTAATAAGAAATGATTCTCTAGGATTATTTGTGTATGCCACAAAGTTTCATGTTTTAAGTTATGATTATTGGGATTTCATTTCACTACTATGATTTATCCCATGTTATGAAATTATGCTCTCTTTTTCCAGTTAAGATTTCCAAAATGTTATGTTCTTATAAAAATGATGTGATTGATATTTCTTTTGTTTATCCTTACTGAGAATTTGAGATCACCCTTTTATGTTTTCTTTTCCCCAGGATAAAAAGGAAGGTTTTAGGTAAAAAAAGAATATATTTATGGGAGATGTTGAAGAGCTTTCACCACGATTAGAAGATTATATTCCGAGTTTCCAAAGACACTAAACTATTATGATCCTTGTGTGTGTGTTTTTGTTATGTAATATGTATTCCGCAAAAGTAATGTAATGTCCATGTACTTCAATCTTCGGGTCTCTACAAATAAAATATATATAGTGTTCAGCATTATTTTCCTTTGATACGGTAACATCATTATTTTATATAATAGATTGGTTCTTGATTGAAATCAATTGTATAACTTTTACATTAACCAACATAAAATATTGATATTCATTTAATTGAATTATTCATATATACTTCATGTATTTTGTTTACTTGTTTACTCTATCTCTCAAGAATGAATATCATTTGATTTTAGACCAAATTAATTGGTTGGTGAATTTATATATTTAATAATAAATGTTTATAAAAATTTGAAAACATATTAAGTATTGAATATGATAACACAACATGATGGATATATTTTATATTGAAAAAACACTTATGTTAGTCATCAGATAGTTGGTCACAATATGTAAACGTTTCATATTATAGAATATTAGATATAATTTTGTTATTTTATCACTACAATATTGTATGATTCACTATGATTAAATTAAAATGGTTTGATTCCTTTTCGGGATATAGTAACGTTATTGTCTACTGTGGATTTAGAGTTTTTTATATCAATCACATCCTATCTACTGATGAACTATATATTTTTTCATTATTGAAAAACAAAATTTTACATGTGATAGATCATCTGTGACCTGATTATGTGGTAAATATTTAAGTAATCCCATGAATTTTTTTATTATTATGGAGAAGAAATTGATACAATTGATTCACCCATTTCTCCTAGAATAATGTATTTAATGACTAAAATTTCCATCAGTTGAGAATTCATGTTAAACGTGATGTAGTGGTGGATAATATTTAGAAATGGGAATATATATTAATTGTTCATTCGTTTTATCATGATATGGGCTTCTTAAGTTTGTACTAATGTAATTAGTTTAATTTGGTTTCATATTGGAATGGTATATTTGTTTTAGTTTTTCATTTTTTCCATTTAATTTATTTATATTTATTTCAATTCAGAAAACTAGGTTTACAACTATTTTTTATTACAAGGAAAATATGATTTTAATTTTTACTTTATAAATATATTATTAAATAATAATCATTAAAATATATTTTAAATCTACTTTAAAACCTTTATCATAAAATATTCAAATAAGGTTCACAAAACAATTTGAAACTGGTTTTATAAAACAGGATGTCATGTTATTGTATAGGTCTTGTTTAGGTCACTATGTATCCTTTATTTAATGTTCCATTTGGGATCCCTTTATTATCTAAAATAACCTCTTATTTCATATATTTCTTAAACATTAGTTTCAAATTATTAATTAAATTTATATTTTTGTATATAATTTTTGAAATCATAGACATTATAGAGGTCTAAAGGATGAGGATATCTAATAACAATGGCCACATAAGAGAGATGGAAATTCATCATCCGGTGCTCGTTGTGAGTATTCTATTCGAAATATATTAATCAATAAAATATAATTTCAGTTAAATGAACTATTTTTTAATTTTAAATAGGAATACAGATTTAGATGGTAGTTATTCACCAACCATCATAGTGGTGGTGGTGAGTGTCCCGATGAATCGATAAGGTGGTACTAAAAATACGTTTACCACACATCATAGCCAACAAAACCTTATACCTTCATCATATATACCATATATAATAATGTATAATCCATTTTTTATTAAATAAACCCAACATATTTATACCACCAATATTTTGTGCACAATTAACATTTTATCCTCAACATATTTCATTTCCATATTTGATGATATCTCCCACAACCCATACATATTGTTCTTTTCGACAAACATCAATAACTAAATCGTATACTTCTAATTCGTACACTCTGGGTTTTTAAATAAATGCCTCATAAATTATTCAATGAGGCATTTTTCTCTTCATGAGGTAAAAGTGGACCCTGCTGGTACTTTGTGGGTCGATGATGCTTCACAACCTAGGGATCCTGCAGTACCCATTAATCAAAATTGCTCAGTTATATGTATAAAGTAACATTTTTATACAATGATTTATTTTCATTTTAAAATGTATTGAAATAATATTGTTATTTTATTTCATAATTTCACTATCTATCACTATAAGGTGGAGTGGGCATACAATCAGGCATGAGGTTTAGAACCACCACCCAAAAATTGGTGGTTGAGTAAAAATATGACAATTAAATGATTAGAATAATAGAAAATAATGAAAAATTATTAGGGAGATTAGATCCAAATACTATGACATCATTCTCATTACACCACTCTCCTGGAGTCCCATTGAAAATAGTTAATGGGATTTTTCTTCAGATGACGTTTGGGTTAGAAAATTCATTAGATTTAATAATATCTTATTATTTTATTTATATTATTTAATATTTTGGAAGCATATTCCTTATAGTTTTTCTAATAGTGAATCAATGAGGACTACCAAAAAAATGTAATTACCTTAGCTATGGATATAATATAAGAATGATTCATATAATCGAATGGTTTCTAGAGTTTGAAGAAATTTATATGTCATATCTATCATGAGTGAGTGTCCAAAAAAACATTATCGGTTATGGAATTCTCATTAGAATAGTACTGATTTTAAAATATTAATAATTTTTGAGGTATTTTACTGAAAATTATCATTATTTTCATAAATAATATATTTTTTATTAGGTAAAATTATTTTTTATGAAGATTCAAAAAAAATGAAAAATAGAGATGCTACAAAGTATCTCCACACATTGAGATGAATGATGATTCCAGAACATGAAACTATGCATGTATTTTTTATCAATAGTTGTGTTTAATTATGTACAAATTCTAAAAAACAAAACTAATTTTCATATTATGATTCAGTAAAATACTTATGGTGTAATAATAACCCATTTATTCAATATTTAGTTTTTTTATTTTTATTTAATTTTACTTGTGATAAAACTATCTTGAGCATATCCCAAATTTAAAACATCTTGTCTTTGGGATGATCCATTATTTAACTTTTTAGACCATTTTCTATTTATAACTATCATTTCCATGGTGGAAATGGACTCTACAATAATTTTCAAATAATTTCTACATAGCATGTTGAGATATTATAAAAATTGCGCATTATTTTTTAATGGATTAATTTTTTTATCAAAGAAATATAATAAATCATTAATGTACAAGATAATGGTATATATATTATCAAAAAATATCAAATAATGTCAAATAATTATTTAAAACCATATAATGAATTTAATTCCCAATAATGCACGCCTAATTGACACATTGGAGAAAACAATTATTGACAAGTGCCTACAAATGTTCAAAATCATTGATATATAAAGGTATAAAATGAGGGATGGATAGATCTAAAACTAAGAGATGTTTTCAAGGATTTAATTTATAATTGAATAAAATTAAATATCACTAACAGTTCTTTGAGGGTAAAATTTTATTTAATAAATATTTTAAGGTACTTTTAATTATATTTTACCCATAGATAGTAGATGAATTAGTGGTTTATGTCCAATTAATTATTTCCCATCTTTTAACTAAGTTACACCCATTGTTGATTCATTTTTGGATTTCAAATCCTGATTTTTTGATGACAATGAATAAAAATAAGAAATAACACAAAAATAATGTTTAAAGGTCCATAAGATACTAAAACACTAATCCATTCCTCCAATATATATTTCTCTACCTTAGATTATTATCACTCCAATTTTACCGGTCCTCTACTACCATAGAATTCTATAAAAACAATAATTTTTATTGATTGTGGAATAACATGAAATATAAAATCTAGAAATTTATTTTTTATGCTTAGTAAAATTAATATAATAAAATCATTTCTATTTAACTCACTCTATCGAAAACATAACACCATATATTACTATGAGGAACCTACTAGATGTATTTACCACAAGTTTTTATAGATTGAATTCATATTCTTTAATGAAAACTGTAAATGCCAAGGAATAATGTGGAAATTTTTATTTTAAATCATCGGGTTTTTTACGAGACCGCAAAAACTGATGGTGCATGATTTCGAGGCCTGATGTGCCCAGAATCAATTTCTGAAGTTTTTTTCGGGTACATTCGGTAAACGCATGAGCGAGATATTATAACTTTTGAACTTGTGCTCAGAATTGAGATTTGAGGTCATCGTTGAACTCGTAGCACCGGTGCTTTCTTAGTGAGACCTTCACCTCATCTTCATTCGGGAGAGATCATAAGTTGAGTTTCCACCCGCGCGGGTGTTCAATTTATAAAGAGGGAAGTGAAATAAAAATAAAATTGGAAAACTGAATTTAATTTTTGAAATTCAAATCATTTGGAATTAATATGGTGTCTACTAAACCCCATATTAATTCCTGCCAACCCCATAATTAATAAAAGTCTTCATTAATGAAGTCTTTAATGGGGTGACAAAGGGGGAGCCCATTTCTCTTCTTCTTGGAGGAGTTTCGGGTGGATTTTTATTATTATTCTACTTCTTCTTCATTTTTGGGATGCAATCATGGAGGAATAACCTCCTTCCGTCAACGAGGATAACCCTCTTCATCTTTAGCAAACATCAACTGTGTCAAAAGAGAAGGAGCCGACATCGAAGAAAAAGGTCTTCGAGTTCGTCTCCTCCGAACACTTCACCGTCAATGATCGAGAAATGAGGTAGGAGTCATTTTGATTGATTTGGATCTTCATTCTTAGTCATTGTTGAGCTACGTTAATGGTCATTAGCTACCAACCTAAAACAGAGGGCACGTGCCGAATAAACATGGCCCGAACCCCCTCTGATTTTCTTCGTTTATTTGATGACGATGACAGAGCAACGACGGCCAACGACAGGCCTGTCGCGAAAGGAACATGCGGCGCAAGGGCTCCTGGGTCACTGGAGGAGCCATATGCCATCGTTCCATGTGGGGGACCGGGCCATGGCCAGTGCGGGCCGTGGTGGAGCAAGGTGGCCGGACGGCCACTAGAGGGGTGTGCAGTCGTCTAGCTGCACGGGTGGAAGGGTCGCAACAGTTGGACGGTGGGCACGACACAGGCGGGCGGCGCAAAGTCACGGCTATGTGGGCAGCGGTGGACGGAGGTGGGCAGCCGGCTGAGCTAGACGCTAGTGGGCACGCCATAGGTGGGACTCGAAGGGTCCCATGGTTACTAGGCTGGTTCCATGCGCCACCTGCAGGACTTGCCGCCACGTGGGCTGAGCCGCCCATCGCGGGTCGTCCGGGTTTCCATGGGCCTGGCCGGTGCCGTCTTGTCGTGCTAGTTCTGGTGGGCTGGGTAAGACCCATGGATTGGGCCATACCCTGGTCCGAATCCGAACCTGGGTTGGAACGGCCCATGCAGTGTTGGGTCGGGCCCGTCCGGCTGGGCCGGACCGGACCTAGACCCAATTCTGACCTGTTTGACATTTTTTACCATATCATGGGCTACGAGTGTCCTATTCACGAACCGTCTATAACGATGAGAAGCTTAGAATGAGGCATTTTTTTTTGGAATACCCAACTCGAGGTTTGGACATAGTTGGGGTATTTCCAGGTTGGATTTAACCTAAATCCAACCAGGCCCTCAGAGCGGAAACGCCAATAACTCACATATCGGGCGTCCGATTAACGCGCCGTCTGTCATGTTGGGTTCCATTTGATGTGATGAAACTACAGGATACATCAACACAAGACTTCATGGTAGTTGATTTATTGAAACTTGGCTCTAGGTGAGGACCCACCCAGAATTGATCATGTTGTGTGCGGGAACATTATGGCTGGCTGCGACTGATCCTACCTGGACCTACTACTATACTAGGATCCTATGTGGGTTCGAAATCGATGATACTAGACCAGGATCCTCCATGGGTTCAATGATGATGAAAACTTTTCATAGATCCTAGGTGGGTTAGACAACAACGACTACTGTTCTGAGATCCTACGGGGGGTTCGACAACGAAGACTACTGTTCCGGGATCCTACGTGGGTTCGACAACGATGATTATTGTTCCCATATCCTCCATGGGTTCGACAGAGGAGATAATTCAATGGTTACATCTAATCATCTCTAGCCCTCTACATGAGTTGTATACCTGTGCGAGCTGAGTCTTTACTATGTGATGTTATCATCAAGATGATTGTCTTTCTTATTTGTGGAACGAGATGTGCTTGGGCTCAAGATTTGGAGCTGGCTGTGATTGGTAACTTAAGAACATGTATAGGAATATACTTAAGTAGGAATGATTGATACTTTTTTGACGTATCTTTTTATTTTGGTTTATCCTTGGTGGACTCTGGGAGGCCTTTGTGGGTCTCGGGGTCTCTACTAAGTATCCTTTTACTCACCCATGCAAAGGCTTTGCCCACACATTGTTGTGTTCGGTGCAGACGATGGTCAGTGGTGATCGAGGCGGAGGGAGATAGACGAGAGGCTTCTCGGAGATGGACTAGATGGTACATACCGCAGGGATGAGTTGTTCAAGATATGTACCTACCCATTATGTAGTATTCCCTAGTGGATGATGTAGGAGTTGTTTTCCCTTTTTACTTGTACATGTACATCAGTTGGATTTGTATACAAGCCCATTTACTTTCATCACTCTTCCAATACCAGTATTTGTTTTTTATGTTGCCTGTGTTTTAGACTGTGTGTGTTACAATATTAGTGGAAATTCCTTCCCTTTTAGAGTTATGCCTTTTGGTGCTAATCTCTAGCCCCTGGCATATGGAAGGCGGGCTCGTGGTAGTCACGAAATGGGCCCCGAGGACGGGTTGTGACAAATTGGTATTAGAGGTGTCAGTTATACCATATAAGATGGACTATGATTATTTTACCAGTAATAGTGTTAAGTGTTCTGGGTGTGGTTATTACTTTAGGGAAACTAATGTTGGTGCGGCGGCCAACATATCCATACACTAGGATTCTGACTTCTAATTTCCGACTCAGTGCAGAAAAACACTGATTGAGTGTGTGTTTCCTTTGAAATTGTTTCTTTGTGATTACTTTGTTTCAGTTAACCAGGTATATTTTTTTGACTGTGGATCACCTGTTTCTTTTCTTTATGTCCTCACGTATGCATCCAGCCAGGGTTCCAAGATGTGTATGAGATGGTAGCCCACCGAGTGATGGGGCCTCGTTGTAGGGCCCCATCACAGCAGAGGCACCAGTGGTACCACTACCTATTAGGCCACCGATACCACCAGCTCCAGCAGTAGAGATTGCATGCCATCTGAGTTTGTTGTCTGAGTTCTAGCACCAGAGGCCTCCTAGTTTCAGGGGAGAGATGGACCCACCTATTTCTAAATATTGGCTGGAGGCTATTGTGAGAGTTTTCAGACTGGTAGGGACACCATCCAACCTTATAGTGATCCTTGTCTCGAGTCTCCTACAGGAAGCAACAGAAAAATGGTCGAGCCTGATGCTCCGAGTGCATGAAAAGGCATCCCTTATCTGGGAAAACATCGAGAACCTCTTCTAGTCAGATATTGTTCCAGCCACCCTTCATGCGGTGTGGATTCATGATTTTCTTCATCTGCAGTAGGGAAACATGATCGTGGCACAGTACTCAGCATGTTTCACCAAACTCTCGCTCTACTCCACAAGTATGGTCCGGGACTCGTTCTTCAGGGCATGAACCTTCATGTATTAAATCAGGCATGAGATCATGGCATTGATGATCTCCCTCAGAATTCTGACGTAGGCAGGGGTGATGGAGCGAGCCCTTCTTGTGGAGAGTTTTCTTTCTGATCAGTCACCTGCAGCGAGACCCACCACAGGGCGACATGTATCAGAGTCTTCTGGAGCCGGAAGTTGAAAGATGTCTCAGAAGTCCAAGAGGACCAGGCCATCAGGTGGGAGACCCCAGGATTGAGGTTCTGTTGTGCGGGGAACACAAGATATAGCCATCCATACGAGGACCAGGCAGTGCTATGCATATGGTGGGCAGGGTCACATTGAATTTGACTGCCTGACCCTCCATGCAGTTGAGAAGAAAACTGTAGAGGGACCTCCCAGGAAGAGGCATAAGTTCAACCGTGGTGGTCCATAGAGAGCAGGCGGACATGGAAGAGAAGCTAGCTGAGTAGCAGGTGGTGGACGATGTTTCGAGGTCCTACCACCACCACCACCACCAGGAGGTCATCCCCGACCATAGGGAGCTCGCGGACAGGGGTCGGCTCAGCTCCAGGAAATCGAGGCCAATGACCACGGTTGACCTGAGATGATTTGAGGTACTATCTGTGTCTACTCCACCCTTGCAAAAATACTTATAGACACAGGTGCGAGTCATTCTCTTATTTACACTTCTCTTATGCGGAACTCGTAGATTCCGAAGGATCCTTTGGCTCGATACTTATGGCTAAAGACTCCTATGGGAGTGGATTCTATGATTACACACTGGTGTCGGTACTGTAATCTCACTTTAGGGGGAGAGATCTTCGGCTGTGATCTTCTAGTAGCGGCATCGAGGCCTTATGGTGTCATCTTGGGGATGGACTAGTTATCCACAGTTCATGCTCAGATTATCTATATTAGGCGTAAAGTGTGTTGTGCCCGCAAGGATGGGATGAGGTTTACCTTCACTGGCGATACGGGAGACTTTGCTGCGTAGGATGGACTTACCCATAAGAGTGGGAAGCCGATCACACATCAGTTGGCTAGCCTCATTCTCGGAGCGGTTGATGTGTAGAGTCCGAGTTTTCCTATTGTGGTGGATCAGTACGCAGATATCTTCAATGATGACATTCCAGGACTACCTCTTCACAGATTTGTAGACTTTTAAATTGACCTGTATCCCAGGACGACACAGATATCCACACCAGCATATCGGATGGCTCCCGCAGATCTTCTTGAGTTTCAAGTAAAGCTAAAGGACTTCCAGGGTAAGGGATTCATCCAACCCAGTGTTTCACCCTGGGCATCCCCGATTATGTTTGCCAAGAAGGTGGATGAGAGCTGGCGTCTGTGTGTTTATTATCGGTGCCTAAACCAAGTGACCATGAAGAACAAGTACCCACTCCTGAGGATGGACGTTCTCTTTGATCAGTTTCAGGGAGCACGTTGGTTCTCGAAGATAGATCTTCGATCGGGCCATCACCAGCTGAGAGTACAAGATGAGAATGTGTAGAAGATGTCCTTCAGAAGATGGTATGTCAACTGAGAGTTCTTGGTTATTCCATTCGGTGTAACCAAAACACTAGTTGTGTTCAAGAGACTAATGAACATTATATTCCAGCCATACCTTGATCGCTTTGTGGTAGTTTTCATTGATGGCATTCTGATCTACTCAGCTACCGAGGAGGAGCACTCCTACCATTTTTGGGTAGTACTGGACAGACTCCGAGAGCACGATCTTTATGGTAAGCTCTCGAAGTGAAAGTTCTAGATCCCAGAGGTACACTTTCTAGGACATGTCCTCTAAGAGGCAAGAGTTTCATTGGATCCAGTGAAGATTGAGGCAGTAGATGCTTGGGAGCCGCCCATGAATGAGACGGAGGTACGGAGTTTTTTGGGGCTTGTTGGGTACTATCGGAGATTTGTGCTTGACTTCTCCAGATTTACGACACCACTTTTAGCATTGACGTACAAGGGTAAACCCTTCGTGCGGTCAGAGAGATGCCAACGGAGTTTCCAAGAGCTGAAGCAGAGGCTGACTAGTTCGCCCATCTTGAGGCTGCTGGAGGATGGTGTTGGGTACGTAGTCTATTGCAATGCATCATGGACTGGGCTCAAATGCATCCTAATACAGGAGAGAGTAGTGATAGCTTATGGTTCTCATTAGTTGAGACAACATGAGAAGAAGTACACTACTCATGAACTGAAGTTAGCAGCATTGGTCTTCGCCCTGAAGATGTGGTGGCACTATCTGATGTGAAAATGTTTTGCAGTCTACTCTGACCACTAGAGTATTAGGTACATCTTTTGGAAGAAGGACCTTAACATGAGACAATAATATAAGATTTAGTTCCTCCAGGACTATTACTTCGAGATATTCTATACTCCTGGGAAAGGGGAATGTTGTAGCAGATGCTCTCAAAAGGATATCAGGTATTTAGCTGCTAGGAGAGGTTGAAGAGCAGCTGGCTGCATTGCAGATATCGTTTGTTTATCGAGATGTAGTATCCATTCTGCAGTCTCTTACAGTCACACCTCCACTTCATCAGAGAGTTTGGGAGGTGCAGCGTGGGGATGTTGACTGTGAGTTTCAATGTGCACAAAAATCCACAGGGCAAGCACCTAATGAATTTTCTGTAGGTGGGGAGCAATTCATTCTTTTCAGGGGGAATTCCATTATACCAATGTTGCTTTGGGATGATGTGTTGAGGGAGTTTCATACATCATCTATAGAATTACATCTATCTGTGGAAAAGATGTACCCGGACCTCTGACGACAACACTGGTGGCACGGTATGAAGAAGGCAGTAGCATAGTTTGTCTCACAATGCCTCATTTGTCAGCAAGTGAAGGCAGGGCACCAGGTTCCACCAGGTTTAGTTCAGCCCGTAGAGGTCCCAGAGTGGAAGTGGGATGAGATATACATGGATTTCGTGATGGTACTTCCACATACATCTAGAGGACATGACTCTATCTATGTGATTATCAACCGAATCACTAAGTCAGACCATTTCCTACCGATCAGAGATTAGGGTTCAATAGATAGCTTGGGATGCCTCTACGTAGAAGAGATCATACATATTCATGGTGTGCCATCAACAATAATCTTCGATCGAGATGATAATTACACTTCCCAACTATGGAAGGGGTTGCAGGAGGATTTCGGGATGCAGCTTCACTTGAGCAACGCCTTCCATCCTCAAACGGATAGCCAGACTGAGAGGACCATTATAATTCTTGAGGACATGCTCAGTGAATGTATCCTAGACTTCGGTCGCAATTGGGAGGATCAATTATCCTTGGTAGAGTATTCATACAACAACAGATACTACTCCACCATAGGCATGGAACCTTTCAAGGCACTGTACAATCGGCTTTGCAGATCGCCTCTATGCTGGACTAACCCAGGGGAGTCCGCACACATGGGACCAGAGACAGTGCAGGCTCTGAAGGAGACAGTTTAGATCATCCAGGAGTAGATAATGACTGCACAGAGCAGGAAGAATTCCAATGCTGATAGGAGATGAAGACCTCTAGTGTTTGAGGATTGTGACCACGTTTTCCTATGGGTCTCACCTCGATGAGGTTTACGGAGATTTGGCCAAGGAGGCAAGTTATTTCTAAGGGTCATTGTACCTTTTTAGGTCCTCAACAGAGTAGGCAAGGTGGCTTACCATCTGGAACTTCCACCTCAGTTTCACAGGTGCACAACGTTTTCTATGTTTCATAGTTGAGGAGATAGGTGCATGACCTGACTCACATCATAGACTGGGGAGAGATCATCATTGACGATGAGGTCAGTTTCTCAGAGGTTCTAGTGCAGATCAAGAATCGACAAGAGATATTCTTTTGTGGGCGGTCGATACCTCTAGTGTGTGTATGGTGGTTGCACAAGAAGCTCTAGGAGAACACATGGGAATGGGATGCTCAGATCTATGATCAGTACCCCCATTTATTTCTGTAGTTTTGAGTTTTGGCTTTCGGGGATGCAAAGCCCTGAGGTGGGGAGAATGTAATGACCCGGAAATCCTATAGATTTTTTTTAATACACGAGATTTTTTATGAGGCCGCGAAAACTAACGGCACATGATTCGGAGGCCTACTGATCCCAGAATCTATTTCTAAAGTTTTGTTCAGGTATGTTCAGTAAACATACGAGTGGGATTTTATAACATTTGATCCGGTGCTCGGAATTGAAATCTGAGGGAATCGTTTAACTCACAGCACCAGTGTTGTTTTAGTGAGACCTTCACCTCAGCTGCGTTTGGGTGAGAATGTATGTTAATTTTCCTCCCACGCGGGTGTTTTATTTTAAAAAGGGATGTGAATTAAAAATAAAATTAGAAAACAGAATTTTATTTTTGAATTTCAAATCCTTTTGAATTAATATGGGGTCCACTAAACCCCACATTAATTCCCGCCAATACCATAATTAATTAAAGGCTTCATTAAGAAAGTCTTTAATGGTGTAAAAATGGGGGGAGCCCATTTATCTTTTTCTTGGAAGATTTTTGGCTGGATTATTTATTCTTCTGCATCTTCTTCTTCATTTTTAGGATGAAAAATTTGAAGAAGAACCTCCTTCCGTCAATGAGGATCATCCCCTTCATTTTCAATGAACATCAACTCTGTCAATAGAGAAGGATCCAACCATGAAGAAAGTAGTCTTCAACTTCGTCTCCTCTGAACTCTTCACCATCCATGATCGAAAAACGAAGTAGGGGTAATTTTGATTGATTTAGATCTTCATATTTTTTCGTTATTGAGCTTTGTTAATGGCTAATTTCTACCACCCTAACACGGAGGGCATGAGCTGAACAAACATGGCCTGACCCACCTCCAATTTTTATTCATTTTTTTTATGACAACAGCGAAGCAATGGTGGCCGGCAATGGGCCAGCCATGAAAGGAACCAGCGGTGTAAGGGCCATCGGGTCACCGTAGGAGCACGGTGCCGTCGCGCCACATGGAGGATCGGGCCGCGGCCATCGTGGGCCATAATAGAGCAAGGCGGACAGACGTCTATCGGATGGGTGTGGCGTTGTCACGCCACATGGGAGGAAGGGCGGTAGCCAAGAGGTTCATGGTGTTCGGACGGTGGGAGCGGCGCCATCGCGCCATGCAAAGCCGCAAAATGGCAGGCTGCAGAACACGGAGGGCGGTGGCTAGCTAGGCCGGACGTCGGGAGGTGCGCCACAGGTGGGACCCAAACGGTCTCGTGGTTACTGGGATGGGGCCACGCGCCGAACATTACAGGGAGATAGGGGGGATGACCCCCCCCCCCCCCCTCTCGGTTAGGACGGGCCCCATGAGGCATGACCACCTGGTAGCTTTAGCTGGTGGACTGCCTCCCAGCCACGCAGGCGGCACCACCAGCAGGCCGGGCCGCCCGACGCGATCCGTGCTGGTTTTCGTAGGCCAGGCCGATTCCGGAATCCCGGGCCTGTTCTGGTGGGCTGAGCCGGACCCGCGGACCCAGTCAGACCCTGGTCCGGATCCAGACCCTGGTCCGGATCCAGACCCGGGTTGGGTCGGACCAGGCCGGGTCGGGTCGGGTCAGTCAATCTTTTCGGACCGGACCCGGACCCAGTTCTGACCCATTTCACCTATTTCCCATATATTGGGCTACGAGTGTCCGATTGACGAACCATCTGGGCCACGAGAATCATGGAATGACATAGTTCTTTTGGCATAACCTACTCAAGTTCTCGATGTAGTTGGGGTACAACCGGGTTGGATTGAGCCTAAATCCAACCAGGTCCTCAGAGCAGAAACACCAATAACTCACATATCGGGTGTCCGATTGATACGTCATCTATCGTGTTGGGTTCATTATGATGTGATGGAACTATGAGATACATCTACTCGAGACTTCATGGTAGTTGATTTATCGACACATGGCTCGACAGCCAGACCGTCTCGTAATCGAGTGTGCTGTGTGTGGGAACCTTATGGATGGCTCTGACTGATCCTAATTAGACCTACTACAGTACCAGGATCCTCCAGTGGGTTCAACAATGATGATACTGGGCCTAGATCCACTGTGGGCTTGACATCGATGACTACTATTCTGGGATCCTACGTGGGTTCGACAGCGATTACTACTGTTCCAGGATCCTATGTGGGTTCAACAGTGACGACTACTATTCCAGGATCCTACTTGGGTTTGACAACGATGATTATTGTTCCAGGATCCTATGTGGGTTCGAAGAGGAGATGATTCAGTGGCTATATCTAATCATCTCTACCCCTCTACATGTGTTGTATACCTGTGCGAGCTGAGTCTTGACTCTGTGATGTTATCATCAAGATGAATGACTTTCTTCCTTTATGGAATGGGATGTTCTTGGGATCGAGTATTGGAGCCGGCTATGATTGGTAACGTTGGTATATATATGGGAATATACCTAAATATGGATGGTTGATACTCTTTGATTGTATCATTATATTGTGTTTATCCATGGTCGATTCTGGGAGACCTTTGGTGGTCTCGGGGTCTCTACTGAGTATCGTTATACTCACCCCTGCACGGGCTTCGCCCACACCTTGTTGTGTTCTGTGCAGACGACAGTCAGTAGTGTTCGAGGCTGAGGGAGACCGACGGGAGGCTCCTCGGAGCTGGGCTAGATGATACGTATTTGAGGGATGAGTTATTCAAGATATATACCTACTATTTAGGTAGGAATACCTGGTGGACGAACCAGGAGTTGTTTTCCATTTTTAAATGTACTTGTATTGTGGTTGGGTTTGTATACTAGTGCATTTACATTCAGCACTCTTCTAATACCAGTATTTTTTTAATTATTCTTTTGTTTCATACTATGAGTGTTAAAGGTTTAAATTAAATCTCTTCCCTTTTAGGGTTATGCCTTTTGGTGCTAGTTGCTAGCCCCTGGCCTATGGAAGGCAGGCTTGGGGTAGTCACGGCATGGGCCCTGAGGACGGTTCTTGATAAAAACCATGGAATAAAAAAACAATATATTTTTCTCCATATTTTTGGATTTTATTTTCCTATTATGGTCTAAATTTTATTAGCTCATTACACAATGATATATATCATACCTTGTTTCATTTATATTTTTGAACTATTGTTTCATAGAATCTTGTCTCCATATAAAACCACAAAATGAGGATATTTATTTCTATAACATAAATTATTGAGTATTTTCATATATTTTTTATCAATAGATTTTATCCACTTACTTCAGTAACATTTATCTATTTCAAATAATTTTTTATTCATCCGACTTTTTAGGAATATAATCATGTAAAAAAAATTACATGTATTCATTTTTGAAACATCAGTTATTAAATTCGTCATGTAAATTCATGAAATATATATAAGGTTGGATTATTTCACATTTAGTATATTTTCCTCCCAAAACAGTTCCATTTCTTAATGTATCTCCTTGCCATTTCACCAAGAAACCATATTATTTTTCTTTATCGATTATTATTGAATTCATTTTCTCTCATGTGCATAAATTTTTTCATTTTTATTTCATTTATAATATCCATTACATAATCCATTCTCCATCACGGCACTACTAAATTTTATCATTCCCTGCTTTCATAGAAAACCTCATTCATTTTAATCATCTGTAGGAAAAATGATTTTTTTGCAATATTTAAATAAAATAACCCACTTAGGTTCTTATGGAAATCTATAGGATAAAATCATAATATATATATGATAAACATTAACAATTATTATAATCATTAAATAAGAAAAACATAGATTGAAATTATTTTTCTTGGTTGATTCCCTCACACAATTATTATAAAGTAAAAAATTAGAAATTTTATAATGTTATGGAATCATTATCCCAGTCACTTTCCCAAGGAACCACTATGGTTTTTGATATAGAAATTTGAATGACGCATTTGTTTTATGATGCATTGTTTAATCATGTGCATGTTCCGATTAATGCCTCCATGAATGATGTGTATTATATATCATAACCCCCTAACATTAATGGATATAAAATTTTATTTATTAAAAAATTTAAATTTTTAACATTTTTATGATATTGACACGACAAATTTTCAGATACCATTACACCAACAATTCATTGCAAAATAGATTTTTCAATCATGTGTGCGTGTAGACTACCACCTCTAAAAAGGAAAAAAATATTTTATATAACTAGCCATCATTAATATACATAATAATGGATTTGAGGGATATATATGTTATTTTCTCTATATCAATTCTTATTTATATTTTATATTAACATTATGCGATAGAATTTTCTTAGTCATTCAACCATTAAGATAGAATTTTTTATTGGATTATTGCCTAATTGAGAGATGTTGTAATGTTTATATAATAAATGATTAATTAATTTAATATAATATTAAATATAGGTAATAATAGAATAATATTATTTATTAAATATTATGGAGTTATAAAATTTATATCTAAACATTTAAATAATTTATCATATCCCCTCATTAAAAATTATCAAAACAAATTTGTCTCTAGTCTAACCTTCATGAGTCATAATTAAAACACCCATTTAATATAATTAGAATATTATAAATAATCATCAAAAAAAATATTTAATATAAATGGATATTCTAGTAATGATGTAATCAATATCAAATGTAATGGATCAATATAAACATTATAAAGAAAGTATGAAAAATTAAAACTGTTAACACCTGATGATAAAAGAGAACTATAATAAACTACTATATTATGATTAGATAATTATAAATGTTGTATTTAAAAGTGTTATATAGATAAATGATGCTTGAATATTTATTATTAATATAGTTATGGTTGTTTTATTGGATGTGATATTTTTTTCAGCATAGGTAGCATGTAATATAATGTATTTTTGTTTCAAAATCTCCTCGTTGATGTAACACCCCAGGTAAATAAATCATATGACATTTTCATATTTATCCATATTTTTTAGTAAAATATTAATACTAATTTAAAGGGAATTCTATGCTCGAGGGCGTACCCAATATGCAATAACGAGTTTCTTTGAAATATTACGTTTCACTCTAATAATAAAATAATATTATTTTAAAATGTAGTTAACACATAGTCGTTGTAATAGATTGAATGAACAGAACTAACTACAAAATGATTATATATATTGGTCAAATATTTTTACTTTTATCCAATAAATGTTGGAGGCTTAAAATGCAGATGAATCCAATTTTAAGCATAAATCTTCTAATATTTTTTAATAGGCCGATTAACCACCTTTTGGTGGAAAACCCCTTTTAAATATACTTTTGACAATTTTATATGTTTTATTTGAAAAAATAAAATCAACCTTTAGAATCTGGACAACAAAATTTACTTTGTGTAGAATTTTGTTATTTTTTCGATAAAGATCATTATTATTGAAAATGTTGCATTTTAATTCAAAACATCCTTTTAATATGATTTATTTATATGGATAGATTATATTTTTAATCTATATTAATATTTATTTAGACTATATTTTTACCATTTAATTTAATGGTGGTCATTGGAATTAATTTTACTTTGAAATTGGACTTAAACTACTATAAATATTTTAATAGATATTATTTCTTAAAAACACGCTATTTGTTTTGACAGCGGGAATTAATTATAAAATTAATTAAGGAAACATATATGTTTTTAATTTTTTAAAATAGTCATCATTTTTGAATTCGGAATATCAAATATATCTTAGGGTGAATTTTTTGTATTTTTCTGAAAAACTTCAATTTTTGATGAATAGTGAAACCACTATGTGGTAGTTTAAAAAATGATTTTTCGTTTAAATAAAACATTACCACTTCTGTTATTTTAAATTCAAAAATCCAACATACATGGTTGTCATTAGGATGTAAAATTTTGTTCAATGGGATTAAAATAAATTTTTTGGTGAATAGTAACTTTTATGTTTTCAATCACGATTAGAGGTAATTACTGTAATTTAAGGTAAAAGTAATGTTTTAATAATATGAAATGACCTAGACACATGACCTACCCTCATTGGATGTTTCATGGCCGACCAAGACAATCCATGGGTCAACTTGGGGACCCCATGAGCCACTTTGGTAGGAAACTAACATAAATAACTTTTTATTTAAAGTTAAAATAAAAAAGTCAAAAGCATGAGTCGTTTTACTAAAAAAAATTAAATGGGGTTATACAAGTAATAGATTTGACAATAAATATTAATTAGAAAGATAAAAAGATTTCATGCATCATGATATTTGTTTTATAATTTTTAGACATTAAATAAATTAAATTATTTATGACAGTATGATGATGCAGTGATTACCTCATTAATAAAGGATTTAAATAATTTTAAAAGATAATGTTAAAACTATAACTTACACATGTCAAAGACCTATTGAATGAGAATATTTAGAACCCCTACCACCTTATCCTAGAAATATATCAATGTGGGACCTTTAAAATCTGAAAATCATTTGAAAATAAAGTAACATTTTGTAACTTTCCAAGAGTGCCCCTCCTCTCCTCTTATAAAAGGCCCCCACCTCTACCACCTTACCTACACCTCTCAAGCCATTGGCTCAGCCAAACCCTACTCATTTTGTCTCTACACATACCTATATTACTCCTATAAGCCTCACTTTGGGTAGATTTCTTCCCAAGGAAGCCTTTGAGCTCAAATAAAAGAGAGATACCTGATTTTAAGGTAATGTCTTCACTTGTGTTCTTTTGTTTTATTTTTCTTCTCCAACCCCCTAATCTCTTTTACTTAATTTATTTTTTAACAAATCCAGTATCTTTAATATACTATGATTTTTTTATAAGAAGGATTCTAGCTACACTTTCACACACCTACATCTAATTTTTAAAGAACATACTGTTTCTGTGGATGGTGAATTTCTGCCTCACGAAACGATGATTGTTCAATATTCTTTTAACACCCTCAAAGGTGGCCATTAAGATGTCACTATATTTATATATGATATATAATATTTTTATGTTTTACTTAAGCTTCTGTATTTCATTTATGGCATACCTTTATGGTTTCCATTATGGTTAAACACGATATCTTCATTTTAGGAAGTGCGTACTACCGCCCCCTCAAATTGATTTGATTCGTTAATACCATATGTGGTAATATTGAATGATATTTTATATGATAAAATACTAGAATTATAATACTATTATGTATCATTATGTTTTAATTCTATTAAATAATAAATAGAAATGGAAGTAGCGTTCATGTGTACGTACGGCTTACCGTCTCCATGAACGATGCATTTCATTTCTTACCTCTAAATGTTATGTAATATTATAAATTCATGTATATAATGGATATATATAATATATATGATATCTAAATAATGAATATAATTCTGGATATAATATATATTTTACTACATGAACAAATTGTAATTATAAAGAGTTTATTTTTGACTCAAGTAACAATGATCTACAAAACGACCATTATTAAGATAAATAATTACATAGTGTTTATAGCATGGTAGTAAGTGATATAAAAGGAATAATAAACTTGAAAAGGTTCTTAATCATGTATAAATTTACTCAAGTTTATTATTCATTAGGATGAAGAACAGTCGAGTCATGTCGGACCCGAGGTAAGGGATCCTACTCCTCTCTTTCTTTTTAAGTACACTCTTTTATGTCATTCCTTTTAAGCTCATCTTTCTTATGATTGGGATGTTCTTTTATATTAATCTTACTGTACTTTTTATGTTCATATGATGAGATAACATATTTTCTCTCATCAATCCATTTTGGATGTTTTGAGTGGCGTCGTTAGGATGCTGAATTTTCGTAAGGGATCCTACCTCTCTCTTTATTTTTAAGTACTCTTGTTATGTCACTTCTTTTAAGCTCCTCTTTGTTATGTTGAGGGATGTTATTTTATATTCTTATTGATGTAAATTTTATGTTAATATTATTATGGACCCTATTTGATCTCATCAATCCATTTTTGGAAGTTTTAAGTGGCGCCGTTTGGCTGTCGAGTTTTCGTAAGGGATTTTTCATCTCACTTTTATTCTCGTGAGATTTATGCTACAACTACCACAATTTTCGGTATATATACTGCCCATTATTCTACTATTTGTGTAATTTACTTTCTTTTATGAGTATTTACATCAATTTTGTATTATCCTTCTTTCATGGGGTGTATGTTTCAAAAGATACCCAAGTCGGTAAGGGAAGCTTTAACCCTCCTCTTTATAAAATACTTCTTTTGTTGGGTCTTTTAATTTACATATTGTTATGTTGGGATATAATCTTCTATATCATTATTGATGTAAATTTTATGTCCAAATAATGTTATACCCTTTTTATCTCTCAAAAAGTCATTTTCTGAATTTTGAAGTGACGTCGTTAGGCTATCTATTTTTTGCAAGGGAACATCTTAACCCAATTTTGATTCTTTGGGATAAACTTGCACTCCTTGAATATGTCATTATATAAATATGTGTGAATAACCTCTTATTGTTTTAAACTTAATATCCACTTATATTTTTTGTATTCATTTATCACACATAATTATGTAATTGATTTATACTTAATCCAAGGATACTGTCTTTGTATGGGACATCGTCTCAATCTCCTTTCATTGAGGCATAGTTTGTTTTATACACAACCTTTTTTATACAGTGTATAATTCCCTTTAACTTTTACGTTTATCCAAAACGAATTTTTTTATGCGAAGCGTTTTACTAAATGAAAAAATGGAATGTTTTGGTCGTACGTATGCGGAGACAACAAATTCTCCGCCACTGAGACCATTATTTGAGTTTTGGATTCCTCTACAAGCCATACCTTTTTTAAAATGAAAAATAAATACCATGTTTTACTTTTCATTTTTTTTTGGTATTGAAAATGGTTTTCATAATTTTTTTATATCAATGTGTTGTATTGATATCTTGTGATTGAAAAATGTAAATGTTATGATTCCTCTATGCATGTTTTATGTGATACGATTATGTTATGGTTCTTGGGAATCATTATGAAGATGGGTGGTTCCGTGATAAAATAAGGGCGAGTGAGCCTGATATAGCTCCCCAATGCATTGGGTAACACGAAGGAGTTAAACGTTATGGTTTCTCCGAATAGATTTAGGGAATATACTGTGATGGGTATTCCAAACGTAAGCAAGAGGGTTACTCCCTACGTAAGAATTTTATGAATGCCTCAAGTTACATTTATGACTTATTATTTCTATGATTTATTAATGATTTTATGAGGTATTTTAAAGTGCTTATGTTTTATGGGTAAAGTATGATTTCATTCTTATGTATTATGTACTCATTTTTCTTTTCCATACATTTTATAACCCTTACTGAGCTTTTTATGATCATCCTATGTTTTTGAAATGTTTTTCACAGGTCAACGGAATTGTACATGATATGATGATAGTGTCAAGGAAGTGTCAAGGAAGTGTCAAGAAAGAATCCATGTTTTATTTTGAATCTATTTATGTTGATGGGAGGAATGAATATTATGTTTTATGTAACCACTTTGTTTAAATGTGGAATGTAATGCATGTTTTATGATCTAATTCTACAAAACTCTAAACCTGAAAAGATCCTCAATGTGTAATCTTGTAATAACTAAATTTTAAGTAAGTTTTATGGTTGGGGCCTTATAGTTGGTATCAGAGGTCGGTTTGGATAACTTTGGAGGTTAGAGTGTTCTTTAAGAAAAAGTGACAAGTTGTGTATAAACACAATGGTTAGTTTATTAGATGGATTCATCATTTTTTTAAAGTTAGAATGAGTTTGAGATAACTTGGATAAGTATATCTTTGTGTTTATCTTCCTCTTTTTTATTTAATGAATTTAATGATATACTCACACTGACCTTTTTGATTTTAGTAAATGGATGGATCTAGCAGGCACCAAAGTAACAGTGGATTTGAAGAAAACTGTGACGGTTTTATGCAAGAACAACTGAATGATATGGGGGATGCAATGAGAACTCTTGTGGTTATCCTCAACCAACTATCTAGAGTCATGATTGACCACATGAACCTTAGTTATTTTTATAAGACATCGTATATGCGAGAAACAAATCCCTACGGACGTTCAGGTAATAATCATAAAGGTAAGTATGTTCAAAAACATATGTGTCAAATATGTGGAAAGAAACACATAGGAAAATGTTTCAAAGGGACAGAACGATTCTATAGATGTGGAAATTAAGGTCATAAAGCAAGAACCTGCCATGGAAAAAGGAAGCATCTAGTTGACTCTAGGAAAGGGAAAGAATTTCTTTTGGGAGGATCAATTGAATATTTTAAATGTGGTGTGAATGGTCATTATGCAAACACTTGTCCTATGAATATGTTTCTGGAATGGGGTCCCCATGATCGTACAAATATTCATTTACCAATACCTAATGACATTCTGATTGAGGATGAAGAAACTGAAAATGAATAATGAAAGGTATGGATTATTTCATAGCATATGTTTTCCTATTATTGGAATATTATGATACGATTCATGATTTTTTTGTAAGAAATAAGTAATTCAGAATAAGTTAAAAAGGAATGGTCAATGGATCATGAATAATGTTGAATGAGTAAGAAGTCATCATATAAGGGATTCAAGAGTAATGGTATATTTTAGTATGGTGAAATTATTAGATGTATTAAGTCTCTTTTGATGATGGGGTAACATTAGAAGAATTTTTATAGTAACACAGATGTTTGATATACGAAAATTTTATTCAAGGAATAATTTTCCTTTCTTTTGTGGATATATTTATAAAGAACCATTTGGGTTTATATGATCCTTTAATTTGAGACAATTATTGGTTATTACATTTTGGGTTTCAAAATAGAAGTTATCAGATAACCTTTGTGGTTAAAATATGTTATGGTTATTTTTGATGAATTTATCTCTTTTTTAGAAATGTTATAAAATTATATAGTTTTTGAAAAGGGACATCACGCTGACCGTGTGACAACCCGTCGCATCGGACGAAGATGTGGGAATCGAACCCACAACTAAAGTGCAACTAGTATTTATCTCCTACCACTGGGCTACGTGAAGTCCCTGGTTAGTTTGAATGATTCTTTTTAGTTAGAAGATTTTTTTAATTAAGATTAAGTTGATTTTTGGTTATCAATGGGAATGATTAGCCTATCATGGAGGAAATGGGAATAAGTTAATTACCTTTCAGTATGATACTGTAAGAGTAACTGATGTTATTTTGGAGAAAAATGTTAAAATTTATCTTAGGAGACTATGTGATTAAATCCTTCATAGAATTGGGTTTCAATCTTAGTTTAGTTTACTTTGTATAATTTTATGGATAGATGTTTATTGAATGGTATTTTTTGAACTTTGGGTTTTGTTTGACAAATTTTGGAGATTAAGAATAGATTTTTTTTATAAAGGAATGTCATTTTTGGGTATTATCTGATCTCATACTAAACTTTTTTGTTTTAGTTTTGGTTAAGGTCTAAAGACATGGGAAGTATATAGTTCTTTTTTAGGATTAGTTTATTCTCTAGAAGTTGATTATATCTCTCTTAATGTGAATAAGTCATCCCAAATACTCGTCTTTTGGAGAAAATATGAGTTCGTGTAAGAAATCAAGTAAAAGTAGAAAGTCAACATGGCAATTAAGTATGCTTCCCTATTTTTTAGTTAAGCTCATAAATAAATTCCTCAATGAAAAGTAACTTAAAACAAAAATGTTTTCTGTTAATTTTTCATACTAGGGAATCAAATATCGTTTAACCCATCACAAGTTTGTGATTTTATTTTTGTTAACTTTCTCCTAGACATGTTTACTATCACTCTCCATCAGAACATGGCACTTTTTTTTCCTCCATATCCATATTTTCATTCTTGGAATCCTAGTATGGGTTAACTCGGGTGACATTTGTACTTCTCTCCCATTATTCTAAAGTGATAGTTTTATTGACTCTTGTTCTGATGTGGGATTTTCAATGAAGCTTCCAAACCCAATTTTAAAATTGCGAGGACGCAATTCCCAAAAGGGGAGAAGGATGTAACACCCCAGGTAAATAAAGAATATGAAATTTTCATATTTATCCATATTTTTGAATAAAATATTAATATTACTTTAAGGGGAATTTTATGCTCGAGGGCGTACCCAATACGCAACAACGAGTTTTTCTGAAATCTTACGTTGCACTCTAACAATAAAAAAAATATTATTTTAAAAGGAAGTTAACTCCTCGCCTTTGTAATGGCAGGAATGAATGGAACTAACTAAAAAATTATTATATATTTTTGTCAAATATTTTTACTTTTATCCAATAAATATTGGAGGCTAAAAATGCAAATGAATCCAATTTTAAGCATAAATATTATAATATTCTTTAAAAGGTCGATTAACCGCCTTTTAATTGAGAAAAAATTTTAAATATACATTTGACAATTTTATATGTTGTATTTGACAAAATAAAATCCTTCTTTAGAATATGGACATCAAAATTTACTTTGTGTAAAATTTTGTTCTTTTTCCGAATAAGATAATTTTTATTGAAAATGTTGCATTTTAATTCAAAACCTCCTTTTAATCTGATTTATTTATATGGAGAGATTATATTTTTTAATTTAGATTAAAGTGTATTTATAATTTATTTTTACCATTTAATCTAATGGTGGTCATTGGAAATAATTTCACTTTGAAATTGGACTTAAACTACTGTCAATCTTTTAATATATATTGCTTCTTAAAAACACGCTATTTGTTTTGACAATGGGAATTAATTATTAAATTAATTTATGAAACATATATGTTTTTAATTTTATAAAATATTCATCATTTTTGAATTCGTAATATCAAATATATCTTTGGGTTAATTTTTGGTATTTTTCTGAAAAAACATCAATTTTTGATGAATAGTGAAACCAGTAAGTGGTAGTTTAAAAACTGATTTTTCATTTAAATGAAACTTTACCAATTCTGTGATTTTAATTTCAAAAATCCAACATACATGGTTTTAATTAGGATGTAAAATTTGGTTCAATGGGATTAAAATAATTTTTTTTGAATAGTAAATTTTAAGTTTTTAATCGCGATTAGAGGTAATTAGTGTAATTTAAGGTAAAAATAATGTTTTAATAATATGAAATGACATAGAAACATGTCCTACCCTCATTTAATGTGTCATGACCGTCCAAGAAAATCCATGGGACAACTTGGGGACCCCATGGAGCCACTTTGGTAGGAAAATGACATAAATAACTTTTTATTTAAAGTTAAAATAAAAATGTCACAAGCATGAGTTTTTTTACTAAAACAATTTTTAAATGGGGTTATACAAGTCATATTTTTTACTATAAATATTCAATATAAATAAAAAGGGATTTCCTACATCATGATATTTTTTTATAATTTTTAGATATTAAATAAATTAAATTATTTATGACATCACGATGACGCAGTGATTACCTCATTAATAAAGGATTTAAATAAAATGAAAAGATAATGTTAAAACTCTTACTTAGACTTGTCAAAGACCTATTCGATGAGTATATTTCGAACCCTTTCCACCCTACCCTAGAAATACATCAATGTGGGACCTTTAAAATCTGAAACTCATTTGAAAATAAAGTAACATTTTTTAACATTCCAAGAGTGCCCCTCCTCTCCTCTTATAAAGGCCCCCACCTCTACCACCTTACCGACACCTCTCAAGCCTTTGAATAGGACAACCCCTGCTCATTGTGACTCTACAAATACCTCTATTAGTCATATAAGCCTCAATTTGGGCAGAAGTCTTCCCAAGGAAGCCTTTGAACTCAAATCAAAGAGAGATACCTGATTTTAAGGTAATGTCTTCACTTGTGTTCTTTTGTTTTATTTTTCTTCTCAAACCCCATAAACTCTTTTTATTAATTTCTTTTGTAACCTATACAGTATCTTCAATATACTAGGATGTTGTTATAAGAAGGATTCGAGCTACAATTACACACACCTACATCTAATGGTTAATGAACATTTTGTTTCTGTGGATGGTGAATTTCTGCCTCACGAAATGATGATTGTTCAATATTCTTTTAACACCCTAAAAGGTGGCCATTAAGATGTCACAATATTTATATATGATATATAATATGTTTATGTTTTACTTAAGCTTCTTTATTTTTAATTTATGGAATACCATTATGGTTAAAGGCGATATATTCATTATAAGATGTGCGGACTACCGCCCCCTCAAAGTGATTTGATTCGTTAATACCATATTTTGTATGATTTAATGATATTTTATATGATACAATACTATAATTATAATAATATTATGTATCATTATGTTTTAATTCCATTAAATAAGAAATAGAAATGGAAGTAGCGTTCCTGCGTACGTACGACTTACCGTCTCCATGAACGGTGCATTTCATTTCTTACCTGTAATGTTATGTAATATAATAAATGCATGTATATAATGGATACATATGATATATATGATATCTAAATAATGAATATAATTCTGTATATAATATATATTTTTCCACATGAACAACTTGTAATTATAAAGAGTTTATTTTTGACTCAAGTTGCAATGATCTACAAAATGACCATTATTAAGTTAAATAATTACATAGTGTTCATAAAATAGTAGTAAGTGATATAAAAGGAATAATGAACATGAAAAAGGTTCTTAAGCAATTAGAAATTAAATCAAGTTTTTTATTCAGTAGGTTAAAGAACCATCGAGTCAAGTCAGACCTGAGTTAAGGGATCATACTCCTCTCTTTCTTTTTAAGTACACTCTTTTATGTCATTCCTTTTAAGCTCATATTTCTTATGATTGGGATGTTATTTTATATTACTCTTACTGTGCTTTTTATGTTCATATGATGAGAGAACCTATTTTCTCTCATCAATCCATTTTGGAAGTTTTGAGTGGCGTCGTTAGGCTGCCAAATTTTCGTAAGGGATCCTACCTCTCTCTTTATTTTTAAGTACTCTTGTTATGTCACTTCTTTTAAGATACTCTTTGTTATGTTGGGGGGTGTTATTTTATATACCTATTGATTTAAATTTTATGGTAATATTATGAGGGACCCTATTTGATCTCATCAATCCATTTTTGGATGTTTTAAGTGGATCCGTTAGGCTGCCGAGTTTTCGTAAAGGATTTTTCATCTCACTTTTATTCTCGTGAGATTTATGCTACAATTGACACCATTTCCATTGAGTGGTGTATATACTGACCATTATTCTACTCTTTGTGTAATATAACTTCATTTATGAGTATTTACATTAATGTTTTATTATCCTTCTTTCATGGGGTGTATGTTTCGAAAAATACCCAAGTCGGTAAGGGAACCTTTCACCCTCCCCTTTTTTAAAGACTTCTTTTGTTGGGTCTTTTAATTTACATATTGTTATATTGGGATATAATCTTCTATATCCTTATTGAAGTAAATTTTATTTCCAAATTATGATATACCCATTTTATCTATCATCAACTCATTTTCTGAATTTTGAAGTGACGTCGTTAGGCTGTCAATTTTTTGCAAGGGAAATTCTTAACCCAATTTTGATTCATTGGGATAAACTTGCACTCCTTGAATATGTCGTTCTATGAATAAGTGTGAATAAACTTTGATTGTTTTACACTTAATATCCACTTATATTTGGTGTATTCATTTGTCACACATAATTATGTAATTGATTTATCCTTAATCCAAGGATACCATCTTTGTATGGAACTTCGTCTCAATCTCCTTTCATTGAGGCGTATTTTGTTTTATACACAACCTTCTTTTATACAGTGTATAAACCCCTTTGACTTTTAAGTTTATCCAAAAGGAATCTTTTTACGAATCATTTTTCAAAACGAAAAAAGGGAATGTTTTTGTTGTACGTATGCAGCGACAAAAACTTCTCTGCCACCGTGACCATTATTTGAGGTTTGGCTTCCTCTACAAGCCATACCTTTTTTTAAATGAAAAATAAATACCATGTTTTAATTTTCTTTTATTTTGGTATTGAAAATGGTTTTCATTATGTTTTTTATATCAATGTGTTGTATTGATATCTTGTTATTGAAAAATGGAAATGTTTTGTTTCCTTTATGCATGTTTTATGTGATAAGATTATGTTATGGTTCTTGGGAATTATTATGAAGATAGGTGGTTCTGTGATAAACTAAGGGCGGGTGATCCCGATATAGCTCTCTAATGAATTGGGTTACACGAAGGAGTTAAACGTTAAGGTTTCTCAGAAGAGTTTTAGGGAATATATTATTATGGGTATTCCAAACATAACCAACAGGGTTACTCCCTACGTAAGAATGTTATGAATGCTTCAATTAACCCCTATGTCTTATGATTTCTATGATTTATTATTGATTTTATGAGGTATGTCAAAGTGCTTATGTTTTATGGGTAAAGTATGATTTCATTCTTATGTATATATGTACTCATGTTTCCTTTCCATACTTTTTATAACCCTTACAGAGATTTTTATGCTCATCCCATGTTTTTGAAATGTTTTTCACAGGTCAAGGGAATGGTACATGATATGATGATAGTGTCAAGGAAGTGTCAAGAATGAATCAATGTTTTATTTTGAATCGGTTTCTGTTGATGAGATAAATGAATACTATATTTTATGTAACCACTTTGTTTAAATGTGGAATGTAATGCATGTTTTATGATCTAAATCTCTAAAAATCTAAACCTGAAAAGATCCTCAATGTGTAATCTTGTAATAACTCAAGATTAAGTAATGTTTAAGGATAGGGCCTTATAATTGAGGCATGTTATACTTAATGAAATAATTTATTTATATATATTGCAAATACTGCCCAAAATCTATCTTAATATCAATGATATATTAATCAATGTATTTTATGATCATTTTCATCATCCATATCATTAAATGGTTTTTATTAAAATTTTCCTCATGTCATTATTTTTTTCCCAACTCAAGTCTTCTTTTCCATGATTTGTAGAAACTCTTACTGATTTTAATATTTCACGTATATTTCCCAAAAAAAATTATTTCAAATAGTATATTAATTTTCTACCTAGATATATTAAATATATTTATTAGTATCCTCCCATTTGATGAAACTCTTTCCCAAAAAATTGTTACATTGATTTGAATAAGCCATATACTCTCATGTGGATATATTTCTTCTATATATATGTTTTACCTATATAAATTATTTTCTATATTGTTGTGAGTTTCCTTCATACCACTCCTAACATATTATCAATGATAAGTTTTATCATTTTTCTATAATGTGTGTTTCTTTGAATGGATTTAAAATACTTTTACCATTTTTCACATGATTCATTTTTTAAAATATTATCTTTTAATGAAATGTTTTAAAATGATCCAAAATGAATTCTTAAAAAATTATTTAAAATGCGAATAATTAAAATTTATGGAAATTCATAAAATAAAGTAATGGTAATATCTTAATTATTTTTTATGTGGTATTGTTGATAAAAAATAACTTTTACAAATATTTCTTGAATTTATCATTCCGCAAGCCATATTATTTTTTGATGGATATAATATATATGTATTCAAGTATTAAAATGAAAATAAAAATTACTATTCTCATTAATTATTAAAACCATCTATTTAATTTTTTAAGGATGTGAAAAAATATTACTTGTAAATAATTATTTCTATTCTTTTAAGAGTGTTCTCAATATATATCATATACTTGATAAAGTGTATTCTTTAAATGATACTCTCAACATTATTTTTTTGGATGTCTTATTGAATTTTATTTTATATCTAAAATATAGTCCATCACTAATTTTTTCCATTCATAATCATCCACATTTATTTTCATGATTTACACCCCATTCTCTTCAACTGTGAATGCACTATGCTCTATTACATGATTGAAGGGTGGTCACCTAGCTGCCAAATATATCTATTTATTTGTTTAATTATGGTTAAAAATAAATATCCATTTACTATATAGTCTATATACCATATATATAATCATAACACTTCATGGTATTTACCTTTAATGATTCTTATTATAAATAGAAACCCTTTTATTTTCCATGGGTTAATACTTCCATTTTTATTGATGAAATCAAGAAATATTCATTAGGAAACCACATGAAAAAGAAATCAATTCAATTTTATCTAAATGGGTTATTATGATATATTGATTAAAACCCCATGGAACACATATTATGATTTTTTATTATTTTATGTCCAATACAAGATTTATATATTCCTCAAATGAATTTGTTAATGTTTTCATCACGTGAGATATCATTGTGCAAGGGCCATTTCCCTCTCTAAATATGGTTTGTGGGAAATTATCCAATTTAACTATGTTATGTTATCATTGTAGTAAGCCTTCATATATGAATATGATTTCATGTTTATGTTGTCTCTACATTCATATAATTCCATAAACATATGTTGTAACCATTTCAAATCCATGTATAAGGACATCAACTATTTATTCAATGTTTCCTCTCTTAAAAACATCATTAATACGATATCCAATTATTCCTAACATGTCCCATGTTATGATTTATTATAATGTTTCACACTACTTAGAATTTGAGCTCCCTAGTTTCTCGAGTTTACAATTCCCAAGGTTATGAAAGAATGTATTAAGTATTATATTCTTCAATTAGTATCATATGTGGAGAATTTATAGATGGTGTTAAAGACACGTTGTGGACATATTATCTTCTTATATAATGGAGAAAGTGTTTCAATTTTATGAAAATAAAATAATATTTATTAATTAATAATTTTTCAAATTATCTTAAAATCATAAAATAAAAGTCCCTTAGGTTATAAATGATTGAATGATATTGTAATAAAAACTGTTAATTAATTCTATTTCTATAAGTTATGTGTTTTACTTTTTAGATCTAAGATCTCGAGTCTGGGGTGGAGGATACATTTGGTATCAAAGGAGTGTTCAGATTTGTTTTAGGTTCATGTTGTTATTAGGGGAGTATGATATCATATTTCAGAAAGAAATCAAAGGTATATGAGCTAAAGATGATCATTACAGTGACTAATTCTTATCATAAATGAATATTATATCTATTCAAATGAATATTCAATACATTACACAAACACACATCTAAGGACCATAACAGTTTAGTGGCCTTATAAAATTAAATGATATTTTTCAAAATTCATGATATACCTTCAATGTATCTGATAATTATCATCCCCTTTATTACTCCTACTTTAAATCCATTCATTATAATATGGGGAAATGTAATAGAAGAAATGGTGAGATAATATTCTATGTTAGGGTAAATAAAGGAAATACGTAAACATAATATTATAAAAGGAATATGATAACATGAGAACTACACTTGAAAACTATACTGAACATATTGAAGACCATAATATTTAGTCCTATCATAATGATCAGCAGTTCATAAGAGATGAATCGTAAGGAACTAAATTAACTAAATCCATGAGAAGATAATAATGTAATAAGACAGATATTGAATGAATAAAATTCATTTTAACATTTTTAACATATATAAATAAATATTAGTACACTCATCAAGACCTAAAAAATAAATCAGGCCCTCTTATAAACTTATGGACACACCACATGGTCTAGGAAGAACAATTTTTACATGAAACATAAGTCCATGCATAAATTTATGGACAATAATAATTGTTAAAGACATAAAATTGTTAACATGTAATTATTTTTATGCATATAATTATGAAAATTTAATCATTTTGATCCATAACATATGGAAATTTTATTCTACTTCACATATAATATATTTAATCATGAGTTATACAACATTAAAAAATACATTTGTTGGATTTATAGGTCCCAAAAATCTCATAATTAAAACCACGTATATTTTTTCACAATATCATTAATAATTCATCATATAATAACTATTAAATTAATCGTTTTTCAGAAAAAACTCATCATATCATTCCATATAGAAATGATACATGTTCTGTTATCATTTCTTCATCTCACTAAATCATAACTCATGTAAAAGAAAACATGTTTCATAAGATGTTTATCTTGTTATAACTCATGGATGAGAAATTGGTTTCATAAAATTCTATTTATCATAAAAAATTAAAATAAATAATAAGAACTGTATCCATGAATCATATCCTCATAATTTATAGGTAAAATAAATTTATTTAATCATATATAGAAAATATTTATTAATGATCATATAGAATACCTAATTTGGAAAATATCAAATTTAATTTATTGAAAAAAATATAAATTCTAATTTTTTTAAATATTTTTTTGGGAAAATTAAATTCAAAAAATATAATATAAGCTTCAAATAATATAATGGTCATGAAATTGGTAAATATTATTCATTAAATACGTGTATAGAAATATTTTGTTCACATTTTTGGTAACATCAAAACATGCATTGTTTATAAAACGACATGAAGTTTACTTTAAAAATTTTTTTAATAGAAACACTAAAATGTGTAAAAAATAAATAAATTTTTTATCTATGTACTACTTTTTTTGAAACCATTTTTATTAATCATACTTTACATGATTATGGATTTCAGATGGAAGAGAGAAATTATTTCAAGTGATATTAAAAATATTTTATAAATTCCTTTAAGTACCAAATAGGAGAAAAAATATATTATTGCCTAAATATTTAATTAAAAAAATTATTATACAATAATTCATGGGTCTATTGTGAGAAGGATCATAATATTTTATCATTGGAAACATAAAAAAGAACAATCTCAATAAACGATTAGATAATAACATAAAATCATTACAACTTTTTTATAATTGAATCAAATTCCCCATGAAGGAATAACATAAAATGAAATAATAATTATAATGAGTAAAAAAAAATTCATGAAATTATATGTTAATGGGTACTTATAGACACCATGTGAATTTATATATGTGTATATCATAATGTACATATTATAGAATGGAAATTTAGAGAAAACTATCTTTTTACATTAGTAATCTTGGGGATCCTAAGCCTAATAAATCATGACATCGATTGAAACATTAACTATAGTGAAAATAAAAATAAATTGGATATAAAAACTAAATTATGATATATATACACCCCACAAAATAAATTAGTGGGGAATTTTTATGTGTCTGTCAAAAATAAATGAGAGATTAGAATTCTCATAACAGATGGCTGACGTTGAAACTAAAAACCCAATGAAGTAGTGATCCTAACATCTATTTATAAACAAATATAATTTGTAGTGTAATAATATTAAAATAAATTCATAGGAATTATGTTCACCCAATAGAAGAAATGGATAGTAAATATTGCAATTGTCTCAATGGAAATAAAAGTTAGATGGAAATCCCTTCCTGTAAGTCTAGAATTATATAATACTTATTCCAAACATATATATAATAAATATAAGTTAATTATAAATTTATTAAATATCTAAAATTACTTATATAATATCAAATATTATTTAATTATGTCCAACTATTTTAATAACATTCATGAATGAAGGTTTTGATAAATGATGTACATTGCGATCTTGGAGACTATAGGTTGTACGTACGTATGAGTAAAATTTCTATATTTCAAAAATCACTATTTCAACGATGTATAAAATATATTAAAATATGATGATAATAATAATATCTTAATAGGTATATATTATTTCATTAAATATAGTTATACATATTATCCTTGTTGTGTGGTAATGAAAAGATAGTCAAATCACTTCTTGAATGTTATAGACCACATGTACATGAACAACATTATCATCCATCAATGATGAAAAACGTAATTACAAAATATATATTATCAATTTATAATTATAAATATTTCAAAAATATAATTTTTAAGTCAAGTACATCACATATTTTTATCGTTATTATTTTCCATGTGATGCGTTGTTTGATAATAATCACATCACTTTGCGAGGAGATAATGTAGCATACGCCCGAGTGATATTATCGTATCTCCAAAGGAATGAGAATAAAAAAGGTATATGTTTTATAATTAATCCATATATAAGATTATTATATACGTTTAATATATATATACCTTATAATCATCATCAGACCCACCCATGATATGTGGTTATGGAAAAATGAATGAGATAAGTTCCTGATGCGATAGTCCCCTTTAAATATGAACGATCATTTGAAAATCCATTTGATGGAAGTGGATCTATTTTTAGGTAATGAAAATTACATAAAAATGTATAATAATTTTTAATATACTATGTTTATTATATTATAATAGTATAAAAAGAACTGAAGGAGGTGGTGTAAGAAAGAAAACAAAAATTCTCATTGATGAACATTACCTCTTAATCAGGTATCCTCATTAGGTCTACATAAAAATCATTCATAGATTAGAATAATGAAAAAAATAAGTCTTTTATGATGAGAGTAGGAATTATTTGAAGTCATTTTGGGATTTATTTTCTGAAAAAGGGTTTTTAATTCTTATGATGAAAGGATAAGCGATGTCCTTGTGTAAGTGAGGTAAGTGGGATATGTATATTTTTTTGAAAAGAAACAATCCACCCACATTTTTTCATATAAAATACTCTAAAATGAATTATTCTCCAAAATATAATTTATATTTTCTAAATAATTCCATCCACAAGATTTTGGTACTTTTTGGGAAATTATTTAGGCTTATCATTTTTGTTTAACCACTAGGTAACTACATTTTAATATTAACCACAAAAGATTTTTTTTGGAATTTTTAATATTCATTTTAACTAAAATGAAGCCGAAATTATTAAGTAATATAAATTATTATTATTCCTTATATGGAATACATTTTTTACCAACTTCTATTCATGTAATATTTAAATGATAAATTAAATTTTACTCTACCTGATGTGGTAAGAAAACAAGATTTTAAAAAGGGAATGATCAAAGGTTTATAAGGTTTATATATATTAATTAAATATAAATTTTACCCACATACCTAATTTTGGTTAATTAATTTATATTTGAACTAATTTTACATATAAATAAACTAAATATATACTTTAAAATTATAAATAATTTTATTTTAAAGTTAGTTTTCTCTTAAAATCTAGTATTTTTTAAAATTCATTAACAAATGTAACATTTCAGAAAAAACTCAAAAATTGATCGAGAGAGAATTTTGAATATTTTATTTCAAAAATGATATATATTTTGAGATCATAATTTTTCAAATGTGTAAACATTTATTTTTATAATATATGATCCAAAATGAGAGACATGAATATTATTTTAGAAAAAGGAATTTTTATGAGAAAAAATAGATTTATTCCTATATATTTTCATGAAAACAGAAAATATAAATTTTAAACAGTTACATTAATTTATAGAATCCTTAAAATACTTAAATTAACTCACAAAAAGTGATCCTTTTATTTATTTTTGTGGACCACATTTTTTTTAAATAAATAGTATCTCCCAAAAACAATTCCTTTATTTTCATTTTTTAATTAATGTTATCCAAAAAAATATTTTTATATACGTGTATAAAACATATTTTCATAATTTAGTTAAATATAATAATATCACCCTTTCAATATTCAATATTCTGACTTTCATTTTATATAATAATATTCTAATTATAAGTTACATTTCTTTTAAACACATTTTTTGAGTAATGTTAAATTAGATTAGTGTTACGTATAATCGAAGTTAAAACAAGTGTTACATGAAATGAAAAATAATACAAATATAAAATTGATTTAAAAAATTAAAATATATTGAGGTTTCACATTATACCCCCCATAAAATGAAACCGTTCATTAAAATTTAACTCGATCATCAATGGTGTAACCTTTTAAATTGATTCATTGAAACACACATCATACATAAGAATAATAATTCTTCCCTTTAAGAACGAATGCTGGAAACATAATGATTATATAATGAAACCAATATATATGTTTACACTTGGGTGAAAAAAGTGGGATGTAAATATTTGGATGTTGACAAAACTCATAAATATTTATAGAGAGGCATATAGATAAAAGATTATAAGAAAGTGGGTGATCTAGAGAAGGTTAATGACCACAGAAAAATAACCAAAATAGGGATGAAATTTGTAATTGATATCATCATAAATGATGGAAACATGAAAAAATTTATTTCATGATCTATTTCTAATAATTGAAGATTTTTCACAAGAAGATATGGTTTCTTCCTTTCTTTCCATTTCAAATTCATAATATCAACCTTTTGTCTTTCAATGATTAACTTCATCATCAACTCTTAATCCATGAAATAAAGGTGAATTTTTTTATTGAACTAATAATTGATCATAATATTCATTAATATAATGATGTTTTATTCCATATATCTTTAGTCAAAGTCATACATAATTAGGTGGAACATGTTATCACATATTCATTAATCTTCATATGGTGAAATAATATTATAATATCTAAAAAGTCATCCAGTGTTCATCTTAAACAAATCCATAAATGGATGACCTTATAAAGAATTAAAAGTTCCATATTTATAAATATGGTCATAAAATTTCTCAAAATCAACATAAAATTAGTCCCATGTATATCATAAGGTAGCTCTGGATTATAATATATAAATTATGTTAATACCTTCATCATTTATTTGATTGGAATATGATATAAACCTATATTTCCATAAAACAATATTAAAAACATATATCCTTTTATCTTCATTATATTAAACACAGAATATATGATATAATCCATAAATATAAAAATGATTTAAACTCTTTGAATTATATTATATACTACATGGTAAAAAAATCAATTTTTTCTGTACGGGTGTAAATACGTTCTAATTTTCATTGTCCATGTAAATCATATCTTAATCCAAGATAATTATAATTTTTTAAACATTGTGAACATATTAATGGTTAAATTCCTTTAAATAAAATACCACATTTCCATTAAATCAAATTTCTAGGTCATCATAACCATTCAACATATTTTTATAAATCATTAATTTAAAACATATTGTAAACAAGTTCATGATTCCTAGACCATTATTCTTTAATTCCAATACATAATCACATCAAACATCCCATTTAATTCTCAAACCATTAACTATGATTCTACATCTTATTCCTCAGTACCGTTATCTGTAATCATTGAATAAAAAAAAATTCTTCTCATTCATGAACCAATATATAATCATGATTAAAAGAAAGAAAATTAGAATAAACTATACCTTTAATATGTTATTGATTGTCTCTTTATCATCAGTAGAAAACCCATTAATTATATAACCTTACTAATTTACTTTATATTATTTCTCCCTTTCAAAATTATTTTCATTATGGCTATTTAGGATTATGTCCATACATCCACATTTAAAACATACATCCCCTGATAATACAATAGGGTACCCAATATTCCAATCCATTTAGTTAATAAAATATTATATTTCCTTTCAAAATTACATTATTTGTATCATTATTTTCCATAAATTAATCATCTTCCCATTTCTATGAAATAGTTTCCTAGGTTCTTTATCCCATATTCTTGACAAACCAAAAACTGGATATTCATTCTTCTATGGTATCAAATAACCCTATTCTAAGTAAAATTATCCATCTATACTTTTGTGATTCAATGTGTTGGTTACGATGAATATAGTTAATAATGTTCCCAGATGAATGATAAAAAATAATCACAATATCATTTACTATAATAATCATACAATTTATATTCTCTTTAGAAAATATTTTGTCACATTCAATAATTACCAAATTTCATATTGTTACTTCAATTAAATAAAACCAAAATCATAGTTGGAGAAACACTAATCATACTAGGTAACTAGATAATCATGAATAATCCCTTATATGATTTGTAAATCATGAAACCTCTTTAATCTATGTTTCTTCATGTTTACCCAAGGTCGTTTATAGCTATCATCTATTTAAATAATTCATGATGATCCCAAAAGATTTTGAGTATTTTTAAAAAATATAGCCCAATAGTGTCAAACTAATTGTTGAACAAGGCTTGCTTTCATGTACTAGGTGACAATTGATTATAGATCAATTCACCATTTAGGGGTTATTACCCTTAGGTAAATATGATCTATAGTCACACACACACACATGTGGTATGAAGGTATGGTTTCAATTTCATTGATACCACTTGTTCATTCCATTAAAAAATACTTGACATATTATTCTACTTAAACATATACATATAGTCAAAAAAAATAAATATCCATCGAAATATTTTTAGGTATCTCTTCTATGCTTTCAAATCCTATTTTCCAATTTTTGACTAATCATTTTATCTTATACAAACTATAGTTACCAAGTCTTATCATACCATAATATTAAATATTTATAGGAAAATATTAGATAGATTAAATAATAAAATTCCCAAGGACTATAATAATTTTTTTCCTATGTAAAAATGGTACACTACTTTCGTAATTCATGAAATATCTATATAAAGGTATCCCATAAAGATATTCCCCTTTATTACTCTATAATAAAAAACTATATTAAAATCTGGGGAAAGGAAATAAGGAAATGGGGAAGCTCATATTCTCAGTTATGGTAAACAAGTGGAATACATAAACGTATCATGAGCTTAGGTGAGAGATAATTACAGATAAAATATGAAAACCATACCCTTCATATCAAATATCATAATATTGAGTCATAGAAGAATGGTTTGTACTTCATAATACAAGAATCATTATGTAATCAAAGAACATGATCAATGAGTTCATATCATTGGGATATGACATAGACTTCTATAATACACAACATCTTATAAAAGTATAAACTTTTATAAATAGAGACTGCTACACTAATTAATTTAATTACAAAAAATCAAGCCCTCATATAAACTTCTGAACATGAATCTAGGTTCGTTCAAAACATTAGAAACATGAAATATACCTATACACATATCAATAATGATATGAAAGATATGTCGACACATAAAATTGTTAATGAGTAATTTTGTTTATGTTTAAAATTTTAAACATGTAATCAGGTTAATACATGACATTCTAAACTCATAATCTTGTTCACGTATAACATATTTACTCAGGAGATATCCATTATTACCCTATTAATTAGAGGAAGATAAAAGTACCAGTCATATCATAATTAAATCCATATTTATTTGGGCCAAGAGATCATAAATCATAAATCATATCATAAACCATGACATCAAATGATTTATATAAAAATTTCATCATATCATAACCTTGGGAAAAGATATAGGTTTCATAATCATTTCTTCATCTCATCAAAGCATAACACAATGAAAATAAAATTTATTTCATAATTTTTTTCCATGGTAAATCCCATGAAATTGAAAAAATAATATTAAACATATTTTCATCATATAACATTTAATTAATTAATAATAATGGTATTGTACCAACATATCTACATTAGTATAAGTAACATAAAAAAAGGTCATATTATATGGAAAATTATTTTGAAAATTCATAAAAATTACTTCTTGAGAAAAATATCCATTCCACATTAAGACAGACTACTGTAAACAAAAGTAAATTTCAAAATACATTTACCTAAAACTGAAAATAAAATTTAATAATTGAATTTTCAATGAATATACAGTTCATTAATTTTGGAAGTTTCTTTCACATCCTACACTTTAAAACAAATATTCATATCATGTTTTTCAGAAATGACTAATGAGAATAATTTGGAAATTGGTATGAATATTCCATTAATATATATAGAAAATAAAATTAAAAAATGGTTAAAAATGGTTTTAAAAAATAAAATAGGTTACTAAAATATTTTTATCATTAATTCAATAAAATATGGTTTTGGAATAAAACAGTTTTCTGATAGGGGATAAATATGAAGTCAAATTTTATTAAAACCAATTTCTCAATTATTATAAGTACTAGATAGTAGAAATTTTTATTTATAATTGAAAATATCATGAATAACTATCTTATAAAAAAATAATGAATTTTTTTAGGGGTGGATCATAATATTTTATCATCATAAACATAATCATAATCTATCCTAATAAATTATGAGATTGTAACATAAAATCGTTAAGAATTTGGAATCTTTGTATCGTAAGACCTATTATGTAATGGAACAAAATTGAATATAAAATATTATTAGAATACATAAATTCATTAAATTATATTTCAATGTGTCTGTATATACCCATAATGAATGAATATAGGTGCATAAAATCACGTACATCTCTAGGAAGTAAAATTGAGAAACAAATCACATATTACCTTAGTTATATTTTGATTCACAATATCCAATATAGCATAAAATCAAATGAAGCATTAAAATTCATGAAATATAAATATTAATAATATTAAAATTATATTAGTAAGTACATATACCTCACAAAATAATTTAGTATTCTATGCCTCATTAAAATAAAAGAGAGACTATAACCTCTTTACCACATTGATAACAATGACATGGAAACACCCAAGGAAAATATACCCAAAAATTAATTTATAAATCACAATAATTTTCAAGATAATAATAAAAAAATACATTTTTGGGAACTATATACATATCATAATAGAAATACACGGTGAATATGGAATTTTTCTCACATAAAATAATATTGAGACAGAAATCCCTTAAGTATCGAATTCTTCATACTCGTTGAAACATTCTATGTAATAAATATATGAAAATATGAAACCTATTACTGAACCAATACTACATATATAATTCCATATTTAATTTAATTAATTCTGATTATTAAATTTTTATTAATAATTTCTTAATAATGTCGTGTTTTGGGAAATAATATCTTTGTTTTCCATATATGTTTTGATTTTTCATTTTTCCTCCTCTTACATTGATCATGGTTTCATAATACCCTAAATAAATAAAAGGAATTATTAATCATATTTTAGAGTAATAGTTATTTTAATAATAGTAATGAAATATCGTTTTGAGAAATGAATTATGCTACGATAATAGAGATCATAGTCCGTACACACTCATAAGTAATATTTCCGTTTTTCAACAATCACTATAGAAAGGAGGTAAGTAATATCATATCATTGAAGAGTTATAATAGTATCATGAATACAAAATTGGTTTACTAAATATTATTATATATATCATAAATGTGGTGTGGGGATGATATGAGAGTCACATCGCTTCATTAACATGGTTTTATATACATACACAGGAAGAATTATCATCATTAATTAAGATAAAATGTAAGAAATAAAATGATATATTATATTTTAAGAATGATAAATATTTAATTTATATAATATTTATTTAATTTATAAAACATATATGTATACTTATTATATCACTATTAATGATCTATTGATAATGAATCACATTTCTTCGCGAGGAGGTAGTCATTGTACACACAAGCGATGTTATCCTATCACGTACAGAATGAAAGGAAAAAGGTTTTATATGATATAATGATTATAGAGGGATAATTATATTATAAATATTATATATATATATAATATCATTCATCATACTGAACCATGGTTGGTGGTAACAAAAAAAATGACATCACTTCATGAGGCAGTAGTTCACGTACACACAAATGATGATTTCATAACCCAATTAATGGATGTGAATATTATTGTAGATAATGAACAAAAAATAAAAACATATAATTATATGTAATATAATTATGTTATTATATAATAATTTTATAATAATAACTGAATTAGGGGAGGGAGAAATAATTCCAAACCGCTTGTTGATAAATGGTACCTCTTCTTCATGTATTATCATTATGTTTCCACAAAAATCTTTCATAGGTTGGATTTATTTCTCAAATAAGGATTATACATATTTTTTGGATTCTTTAAAATTATTTTTTATGTTATTAGAATAAAAAAATGGTTTTCATGGGTTTTTTAAGAGAGGATAAGGGGTGGCCTTTCATATGCTAGGTGAGTGCCACATTTGTAATTTTTTGAGAAGAAACAATTCCACATCTATTGTATTGATGTAACAGGGTCCCAAAATGGAATAATTTCTATAATATAAGGTATAATGTCTAAAATGGTATACACAATGGGATTTGGAATATATTTTGGTGATTTTGACCAAAATATTTTTATCTTAACCCCCTGTATATCCATTTTTACCATTACATTGGTAAGTAATTGTAATTATTTTTACTATTCTTTACAGAAAAAAATAAGTTGAAATTTTTATGCAATATATATTCTTCTAATTAAAAATATGGAAAAATTATTTCCAAAATCCATTAATATAATTTGATAATTATAATTCAAATTTATTCCAAATGATGAGATTTGAAGACAAGGTTTTAAAGATAAATTCTTCAAACGTTTACATATTTTTTTTTTCGAAATTCAATATCATAATTTTTCCAATGGCCAAAATTATGTTAAATTATTCTTATTTGAACTTGTTAACTATTAAAAAATAAACTATATTTTAAATTTATAAATTTTGAAATCAAAAGGCTGTTTTAAATTAAAATTCAGCATTTTCCATTATTCATCCAAAAAAGTAACATTATGTAAAAAACAAAAAATATAACCTAATAAAATTATGAAATTATTATTTAAAAAATATTTTTATTTTATCACATTAATATATTTAATTTTTGTAAATTTTGTTTTGAAATAAGAGCTCAAAAAGTGTGACAAAAAATCTTTTTTTCATACTGTTTTTAAGCATCAAATTTAATTTATTACTATATCTTATTTTTAAAACACCTAACACGAATGTTATATTTTTCATTGATTTTTGATAATATATAAAATAAATTAAAATATTTCACCAAAAGTGGTCTGTTTAACTATTTCTGGTGAAACAAACTTATTTTTAAAAAAATACTTTACCAAAAAACCATTTCCTCTATATAATTTTTTTAATAAATAGTCAAAAATGAATTCATTTTATATACATGTTTAAATAATATTTTTTTAAAAAAATATTCCATTTCATAACCACCATTATAATTTCTATGTTATTAACATCATATTAAATAATAAAATTTTATTAATTAGTCAAATATCATTTAATCTCAGTGTCGAGTGTAACGTGAAATTAACTTAGTGTTATTTGTAATAGAAGATGTAATAACTGTTATGTTTAATAAAAAATCCAAAAGAATTAATTTCTTTTAAAAAAATTTAAAAAAATATTGAGTTCTAAAAATCATAATTACAATTTTATGTAAAAAAATTAAGGTTGGAAGTGTTGAAAATCTTATGTTGTTCGAGGATTATGGTAAGAGAACATTACTGAAAACCCAAAGGATAAGTCAAATAGTACTATAACCTCTTTATTTTTAGGTAATTAATATATTTTATAGTTTTTCTAGAAATCCCACCCCTATATAGATATTGGAAGATGGATTTCATTTTTCTATGCATATGGGGATAACAAGAATAAAAATAGTTGGTTGGGTGTTTAGCTATCATAAATATTGTGGACAATTAATCGGAAATAACTATGAACCGAACACGACACTCCTGGGGGATTGTCTTAGGATAATTCAAATTATATATACAAACCATTATGAATAATTTCAACATACTAATTTATGGATGTTAACTATATTAGAGAACCTGAGAGTGAAATTACCTAGGATAAAATAAATTGATACTAAAGACACATATGCTTGGGTACACATATTATATATGAATTACATCTTTTAATATTATAGGTCTACATTTTTAAATTTAATAATTTATTTATTAACATCTATAAATATTATTTGATGTAATGGTCTGTGAATTAAGGATACAAGTTAATAATTGATACAATGGAAAATATAGTGATTTCCCAACATGTATTATATTTATAAAATAAAAGTGGTTATAAGTACATTTATACTATCAATTGAAATGTTATAAACTACAAAAGAAAAAATATTGAAATTTTTTATCACTCCAAATAATATAAGGATGAAGTATATGAAAATTATATTGATGAAGATGATAATAAAAAAATGAAGAAATTTAATATATGTCAAAAAAACTGCGAAGAAACACATTGGATAATGTCTCAAAATAATAAAATTTTATAAATATGGAAATGGAGGGTATGGATATTTTAGATACTGAGGGAAAACTAGTTAGTTAGTTAAATAAAAAGATGAAGATTATTTTTATTATATGATAACATATGATTTTACAGTTGAAATTTCGTTTGGTATTTTATCTCATGTCATGATGAATTTTCTGGAATATATAATTATTATTTTTTGTATAAAATATGAAGACGAAATTTATTTATTGATGGTCAAAAGTAATGTTTTGAGATTTAATTGTATATAATCGCTTCACATAATATTAAATTTGATACATTTCATCAAATTTATTAAATATAATCATTTCCACGCATAATTAAACTAAAAAAAATAATATTTAAATGCTTATTATGAGAGCACATATGGTATCTATATATTAAACAATATTTTATCAATATTTAAATTATAAAATTTATTAGAATTAATATTAGAATCAGTTATTATCTTAAAATGTTATTTTATAATTAAATTAGTTTATCTTTGCATTTTATCTTTTCTAATAAGATATATATATATATATATATATTAAATATAAAAAATTAATTTTCTTCAAATTGATAAAATAAAAATTGACATATTATAAATTTTTTATCATTTTATAAAAACATCAATTGCTAGCTGAAATTGGTTTTTAAAAAATTATAATTTTTATCAATTTATCAATATATAAGAATGGTATATAAGGCCATATAAATAATTAAGTAATAAAATATGATGTTATGGAATAAAAATATTAAATTTTAGATATTATTGAAACATTGAACACCCATGGAAAACGTTTTTAGAACTAACATTAATGGTTATATTAATATAAAGAACTATTTTATTTATTTTTTAATTAATTAATATTTTTGAATAAATAGGCTATGAGTTCATTTTAATTTCTTATAAACATAATTTTATTATAATATATCAATTACATTAGTGAAAATTTGTAATCACAAAAAATATCATATATTTTTTTTCATGTTTAAAAAAAATTTGTTTTTAAAAACAATTTTTTGTGGTTAAATTGAAATAAAATTATCTCATATTTATGATATTAATATGGTTAAATTCTTCCCAATATATGGATCATCATGTAAAAAATTTTAAATATGGGTATACTTCTTTCTTTTAGTAATAAATTAATTACCCTGATTAATTTTGAATTATAAATAATTAATGAACACTATAGTAATCTATGTGGAAATTTTTTTTCTATGTTTACATTAAATTTTGGCCTTATATAATTAATTTATTAATGATTAAAATCCTTCGTAAATGAATTAACAACATTAACTAAAATTCTATCCTAGATTTCCCGTCATTCCATTTTTGCTCTTTACAAATTTTATTTTCCCTGGAATGTTACCTTTCACTAACATATAAAAGGGATCACTCCTACCCCTTCAAGGTAAACACCTTCATTACATATTATATCCAAAATTATTCCCATTTAATCTTCCTAAAATTCTCTCCCAAAATAAAAATCCTTTGGACTTTTTGGGTTAGCATATGGCCATAATTTCCAATGATAATTTGATGGAATATCAAACATCCGTACATGAGTATAATATCATCATGGTCTATAATTTTAATTTTCATATTCCAAATATCTGTTATAATTGAAATTATAATTAATTTATAGTTATATATATAAATAAATTTCATTATATTAATAGTTTATAAAATCATTCATTCCATTGAATCTGCTAAGGAAAACAATCACATTGATCATGCATATGTGTGGACTACTACCTCCAAGACAAAAAATTGTTCATCATCACTATCTAACATGTTTGGTATCAAATATATTTTTTATGAATAATTATATTTTTATTTAACAAATTAATTCCATAAATATTCACTTTTTCATTTACCTTTATTTCATCCATTAGTTATAGAATGAGGTTCTCAATCATGCATATGTACGAACTATCACCTCCAGGAATCAACTTTCATTATTTATATAACCTACATTAAATTTATTGGAAAAGTTTATTTATAATGTTAATATTTTTTTTATAACATTATTATAATTTGTAAATGAAAAATTTTCATATACCATAACTATTTCTATTCAATGATAATTGTGTAACATAATCGTGCATATGTGTGGACTACCACCCCTATGAATGATGAATTTCATTTTTCACCACCACATATAATTAATTATTCAAATAATGTTTTATAAGAAGATATATGATATATATTATATTTATAATATTTTTCAAATTTTATATTAACATTATATAATGGTACTTTATTACTAATTCAATCATTTCACCAGACATTGTTTTTGGTCAGTTTACTTATTACTTAACCATTATTGTAATGTTTATATATTTAATTATTAAGTAATGCTATATACTATTAATAAAAATTAATAAAAAGTTATTTAATATATTTAATGGTTTTGAGTCATATTTATAAAATATAATCATTTTAAAAATACATCATTTTTGTTCATTAAAAACTATTGAAACAAGTTTATCCCCAGCACCATCTTCATAAGTCTTAACTAAAATAATCATGGGATGAAAGTAAAATATTATAAATAAGAATTATATATATATTACATAACCGTATTTAATCTATGAATGATTTAATAACTAAAAAATATCTTGGATTAAAATTAAAATTACAATTAAAGGACAAGATACTTAAAATTGTTACCACCCATTATTAAAAATTACTTATAAATAACAACTAAATTAAAAGTAAATCATTATAAATGAATTATAGAAATGAGTAAAAGAAATTAAAATTTTAATTAATTATATTTTTAGTATTTTTATAGTTTATTTTTATTATTTTCGAGTATTATAAACTATGAATATAAATAAGGTAATACATTTTTTCCTCACACACAATTCATTAAGACATGAATTAATTTATTAATAAATTTAAATATATAATGTATGTATTATAACAAATTGTTTTGTTATCATTAAATATATCTTATTCATGTTAATTTAGGTTATATTTCAATCTTTATCTAATCTATTTATTTTTATTAAAAATTTACTGAAGTTATAGTTGTTTTCTCAACTCATGGCCATTTCCTCATGAGTCTGAAAATATCTTCATAATTTTGATCATCCATGTCTTTGTTTCGTAGTATTATATTTTAAAGTGGTATATTTAAATTTTTTATAGGTATATCAATTAAATTTATTAATATCATCCCATTTAATGAAACACTTTCTACTATTTATTAATGGTGTTGACATGAATAACTCATATACTTTCCGATGGATAATTTCCTTCAATATCTGTGATTTATCTACAAAAATTATTTTCTATAAAATTGAGAGTGTAAATTACACTTCTCTTATCATATTTTCTATGTAGTATTTTATAATCCTATTTGTGATATGGGTTTCAAAATATTGTTTTTAATTTCTTCAAATGTTTTGGGTGTGATTCGTTTTCAAAATTGTTTTCTTCTATATAAATGTTACAAAATGTTCCAAAATCCGTTGTTTCCATTTTTTTTAAATATATAACTCCAAACTAACTTTAATATCATAGAATTTTTTTAAAAGGTAGTTTCTTAAATTTTTATATATTGTTTATTTTAAAATTAATGGAATCTCATTTACAAGTTTCTGTGTGAATATATCTTTCTTCGATATTTGTCATTTTTTATGAAAATTATTCTATATGATTTCATGTTTTAAAAATTAAATTCTTATTCTTATGGTTTTTTAAAATCATACCTTTTAGTTGTTTTCGTTATAAGTTTAATATTCTTATATATAAAAAAAATAATCTAATTCTTATGACAGTATTTTTCATCTATGTTGTTTTCGTGATCAAGGATATTTTCCAAATTATATCAACCACCTTCATTATGTAAATGAATTAAGAAATTTAAATTTACATATATGGTGTGACACTTCATGGATTTCTTATTAAATAATAATTAAATTTTATAATCTTAATTCACTTCCAATGACTGTCCACTATGAATTGCCTATGTTATATTACTTATTTGAGGTGTTCTTTCCTAGATTCACAATACATCAATTGAATGGATAAAAATTATTATATCCATTTCCAATATTATTTTTATATCATATGCATAATCATATTTATTGAGTGTTATTTACTTATAATTATTCATAAATATATTAAATACCCATTTATTTCCCATGGATTTGTCATTTAATTCTTATTAATGAAATAATGAATTCTTCCTTAGAGAACAACTTGAAGTGGATATAAAACCTATTTTAATTCCATGGAATTCTATGATATGTTAATTAATCCCACATAGCACACATATTTATTATTTTCATTGTGTTACTAGAAGTATCAAAATTATATATCCCTACAATGCACTAGAGAATGTTTTTATAACATGTCGTATCATGGTGCATGGTCAATTACCCTAACCAACTATGGTATATGTTTAGTTACCACATCCAACTATAATATGTTAATGATGTTAGGATTCTTGACATCTGATTATATTTTGGTGTTCATGTTTTTTAAACCATTCAATCAGTACATGATTGTATATTATGATAATTATTTTAATCGTATTAAATATAATATCATCTCCTTATTCTATAAAACCATTCATATAATCATCATCAATATGATATCATCTTATGCCTAACATTTCCAATGTAATGGTTTATTTTTATTTAAACCCATACTGAGTATTTGAAACTTGTAATTTCTTATATTTCAATTTTACCATGTTATGAAAGAATTTATTATGTTTGTTATTCATAGAAGATTATATAGAGTGGTTAATTTACATATGATGTTGAAGAATCGTTTTAAATATATTAGATTACATTATAGTGGAAGAAAAAGTGATCATTTGATGAGAATATATTTGATTTACTATTTACTATTTTTCAAAAAATACTATGAAACTCCAATCTAAAATGTATGTTTTTTGGAAATTTATGGAGGATAATATAATCATATATGTGTATTAGATCTAGTTTTGTACAATATGAGTTTTCATCACAAGATCTAGGAGCGTCGGTTGAAGGGCCCTATAAGAATATCTAATTTTTATTCATATAGAAATCTATTCTAACTTTCATAGATTTTCTATTTAAGTAGTCACCCTGATTATTAGTATTATTGACATTATATTTCTTCTATTTTAGTTAACAAAAAACATACAATTCTATTATATTTGAATAACATATGTTGTTTACTTCCTTTTCATCTACTTAATTTATTAAACATGTTTTTTTTGACAAAATAAGACGGATCCATTAATGATGTAGATCAGCAGAAATACAGTAGCGTAACCACGATGGAAAATGATTGAACCAAAGCAAATCCTCGTAAGGAGGACCAATGCCTGCCATCTTGTGAGCGGCTTCATTCGCTTCCCTTCTAATAAATGAGAACTTGCAGGAGTTGAAGCCTTGTCTCCGCGCGTGAATACACCGGATAATGGGGCCGAAAGGTTGAAACCCGCCGTCAGTGAGATTGATAGCATTGATTAGTGTAAGGCAGTCGGATTCGATGTGAATGGACTCCCAACGGCGATCTTTCGCGAAGTTTAACCCAGCAAGGATGGCGGCGGCCTCCGCGACTGAGGGCTCCCAAAGAGCATAACGTGCTTCGTATTTGGCCGCAATAAGATTTCCCAGGTTGTCACGGGCCAGTAGACCTAGTCCAACTGGGCGATCCTTAGGGAGAGAGGCATCCACATTGATCTTAAGAATCCCTTACGGTGGGGGGCACCAATGTTGGGGGAGAGGAGAGGGGGTGACAAGTCTTTGTTGCTCAGGATGGTTCTGCCAAACCGCAATCCATGACAATGCCCGGTCAATCCAGAATTTGGGGGGCCTCCGGAAATGATTGAAAATGGCCTCGTTCCGCCTGTCCCAGATAATCCAAGTCATAATGCACAGGGCGCCTGCTTTAGCCGGCGAAAAGGAGGAGCACCATCGCATCAGGAGAGATGTAAGATCCGAGGCGGTGTCCAGGGACAGCTCTATAGTTGATCCCCATCCATTCCAAACCTCCTGAGCCCCGGGACATTGAAAAAGAGCATGGAGAGGGGATTCAGTCACAGAAGGGCAGAAATGACATGAGTTGTCATTTGAAAAGTGTCTGTAGGAAAGGAGGCTCATAGTTGGAAGGATACCGGTGCACACCTGCCACCAGAAAAAGCGAACTTTAGGGGGAACATTAAGCTTCCAAATTGTTGTCCAGGGCCTCGCATCCCCTTCTATAATTTGGGCAGTCAGAGCTCGCCGGTAACCAGCTTTCACCATATACTCTCCTGAGCTATCGTTAATCCAGTAGAGATGATCTTGCCCTGCGTCTGGCATACAGGGGATACTCAGAATAATTCTCCTATCCCTCTCATTAAACCATGAGAAGAGTTTTTCCAAACACCAACCCGCCTCTTGATCATCAAAAAGACAACAAACTGTGGCATGTTCGGATCCTGGAAAAAAAGGGGATGATGCCTTCGTGCCTGTCTGATCAATAAGCCAGGGATCAGTCCACAACTTGACCGTTAAACCATTCCCAATCCTCCAGCCAAGTCCTTTCCTCAACAGATTACGACCACCCCAAATACTTCTCCAGAGGAAACTGGGTCGATAGCCAAGATGGGAATCCAAGAAATCCTTATGTGGGAAATATTTAGCCCGGAGAACTCGTGCGCATAGGGATGATGGGTTATAAATCAAACGCCAGCCCTGTTTGGCCAGCAAAGCATCATTAAAAAGGGAAAGGTCCCGGAAGCCCATTCCGCCTTCAGATTTTGGTTGACAGAGAGCAGACCAGGCGATCCAATGGACTTTATTTTTTCCGTCCATTCGACCCCACCAGAAGTTAGATGTGCTGGATTGAATCCTTGAAAGCACCACATCAGGAAGTTTAAAAATATACATCAAATAGCTAGGGACAGATTGAAGTTCCGCCTTGATGAGGATTTCCTTCCCGGCCTTGGAGATTTTTTTAGGGGTCCAACCTTGTATTTTTCTTTCAACTCGATCCACAATAGCTGAACAGATTTCTTTCTTTGACCGTCCAACCACCGTCGGGAGCCCAAGATACTTCTGGTGCTTATCTACCCCAGGAATGCGTGCTAAAGAGCAGAGATCTTCTCTTTTCGGCTGGGGGACTCCAGAGCTGAAAGAAATTTCTGATTTACTCTGGTTGATCATTTGTCCTGAAGCCCGTTCATACTGTTGTATCGCCTGGCAGATTGCAGTACACTCATTAGGGGTAGCACGAGAAAAAAGAAGGAAATCATCAGCGAAGAATAGGTGGGAGATCGGAGGGCCCTTGCGGCACGCTTTCGCCCCATGAATTATGGAACGCGAAGCTGCCCTGGAAAGGAGGTTAGAAAACACGTCAGCCACCAAAATAAAAAGGAAGGGTGAAAGAGGGTCTCTCTGACGAAGCCCACGGGATGGGGAAAAGCCTCGGGTTAGCACCCCGTTGACGTTAATACAGAAGGAAACTGACGAGACGCATTGCATGATCATGTCAATCCGTTTGGTGCAAAAACCCATCTTGAGAATCACAAATTCGAGGAAGTTCCATTCCACTCTATCATAGGCCTTATCCATATCCAATTTCCAAGTCATGATCCCTCTCTTTGCTCGTGTTCGAGTTTTCATGGAGTGGAAAATTTCATGAGCAATAATGGCATTATCAGTGATTAACCTTTTTTCCACAAAAGTGCTTTGGTTCTCTGAAATGACGTCGGGTAGCCAAGGACGCAACCGATTCGCCAGGATCTTTGAAAAGATCTTATACGAAACATTGCATAGACTGATAGTTCGAAAGTCCGAAACCCCTTGCGGATTTTTCATCTTGGGAATGAGGGTAAGTATAGTTTCATTAATAGAAGACAGGTCCGTTTTCCCTGCCCAAATATCCCGCATCAGATTGCATATGTCTGGACCAATGATGTGCCAGTAATTCTTGAAAAAGAGGGCATGGAATCCGTCTGGTCCCGGGGCCTTCGTAGAGTGGATTTGCTTTAAGGCCTTAAGAGTCTCGTCATTCGTCACATCTTTAGAAAGTTGTCTATTCATATCGTCAGAAATCACGGGTTTGATGCAGTCCTCAATCTCAGGAGAAATAATAGAATGGCCTTCAGAGAAGAGCTTCTGAAAATAGCTCAGGAATGCTTCTTGGATTCCCCCTGTGTCAGACACTTTACTACCGTCTGAATTTAGAATGCCAGAAATAATGTTTTTTCGGCGTCTTGCTGAGGCCTTCTGGTGGAAATAACGTGTATTAGCATCCCCTTCTGCTATATGAATATCACGCGCACGCATAGCCCAAAAACCTTCCTTATTGCGCAGGGCAACGTCCAGCTCTCGTTGGGTTTCGCTAATTTTGGAGAGAATGCTGCTATACGGGGGTTTGCTAAGAAGATATCCAATCTTCCTTTCAAGAAACTTGCATTGCCGGTCCGGGTGACGGAATTTAGAGTCGCTCCATGTCGTCAGATCCGACGCCACGCGGAGAAGGTTGGTTCTCAGATCAGCTTGCCCATTCTTCCAGCCTGAACGGATAACCGCCTCGCACTCGGGATCTTTTGACCAGAAGCTTTCGAATCTGAATGGTTTCCTGGAACAAGTAATGTGCTCATTATGGGTGCAATTAATGAAAATTGGGCAGTGGTCCGAGCAATTGAACATGATATGTCTGATATGGTACATTTTGAAGAGGTTCATCCAATCCATTGAGCCAAAGAATCTATCCAGATGTTCAGCGATTCGATTTCCATCTGAACTGCCTCGGAACCATGTGAAAGGATTACCCGTGTAACCCAGGTCCATTAGCTCTGCCTTAGGGATAACATCATTAAAAGCAGACATAGACGTGGAGGAGCGCACAGCTTCACCTTTTTTGTCCTTCTGGAAAAGGATCTCATTAAAGTCCCCTCCAAACAGGATGGGGCTTGGCAGATCACGACGGAGTTTGCACAGAAGATCCCAAGATTTCCACTTATCAGACTGGGAGGGCCAGCCATAGAAGCCCACAAAAGTCCAAGGGGGGTTTTGGGAATCACAAATGGATGCAGCCACGTGGCGCTGGGAAAAAGAAAGGAGTCTAACATCGACATTATCCTTCCAGAGAAGACATAACCCCCCTGAATGTCCCTGGCGGGGAACTGGGAAACAACCCTGGAAACCGCATTTTAGAGCAAGATTTGTGATGTCCTTGTTTTCCAATATGGTTTCGGACAGGAAAACCATATCGGGGCAACTTTGGGCGCAATGGCGATGGAACATACGAACCGTTCGTGGGTTGCCAAGCCCACGACAGTTCCAGCATAAAGCAATCATTGCTCTAGGTGGGGTCGGGTCTGACCCGCCTCCGCCTTTGTCTCGTGTGGGGTTAATGACGTGCCTGATGCTTTCCTCCTTTTGGGAGGATTGGTGTGCGTACCACTGGACTCGCTTTGCAGTTTCAGATCTCCTGGTTTGGGATTCCCTGGACATTCGCCTTTACCACCGCCGCATGCCCTTCTCCAGGTTCTACGAGTAACATGTCCTGAAGGTGAGGCTTCAGTCATCCCAGAATCAGCTTGCAGAAGGGCATCGGTTGGGATCCGATTTGGACTCTGCTCAGCTTCAGGCGGATCCAAGGAAACATGTTGCTGTCTCGGAAATTTCTCTGGAGGTTCTTTTGGTTTAGGTAGCGGCTCCGTTGCAGTAATGAACGTTAAAATCGGTGCAGTTAAAGCGAAGTCGGATTTTGAGATACCTTGAATCAGGTGACTGTCTTGCTGATCCCCATCATTGCATCTGACGATAATCTCTTGGGAGGCGTTTCCCTCTCCCCTGAGCTCAGCTGGGGATTCTTTATTGAAGACAGGGGGTCCCATCCTTATAATAGGAGGTAGTCCAGATTCCGGTCGCCTTAGATGGGCTGCATTGAGACGGTCTCGATCTATTTGTCTCTCCGCCTCAGGGATATATGCCTCTCTGTGTGCTTTGGCCCGGAGCCACGGACCGTATTGTAGGGTAATATTTTCGGCGGAATTTTCTGGCTTTGCCCCACACGCTTTCTCAATGTGGCCGATACGTCCACAAAGGAAGCAGAAGATTGGTAGTTTTTCGAATTCGAACGAGATCCAGGTGTTGGAATCAGCAATTTTCAGGAACATGCCTCGCATTAAGGGTTCAGACACATCGATCTCAGCCTTTATTCGAACCCAGGGGCCCCATTGTATTGGGTCCGAGCAATCCCACTCTAGGAAGTGACCGATCCGGTCTCCAATTTCTTTCATCACATGTGTTGATCTCCCATGGAACGGTATTCCTTTAATTCTTACCCAGAACGGGGATTGGGTAAGTGTACAATTCTGAATCTCGTCTCCCCCTTTAAATTCCTCCATCAGAATGAGATGATTGTCAAAGGACCAAGGTCGTCCTCTGAGGACTTTATCTTTGTCTTTATCACTGAAGAACTCAAAAACAAGGAGTTTGTTCTCAATTTCCCGGATGGATACTCCAGCTTCCAATTTCCACAGATTTTGAAGGGTGGTTCTGAGGGCCTTTAGATTAAATGGTGCCTCGGTCGCCAGTCTTCCAACAACCAATAAAGCCATACGTTTTGTCAAAGTGTTGTCTTCAATTCTACGGGTTGTAAGTGGCTCTTTATCTTTGTCTGTCAAAGTGAGGTTCTTCCATTGGTTCAGCAGATCCGTCTCCATGTTGAGAGCCACGAAATCTCCAAGGGAGGGATTGGCCAAATAGAGGTCCCCTATCCAAGGGGTATCAAGCCCGAAGGGGTTCCCCGGCCCAGGGACTCTGTCCCAATCCGAACCAGCGCAGGCAAATTCAACACAACCGAAGCTTCGCGACCAGGAAAATCACAATTTTTCCAAACCTCCAGGAATCTACGGATAGTATCACAGACCGGATTTGAATGATACTTCACACAGGTCGGGCCCAACCCAATGCTTTCTCTGTTCAGGCACAGCCCGATATAAGTCCTCCAGTCAGGTGCCACTGTTTCTGTCCGTGCCACTGTTTTCTGTCCGTGCCCCTGTTTCTCCGTGCCACCTATTCTGTCTGTGCCAGCCCTACACGACCCGAGCCATCAAGCTGGGGACGACCACAAGCTGCTCCAAGACCTGCGCGGCCAAAGCAAAGCGCCAAGCTGGGGAAGACCACAAGCCGGGCCGAGCCGAGACCTGAGCCGCGCCGTCAAACTGTGAATAACCACAAGCCGCGCCAATACCTGCGCGGCCAAAAAAATCGCTGGGGAGGACCACAAGCCGCACAAAGACCTGCGCGACTAAAAGCAACGCGCTGGGAAACAATCACGATCCACAACCAGACTTGCGCGGAAAATCCTTCGCGCTGGAGAAACACAATCAGAACTCGCGCAAGTTCCCTCGCGCTTCGAGAAACGGGCAGGCTGCGTGGCGCTCCAACTTGCGCGCCGGAGGACTCTTCTTCACGTCCACGCCCGCCGCGCCCCGGGGAACCACCGCACCTTCGAAGATCGGGGAACTCGTCTCGGATGGTGCTTCACGAATCACTGCGTAGCAGAGGGAACTTCGTAGCCGAGGATTAGCCAAAGCGCCCAAAGTTCACCGCCAACCTTCCCTTACCCAGATCTGGCACAGGCCTAGGGACAGGGGACGGGAAAAACATCTGGGCAGCGTTGAAGACCAGGATCTGCGTCAGAAGATGAGTTCGAGGGAATGAAGCCCGAAATCCAGTGGATCGCCGGTACCAGAGTCCGGTAGCTGGCAAGGAAAACGGAGGAAGGAGGCCCGGTGAACGGAAAGGATTGGGAAAACCCGAGCCGCTGTCGCTGAAGCCGAAGACGATGAGGAAGAAGAACCAGAAACTGAACCGGCGAAGACGGAGCCGCCGAATCCGATCGGACGAGAAAACTCAAAACCCTAGGAATCCCTAGGAGGAAAACTCTCAAGCGGGAGAGACTCTCCACATTAAACACGTTTTTAAATAAGGTTCTTATCTATCTATAATGATTATTGGATTCTTCAGCTTCCAAATTAATTGGCTGAGGTGATTTTATATCTTTAACTCTACCCATTATCATTACATCAAAAACTATATCATATTTTTATTTCTTCATAAATGTGGGTACTTTTCTCATTTCATATTATTTGAAAATATTTTCATGTTCATATGTTTATAGATATTCTCAGTCATGATGTGTTGAAACCATTAGATAAAAATTAAGAGAAAAGTTTCTCATTTTCATATTTAAAATGTTTAAGTCATATAGATTCTCACCCAATCCTTTGATTCTATTAAAAATATCATTTAGTCATGTAAATTAATCATCAATGCTCTCATCATCAATAATTCTGACATCTTCAAATATGGTTCTCCACACATATAGTTTGGACTTCTGAAATGTTATATTTCAGAAATCATTTCCCTAACATCTCCCTAAATATCATTAGTAGTTTTGTGTAATAATTATTTATTATATTCCTTCCCAAAAAGTGACATCAAGATGGAATTCAAGGATTTTTCATCCATTTCAAGATTCCTTTTATCTAGAAATTAATAAGATAATTCTCTTTATTAGTTGAAATCCTATATTTATTTCTTATATTACTTGTACACCAAGTGATCAGTTTTTAGGGAAATATTTTGTTCTTCAATATGTTGTAGTTATATCAATCAAATTTTAGAAGCCCTAATATTTGTATCATTTATATTCTCCATTATTATAAGGTTGATGAATCTTTCCAAGGGACCTTTTCTCCATTATAAATTTTAAATATCATATCTGTGTGAGATCAATTAGGGTGGGAGTGGTGAATATTTGATCCCAATTATTTTTTTTTTCAAATTTCTCATTCTAAATTCAACCTCTATTTTGGGTTAAATAATAGATTCACCTTTATAGTTTCCTTTTATCATCTATCTGAATAATTCTATAAATGAAATATCTGAGTTTAATGATTTACAGAGTTATGTAACAATGATTTCGTAAACATTTTTTATGTTGGAAAATAAAAATAACATAAAATCTAAAATATATATTTCAATTAAAATCACAAATAAAGAGTCACCCAATATCCATAATTTTGATTCCACATAGGATGATAGTTGAACTACTTCAAAAACAGTTATAAGATCCAATACTGCCATCACACTCTTCTGCTACATAAGAGGATCTTAATACTGCATCAAAAAATCTTTTACAACATACGAAATTGATTGAATGTTGGATGATCTATTAGAAATACTAGTTTCTTAAAAATCAATTTACTTATACCTTCCTCCATGAGCATGTTGGATCTTAAAATCTAGTTTCTCATTTGTGTACATTAGTAGGGGTTTGGTCTTGCATATATATCTAAAATCAACTGTGTATGATCATTTCCCTCATTGAAAAAATTATTGAATATTTGTTCTTCCAATAATTTGATGATGTAATGACTTTACAAAAATTTGATCAATGGATGAAAAAAACATCCTCGGGTATTATCCTATGAGGGATAAGGCATAAAAAATTTAACTCAACCTCTTCATGAATGTCAATTTTTATAATTAATGAAACACTTCAAGAATATGTGATATAATAAATAGTATTCTAATATTTTTAAACCCTTCAATATCAAAATTTATTATACATAATATTTTATGTTCTTTTATTCATTGCCTCACTTCAAACTCCAATCTTACTTGAAGTAAAATATTTTGAGTATCTCAAACAATGCATATTTGTTTCATGTTCTTTTTAATGCATGATTTCTATTAAATCCTATTGAAGACATAAATAGGTATGTCATGGTATGTGATTTATTCTTCTTCGTGCATGTTTTAATATATGGTTCACTCTCAGAAGGTATTTTGTGCATCTCAATATTTACCAAATTATATAAATGAATGGGGTGTCAATTCCTCTTTGTATATGTTCTCACAGTAATGAATTCAGTCACCTTCATGTGACTAGGGTACTATGTAGAAATATCTTCTACATTACAATATAAAGTAAGGTCCATGTATCAGTTCCTCTGGAGGCTCATTGAAGGTGTGTAACACAATTTAATGCATAAAGTGCCTATGTTTCTTCACAAAAATTATTAGTGCGACAGTCGCAATAATGTAGTCATAAGAACTCCTTTTTTTCATTATTATATTTTTGAGATAAAGGATTATATGTTATAGGGGACTCAATTTCACTTCTAAAACACGGGTTGAAGAAATTAAACTATTATTGATTCCATTGTGGAATTTATAGTTGATGACTCATCACATCTATTCAGTTATCCTCTACTAACTATAATCAAAAAAATAAATATACTTCCATATGTATATTAAAATACAAAAAACCTCACAAGTTTTTTAATTTTTCACATAAATTTTATTTTTATTCTTGATTATTTAAGAATATCATTTAATTTATAAGGATTATATAATTTTAAACATCCTTAAATTCCAAGATCTCACATGGAAATGAGTTTCCTTTTTTAACTTGTTAACCACTAGGTCATTTTATTCATCTTATGTGATATTATACTCATATTATGAGATAATATAATTCATGAATAGAAAACTGTAAGATAACTTGTATTCATGGGGTAATTATCATTTAAACCCTTCTGGAACTCCAAAAATGGTCAACATATTATGTGGAATCCTTCATGATCATGGGGATGTAAAACTATGAGAATAATCCACATATATATCAATCATGATATTTACGTTATGTTGGTTAAATAAGATGATGCAAAAAAGTTGATCATGTGATTTTGATAAAATATATCATATATATATATAGGTTTTTATTCCTATATTTTTAATATAGATGAACAGTGAACATGTTTTGAAATTCCAACATACATTTCATCTATGGATAGCCTCCGATTTATAAGAAATATAATCCATCCAGTAGGCGATAATGGGTTACCTGATTGTTCTCTTGAACACCACCATGTTCCACACCATATAATGGCACTAATACTCCTCTTCATTCTCTATGTGGGCACAATTAATTTCATCCAGCTATCTCATTCCAAGCTATGAGGGAAGGATCATGTGTGGTGACATATGCTATGAAATTTTTGTTTGATCTGGCCTATTTATTAGTTTGGGCGTAGCCATATTTTTTTTGATAAATCCCACAAAAATTAAAAGAATAATTTAATGTTTAGAGTGTATAATACCCTTCAAATCTCAAATATTCTTCCAAAAATAAAATTTATCATCCATTTATGATGAAGATAATTTCATTATTCATCATCTTCAAATATACTTCTCATGAAATAATGATTTTCATGTTCATAAACTGTTTTAAATTGTTTTAAATTTGTTTTCTATTCATAAAAAATATTGATACATGTATTGGAACTAAATACCAAATTTTAAATCTTAACAATTGATATGGAGAATAACAAATATCCATGAAACTTCAGTTTATCTATTTATATAATTTGTAATACTTATTTATCATTTATTTATAAATAATTAAATTTAATTGTATTGGGTTTAACTGAATGTTTAATATAATAAGGTTTAGTTTTTAGTAGTCTTTTAATAGACTAATGCAACTATCTTTTATCATGAAAAGTAATACACGAATTTCAAATAGTGATAGAGTTTCCTACATATTTTTTTACATGTTTTCTATTTAATTAAAAAAGTTACATAATATTATTAGTGGAATATTAAAACCTTTTATTAATATTGGATATATCGAAAGATAAAAATACATAACAAATTTCTATGTATTTTTATGAAGATAACCTTCTCAGTTTATTTGTAGAAATATTCAAAATTTTATATAAAAATCTAAGAAGATATTATATGAACATCATAGAGTCGTAAATAATTAATATTTCCAACTGAGAGGTAATATCTCAATAAAAAACACATTAATTAACAAAATGACTACATTACTCTATAATAAAGGTTCCACAATCCACTATATGATAAGAGAGAATAATCATTCCTAGTGATACATCCACAAATGATTCTACAAATATAAGTACATCCTTATAAGAATAATATCATAGGGTAACATCTATTAGAAAACTAATCACATTAACGTTGATCATTCCCATAACATTACTATATAAATGATATAAATATAATATTATCGATAAATCCCTAACATGGGTAGTCGACTATTATAGTATTTAAATCTTTTTTACTTAATATTATAACCTTTAGACATGAATTAGTGTAATAACAGACAATGAAACATCACTATAAAATGGAATGGATATAAGGTTTTCAAAAGTATAAGTTATACCTTTAATTGTATTCATTCCCTCTAAATTCTATATATTCATGGAATGGAATTTTCATTGACAATATCCTCCAAATTATTTACTATGTTATCAACAACCTCCCTTACTCTAACCCAAATGTAGTCTGTTAAGTCAGGAGATTTTACTTGGATAACCCCTACCAGCTCCACCCTAAATGGGTGATCCAATAATTTAGAACCCTATTGATGAAAAAATGTCTCTTCTGCTATTATTATTAATGCTTCCATTAAAATTGTTTAGGTGGTGTATCATTTGTCTCACTATAAAAAAGTCTCTGAGTAGAGGGACATAAATCCTTGGTATGACCAATACCATTACAAAGATATTAGTTAGTACCATGATGAATTTCATATGGATGAAATTTTGAGATAATTTGTCTTCATTATTAGTCTAGTGGAAATCTCATTCTCTACCAAAATCAAGATGATCTTGGATGGGAAATTCAGTTATACCTGATCTGATATTATAATTTCTACAATTATCCCCCAACAAAATTATGATGTACATGATATTCTTCAACAATTCAAATAATTTCAACCACCTTTAAATATATACCTAATTAATGAGAAGTCACATGACACTAAATATGAAATCTAAAAGATAACATAAAATTTTAATGATCAAATTCGAATCTCAAATCAAGGTAGGTTTATATAAAATTAGATTCATGAATAATTTAATAAACTATCACAATAATAAAATCCCCTATATAATGGATAAAATGATCAACTATTGATCAACCATGCATGTCATAGATAAAAACTCTCTTATAAAATGAATGTAGATATATGCCCATGAAATTGAATGAACATCTCTATCACTAATGAAAATTCTCAACAACTACACCACATCATCTCATAAAATCTCATCCCCAATGTTACACAATAATCATATGAAGTATGTATAAAATGAATGGATAAACCTAAAACCTCATTCCACCACTTGAGACACGCATAAAAAATAGATCCCTTATAATTTTTTCATATATAATTTTAGAAACTTTAAAAAATATCTATCGTCTCATAACCATATGTTGTACAACATTTAATAACTATACGTGATCATGCTCAATGAAATAATGAAATTATATAGGTATTTTAAATAAATAATAAATAATATAATCACTCCCTCATCAATATGGATGTATAAGAAAATATAGTATCCCATGTCCCACCCTATGTATAAAAAACATTATTCCATAATACATACAATCATTATAAAAATTCATTATATGATTAATATAAATTCGTAACATATACTATGAAAATGGTAAACCATCATTGGGCATTGTCAATAGGAAATAAAACTCCCTATTCAAGAATGATTTATCTTCCCACACCCTATGACGTGTTCATTGGTCTATGATTTATCATATTTTCATATATATTATTAAGATTCAAAAACATTGATAAAATTCTATAATTACTCCTCTATACTCCGTCATAAAATTAAAATATTTCTTATATAAAATTTATTTATGATCTTATCGCAATATGTCACACCCAACACTGGAAAAAAATCATTATTTTATCTATCTTTGAAATATAATATCGAGGCGCGATCCAATACCAATTGATTTTTTTTTGTGTTTTTTCAGATAAATGAATGTTTTTACATTAACAAAATCCAGCACATGGGAGGGTTTTGGTCTAAGTCGTCCTACTTTTCCTAGGTTACCATGCGGCACGCCCGATGTTCAAAATAAAATAGTAATAAAATTTTAGTGAGATAAATATAAATAAAATTATTTTAAATATTAATATTAATATTATTTTTATTAGGAGTATGATTATTTTTAATGAAATTGATTATTATGTGGTTTATTATTATATATCTTATTAATTCATTACTAGGATTGTTTATTTATTGAGACTGTTATTGTCTTATTATTATTAATATTATTACCATTATAATTATAATCATTTATTTTAATTAATATAATTGTTTTTCTATGGTTTGAAATTCACTTCCTCGCCTCTACACCCTATCACACACCACCCCTCCCTCCTGCTAGGGTCACAATGCACCCCCTGCGCCTATGTTATCGCTATATCACGACCCTCTAATAGCTACACAACACTTCCTCACCCATCCTTGATTGAATTTCTCCTCCAGTGTGGCTCATCTCTATCATGCACTATCATCAGTGCTCTGATCCCCTCTCCCCTACCCATCACTCCATACTAACTCGCCTCTCTCCTACATAGCACAAAGCTCCAAGCTGACATCCCTTCTGACGAAGCACCAATATGCTGCTCCCCTTGGTTGAGAATCTCTCTAGTGCACTACTCCCCCACCCTCCGGTAATCCATTCTTCCCCATATTTAGTTTTTTGGTTTTTACTGAGGATAGGGTATCATTTTTAGGATGAATTCATCATTTTTTTATTTTTATGTTGTCGACTAGGGTATGATCTTAGTTCTCGGAGGTGAGGGTGAGATACAGTTGAAGTTTTGCAACATTTTCTAACGTGTTTCTTTGTTAGTGGTTGGTGAATCACTATTTTATCAATATGAAATGATTTAATATGTTTTCATGGAATTCTATATGTGATATATTATTCAATTGTGTTGTGAAAAATGTATTTTGTATGTGATTTGGCATGCTTATTTGACGAGTTGGATTTTGTAAGGAAAATGGGATATGTCGCATGTGTTTTCCATATCATCAAATTTTTTTCATGAATTGAAAGTGTTTGATAAAATGAGTAGAAGATGAGAAATCATTTTTGAAATGGATTTGAAGTGAATATTGTTTTAAAAGTTTTTTTCTAATAGAATTTGGTGTTTTCCAAGTGTAAATCATTATTTTTAATGTTCTAAAGTGTTTTTTTAAAGTTTTATCTATTATTTATTAAGCTGCTAAATTGGTGAGAATCATGTGTCAAACTAGTTTTATTGTGTTATTGATTTTAAGTAGAATAATATATGTGTATGTTCGTGATAAAGGCCTTTTAGAGATCATATAAATGTTTTATTATTTTTTTAATTGATTAATTAAATTGTATAAGTGTATAAAGTGTATCTTTTGAAAATATTTTATCTTCAATAGATTTTAAAATATAATTTATATGTGATATTTTCATGCTCTTGATGTAAGTCCTCGTTGTGTAGTGAGTAATAATATTCAATGTGTTCTTGGGTTGTCGCTACCTCTATAGTGAATTTGGTCAACTTTAACGGAGAGTGCATGCAAGTACAGAGGTTTATATATCTTCTGGGTATGTGTTACATCATGGTGTGGTGAATAAATGCATCAGTGAAAGGGTATATATATAATTATGTAGATATGTGTGGGCTAGTATTAGCCTCTAGTTAGAAAGATCCAATAGTGAAATGTTCAGTTTTGATCTATTCTAAGATAGGATCCCTATGTGAATCCCTTTAATTTGAAATCTATTATTTCATGATTGTTTTAAAAATATTGTTTATATTTATTCAGTATTTTCATGCTATGTTTCATGGCACTGATTGTTAGAACAAGTTATTTTTCTGTTTTACAACATTTAACTAATCTTTAGAGTAAGTTTTTCATATTGAATCATGTTTTGTCTCTATTGGAAATAATTTTCTATTCATTATGATCTATGGATATTTAATGTTATATCCTTAAAAGTACTTTCCTTAATTTTTTTAATGTATAATGAGTAAATTCAAGGGGATTCTCATATTTAAAAAAACTAGCATGCTTTTAAATGTGTGGTGACTTATTTGTACAAGTGTTCTTTTAAATGTTTTTTATAACATAGAAATATTGGAAAAATCAATTTTCTAAAATGTTAATATTACTTATAACTAAAATTGGCATGTTTCACACATTGAGAATGATTTTTAAAAATGTAAACCCCATTTTGAGTCATTCCCCTTAATTTGGGAAAGGTGATTCATCTGTTAATTTTTGATTTGTGATAAGTTCCTAGTGTATGGTCTTTTCATTGTTGTGTGATGAAAAAATGAAATATTCATAAGGAGGGAGATCATTGGTGGTTGTTGAATGTGTTTATGGATAATTAATGTGGTGTGATTAAATATTTTTCTTGATAGAATATCACCACTCTGTGAAATAGTGCACATGGTTATCCTCGAGTAACTATGTAACAGACTAGGACTGGTACGCTATATGATACAAAAGTAGTTCTTCATGGTGTCACCAATTAGGATTGATGATTACATCCCAAACTAAAAATTATGTTGATTGGAGACCACTTGGTTACGGGTGTGTTCCCTACTAGTGGCTCATCTACAAGAACACAGGTTTTAATGGTTTCTATACCAAATTTCATTAAGTAATGAGGTTCCTAGGGTCCAACTTTTTATATTTACCCATAGTGATTTACCGTAGTCCTCATTTATGATATGGTGATGGTGAAAAGAATTTATTTTTTGTTTCTTCAATCTTTTTTCCTCCTTTGAAATATATATGTTTTCTTTTTAAATTTAATGCATTTATTTTTGAAATGTTGATGAATGCGTGGAACTATTTTAAAAATATAGTAGAATAGAAATGATTTCTATAAAAATGTAATCTTTTGACTTGATTTTAAAATGAATGAAAATGTTCTTCTAAAAGGTCTTATTTTCAAACTACCATGATTGAGTTTCTTCTTAATTATGAGGGAATTAGGCATTTTTGTATATGAGAATTCATATTGAGCACCTTGGTGCTCACATCAAATTTATCATTTTAGTTTCAGGTTTTAGTTTAGTCTCTCTCTTAAAACACGCATGTTTCTGTGTTTAGTGGAGACCCATGAGGTCACATGGAGGTATGTTTCACTATATATATTTTTTTAACTTTACTCTAATATAATTTACCTATTTTTATCAATTTAAATATTATTTTATTTATTTATTTATTTATCAATAATTTATTGGGTATATCATTCACAAATTTTTATTTGTTACTTGGGAACGTTTTCTAGCCCATGGGAATCCGAAACGCCCCATGATTCATCCCAGGGACTTGGTTGGGAACCAGATCAGATGGGGACCCCCCTTGGTTCATGGAAAAAAAAATTATCAGATGAGGTTGATTAATGTTTCTTGGGGAAGAGTCTCAGTAGAAATGAGTAATGATTTTTGGGACGTGATGTTCTGTTCATTAGTGAGGTTCCTAACCAATATACCTTGTGACGAGACTCATGTTACTTGGGGAATTTAGGTTTTATCTATGTCATTAGACCTTAGGGTTTCTTGTTGTTTGATAAATGAAATGGGAGTTTTTCAATGGTCTCAATGAGCTCACAGGGCCTAGAAATCCATGTGGAGCTGATGACATCTTCCTAAAACCCTCTTTGTGGTGGTGTTTTGATTGACATCTGACATCTAATCATATGTATGAGTCACCCATCGACAATAATTTCCTCTTACATCATCCTGTGTCTTCCTCTAGTTTGTGGAATGTTGGTATGGGGTGTATTCAATTTGAAACCCCATTGATTGAATGATATTTTAGGTTTAGGAATCGTTACTAAGTTATTTCTAAATAATGTTTTGTAGCCACTTTTCAGATTTCTTTTGGGAAATATTTTTGGTTGTCCCCCTCATTTGTTTTTTTTTCGTTTGTGGAACGTTTGTACAATTAACATGTTTGATTTGGTCATTGGTATTTTTCCTTGATGGCTAGTGTACGCCCTCATAGAGAGTTAAGGCACAACTAAAGTGTGGCCACGGGTGATTTTCCATTTCTAGATGCTCTAGTTGATCAATGTAATGTCTTCATTATTGGGTTTTATAATTTAATCCACCTCTCCTTTTTGAGATTTATTGTATCATCGTTTAATGGGAGATTATATAAGGAAGAAGTTGAAAGAAATCATATTTTCTTGAGTTTCTGGAGTCATCGAGGGTGATGTCTGACACCGGTGTTCCTAAAGGTATTGTTCAGAAGTGTTGGAAGGAAATTTCAATGAGGAATGGTGGAAGCAGTACCAAGTTGTATTTTTTATCTGCTATTTTAAATGGCCCTTGGGATATTTCGTTGTATTGTTATGAAATAGTTCGGTTTAAAAACAAGTGTGGAAAATTTAGTCTCAATATAGTGATATGGCTTCTTACGAGAATCTCATACAATATGGAACTCAGTTCACGGTCCCCCTTTTTATAATGTCTTTATTAGTGGAAAGGGTCATGTTTGGTGATGCCTTGTAGTGTCGTGTTCTCACTCAACTGTGAGGGTAAAGGTTGCGACAATTTTCCAAGAGCCTCTGGATTGATAGAAGTGTGTTTTCACACATGAAATTCTGAATTCTTCCATTTTAGAGAAAGTTGTATACTATGCGTTTATACTCCTGATTATGTCATTTGATGTATAAAGGTGTTATGCATAGGAATATTATATTCCACTTAGTTGGTGAAGCTTCCATGTAAGGTTATAATGGTTTTTGGATGTGTTGTGTTGGTTCGTTTTTTGGAGGAAGAAATGTAGTTTCTTATGGCACCAGTAAGGTGAGCTTCATTCAGATTTTTTATGACTGGTTGTGAGAAAATAGATTCATCAATCAATAGTTCTCCAGACATAGATTTTTTAGTGATGTTTTCATATAGTCAGGTACCCCCTGTGAGAATAAGGGATCCTAGACCAATTAAACTATTTCATGTTGGAAAATGGGTGTTTTTTAAGACATCGGTGTGGTAGTTTAATTTCAAGTGGTCCCGTGAGGTGAAAAGAGACATGAGGACCTTGTTCCTCAATATTGTGACCCGTGTAGGTGGAGGTGTACCTCCTTGTTTATTAGGAGGTGGGGACATTTTTTATTCATGAATAAAAATTTGGTGCCTTCGTGGGTGAGACTCTTTATGTGGTAGTCCTTTTATGAACATCATAGTAAGTTCATATCAATTTTGTTATTGTTCCACTCATATAAAAATGGTAATTCCTATGGATGTGGTGACAATGTAGCGTTTTTTTGTAGTTGTGTTAATAAGGTTCATTGTGGTGGGATGTATGGTTTTTTGGTATGATCCCATGTTGACCAATGGCGGGTATCCTATATTGGTCAGTTCTAGTCAGTTATGATTGTTTGTCCATCTAGTAGTGAGATACACAGTGGGTCTTTAATGAATTCCTCTGGAGTAAATTGATTTTATTTTATCCCTTATGGTGGGGAGTCCGATTTGGACCTCCCCATATTGGTGTCCTAGTTCTGTCTCGGTGATTAGGTTGTTTCTTGTGGTGGGGAGGGCAGTTAGGCATCGTCAGGTCAGTTTTTCAATTATATTCATGGTATCAGTGAGGTGAAAGGAAACCTTGTTTGGAGATATATAACCCAAGTCCCTCTCTTCAGTAAAATTCAGTAGTCTATGTGCGCCCAATGGGGTTGGGAATCAAGACTATGGTATCCTCATTGGAATTTATTACTTGTTTCTGGTAAAGTGCATGAGCCTTTTTGGGAATGTTTTAGGTATTTTTTTCTGGGGGTGTTGAAATGGTACATTGTGAGTGTTTCTATTAAATTATTTTTAATTATAGGATTCTTCAATTATGGGGGTGGTCATCACTTGGTATGTATTTTATTTTGGGTCACTCGAGATTATTTCTAAAGTCCATCTCTATGTTGATTGTGTTTGTGCTTCTCTCTTGTTTGTTGTTTGTCAAGAAACCACTTTGAGCTAAAATGCAGAACCAATTCAATCCACTAAACTGCCTTGGGATGGATTTCCCATGGTGGAAAGATTTATGGTGGGGATAATTTCCACACCCAATGGTTTGAAATAATTTTATGTGGTTATTTTATCTATATTTGAAATATTCTATTGAGGTGTGGGTCGAGACGAATTGAATTTGTTCTCTTTTTTGTTGATAAATGAATGGTTGGACCTTGACATCCTCCATCACATAAGTAGGGCATTATCAAAGCTATGCAACTTCATCGAGGATATCATGTGTCCTACATAATGTTCAAAATAAATAAACAATAAAATAGATATGAGTGAAAAATAAAAAAAATTATTTAAATATAATAAAAATATTATTATTATTATTATTATTATGAGTGATAATAAAATTATTATTGAGTGGATTATTATAATGTTATTTATTTTCTATTTTATATTTTTTATTATTATTTTAATTTATGTTTTGATTTTTTTATTATATTATTATTATTACTACTACTGCTATTATTATTATTATTAATCATTTTAGTTAAATAAATAGTTTTTTAGGGTTTGAATCTCACTATCTCACCTATCCACCTACCATGCACCACACATCTCCACTTTAGGGTCTATAACACACCCCATACCCTCGTATTCTTCATGTTGCATAAACCTCCACGATGTTCACATCACCCACTTTTCTATCATCCATCTCACCACTACTATGGCATGGATCGTCACTTGCACGCATTGTCTCTGGTGACCAAATCACATCTCCCCTACTCGTTAGTCCCTATACCTTTTCTCCCACATACTTCATGAGATGATTTGAGCCAACCTTCCTTTTAGAGAGGCTCTGATGTGCTGCTCCCCTTGGCTGAGTTCCATGCCGGCATGATACTCCTCCTGGTAATAATTTCTTCCTCTTATTTTGGATTGTGATTTCTACTATATGTACGGTTGCATTTTTTAGGATGATTTCCTCATCCATTTGGTTCAATGTTATCAACACGGGTTCGATATTTCCTCTCAGAGGTGTGGGTGAGCTGTGATTTTGTTTTGGAAAAATTCTCTAGAAATTTCTTCATAAGTGGTAGGTAAATCCTTGTTTTATCTTTAATAGATGATTTTATTATGTTTTTTTGGATATTAATATGTGATCTTCAATTTATTTTTGTTGTGAAAAACATATATTGGAAGAGATTGGGAATGTGTATTGGACGAATTGGATTTTCTATGGAAAATTGGTTATGTCCCATGTGTGTTTTATATAATCCCTTTATTTATTCGTTGAATTTTTTTTTTGATATAACTGTTAAAATATATGAAATCCTTTTGTAATGAATTTGATGTGTGTGTGGTTTAAAAAATGGGATTCTAAATGAATTTGGTATTTTCTCTTTGTAAATATTTGTTGTGAATGTTAGAATGTATTTTCTCCAATTTTGAATCATATTTATTAAGTTGTGAAGGTGCTGAAAACCATGTGTTAAAATGGTTTTAGTGGATGCTTAATTTTAATGAGAATAATTTGAGTATATGTTTGCGATAATGGATTGTTTCACTTCATAGAACTGATTTATTATGTTTTCAATTTATTTATTAAATTATATAACTGTTGCAAAAGTAGTTTTGGAAAATATTTTATACCAAATTGATTTTAAAAAGGTCTTAATATGTGTAATTGGTGTGTTCCTCATGTAATCCATAATTGTGTAGTGTGGTGGATTGTTCTGCGTGGTTTCAGGTTGCTTCTGCCTCTCTAGTGAGTTTGGTCAAATTTAATGGAGTTCACATGCACAAACAAAGGTATGAATATATATATCATCTGTGTATGTATTACCTCATGGTGAGGTTAATACATGCATCGTGTCATGGCTATATATATTTATGCATTTATGTGCATGCCCATATCAGTTTTTAGTTATAAAGTTCTGAGCTCCAAAAGTTCGGTTTTGTTCCACCTTGAGGTAGCATTCATATTCCTAGATAATTAATTTTAGATCTATGATTTCATGATTGTTTTAAAAATATGTTTTTTATTTATATTGTATTTTCAGGCTCTGTGGTATTGTTTTGATTGTTAGAAATAGTTATTAATTTTTTACATAATTTCTCAAATCTCCAGTGAGTGTTTTTCATTTGGAAGCGTGTTTTTGACTTTTTTGGATGTATTTTTGTGTTCCTAATTCTCAATTGATATTGAATGATCAATTTTTAAAAGTTTTTTCCTTAATGGTTTTAGTGTATAATGTGTATTTGAAATGGGTTTCTCAGATTTAAACATGTTATTTAGGTTCTTTTCAAATGTGTGGTTCCTTGGTTGTGCAAGTGTGCATTTAAATGATTTTTAGAACGTAACGTATTTTAATTTTTTTGTAAAATGATAAAATTTATTTTAATGAAATGATGATTATTTGGGACTTTTATAATGATTTATGAAAATGGAAAACGCCTCTTGAGGAATTCATCATAATTTGAGAAATGTGATGGAAGTGTAAATGTGTGATTTTTGATAAATTCCTATTGTAAGGCCGATGAATTGTTGTGTGGTGAAAAATAGGGAATACACTTAAGGAAGTAGATCAATGGTGGGTTGTTTAATGTGTTTTTGGATATAAAATGTGGTGTTCTCATATACGTCTACATGATGAAATTTCACCACCAATTGAAATAGTGCACATGGGTAACCCCAAGTACCAAGGTATGAATACATAGACTAGTATGATAGATGATTCATAAGTGGTTTGTCATGATTCAACTAGAAATATTTATAGTTAGAACACTAACTAAACCTTATGATAACCAAAGACCACTATGTTGTGGTTTTGTTTCCTACTAGTGTCTTCTGTATGAGAACGCAGTTGGTCATGGAATCTATACCACATTTCATAAGGGTATAAGGTTATTAGGGTCCCACTTATGGTGCATACATATTGGAATTGACCATGATTGTCAATTATGACATTGTATTTGAGAAATGAATTTCTTTTTGTTTCTTTATGCTTCTTTCCTCCTACTAAAAATCACTATTTTTTTCATACACTCTATTCTTTTCATTTTGGAATGTTGATGAATGATTGTAACTATTTTTAAAATTTAGTAGTGTAGAAATTCATTCTTAAAAAATGAATCCATTTTAATTTATCTTGAAAAGAATGAAAAAATTATTTTAGAATGACTTATTTTCAAACTCGCATTATTGATTTTCTTTTTAATGCAAGGGCATAAAGCATTGTTGAATTTTTCATTCCACCAATGCATCTCGATGCTGACACCAACATTATCTTTTCAGTATCAAGTTATTGTTTATGATCTCTCATTCAATAAGCATGTTTCCATGTTTGTTACTAACCCATTAGGTCGAATAGAGGTATGTTTAGATAAAAATCTATTTTACTTCTTCATCTAGAATTTACCTATTTTCCTTAATTTAAATTTATTTTATTTAATTATTTATTTGTTATTATCTTATTGGGAAAATCAATCTCAAATGATTATTTGATAATTGGGGACTTGTGTCATCCCATAGGGATCAGAAATGCCCCTCGGGCCTGACTGCATATTGGTTCGGGCACAAGATCAGATGGATACCTGCCTTGGATTATGACACAATGGGACTCCTCCAATGTTATTAATCAGACCATTTATGAATCACATACTAGCTTCTAAGAGGAATTCTTTTGATGGAAATCATCATAGGTATAAAACTGATAATTGGGAGGAATATTACTCTATAAATAAAACAATCTACACTAATATATGTAACCCACAATGAAATTTATTTTTCAATATGTTAGTAAATGATATATATCAGAAGAACCAAAAATAAGGGAAAGAAATTGTAAATAAAAATTATTCCTCAATTGAAATATATAATTAGACATATCAAAAAACACCTTAAGACAATCTATTGGTAACTAATACCATTACCAAAACAGTCTAGGAATTCATAACAAATATATAAATTAAATTTTGCTGAGAATAAACAAACTTAATAACTTACTTTGACAAAATGAAACACGCTAATGCGTATAAGGACTATTGATAAATATCTAAGATGATGAGATAAAAAATATTTCCCCACAATAGGATTCCCATGTCAACCCATATCTGCCCATAAATCACTACAACCAAAATAATTAATAATATTATATGTATATATCTATAACTCTCACAGTGAGAAATCGAAAATAAGGAAAAATTCTTCCTCATCTATACCAACACCAAATGACTATATCACTATAACTCTCAACATTAAATATCATGTATCTAAAAAAATAGATTATATCCATGGGTAAGGTGTAACTAAACATTTACCAGTTCTTCATCCAGTAATTCCTATCTCCATTTGTATGTTGGTTACGGATGACATCAATTCATGGGTGGTGTTATAGTTTTAAAATAATGAGTGTGCATCATCAATCAAAAAAACATAGATGAATACACATAATTTTCAACCAAATTTATCCCTAAATATCAATATATTATCATTTTAAATTTGATTTCTTGGTATAAATATCTAACTAGGATCAGAATCATTGAAAATTATTAAATTCATTTGATTACCTAAAATTTACTACCAATTGTCGTTGATAATTACATGAAATCCCCATCAATAAATACCCTGAATTTCACGACCTTAACACAATTTCTAATTACATGGTTGAATATTTTTTAATTAATTGATAATCATAGTTTTTAAATTACAATAAATACAGTTGGCAATTAACCAAAAGTAACATTTAAAATTGATTTGAATTTTTTTATGATTTCTCAAAATTAGAATCCCTTGACACAACCTTTAAATTAACCTCACAATACTTCATCATCCACATCTATATCAGAAATCATATTGATAACCAAAACCACATACAGATTCAAACTCTTATACATATTCATTTTCATCCATTCCATTTCCACATGTACTACCATTAACTATAGATTTATATTAATTAAATGAAAACATTGAACCCTCAGTAAAACTAATCCGCTTATATAAACTTATAATTACATTGAACCATTTTTTTATAAAAAATACCAGTAATTAACAATATCTTCATTGATAATTATATCTAAAAACTTATACATAAATCCCCTAATATAATCTATAATTCCACATCAAATATGATGAAATCATATTAGTAAATAGAAAGTATAACAACCTCTATATGGTTTCAACATGAAATATTTTGAATGATTCATATAACCTATACACCATCCCTATTCATGTGTTTTTATAAAATGTATCAATTTATATTATGTATCATATACCCCACATAGATATTGAATATCTTATGTATATTTTAAAACCCCATGAAAATATAGAATGACTCCTTCTCTTAATGAAAAAATCTATAAAATAAAAAATATATATTAACGACACACCACCACCTAACATCAAAATATCACAATGATTATGAAATATATAATAAAATCTTACATAAAAATTCTTACATTTTCGTTAAATTAATAATAATTTGATTATGGTTTTTAAAAACCATTTTATGATTTCGTAAATTAATTATTTTCCTTCATAAGAAAACTAGAAGAATTTACCATGACTTATTTAAACAATTCCTTATATTCCCAATATAAAAAAAATTAATTTTATATGTTATTATGTTTATTCCAACATTATAAAATTAAATATTCTTGAATTATTCATGGATAACCTGTAATGGATTTAAAATCTATAGTGAACATACTCAACTATAAATTGTTTTCCATTATATGTTCATTGTTTTGTTCTTTGTTAATATTTCTTCTTAAATAATTTTTATTCTAATTTAACCATGCTGAAAAAACACTCAATGAATCACCTTTTATGGATAGAATATTGGATATCTTGAATGAATTAATAATCACATGACTAAGGTATCCTATTCTAGGGATAATTTCCACCACACTAATGAATTCATCAATCCCCAAAATCAGAAACTGTAATAAATCAATTATTCCATGATTCAAATTCAAATATCTTCTATTTTTTACTCGTCTATAATTCATGGAGGTATTACATGAAAAATATTAACCTTAAATAATCCCCACTACCAAAATCCATATTTCAAAAAAAAATAATCTAAGTAATATTTGTTTATAAAACTATTAAATAATTTATTAAATAAAAAATTAAATATTATTATTCTACAAAAATAAATTTATATGTTACTTTTAATATCATTCAATAAATTTTATAAAATCATCAAACAAAAAATGTTGGGCTGCAATTTTTTTATAAAATTATATAACAGTATTTATCAATTATCATATGATTTTGAATATTGTAAAATACTATCAGTTATTTCTAAATTAATATTTTTAAAAAGAATCATCTCATGTTCAAAGTAAATATATTTGATAAATCATGAAATTATCTATGAACCCAGAATAATTATATTTTCTAGGAGGTTTACATTGAGATTTAATATATTATTTATTATATTGAGCAGATTAACCAGTTTCAAAGTTCCAAAAAATATTTTTCTTATTTTTGAGTAGTAGATAACAATCAATATTAGTGAAATATGGATTATGAATATTTTTCATTAATATGTTAATTTTTTTCTACAATATCATCCCATAATTATAAAAATTCATTTATTAGAGGTTAATGTCATACAAAATTTTAATTTTTTTTATTTTCATTCATAGAAGTAACATTGAGATTATTAATTTAGTATAATTTATAAAACTCTAATTATAATTGTAACACCCCAGGTAAATAAAGAATATTTCATTTTCATATTTATCTATATTTGTGAATTAAATATTAATATGACCTTAAAGGGGACACTATGCTTGATGGCGTACCCAACATGCAACAATGAGTTTCTTGAGAATCTAACGTTGCACTCTAATAATAAAATAATATTATTTTAAATGGTAGTCAACATGTAGCCATTGTATTGGCGGGAATGGATAAAAATAACTAAAATATGATTATATATGTTTTTAAATGTTTTTACATTTATCCAATAAAAGATAAAGGCTTAAAATACGGAAAGAATTCAATTTTAGGCGTATATGCCCTAGTTTTCAATAAAGGTTCACTTATCGCCTTTTGATGGTGAACCATCATTAAATATAGTTTTGTTAACTCTTATACATCCTTTTGAACCAAATAAAACTCTTCTTTTAGAATCGGGACATCAACATTTACTTTGTGTAAATTTTTGGTATCTTTCTGATAAAATTCATTTTTTAAATGAATAGTGTAAAATGTTGTATTTTAATTCAAAACCTCTTTTTAATCTAATTTATTTATATTATTATATTATCTTTTTAATTGGTTTTAAAGTGAAATTAGAATATATTTTTACCATTAAATCCAATAGTGGTCATTGGAATTAATTTCACTTTGAAATCGGACTTAAACTAGTGTCAACCTTTTGATACTTATTGTTTCATAAAAACACGCTATTTGTCATGACAGCGGGAAATAATTATTAAATTAACTAATGTGACTTATATGTTTTGAATTTTTTAAAATAGACTTCATTTTTGAATTCGGAATATCAAATATAGCTTAGGGTGAATTTTTGGGATTTTTCTGAAAAACATCAATTTTTGATGAATAGTGAAACCACTAAGTGGTACTTATAAATACTGATTTTTTCCGTTTAAATGAAATTTTGCCTTTGTGTTTTGAATTTCAAAAATCCGACATACATGGTTGTCATTAAGAAGTTAAATGTGGTTCAATGGGATAAAAATAATTTTTTGGTGAATAGTAACTTATTAAGATTTTAATCGCGATTAGAGGTAATTAGTGTAGTTTAAGGTAAAAATAATGTTTTAATAATATGAAATGAACTTGAAACATGTCCTAACCTCATTGGATGTGTAATGGTCGAACAAGAAAAGACATGGGTCAACTTGGGGACCCCATGGAGCCACTTTGGTTGGGAAATGACATAAATAACTTTTTATTTAATGTAAAAGTGAAAATGACACAAACATGATATGTTTTACTAAAACAATTTTTAAGTTTGGTTATACTAGTCATATTTTTTGTTATAAATATTCATTAGAAATATAAAAATATTTCCTACATCATAGTAATTTTTTTATAATTTTTAGACATTAAATATATTAAATTATTTATGACATCATAATGATGCAGCGATGACATCATTATCTGACGATTTCAATAAAATGAGAAGATAATGTAACCTCTATGACCTACACATGTCTAAAACTTATTGTATGGGTGGATTTAGATCCATTATCACCTTATCCACGAATTATATCAATGTGGGTCCTTTTAAAACCGAAACACATTTTCAAATAAAGTAATATTTCTTACTTTCCAAAAGTACCCTTCCTCTCCTCTTATAAAAGGCCCCCACCTCTACCTCATTTCACACACTCCTCAAGCATTTGGCTCGGCCAAACCCTACCCATGTACTCTCTCCACATCCCTATACTAATCCTAGAGGATTCCCTTTGGGCAGAACCCTTTCAAAGGAAGTCTTTAGGCACAAAACAAAAGGAGTTACACTTTTAAAGGTAATTCATTCTCTCATGTTCATTTGTTTTATTTTTCTTCTCCAACCCCCTAAACTCTTTTTATTTACTTCTTTTGTAACAACACCAATATCTTCAATATACTAGGATGTTGTTATAAGATTTATTCGAGCTACAATCTCACACAACTACATCAAATGGTTAAAGAACATACGGTTTCCGTGGATGGCGAAATTCTGCCTCCCGAAACGATGATTGTTCAATACTCATTTAACACCTTCAAAGGTGGCCATTATGATGTCACTATTTTTATATATGATATATAATATGTTTATGTTTTCTTTAAGATTCTGTTTTTTTTCATTTGGGTCATACCTTTATGGTTTCCATTATGGGTAAACACGATATCTTCATTTAAGGAAGTGTCGACTACCGCCCCCTCAAAGTGATTTGATTTGTTAAATACCATATGTGGGACGTATAAAGGATGGAAATATGATATTATATATTATATTATATTGTAATTATAATATACCTTTATATAATTATGATTCCATTCTATAAAATATGAAATAGAAATGAAAGTAGCGTTCATGCGTACGTACGGCTTACCGTCTCCATGAACGGTGCATTTCATTTCTTACCTCTAAATGATTATGTAATTTTATAAATGCATGAATGTACTGGATATATATGACATATATGATATCTACATCATGAATACAATTCTGGATATAATAAACATTTGACCACACGAACAACATGTAATTGTAAGAAGTCCACTTTCGACTTAAGAACCAAATATCGGCAAAACACACTTTTATGTCATTCCTTTTAAAGCTCATCTTTCTTGTTATTGGGATGATCTTTTATATTACACTTACTGTAATTTTTATGTTCATCTGATGAGAGACCCTATTCTATCTCATCAATCCATTTTTGGATGTTTTGAGTGGCGCCGTTAGGCTGCCGAACTTTCGTAAGAGATCTAACCTCTCTCTTTCTTTTTAAGTACTCTCCTTTATGTCACTTCTTTTAATCTCCTCTTTTGTAATTTTGGGGGATGTTCTTTTATATTCCTCTATCTGTACATTTTATTGTAATGTGATGAGATACCCTATTTGATCTCATCAATCCATATTCGGAAGTTTTATGTGGCGTCGTTAGGCTGCCGAGTTTTCGAAAGGGATTTTTCATCTCACTTTTATTCTCGTGAGATTTATGCTACATTTGACACAAATTACATTGAGTGGTGTATGTACTGCCCATTATTCTAATCTTTGTGTAATATACGTTCTTTTATGAGTATTTTCATCAATGATCTATTGTCCTTCATTCATGGGGTGTATGTTTTGAAAGATACCCATGTCGGTAAGGGAACCTTTCACCCTCCTCTTTTTTAAAAGACTTCTTTTGTTGGGTCTTTTAATTTACATATTGTTATGTTGGGATATGTTCTCATATATCCTTATTGATGTAAATTTTATGACCAAGTGATGAGATACACTTTTTATCTCTCATCAACTCATTTTGATGTGATGCCGTTAGGCTGTAAAGGGAACTTTTTAACCCAATTTCGATTTCTTTGGGTTCAACATGTAGTCATTGAATATGTCATCCATTGAATATGTGTGAATGACATTTTATTGTTTTACACTTAATATCAACTTATATTGGGTGTATTTATATTTTTCACACATATTTTTGAGATTTATTTGTCCTTAATTTAAGGATACCTTCTTTATAAGTGATTTCATCACATTTGACATTTCTATTTAGGGTTCATTGTTGTTATGCACTAATTCACTCTTATATGGTGTATATACTGTCCTTTGGAGTATAATATCATGAATCCATTTATTCTCATGATATTATAAAGTTCTGACTAAATTTTATTCCTCAATTATTGTATTCAGCTGTCTCTAATTTTGGTAAAACCCCTTTAACCAAAATATCGTTTTAAATGTTTTAATTATTTGTTCTTATTAATATCCATGTTTTCAAAATGGTTTTACGGATTTATTTATATGGATATTAATAGTTTAAAATTTTATTCTTCAAGGTGGTATGGGACACTTTAATTCAAAAATCTCTTTATTAAATGTTTTAAATGGTTTTGGAAATGGATTCTTTTTGAATGGATTCATTTTTTTCAATATACTAAAATGTTATATTGTGATTGAAATGTGGAAATGTTATGTTTCCTTTATGCATGTTTTATGTGATACATTTACGTTATGGTTCTTGGGAATTGTTATGAAAATGGGTGGTTCCGTGATAAACTAAGGGCACGTGAGCCCGATATAGCTCTCCAATGCATTGGGTAACGCGAAGGAGTGAAACGTTAAGGTTTCTCCGAAGAGATTTAGGGAATATACTGTGATGGGTATTCCAAACGTAACCAAGAGGGTTACTCCCTACGTAAGAAAGTTATGAATGCCTCAAGTTACCTTTTATGTCTTATGATTTCTATGATTTATTCAGGATTTGATATGCCTTTGTTTTATGGGTAATGTATGATTTCATTCTTATGTATACATGTACCCATGTCTCCTTTCCATATTTTTATATCCCTTACTAAGCTTTTTATGCTCATACCAAGTTTTTGAAATGTTTTTCACAGGTCAAGAGAAGGGTACATGGTGTGATGATAGTGTCAAGGATGTGTCAAGAAAGAATCCATGTTTTATTTTAAATATGTTTCCGTTGATAGGAATAACGAATTCTGTCTTTTATGTAACCACTTTGATTTAATGTGGAATGTAATGCAAGTTTCATGATCTAATTCTCTAAAACTCTAAACCTGAAAAGATCCTCAATGTGTAATCTTGTAATAACTCAATATTAAGTAAGGTTTAAGGTTGGGGCCTTATAGATGGTATCAGAGGTCGGTTTAGATAACATTAGAGGTTAGGGTATTCGTTAAACATAAGTGACATTACCATAATGGTTAGGATTTCAGAAATAGTCCTAGTTTTAGATAAAGTTAATGAGTAAGTATATCATAGTGTTTATCTTACTCATTAGTACATGATGGTTTTGTTGATATACTCACACTGACCTTTTTGGTTTTAGTAAATGGATGGATCTAGCAGGCACCAAAGTAATAGTGGATGTGAAGGAAACTGTGACAGTTTTTTTGAGCAAGCAACTCAATGATATGGGAGCTGCAATGAGAACTCTTGTGATTATCCTCAACCATCTATCTGGAGTCATGATTGACCACCTAAACCTTGGAGATTTCTCTAAGGCATTATATATGCACGAAACAAATCCCTACGGAAGTACAGGTAATAATCATAAAGTTAAGTGTGTTCAAAAACCTATGTGTCAAAGATGTGGAAAGAAACACCTAGGAAAATGTTTCAAAGGGACAGAAATATTCTATAGATTTGGAAATGAAGGTCATAAAGCAAGAACCTTCCATGGAAAAAGGAAGCATCCAGTTGACTCGAGTAATGGGAAAGAAGTTCTTTCTGAGGGATCAATTGAATTTTTTAAATGTGGTGAGCATGGTCATTATGCAAACACATGTCCTATGAAGAAGTTTCGTGAATGGGGTCACCAAGAGCATAAAGATGTTCGTTTACCAATACCTAATGCCATTCCGATTGAGGATGAAGAAACTGACAATGACCAATCAAAGGTATGTACTATTTCATGACTATTGTTTTCCAATTTTGAAATCTTAGGATATGATTCATGATTTTGTTTGTAGGAAAGAAGTATTTCAGAATAAGTTGGAAAGGAATGGTTAATGGATCATGAATAATGTTGAATGAGTAAGATTTCAACATATAAGGGCTTCAAGAGTTATTGTGAAATTCTTAAGAGTATTAAGTCTCTTTTGATGATGGGGTTACATTAGAAGAATTTTTATATTATGTGTAACCATGATGTTTAATATAGGTAAATTTCATTCAAGGAATAGTTATCTTTTCTTTTGTGGACATAGTTATAAGGAACCATTTGGGTTTATATGATCCTTACTTTTGAGGTAATTATGGGTTACTATATGTTATGATTGAAGTGAAAGGCATGAGATATAATTGAGGTTAAATTATGTTATGGTTATTTTTGATGATTTTATCCCTTTTTGGGGAATGATTTGAGAATTATATAGTTTTGGAAAAAGGACAACACGCAGACCGTGTGACAACCCGTTGCGTCGGACAAAGCTGCGTGAATCGAACCCACAACCAAAGTGCGACTGGTATTTATCACCTACCACTGGACTACGTGAAGTCCCTGGTTAGTTTGACAGATTCTTTTTAGTTATATGATTTTATGAATTAAGAGCAATTTGATTTTGGGTTATTTATGAAAATGATTAACCTATCATAGAGGATATGTGATTAGGTTAATTACTTTTCAATACGAGACTTTAGGAGCAACTGATGTTGTTTGGAGATAAATGTTACGATTTAACTTGGAAGACTATGTGACTAAAACCTTCAGATATTTGGGTTTCAATCTTATATTCATTTACTTTGAAGAGTTTTATGGACAAATTGTTTATCGAATGGTCCTCATTGAACTTTGGGTTTTGTTAGACAAATTTTGGAGATTAAGCATAGATTTTCTTTTTATAAAGGGTTATCCTTTTCTGGATTATTTGATCTTGTACTAGCCTTTATGGTTTTGGTTAATGTCTAAAGACATGGGAAGTATATAGTTCTCTTTTGTGGGTTAGGTGATTCTCTAGAAGTTGATTATAGTACTCTTAATGTGAACAAGTCTTCCTAAATACTCGTCTTTCGGAGAAAATATGAGTTTTTGTAAGGAATCTAATAAAAGTTGAAAGTCAAAATGATAAGTTATTATGATTCCTTATGAATAAATTCCTCAATAAAAAGTAACTTAAAACAAAAATGTTGTCTATTAACTTTTCCTACTGGGGAACCCAACACCGTTTAACCCATCACAAGTTTGTGATTTTCTTATTGTTAACTTTCTCCTAAACATGTTTTCTATCACTCTCCATCAGAACATGACCCTATGTTTTCTCCTCCATGTCCATGTTTTCCTACATGGAGTCCTAGTATGGGTTAACTCAGGTGACCTCTGTACTTATCTTTCTTTATTTTAAAGTGTTTGTTTTACCGACACTTGTTCTGATGTGGGACTTTCAAGGATGTTTCCAAGCTCAATTTTAAAATTGTGAGGACGCAATTCCCAAAACGGGGGAAGGATGTAACACCCCAGGTAAATAAAGAATATTTCATTTTCATATTTATCCATATTTGTGAATAAAATATTAATATCACTTTTAAAGGGGATACTATGCTCGATGGTGTACCCAACATGCAACAATGAGTTTCTTGGGAATCTTACGTTGCACTCTAATAATAAAATAATATTATTTTAAATGGTAGTTAACATGTAGCCATTGTATTGGCAGGAATGGATAGAAATAACTAAAATATGATTATATATGTTTTTAAATGTTTTTACATTTATCCAATAAAAGATAAAGACTTAAAATACGGAAAGAATTCAATTTTAGGCGTATATGCCCTAGTTTTCACTAAAGGTTCAGTTATCGCCTTTTGATGGCGAACCATCATTAAATATAGTTTTGTTCACTCTTATACATCCTTTTGGACCAACTAAAACTCTTCTTTAGAATCGGGACATCAAAATTTACTTTGTGTAAATTTTTGGTATCTTTCCGATAAAGTTCATTTTTTTAATGAATAGTGTAAAATGTTGTATTTTAATTCAAAACCCCTTTTTAATCTAATTTATTTATATGATTAGATTATCTTTTTAATTGGTTTTAAAGTGAAATTATAATATATTTTTACCATTAAATCCAATAGGGGATGTTGGAATTAATTTCACTTTGAAATCGGACTTAAACTAGTGTCAATCTTTTGATACTTATTGTTTCATAAAAACACGCTATTTGTCATGACAGCGGGAATTAATTATTAAATTAATTAATGTGACTTATATGTTTTGAATTTTTTAAAATAGACTTCATTTTTGAATTCGGAATATCAAATATAGATTAGGGTGAATTTTTGGGATTTTTCTGAAAAACATCAATTTTTTATGAATAGTGAAACCACTAAGTGGTACTTATAAAAACTGATTTTTTCCGTTTAAATAAAATTTTTCCATCTTTGTGTTTTGAATTTCAAAAATCCAACATACATGGTTGCCATTAAGAAGTTAAATGTGGTTTAATGAGATAAAAATAATTTTTTGATGAATAGTAACTTATTAAGTTTTTAATCGCGATTAGAGGTAATTAGTGTAGTTTAAGGTAAAAATAATGTTTTAATAATATGAAATGAACTTTACACAAGTCCTAACCTCATTGGATGTGTAATGGCCGACCAATACAAGCCATGGGTCAACTTGGGGACCCCATGGAACCACTTTGGTTTGGAAATGACATAAATAACTTTTTATTTAATGTAAAAGTAAAAATGACACAAACATGATATGTTTTACTAAAACAATTTTTAAGTGGGGTTATACTAGTAAGATTTTTTTTATAAATTGACATTGGAAAGATAAAAGGATTTCCTAAATCATAGTAATTTTTTTTATAATTTTTAGACATTAATTAAGTTAAATTATTTTTGACATCATAATGATGCAGCGATGACATCATTATCTGACGATTTAAATAAAATGAGAAGATAATGTAAACTCTATGACCTAAACATGTCTAAAACGTATTGTATGGGTGGATTTAGATCCTTTATCCCCTTATCCACGAATTATATCAATGTGGGTCCTTTTAAAACCGAAACACATTTTCAAATAAAGTAATATTTCTTACTTTCCAAAAGTACCCCTCCTCTCCTCTTATAAAAGGCCCCCACCTCTACCTCATTTCACACACTCCTCAAGCCTTTGGCTCGGCCAATACTGCCCATTTACTCTCTCCAAATCCCTATCCTCGTCATAGAGGATTCCCTTTGGGCAGAATCCTTTCAATGGAAGTCTTTAGGCTCAAAACAAAAGGAGTTACATTTTAAAAGGTAATTCATTCTCTCATGTTCATTTGTTTTATTTTGCTTCTCCAACCCCCTAAACTCTTTTTATTTACTTCTTTTGTAACAACAACAGTATCTTAAATATACTAGGATGTTGTTATAAGATTTATTAGAGCTAAACTCTCACAAAACTACATCAAATGGTTAAAGAACATACGGTTTCCGTGGATGGCGAAATTCTGCCTCCCGAAACGATGATTGTTCAATACTCATTTAACACCTTCAAAGGTGGCCATTATGATGTCACTATTTTTATATATGATATATAATATGTTTATGTTTTCCTTAATATTCTATTTTTTTCATTTTGGGCATACCTTTATGGTTTCCATTATGGGTAAACACGATATCTTCATTTAAGGAAGTGCGGACTACCGCCCCCTCAAAGTGATTTGATTCATTAAATACCATATGTGGTACGTATAAAGGATAGAACTATGATATTATATATGATATTATACTGGAATTATAATATACCTTTATATCATTATGATTCCATTCTATAAAATATTAAATAGAAATGAAAGTAGCGTTCATGCGTACGTACGGCTTACCGTCTCCATGAATGGTGCATTTCATTTCTTACCTCTAAATGATTATGTAATGTTATAAATGCATGAATGTACTGGATATATATGACATATATGATATCTAAATCATGAATAAAATTCTGGATATAATAAACTTTTTCCCACACGAACAACATGTAATTGTAAGAAGTCCATTTTCGACTTAAGAACCAAATATCGGCAAAACAAATATTATTAACTTAAATGATTACATAATGTTTATGACATGGTAATAAGTGATATAAAATGAATAATGAACTTGAAAAAGGTTCTTAAGGATGTAGAAATTAACTCAAGTATATTATTCAGGAGATTAAAGAACGATCGAGTCAAGTCGGACCCGAGGTAAGGGATCTTACTCCTCTCTTTCTTTTTAAGTACACACTTTTATGTCATTCCTTTTAAAGCTCATATTTCATGTTATTGGGATGATCTTTTATGTTACACTTACTGTAATATTTATGTTCATCTGATGAGAGACCCTATTTTGTCTCATCAATCCATTTTTGGAAGTTTTGAGTGGCGCCGTTAGGCTGTCGAACTTTCGTAAGAGATCTAACCTCTCTCTTTCTTTTTAAGTACTCTCCTTTATGTCACTTCTTTTAATCTCCTCTTTGTAATGTTGGGGGATGTTCTTTTATATTCCTCTATCTGTAAATTTTATTGTAATGTGATGATATACCCTATTTGATCTCATCAATCCATATTCGGAAGTTTTATGTGGCGTCGTTAGGCTGCCGAGTTTTCGAAAGGGATTTTTCATCTCATTTTTTATTCCCGTGATATTTATGCTACATTTGACACAAATTACATTGAGTGGTGTATGTACTGCCCATTATTCTAATATTTGTGTAATATACTTTCGTTTATGAGTATTTTCATCAATGATCTATTGTCCTTCATTCATGGGGTGTATGTTTTGAAAGATACCCATGTCAGTAAGGGAACCTTTCACCCTCCTCTTTTTTAAAAGACTTCTTTTGTTGGGTCTTTTAATTTACATATTGTTATGTTGGGATATGTTCTCATATATCCTTATTGATGTAAATTTTATGACCAAGTGATGAGATACACTTTTTATCTCTCATCAACTCATTTTGATGTGATGCTGTTAGGCTGTAAAGGGAACTTTTTAACCCAATTTCGATTTCTTTGGGTTCAACATGTAGTCATTGAATATGTCATCCATTGAATATGTGTGAATGAACTTTTATTGTTTTACACTTAATATCCACTTTTATTGGGTGTATTTATATTTTTCACACATATTTTTGAGATTTATTTGTCCTTAATTTAAGGATACCTTCTTTATAAGTGATTTCATCACATTTGACATTTCTATTGAGGGTTCATTGTTGTTATGCACCAATTCACTCTTATATGGTGTATATACTGTCCTTTGGAGTATAATATCATGAATCCATTTATTCTCATGATATTATAAAGTTCTGACTAAATGTTATTCCTCAATTATTGTATTCAGCTGTCTCTAATTTTGGTAAAACCCCTTTAACCAAAATATCGTTTTAAATGTTTTAATTATTTGTTCTTATTAATATACATGTTTTCAAAATGGTTTTAAGGATTTATTTATATGGATATTAATAGTTTAAAATTTTACGCTTCAAGGTGGTATGGGACACTTTAATTCAAAAATCTCTTTATTAAATGTTCTAAATGGTTTTGGAAATGGTTTCTTTTTGAATGGATTCATTTTTTTTCAATATACTAAAATGTTATATTGTGATTGAAAAGTGGAAATGTTATGTTTCCTTTATGCATGTTTTATGTGATACATTTATGTTATGGTTCTTGGGCATTGTTATGAAAATAGGTGCTTCCGTGATAAACTAAGGGCGGGTGAGCCCGATATAGCTCTCCAATGCATTGGGTAATGCGAAGGAGTGAAACGTTAAGGTTTCTCCGAAGCGATTTAGGGAATATACTATTATGGGTATTCCAAACGTATCCAAGAGGGTTACTCCCTACGTAAGAATGTTATGAATGCCTCAAGTTACCTTTTATGTCTTATGATTTCTATGATTTATTCATGATTTGATATGCCTATGTTTTATGGGTAAAGTATGATTTCATTCCTATGTATACATGTACCCATGTCTCCTTTCCATATTTTTATATCCCTTACTGAGATTTTTATGCTCATCCCAAGTTTTTGAAATGTTTTTCACGTGTCAAGGGAAGGGTACATGGTGTGATGATAGTGTCAAGGATGTGTCAAGAATGAATCCATGTTTTATTTTAAATATGTTTCTGTTGATGGGATGAACGAATACTGTCTTTTATGTAACCACTTTGATTAAATGTGGAATGTAATGCAAGTTTCATGATCTAATTCTCTAAAACTCTAAACCTGAAAAGATCCTCAATGTGTAATCTTGTAATAACTCAAGATTAAGTAAGTTTTAAGGCAGGGGCCTTATAATAATGGTTTTAATGAATCAAAATAACGTTTAATATTATATAATCGGAACATAATGTTGGGAAGGGGTATAAAATGATATGACTAGACCCACCAGTTCTCTACCAGGGATAATGGTAAGCTAAGAGTACCACCCCATTCCCACCTCTAATATACCAAGGTATTGATACTATAACAAATAATGAATAACATATATATCAGACATTATCTTATAACAACCTATAATAAAAATTATTTAATAATATATAATAGTATCTGAAATAATAATAAATATTTACATCATCTAAAATTTATATTATTAATAGAATGGGAAAATATCTATTTATTAAAATTATTTTATTGTTATACATAAAAAACATATAAATTATGTAGAAGAAACATTGTCTTGAAATAGACCCCGAGATTGGTAATAATCCTCCTCGTTGCATGCTTTCATGGAATTAACTGTATTAATAACGTAGTTCGATGATATAATACAATCTTCTACTATGAATTAGATCTAATAGATTAAGAAAACTATAATATTACATTAATATTTCTAGTCCTTTAAATACATACACATAAACAAAACAGGTAGACAAAAACGTTTATATGGATGAGTATTAACATATCTAGTAGGAAACCCAATAACACAAAAATAATGATAAAAAGGGTGTTCTGTGTAACCCCATGTCTGTAGAAAATAGGATTAAGTATCATAATGAACCTTATACTCTATAATGTTATGTAATCAATTATAATATGATTCATTCATATATTATATGATCATATTTATAGATAGTAATAACTTATGATAATCCAGATATTCCCAGTTTAACTAAAGGGTAAAAATTCTCAAAGTTGAAAATCCAGATATAGGTTATTGTACAAAATATAATAAGATATTACTAATATATAAATAGACCTAAATAATCAATATAAACTATTTTAAAAATTATTCAAACCTCAATGTCCCATTAAACATCATTTCAACTCTGATATTAGAATGATGACTTATTATGCAGTGTATATCAATCAAGTTGGAAATAGACCGTAATGATAGGAATACTCAAACCCTACCTTTATGAAAAACACTAACCTATATATGTGAAGGACCCACATCCAAAAATATAGGTGAATACCAAACCCTCATATTATAGAGTTTACTTGGAACTCATTGGGATCAAGTGTGAATGGTTTCTAGTGATTTAAAAATATGTATTCAATACTTTTATTAGAAATTGAAATCCTCAAAACCAATATCATCAGGATGTGAAAATCAAAAACCATTAATAAAAAATATAAAACACAAACCATTATATTAGGAATTATAATTTTATTATCTTCAATGTAATAACTTGAAATTTTATTTTATAAATAATAATAATATTGATATCATTCCTAACACGTAGCACCGAGATCTACGTTAATTGAGATTTATTATAAAAATATTACTATTTAAATGAGAGTATTATAAACTAATAAATAAATTTATATGTATATATATGTGTAACCCCATTATTAAAAATATTTATAATGGTTATACATAATAAAAATCTATTGATGAATTTTGAGGAAATAAAAACTCAATTTTTAGGGAATAAAATCTATTTTTAAAAAATTTAAATTTATGTTTGAATATAATAAATAATGTAATCTAATTTATGAAAAATATTTTAGTAAAAATATTAAATTATTTAAATAATCATATGAGAATTACATTTGTGGAAAATTTCGGATTTATATAAAATAATCAATTATTCAGTAAAAAGTAAAAAATATCACTTTTTCAAATACACTAATTTTTTTTCATTAATCCTTGTAATTTAAAAGACCTATAATATTTTGAACATTTTTTACTGTGGAATAGAATCCATTTTATTTATAATAATTGAATCATTTCATTTTTAATAAGTAATATTCATTATTTTTATATAAGTTAATTTTTATACTACAAATCTATTTTTCTAAAAACAAGTTTTTATTGTGTTTCATACATTTTTATTAAAATTAATTTATACTACTTCTGGAGAATGATTAATGAAAAATGGATAACATATTTGGAATCATGTTGTTAAATATTTTCAAATAATTCCATTTTATTTTAGAATTTATGAATAGTTACCATGGTAAATATTAGTCCCATCAATAAGGGTAATATTATTAAAACATTGTTAAAACTATGTGATAATGTCATAAAATAAACCCAAAACATTTCCATATATAATTTTGTAATAATAATTAGGACATAAAACCTAAAATTATAATATACTTTATTTTTTCAATTACTCCTTCACAATGAAATTTATATTATTTTAAACAATGAAAAATAAAAAAATGTAACACTCTTACTATAAAATGTTATTTTACATTCACACATTAGAATGAAAAAATGTTCATAATTAATATTAAATGTTATATTGGAAATGGTGAAATAATTTTTTTATATTAATTTATTTCATATTTTCAGTGATTATATAATAATATTAAATGCATATATAACTTTAGCATAATTCTTGTTCAGTCTGTACAGAAATTAAATAAATAAATAGAAAAAAGGAAAAAGTAATATAATTTTGATGAATTGTTGAGATAAAACAAATATATTGATAAATATGTAATATTAGTAATTTTTTAAAAATTTTATTTTCTACTAAAGTTAATAACATTATGTTTTTGAAATAAAATTAAATGAATAATGTCACAAATGTAAGTATTAATATTTTATTAAAAATAATATTTTAATAAATTATCTAAAAAAAATGAATGAATACCGTAAGGATGATAAATGTTCAAAAATATATTAGCATGACCATTTATCAGCAAAATTATACCATATAATTAAAATGAAACCCTTCAATATTGAACAAGATGTTATAATGTTAAGAATAAAAATTATTAACAATGAGATTAAATAAAATGAAAGGGATTAAAATGCTGAAAAATATTAATCAATGTTGGGTGTATTTTTCTACCAAAAACATATAAAGTTTTTATATGAGTCATTTGTTAGTAATTTTCCCATGAATTGGTCATAATAATTTTTTAAATCATTGTAAATTTACAAGTGGGAAACTCACCTCAATTATAAAAGATAAACTCTACCCCTCACATCTTAAAACATCTTGAGAAATTTATCTCATATAAACCCTACCAAAATATCACAAAAACCCTTATAATATTCATATAGTTTCTTCACTAACTAAAATACGAACCCTATGGTCCTTAAAAGGATATCCAAATGGTGTTTCTTTATAATAATCTAATCGTCTAAAATAAGCTCTTTCCTTTTTCCCTTCTTATATTACCATGTTCAATTATGACAAAAAATTATAATATAAAATAAATTCTACCATATATTTAGATATTATTATAAGGAGGTAATAATAATTAACCATATCCTTCTCTATCTAATTGGAAGAAATCATCAATCATGCGTATGAAAAACTACCACCTCATGAATTGATGTAATTTGTCTTTAATCCCCACCTCACATGGATGTGATAATGATAGATGTAATTAATAAATATGTTATTTATCAAATAATAATGATTTAAAAATTTTAATATATCATTTATATACTTTCCCTTTAACCCATTTTAATGTGATAATTTTTCTCGTGTATATGTACGCCTTACCATCTCCATGAAGCGATGTTATTACTTTTCCATGTACACATTTCAATAATGTCTATAAAAAATATATAGTGTAAATTTATTTGTCAAAACATTAATATAAATCCTAAGTTAATAAAAATATAACCTATTCACAAGAACTAGAATATTCACAATGAAACATGCACGAGAAAACTAAGTAGTGAACACTCAAAACAATGCTAATAACAAAATAATGATGATAAAATGTTTTATGAATTTATAAGGGGATAATATATGATATTATAAATATAAATATTATTAATATATAAATTAAAAACATTTTTAAAACTATTATACCATGGATAAAAGTACATTTAACAATGTAAAAGAATGAGATATGGGGTTTCTTAACTCAATTTCCATTATTTTGGGTACTCTTCTTCTTCATTCAAAATGTCATTCCATTATTCTCTGTTAAATCACCTTAAATTTTATTATTTTTTATTTTAATATTTTGTGGGGATTGATAATTTCTACAAATAACAACTTCATTTTTCAATTATCTCTTCATTATATGTCCTTTGTAAGGATTCTTTCACAATTTCTACTCTGTTGACACATGTTAGGTATCATTCACATATTTAAAATTTTGTGTAATATATATTTATCTTATGATAAATATAATAGGAAAATATATTTATTTGTTATTATTAATGACTCATTTCATTTTTACACATTGAAGGGGTTAGAATATAAATGTTTTTAAATAAGTAATAATTTATTTTATAGTCTTTATTTTTTAGATTGATTATATTTTTCTTTAGAGATATCATATAATCTGTACCCATAAAAATAATATATTTTATTAACCACATTATATTTTATCAGTTTAAAGGTTCTATCCAACATTATATTTATTTTTAACTTCAATCATGCAATGGAATATTGAAAATAAAATCTGATCATATATCCCTTTTTGATAGTTTATTTTTATTCAATATAAATATTTTTAAAAGTATTTTTAAAAAATTACTTTTTATTTACAAAAATTATACATCAATGAAATTATATGTTACTTTTTAATATTTATATAGATTTAATATATCATTTTAATTTTATATTTAGATACTTTTTTCACATTCATTAGTTAAATTCAAAAATAACGTTTTCTAATGTATATAGTGTTTATCAACTTCCCTTCTTCCATAAAAATTTTACGATATTTGGATTCTTCAACAAGTATTCAAGGGATTTACTGAAAATAATATTAAATGGAATGATATTTTACTATTTATTATTTCATTTTCATTTATTCTCAAAAAATATTTATTTATTTCAATCCATATATTCATAATCAATTGATGGCCATATGTTTGCACCTATTAGTTTTGCGGTCATTAAATTTTTCTTGATAAATTCACCTTCTTATGATAATATTTTATTGGACATTAAATTTTAAATAAATACAAATATTCGTGGAATCATGGATTATGCTTTTGAAAAAACTGTAAATAATTTATATATATGGGTTTTCAATATAAATGTTATTTTATTGACAAATAATTTTTTATATTAGGTATTCTTTACTCAATTCATATATTAATTGAAAGTATATATTTCTAATAAATTAAATTGATTATTCAATATAAGAAGAATGCATTGGATGTTCATTGATGGTTGGGGCTTGAAATTAAATATACTATCATTGGATCGAAAGGTCTCATGAGCAAAACTGGTTGACCAAAAATATTAAATTGGTTTTTTCTATATAACAAGATATATATTAATTTTTCTTGGTGCAAGGCCTTATATATAAAGCTATAATGATGTCAGAGACCATAAAATCTAGTATTATGTATTTAATTCCTTGAGAATTCAGAAATAATTATACATGTTACTATTGCATTGATATTACCCAAAGATTCACTTTTTACTCAAGTATTTGATTAAATTTCATGTTATTTAGTTATTTTAATTGTCATATTGATTATTCCACATTTACATAGATATCTTCAAAATACATAACTAATATTTTACTTTTACCTCACCATTATTTTGGTTTCTCTCCCAAGGATATAATTATAGAATTATAGAATATGTTAATGAATATGGAATTTTTAATTTCACAGTCTATTATATTTTATTTTCAATTTAAAAAGTGGATCATGTTAGTATCATTTTTTAGGAATAAAAAATTGATCACTCTATAGTGATCTCTGCCTTTTTCTTATTCTAATTTAATAAAATAGACACTGGATTTATGATACTATATTTTGTGTCTATATTTTCAATAATAGTGATTGGATAAAGATTAATAGGGATTAACCAAAAATACAACCCTTTAATTTGTATCCACACATCCATTATGAAACCAAATACTTAGGTTGGATTATCCACCACTCCCATTATATCTTAGTACCTATGGATGAAAAAGGATTATGGTGGAGTATACAATCAATATTGATATTCTACAGTGTTATCTAGGATAAGGATCACAAACCATTCTTCTGGATAATGTCAACTTTATATAGGCTTTAGAAAATTCCCAAGACATTAAATTAATTTATTCATATGTGTATAATATACGAGTTTATGACTTATAGTAACATTTATTTATCTACCTAAACTTAAATTCATTATCATGAAATGATTCACTAAATGATATGTTATTGAAAATTATTTCTTTTTGTGGATGGTTCCCAAACATTTTCATTTAATGTTGGAATTCTAATATTAATTGTAGAGTGTTTGTGGAAATCATAAAATATGATTTTACTCAAAAAAATACTATATTAAATAACTCAATTTTATTATATTATTTTATTGGTAGTAGTATGATTATTTAATTGCATCCTTTAAAATATGAAAATAAGAAGGCACATGATATTCCTTGTGTTCCATATATTTTACTATACCTCTAATATATATATATATAATATAAAGTGATATTACCATAAAATAATATGATTTATATTTGTTCTTGGATGATTGAGGTTTATGATGAATTTGAACCAACAAAGTTAAGGTTAAAATATTATTTAAATTGAAAAAGGTAGGGTTTATGAGAAAAAAATTATATCACAAAAGGGATCAAATACATTGTATGGAAGAACCTTCTTCATGAGTCATACTTATGAAAGTAGCACCCTAGTGGTACCGAAATCAATACATGCATCAAAAATGAGATCCAAGTTGTTATTCAAGGCACTGAAAATTATTTTAATGTCATTACCATTGTCTAGATAACCTTATCCTTTGATATCATGAGATGGGGATCCCTGAACTATTACATAGTTTCTTAACATGCCCTAGAATTTTTGAATCCCATGGTTAATATTCAATTTATGATACCAATAAAATTCATCATTTACAAATGTCATAGATTATTTCAAGATCCCAATTCCATATATAATTCTAAGACAATGATTTTTTCCCATTACATAATCCTTTGTGAAGTATTAATTATTTGTGGATGAATTATGTGGATGTTTATTTGTGACAATGTTAACCATTTTGGGAAATATATTGACTAGGGTTTCCTATAAATAACTAATACCAATCCCAAAATTGAATGAATTGAAAACTGGATGAACAAATTAGAACACACTATAAGAGGGCCCATCAAATTAGTAATATCAGAGAATACTCAGATCTTCAGTTCGAGATATAATTCCGAATTAACTAGGGTGAATAAAAAAAGAAAAAGGAATTTCTTATTATCCTCTATAAATTTGAATAGTTTCTATATTCCCCTTATTGAATAGTGGTTGATTACATGAATATAGGGCATTAGGTAATGATAACACTCATTTTTGTACCTAACAACTGGCATCGAAACATTTATGGAAGGCCTTCCCAATATGAATACCTCCACTCATCCTAGAAATACACCTACAGGAGTTGGATTTCGCTTTAGATAAAAATAATTCTATGTGTGTTATATGTCCTCTAATGTGTTTATTACCCTCTTTTCATTGGACATGTACCACATCGCATTTCATCCCACTTAATATCTCCAATAATTAACCAAAAAATGAAGACAAATAGAACCTTCATGTAATTAACTATGATAGGCCACATACAAGGATCATACTAGCTAAATTGATCATTTCATCCTTCTTTTGGGAAGGCTAAAACAACAAAATGGCCATCTCCTGTCATACTCCATGTCCTAATGGCCAACAAAATCACATCCCCACACATTCCATATATCCCTATTTAAATAATAAATTTCCTTGAAAGAATGAGGCTTCTTAATTAACATCCCATATAGATAGATCCCATGTGGGATTTATAATAATATATTACCTTGATAATGAGAATATATTTTGTGAAGACACTAGATTATTATTTCCAAGAACAGCAAGATCATTCTGACTCCCATTTCCAATTAGTGGGCCATGTTCTATTGATGAATTAATCATCCTAAATAATAAATGATCCTATAACACACACACACACACACACACACATATATATGTGTGTGTATGTGTGATTTACATATTTGGGCATAAGACTCCCTGATTCTCTCTATGTTTCATAGTAAAACATTAAGCCTCCTCCATGGGTGTAAGCCCTAATATATAATTATCTCATTAATGACCTCCTCATGATAATTCATTGGATAGAATCATCTTGGTAACCCATGTATAAGACACACTCAATATTTAATTTTGGCCAATCTTATTACATGAAACACTAAGTTGTATAACATAAAACATCATAAAAACATACAAAAAACTTGATGTTAACCAACAATGATAATTGTTATTATCTAAAAATAATAAAAGTCACTCAAATTATGTGCTATTCTATTCTTCTTAATCATGATATGTTGGAACCCTCTCTACGGTTCAAAACCTATATCTAAATCCATACCTTTATAAGTCTATACTACTTATGAAATCATGCCCCCTATTTGGTGGTCCGTATTCATTATATGTAATACCATATCACTCTCATATAGAAAATATCTCCAATAAGAACATATCTATTTTTGTGAGGCCATATACCATACAAAACATTACCACATCATCAACAAGAAATTTTTCCCATAATAATAACTAGAATTTTATGATCATGAAAAATTCACAAAACAAAAATTTATAGAAACCTATTATCAAATAAGTTAATTTTACAAGACATTAAAGTACGTTGATGATATCATGGTTCAATGAGATTTAATGTCACAATAAGGGACCATTACACATGAAATTATAAGGTATTCCATGTTTTATTTATGGAAACAAAACAATGTTAGTTCTAATAACCTCCATATTGATACATAGGAATCCTTGTCCCCTGGACCGATCCAAATACAAGATCAAATACCACATTCTTGGATGAAAAAAAATTCTAGAGCACCAAACAATGTGTCTTTGAATTTTAGTGCTAATAATTAAATATAAAATTATGTATAATCTATGGTTCGTATAAATTTTCCCATAATTGAATATGGTTTATCAAGTCACAAGTATAGTGGTATGTCTAATAGAGATTTTGAATATGATTCTAGTACTTATATTTAAATCATCATAAAGTCATAGAGTATGAACTAATTCCCCTCAAAAAGTTAAATGAGATTGAACTCCCATCCACTCAAAAAATACACACTCTAAAGAGGAATAGTTTAGAAACCCTAGAAATAAACATCAATGTTAAATCAATTTTTACCTAACTGAATAAATGATAATAATATCATGTTGTTGATTCATAACCTTGCATCATGCATTTTTTTCACAATCCAATTACATTTTGGAGTTTTATATAATAATAAATTATAATGAACCCAATAGAATGAAATAATTATAAATTTTATCAATTGTAATACTATTTTTGAATCAATAATGATTATACATGTGGAACTAAACTAATATGTTTTCTTGGTCATTGTATTTTTCTGATCTTGGTATCCATTTAAAAGTTTCCATTTATATAAAGTCGACCTAGTCTATACCAAAATAATTACACTTTTTTCCCATCAATGGTTGTGACCATGATGACTGGAAAAATAATTTTTCCATCACAGTAGTATCAATGACATGTAATTAATTAGTTGGTGAGGTAATATTATCATAAAAATAATACCCCTACTTTAGAGGCATCATGAATGATTAAACATAGTTCTCTTCCACACTGTTGACCTCTCCATAATATGGCCACTATGAATTTAGTGGAACTCACTATTAAATCAACCAATTTGGAGGATGAAAATATATCATGATAATACTAGATTATCTTACACCAAAAATATTTATTTGTTATCCAAAAAATCCAATAATTTTTTTATTACCAATAAGAACCCTCCTTTAAATAATTTTCACAACTGACATCAAAGACTCATAGATCCTTAATAAAATACTTAACTGATTTATAAAAAAGTCTTATAACTTTTCAATCAGCCCATCTCGTCATGAAGATCCAGCATGTGGTGATAGATAACATAAAATATGGAGTGGGATTATACACCCATCATTACTAAATTATATTGATATCATATGTTATATTCTATCATGGGATAGTCACATATCAATTTTTTGATTGAAAATGATTACTATATGTATAAGATGTTACCAAGTGGAAGATCCCATACTCTTACTCAAAAAATATAAGTCCCCTAGGAAAATCTAATTTAGAAAAAGGACCATAAGGGGTTCATACTATAATTCCAAGGGAATAATACTAGTATTATGTTCCAGTTTCAATGGAAGGTGAAGAATATATTTATTAGAATATTGTATAACATTTAATACATATTCTAGAAAAATCAGATTCCAGTATGCATTAATATATTCTGGTGGCCCATAATAGATCGACATATATTCGTTTTACTACTAATAGAGTGGCTCATTAGAATATAATGGTTGAAACATAATAGTTTGCCCACATTCCCAATCAGTTTTATATGTTATTTCATTGCGTTGGGATGAAGAAATAATGGTAATATCTTATCCCTGGACCTATAAAAATAAATTTCTATTATACTTCAAAAGAAATATATAATTATGCCTATATTTCTACTCTACTTCAATAAAAAAATGAATATCTCATATACATTGGGTTTATCTAACACATTATCATGTATTCTGGATCAATGTAATTTATATTGTTGGCATATTCTACCGATGTCTTAGTAACATGCATATATTTCAGTAATGATTAATTAAAGTGTCCTTTTTTCTCTCAATAATATCTTTGTGGAATCCCAATGTTGTATACAATCCTAATCAAGGGAGAATATTTTCATACCTAGAGTAATCATCCCAACATTACTATCATTAATTATTATATAATACCCCCCTGAACATGTATCCTTGATTTCCTCCAGACAAAAAATAAATAAAATGATCATGTGGATTACTCCTAGGACAATCAATGCACGTTTCTCAAAATTAATGCATCTTATCCAGTTATATTATTCCTACTCTCTTACAAATGGTTCTAAAGACACCCCTATAACTATATTTACATGATAGGTTAATGAAAACAATATCAAGAACATTATTGGTTTTTATAGATAACAAATCTCATTCAAAGGATTATTTTGAGAGAAAACTATCATATACATCTCTTTTTAGTCCACACTTTATGTCATTGGAGGAAATTCAGAAATGATTGGATATTATTTATAATGATACAAAAAAATGAACTCTATAGTTATATCAACCAAATGTGTGTATTTAATATGATGAAATAAAATCATGTCTATTTAAAAGGAACTATACATGGTTAATATAATGGAAATGTTTTTTTTCTATTTTACACCTCTCATTATAAAATTCACAAATAGTCAGAGGATGAATGCATACCCTCACTAAAATAGAATCAATGATCAAACATCCATCCTCACTAGGTGAATCATATGTCGTTTGGGGACAATTTTTGTCACATTAATATGATAAGACGACATTGTCACTAAATTGATTATTTGGATTCCAATGTGTCTCAAAACTCCAAGGTATCAAACCACTATGATTTCCTCTAATTTATCATCCTTAAAATATTAAGTTATTTATATTGTATAATAGATGATATTTTTTATAATGATCACATTATGGGTTTGGTCGAGTATAGAGAATTATGTTTCACTCCAAGCACCACTCAAACCAATAAATCTGAATGTGTAAAAATAAACATCATGTCATCATGTTCGGTCTTAGGCTTGGGGTTTTTGAATGTTATCTGGTCTATCCAATAATGTTTCACTACCTCCAAGGTTAAGGGGTGATTTATTTAGTGGGAACATACCATTAAAAGGATCCAATATCAAAATATTATGAGTGTTGAATGGTAATCCCCCTTTAGAATGATAATGCATGAGTGGCCTAAATCTACTGAAAAATCCTTAACAGTCACCAGTTTGCATTAAAAAAATTATTATCACCCAGATTACGATAGAACTAAATCATGGAAGATATAAAAGGATTTAATAGTAGAATTTTTTATAACAATAGAGGAAAATCACAACTCACATAGTTCTGATAATTTTTCCCATCACAACTTCTAGGGTCATAAATATCACAGAAGTGTGAAATAGTGAATTTTTTTTAACCAAATGAAGTGTAGATGATAGGTTTGAGGGAAATGTTATCTCCTCCCCGTCCTTCTAGGTGGTCTCTTATCTTATCACTATGAGAGTATTCTTTGTAAGAAACACTTCTTCCATGTCTACTAATGTATGGTCGACCCTCATAATCTTATACAGGATCAGTGAGGATTGTTGAATAATATATCTAGACCATATTATATAAATTGTAACTAGGATATCATAAATATGATCATATAAATACTTAATGGTGGCATATGTCAAAATATTTAGAATAGAATGCTTAGATTGGGACCAAGCTTGACTTCCCTCTTGAGGAGAATATCGTTTCCTGATACACATTAGTAAATTCCATGTTCTCTAAACGTGTAGGCAATATAAGTTCCACTACTGATAAAAGAGGGGGCAGTTAATATATTTCTATCATAAATGTAGTATGTAATAAGTCACATGAAGAAGGAGTTAAGACATAGAATTTAAGGCAATCATAGAACCTAGATTCTCTAAATACTAATCTACCACTCACCCAATGAACATAACATATAAAAAACTAAATGGGGTGGTTATATCCCACTCACAACTAGAAGAGGTTGAAATTAATTTCCCTAAACTAAAACTAGAATAATATGAATCCAAATTAGAATAATTGATTTGCCTCATTTTTTACTTAATTATATGTAATATTCATTCTGAGTAAGTTCCATAGAAATAGTTGAATACATCGCCATTAGTATACCATGTTATAATAGTGATCAATACACAATCCATATGGATAGTACCTGGCCATATGAACGGCTCAACGTCCTAGAAACTGGTATATTTATCCCAATATATGTGGAATATTTAGGGATTAAACAATTTGGATATTATCTACACTGATTTCAAGAAAGTGGACCTAGGATAGACCAAATCAGATTTCCATAGCCAAAACATGAAAGTAAACCATGTGAGGTTCTTCCTAGTACAACCACTTACGAATCACCTTAGGAAATAGATCAGTCATAATTTCTCAAATTTTTTGGGTCTTAAACTACTCAGATGAACTACATAGAAGGTTTATACACACTACTATAAATGGTTGGTACATCATTCCCAGAATGGGTGTACGTTACTCCTCAAAAGTCAAAATCTGAAACATTGTATTCTTGAACCTCAATATAACATGGAATTTAAATAATTTATTTAAACAATTCCTTTAAAAATCTATGTGAAACCCCAGTATGGGGACACTTGTGTTGTAATAATTTGCATAACAATAATCCATTATGAAGATGTTGGAAGGATTGCAGTTTTTCTTGTAAACTAACATTCTATTTCGGTCTATTTCACACTAGGAATAACATCATCCCCAATTCAATTATCAATTGAAATAAATTTTTAGAAGAATAAAATAATGGAGATCAAAAAATCTAATCCTGTTGAATATTATATTTTTTTAGATCTTATTTCAAGGTTGAAGGGATTTTTATATTCTTGCAATTTGATGATTCTTGATAATAATTTTTTTATAGGTCATTCTGGGGAAGGCTCCTGGATATGTAACTTTGGTATCCACAACTTACCTGGATAAAGAATAATATTGACATGGAGTCCTAGAAATAAGTTCAAAGAAATTTAATGAAATAATGACTAGGATGTTGTTTAACTATTGTCATTCAATTCTCATTCAGAAACTATGTGATCCAATTGTATCATGATATCCCTTTAAAATTCCATAGGAGTACCTCAAAAGGAATCCATTAAATGGTGATATGGTCTATGTATAAAGTGAAAGTAAAGTATATAATGTATTATATAAATTCAAAAGATAGTCTTAACCCATTGGGGATTCTTTATATTATTATTGGGATTGTGGGAATCTACCAAACTATTGAACACTCATCAAATAAGGTCTCACAATACGGTTTGGTCAATATGATCCACTCTGTAATACCATTATTTGTTCAAGGAGATATATATAATCAATTTTCCACACCCATAATTGGGGATCTATGGAAAGAGGTCATAATGGATGAGGAGTTAGAGGAATAGCTATTCATGGAAAATCCCAATATTCTGGTCTTTTATATACAAAATCTTTATACAGATCCAAAATTTATTTGAAGGTATTTTAGGGAGCCCATCGTGGATATGAATTTTTATATAAATCTTCTAGAACTTGTTTGGATCATATTTGTTTGGAGAACCAGTTGGAATGAATTAAATTATCCATAAATCAATAGATTATGTATAGAGAAGATTACCATTATAAATATTAGATATGAAATATAAATAAATATAACTAGGAGTGGATATTTTATAAATAGAAAAACATTTACCCAAATCATCAAGCCAAGGAGTTACCCCATTCCAATAATTGAAGGCCCTTAATAACCAATTATTATGTCTTGAAATAGTTAGTTGTGTTCAGGATAAAACTCTCGATTCTATGTGGTCTTAACCACTAAAATGGGGTCTGAGAAGTGGCCATTAAGGCTATCTCAATTATAATTAATTTATGGCCTAGTTCACTACAACTTCAATATAATGTGTTTAGAATCATAAATTGTTTTTACATGAAATATTTTTAGGCACAGAAAAATATAAATATGATTATATATATGGGAACATCAGGCCCATTTATATTCATAACTTGATTGAAATGATAAATATTCTTTGATCATTAATTGAAAATGGCACAATTATCAATATCATCTTAGTCTTAATGATATGATGCTTGGGATATAGTATTGCTAACTTGTATCCATCTAGTCTGATAATTAAAAGATATGAAAAAGTGATAAAATTATTCATGTTAATATCATTGTAATATATTAATTCATATACCTCATATTTTACATTAAATCATGGTGGTTGTCAATATATAACTTTTTATTCTCTACTTTAGAGGCCATGGATTTATACACATGAAATGTATCCCTACTTTTATCATCTATGATTGAAATATTCTATTAATTGATAGGCTGCGGTACATTAGAGTGATAATGATCCTTTTGAGTCCCAATAGACCCAATATATAAATATAGAATTATATATGAGGGAGTGGAATCGATTAGTATAAGATTATTACATACAAATCACCACCCCAAATAGCCTTGAAGATGAACTAACCAATATACTAAATGAAAATGATGAGGACTATATTCGTTATATCAACCAAAAGGAATACACAATTTCAAATGCTATGAATCATAATTTTATTGGTTTAATGTCTCGGATTTATTAAATGGTTCATATAGTTAATGTTTTTGTTTCACTACTGAAAATGTTTTTTATTTGAAGATTATGAGATTAAAGGTGGTCCCCAGTGTGTCTAGGTATCAATAGAATCCCGAAGAATTGAAAATGTAGAAAAACGACTGAGGAACATGGTTTATCTAAAATCATGAAACCTAGGTCACATGACCATCATCCAGGTTTATGTTTTTTGACTATAGGAAAAAAACATGGTTTTCACATGGTTAATAAAATCATGTTTTTTTCATGCGCATTGTGTCTAGTGGAGGAGAACTGTTCACACTATTGTCACACTATTTGGATAAAAGATATTTCTAAAATTTCACATTGTAAATCGGTGATGGTGAATTTACTATATTTCCCTTAATGAAATTTTTTACCCCATTTCCCTTTCCAAATATGTTTCTACTTCTCCATGGAACTCAAAACTCTTATCCTACCTCTGATGTGTTTTTGACATTGCTACTTCATTTATTCATTGATTACTTCTCTGTCCAAAGCTACAAACTATTCATGGTAATCTCTATCATCCAAAATCATTGATTAATAAATTTCTCTAATGTGTGTTTTTATATTTAGGTGGGATGTACTTTTTCCATATTTTGGATATTTTGATAAATTTTATGTCTTCTTTGGTTTTATATTGAATCAAATCTTCTATCGGAAATTTGAAGTAGTAAGACTTCAAGGTAAGGTCTCTTCTATCTTTATTTTCTTTTTCATCAGTTATTAGATATCACAAAATTTTTCCCCTAGTCTAATACATAAAAAAAATCATCATTATTTTATATTAAATTAACCTAGATTATTTTTTTGTCCATAGTTTCCATCTATTATGGAAAACCATATTCATAGTGTGTTCTATTTTCAATCTACTAAAACTTTGGGTTTGTCATCTTAAAAGGAATAAATTTTCTATTACCTTGAGTTATGTTACACCTAAAATGTGTGCATAGAACCTTGTATTAAAATTTTAAATTGACTAATTTATTTAATATGGGAATCGAATCGTGAATCATATCCCTCGACAATGCATAAGTTTTATATTTTCATAGGTTATCCACTTGTGTAATTCTATATTCCATTATAATTATTTGGGGATAGTTTTTTTCATTCTAAAAAATGATTATGATTAATTTTTAATGTCATTATATGTTCTAATTACATTATACACCTTCATTTATACCTTATACTTTCCACTATATGATATTTCAAGGGCCATGTACCTCTTCCTTGTTAATTTTTTTTCTTTGTGCCCAAGGTGAATTGATTGAATTCGATTACCATGTTTGTAAAATCTAAAAACCAAGGAACTTTATAAGGTATTTAATGAAATTTGTTTTATTAAATGTTAATAAAAATTTCTTAATGATTATATTTTGGTTTAGTGGCATGAATTATACGTGATGACTTGGTATGATAGATAGGTTGTGATATCAAAATATTCTTCATGCCATGATTATTCTTACATAATGCTTATGACCTGACATATAAGTTCACCCATTGTTGTTTGTCTTAAAATATTTTTCTTGATTAAATGGTATGAATGTGGTATTGAGATGAATATTTTTTGGTATGTGATTATATATGTATTCCATTCATTTTTCTATACCTTGTTTGATTTGGATCACTTGATAAATGCTATGAGAGACCATGGGTTCCATAGTAGGGTCCATAGATGTACTCGTTGTGGTTTTTTGTTCATGAATCAATGCTCTGAGGGATATGCCTTGGCTTTCGAGGAAAGATCGTCCCAAGCAGTTTTATATACTCTTGAATGATACATGTTCTCTAGGTGAGAAACTATTGATGGACCCATATAAATATGGCTAAGCCATGCCATTTGTGAACCTTGGTCCCCTATGTGAGATACTAAGGATGGAATCAGTGTCATCATTCCTTTAATAATATATAGGATACTATATGGTTCACCATGGATGGACATGGTGGCCTTTGATTATATTTTTTGTACCATAACAAACATTGGTATTATTTTAGATCTCCTTTTTTGGGATCATACTCAATTGTTTTGATGGTTTGAATGATTTTTTGTTCATATTTGAGGAATCCTTTGTTATTAAAAAGGTATTTTTTTTCAAATTTCATGATTAACCCATGCCTCACTAGTACATTTCAATTATAACATGTGAACTAAACAATATAAAGAATAAGCTTTAGGGTATAACTTTCTTGGGTGGACTTGTTTACATTTAGGCCATTTAGACATACCATGATTTCACAAGTATGTTATTTAGACATCTGGAAAATGTCGAAGACTATGGTATGGGTTGGGTTTCCATTTAGGAACCCATACTAAGATGTCATTTTTTTTATTTATATACTACTCTTCAATTATATTATCTATGACACAATCTCTTATTTAAAGCATGAAATGGAACGGCCTAGAAACCATGGGAGCCAACCTACTAATATCTATATATCACAATAAATGGACATGATCTTGAAAAAAACTAACATTACGACACTTTATTAGAATATATAAAAGGTTATGCAATCAGACACCCAAATACCATATTAGTTTAGTCCCTTTGGAAACAAGGAAACATGAACACGAGTACAAAATATATCTACATTATCTCACACTAGGTTATAATTCACTAGCATACTTCTTAGACACATAATAAATAATACATATCTTCATAACTAGGGGAAAAAACACAAAAATGGGTGAGCTTAGATTATCAGTAAGGGTAAACTGGAAAAACATATAAGCATAAATATGAGCATAGGTGATTGATAATTTGATCAAAATATTTTAAGGTCATACCATGTATATAAAATATCCTAAATATGAATCATGGAATAAATCATAACAGTTCATAAGACATGAATCATATGAAAATATAGAAATAATCTATGAAAGAGTAAAATAGGAATGAAACATGGAATTGGGTAAAACACATAAGCATATAAAATGATTCTAATTTTAGTGAAGGCATTACTAACAAGTCCATAATTAGGGGGAAAGTCCATTAATGAACGGGGTTCACACCCCATTCCAGCCATGTATTACTATACTGGGTTGACACCCTGATCCATCACTATATTATTTAACCAACTTCACTCCTCGTTCCAACCTTGTAAAACTAAACCATGTTCATTTATCATTCCAACCATGTATATATCATGATATATAAATCCTCACCCAATGCATTTTAGGGAGATATATGTCCCACCCATCACATTATTCAATTATATGTACACGTGCCAAAAAATGTAAATAATCATATATTAACCCAAGAAATGAAATTAGTATCATGACCATGTAATCATATCATAACCTGTGAAAAAATGACAATTTTCATAATTATTTCATAAAAATTTAACCCATGAAAGTGAAATGGATTTCATAGAAATACAACCCATGAAACAGAAACAGATTTCAAAAACAAATAACATGTGAAAGGGGAACATGTTTTATAATGACCATGACATCAAGAATAGCCCATTCAGAGAAAATATGTGAAGGGAATGAGTAGATCATTTATTATAAAGGGATGCATAACATCAGTGAATGTCATCTTTGATGGAATTTAATTTTGAAATATCTTTCAAATACTTTATAAGAGGAAAATATGTTTTATTTTTTGAAAATGGATTTTTAATACATAAAATCATTTTCTAATAAAAATTACATGAAAATTTATAAAGGAGACTTGAAATAATTTTAAAACATTTTTCCTTGAAATCTTATAATTGAATCTTGAAAATATTTTGAAAATATTTTTCCATAAAAATATATTAAATAAGATTTAATACATTTTAAAACCCATTTTTTAACACTAGGAAAACTTATTATGAAATATTGACATCATTTTCGAAATACTATCATTGAAAATGACTTAAGAACATATAAAGAAATATTCAAAATATTTTGAAAGCCATTTCATTGAAAATAATTTGAAAACATATAATGAAAAGATTAAATTTATTTGAAAACCATTTCGTTGAAAGTATTTTGACAACATACAAATAATGCTTGAAAACATGTTATAAACCATTTTACATTAAAACTTATAAAATAAACCTAAAAACATTTTGAAAACATGTTTTATAAAAATTAATTAATAATTTATTAAAAAATAACCTTTCAAAAAAGAAAATGACAAATTACTATAATGATAGTGGGTAAATTCATATAAGTCATATGAGGTAAAAAGAACATTTTTGTTACAAAATAAAATGGTAGAAAAATTTATTGTTTAGAAAGTGATAAAAAGACTCATTCGAAAACATTGGTAAAAGAATAAAAGGGTGAAAATTTATTTTAAATAATATAGTTTACTGGTAAAATAATATTTGAATCCATTTTTAGAAAACATGGTTTTAAAGGAAAACTGATTTTTGATTGAAGAGAGGGTAAATTTGGTCTTTCTTAAAAAGACTTTCTTAACTATCTTATGTTACCAATATTGAAATAATGGAAATAATACCTGAAAATATAAATAATATTTATAGGATAAGAAAATTCATTAATATTCTTGAGATATGGATCATATTATTTAATCAAATGAAGAAAAACCATAAACAATCTCAATAAGTGATGAGATTGTTTCAATAAACTCTTACCACATGGTAATTTTGAACTATATTACACATTTAAGTAAATGAAATTAAATGAAACATAAAATATTATGAGAAGAACTATATTCATGATATATAATTTCAAGGGTAGTATGTACACCTCATAGAAAAATATAGATGCATTATATGGCATGAGTCTAAAAAAAGGAAACTTGAGAGAAAATTATATTACTGATTTGGTAAAATTGGAATCATAAATCCCATGAAAAATTGTTAAAAAATAGATATCTAAATATTCATAAACGTAATTATAATAAACATATAATACATACTTTTTTATTATACACACCATACAAAATGAATGGGTTATGAAGAAAGCATATATATGAAGGAAATACAAATTGAGATGAAATTCCATTAACTAGAGACTGACTTCACATGTATATCTTTATATTCATGAATAACAAATTTATGTTAATTAATTACGTAATTAATTTCATTTTTAAACTTTCATTATTATATTTACTTTACTAATTTTAATTTTTTATAAAAATACATATACAATTATGTTTATGTTGGGTGTTTTGACCAAATTCAATTCATGTGTTTAAAATGACTTTGGACGGTTCACTATGTTCAAACTATTCATTATATAAACATATCCAGAATAATAATCAGGACATAATTATCATATTTTTACGTAATTATACTTTTAAAACCAATAACTTTTTATTGTTGAGAATGATAAAACGACATTACAATCATGGATATGGTAGGTCGTAAGTACGCATCAGTAACGTTCACATTTCTCAATGATCTTTATGAAAAAATATAAGTAATATTAATCATTAAATAATTATAATTATATCATAAATAAAATATTATCTAATCACATATACTTATATATATATAATTATTGTGTTGTAAAATGAATCACATCATGTTTAGGCGGTGGTAATCCACACGTCCATGAATGACATTATCACTTTTTAGGTGTGTGAAAGTGTAATAAAGAAAATGGTATATATAATCTTTATAGAAAGGTAATTATGAAAATAATATCATATATATGTTATTTATATCCCAAATTTTTAATTATAACCTTCATTTATAAATTTTATATATTGTGTGAATAGATCACATGAATTGAGAGGGGTTATAGTCCACACTTTATCAAATGAAATTATCATATTTACACCAAATGGATCCTATAATGATATTTTTGGTAAAATGATTAAATAATAATAAATATATTATAAATATCATATATATTATATATAAATATATTATCCATCATAATTACCTACATGAGATGCAGTAAAGGAATAACAAATAATCATCATTTTTTAGAGGGTAGATCATCGTACACATAAACTGTATGTTTATTACCCATTTTATGGATGTGTGTGATAGTTTATGTATAATTAATATCATAAAAACATATTAGTTTATTTTAGATACTAGTTATTTTGTATAATAATTTACTAATATGAATTTAGGTGGTGGAGAATGAAATTAAAATAAATGAGCTTAAGGGGGGTGTTACATCTTAATCGGGTAAATCCTTTTGGTTTGAACCAACGACATTTCATGGAATACTTTATACCTCATGATAGGATTAAATGTGGAAAGGATGATTTTTTGGATTATAATTTTGTAGGTATTTTCTAAACCAAATTGGTATGCGAGGTGTAATGAATTAGAGGAGAGGAGGTCTTTTTTTAGTGAAGGAGGAGTGGCACTCTTGTCGATATTTGGAAAAAGAATTCAAAAAACATTTTACAACTAAATGTGGAACCCATAATGGAAAAACGTATATAAAATGGAATATAGTGTCTACCTATTTCCATCCATTGGGTTTTAACAAGTTTATAAGTTGTATTGGGACATTAATTTAAGGTTTTGTTCTTAGTTAATCTTAATTTATCTAAATTGATATAATTAATTTTAATTGCATTCAATAATATTTGTTGTAAAAAACGTTTTTGACCATAATAAAAATTAAAAATTATTCTTATTGAAAATACAGAATCCATTTTTCCAAATTCTAATCACATAATTGGTAGAAATAAAATTAAAATTATTCACGTAGTAGGTTCGACAATGCTGGTTTTTAATGTAAAAAAGATTCTTAAAATTGCAATGTTTTTCTACCCAATTTCAAAGTAAAACTTATCTAAATGACCAAAAGTGTTTTTATTAACAAAATATATTATAGAATAAAACTTCAAAACCAATTTAAAATATAATTTTACATTATTAATAAATTATATTAAAATGATATTTTGAACTAAAATTCTGTATTTTTCTGTATTCATTAAATAGTAAAACTACGAGAATAAATTAAAAAAATTTACCCTAACCTAAATATTATGTTTTAATATAAATGATAAAGTTAATTTTGATATATTAAATGTATAAAATTACAAACAATTAAATTTAAAATAAGTTCTCTATTAAATGGACGTAAAAATTTCTTTAAAAAATTATTTGATTTAAGTATAAAATTGGGTTTCATCAGATCTTATGTCTATGAAATATACAGGACAAATATAAAAATTATTTTTTAAAATATATAAAAAATATATTTCATTAATATCACTCAGTAATTTTAATTATTTTAATTTAATATGATAAAATATCTTTTTGATCAAATTAATATTTTATTTTATATTCATTTGGTATTCATATTCATTTCAAATTATTTGGTAACATATTAATTCATATTATATTTGTTAGTCCATATAATATCCTAAATTATTTAATAAGATTGATAACCATTAATTTAATAGTTATGATATATCATATTATATTATGTAATAAATTATTAATTATCTCATATTGTTCGGTAAAACTCGGTCTTGCGTGTTACGTAAATCATCCAAGAATGATAATATTGTTTGTAATAAAATCTAACCTAAATGTTCCATAAAGAGGAAGGTATATTTAAGGTATCCTGTAATTCAAAATCAAATTTGAGTTTCATATATATTGGGGAAAATATAGTGCATTAATATAAATAAATCTATCCTTAGTGTTTCATGAAATGAAAATATCAAAAAAGTTATATTAATTTAAAAAAATAATTCAAAAAATTTCCAAGGTGTTATATTATACCCCCATTATAAATAATTTCACCCATGAAATTTTTATGGTTTATCGAAGAATTAATACTTGAAAGTTTCAATCATAGAAACCAACATCGCAAAATTTTTTACAAAAACATTTTTTAAGATAGAAAATTGAAACCCTAATGGTTACCAAAAGTAAAATATAACAAGGTTTATATATAGGAGAACATACGCTAGGAGTGAATATTGTACATGGAGAAAAATGTAAATATTTATAGGGTGTGATTTAGGTCATCAATCATAAACAATTGAATGAACAAATACAATAGAAGGTCCTAAAATTCATAAATTTGTGGTGATTTAAATGTCCCTTGGTTCAGAAAAATATAGTTATTATGGTAATACATTTTTTTTATCATTATCTTAATATTGAGTCATTGTTTTCTTGAACAAGAATATAATAAAATATACTTACTTAATATATTTCTATAAACCAGTTCATTCTTTTCTTATTTTTTCTATTTATAATTCATACATTACTTCATGAAATAGATGTCCAAAAATTAACATTGATGCATAAAGAGCTGAAATACACCTTTAGCCTATCATAAGTCCCTTAAAAAAATGTAAAGTTTTACTACATATCTCCAAATATTCCAAAAAATCAATGTGATTAATACATTAATATATAATCATAAAATGTATATGTACTGGTTTATCATTAATATTTATTCAACAGAAATAATTAAACAGTCATCGGGACATAATTTAATCCATTGGTAGGTGAAAAACCCTTATCGTCGATTGGTCATGGGTTCAAGACACAGGGTATTTCCAACCATGATTTTTTGTCAACCAACACACATGATTTATTTTTATAAATCCATGATAATATAATTTCCAAAATAAACAAGGTGGATATTCTTGAAATAAAATAAATCTATAAATACCCTTTTAACCTAGGTTTCATTACAAACTCAGAGCATAAAAAATTCTTCTAAATATTAACATAAAATATTCATGAATGGTTAACCTTATAACCCTTATGAAAGATGATAATATAGAAAATTATAAAGAAATTCAAAAAATCAGATTATCTTTGATCCCAAAAATATCACAAAGTACCACTTGGATGTCACATTCCAAACATGTAAATACCTTCATAAATTATTCTATTGAAACATGGTAAAAACATAAATTACAATAAATACATCTGAAAAATATGAATACTTCATTATTCCATGGATTTCTAGATATATAACATAAATCCAATAAGTTGTAATCTTCATCCCTGATAGCATAAAATACATTTCCACAAGTTATTAAATAGTTTTATTGTAATCAATGCATTAAATTTACTTATATCCAATATATCATTATCCAAAAATCAATATAATAACATAAGGTACATATGAACTATTATAGTTTCTTTAATTAGGGGCTTCCCGTTGAAATCTTTTTTCCCTTAAATCATGTTTAAATTCCATCAGATCCATTCAATGTATTCCCGTAAATAATTAGTGAAGAAACATAAACATGACAATCCTTATATATTTCAACATTCATATAACAATAATCTTGAATCCAAAAAAAATTCTTTTATTAAACATCATCTTTATTCCATTAATATAGATACCTTATCCTATTTCACAACTCCTCTTTCCTTTCGCGTTTCATATGTAGTCTCGTCAACATCATCAATGTAACCATTACTCATAGTACCTTGCTGATTTTCTTCAGTAGCTTTCATATTAGGCCATTGATTTGCATAATGACCATTTATTACAGACTTAAAATACATTAAATTCAATGAAAACATAGGGAGGAAAATATTCTCATACATTTCATTAACCAAACTCTTAATTTTTTTCCTTTTATTCACAAGCTTTGTGTTATTCATTTCTATACTCAGAACATCTTCATGTTCCTCTAATACACTAACTGAGGTGACTCTTTCCACGTTATAAAAATAATGGAAACTAAAATTTATTTCCGTGAATGTATCCATTACATAAACTCTTAGAAGACTCCATAAAGGTCTTCATTGGGTGTCTGATATTTGGTCAAGGTTCACATTTTAAATCATGTTCTGTAATAACTAATTTGAAATGATCACAATATCATTCAATCAAGTAACCAACCCACATTACATATTATCAATAAAATCTTCCATTAAATTAAATACTAGTCCAATTCCTTTCAGTTACCTCCATTGAATAATACTAGAAACATATTGTGAGTAATATTTATCATAGAAAAACCACATAATCATGAAAAAAATTACTTATATGATGTCAAAATCATGAATCCTTCCATAATCTATGACACCCTTGATTCAACACATTTTATTCATATACAAATTATATTTAAATGATTCATGATGGTTTATGAACAGTCGTTTTAATTCCAAAAGCATATCCCCCTGGAGTGTCGATCCAACTATGTAGCAGGGCCCATTTTCATGTACCAAATTACCTAAATTCAGGCCTAGAACATCTTGTCAGAGTTTTTACCCATACGTACATCTGTGTTACGGACACATCCACTTGTAGTATCCAATTATGGATGTTTTAATTGTAAACCACACACTCTAACCGTTAACAAAATTCATGGAAATGTTCTTAAATATTAAATCATCCTTATATGTATCATTATACACATCCCTAGACATATCAATAGAAATATACCAAGGGATGTCACTAAATTTTTATCATCCTAGGTTCGAATGGTTTACTAAACCTTTTATATGATACTGACTATAACAACCCTATCATGACATACAATAACATTATATCACATTGGGGGAATAATTAAAACATTATAAAAATAAATTTACAAATACTATGTTAATCTAGTACCCTTGGAAACATGGAAACATTAACACTATTACATAAGTGATCTATATTATCTTCCACTATGTTCTAATCGAAAAGAACCATACTCAAACATATAATTAATTATACATATCTTAATGACCCGGGGAAGTAAACATTAAAATGGGCAATCTCATATGTTCAGTGAGGGTAATCAAGGGAAACATGTAAGAATAAAGATGAGAATATGAGTATGATACCATGATAAAAACATTTCATGATCATACTCCACATATTAAAGATCATAAAAATGAATCATAAATATTGACAGTTTATAATAAATTAATAATAAAGAAATATTCAATATAATCCATGAAATCATAACATAGGAATAAAAAATGGAATTTCGGAAAACACATAAGTATATAATATGATTTCAATAGTTATCAAGGCATCACTTCCATATCTATCTTAGTGGAAAAATTCCTTTACTGAACATGATTCTCACCCTATTCAAGCCATGTATTACTGAACTGGGTTTACACCCCATTCTAGGCCTGTATTAATGAACCATGTTCACTCCCCATCAAAGCCCTATAACACTTAATGATGTTCAGCTCCCATTTAGCTAGTTCTATCATACAAGATATAAATATTTTCTTAATTAATTTTTTGGAGATATAGGTCCCACCCTTCCCATTATGAAATCATAAATACATGTGTTAATAAACTGCAAACAATTATATCTTAAATCTAGAAAAAAATTGGAATCCTAAGCATGTAAATATATTATAAACTATAGAAAAAGATTTTTTTTATAATAATTTCATCAAAATCAAAAACCATGAATGATAAATGGATTTCATAAACATTTAAACTGTGAATGTAAAATAGATTCCAAAAACATATATCATATTAAAGAGAAAAATGATTTATTAAATGCATGAAATCAAGTATAACCCATTTATAAATAGAATATGAAAGGAACCATTCGATCATTTCCTTGATATTCATCAATAAACTCAAAATATGTAATATTGGATAAAAAATAATTTTGAATTATCATTTTAAAACATTTATTGTGGAAAAATATCATTTGTCCTTAGAAAAAGTATTTACAATACATAAAAGAATTTTAAAATAATTTTATAATAAAATTCCATGGAAACTTATAAAGATTACATGAAATCATTTTGATAACATCTTTCCAGGAAAACATTTAAAATAATATTTAAATATTTTTGAAAAACGTTTTTCCTCAAATACATATAATATAAGATTCAAAACAATGTTTACCATTTTTTTAAAACACATGGAATACTTATAGAGAAATCATGATTTTTTTTATAATACATTTCGTTGAAAATACATTGAATATTTAAAAATAATGATTGAATATTTTTTAAAACCATTTCTTTGATATTAATTTCAAAATATATAATTTAAACATGAAATTTTTTTAAAAACCATTTAATTAAAAATACATTGATAATATATAAATATATCCTCAAACAATTTTGAAAACAATTTCCCTTAAAAACATCCAAAATAAGATCTAAAAAGTTTTAAAAAATTTAGATTGAAATAAAATTTAGAAACATTTTATTAAAATTGAACTTATAAAAATGCAAAGGAATCTTCCCAAGAATTCATGTGAATAAATCTCTACATGTTGTATGGGATAAAAAGAAAATTTCTTTGCATGATAAAGGTGTAGAAAATGACTTATTTAGAAAGTGAATGTAAGATTAATTTTAAAACACTCATAAAATATATAACGGTTAAAATTTCATTTTACACATTATAGGTTAATAATTTAATATTCCTGGAAACCATTTTTAAATAACATGGTTTTCAAGGAACATAGATTTCTTTCAAAAGAGTAGGTAAATGAAAGATTTCTTAAAAAAATTCTCATTATCTTATGTACCAAAGAGTGTCACAACGGTACCAATACATGAATATATCATTAATATCCAAAGCATAATAAAATTCATGACTGTTCATTAGATTTGGATCATAAGATTTAATAAAAGGAAGCATAAACATAAACAATCTTGATAAGTGATTAGATTCTTTTAATAAACACTAACTACTTGGTATCCTTGCACCATACACACCATGTTAGAAAGTTATATTAAATGAAACCTAAAATAAAATGAAAATAATTATATTCACAATATAACATTTCAAGATTGTTATACACACCTCATGGAAAAATATAGGTTCATTACATGTCATGTGTCTCAATGAAGGCACATTGAGATAAAATTACTTTAGAGATTGGGTATGTTTTGAAACATAAAACAAAAGAGAGAATGATCATAAAATGGATATATAAATACTAATAAATTTATATAAATTATTCATATCATACATCCATGTTTATTATAAGACTTAAAAATGTAATGGGATAAAAAAATAATATATCTGACAAAAATAAAAAGTTAGAAGAAATTACCTTACCTTGAGTCGGACATGTCTCGTGTTTGTTAATATTCCTGAATAATTAACATATGTTAATTAATTAATTTCTTTGTAACCTTTTTACACTTTATTATTACATTTACTACAATTATCATCATTAGTTATATATCAAGTTAAACAATTACATGTTTTTTGGGTATTTTGACCAAATTCGATTACTATGTTAAAAATGAATTTGGTTGGTCGACAATAGTTTAATGTGAATTTATATAAAAATATGAAGAATAATAAATACGAAATAATTATAATATTTATAAATTAATTAATATTTTAAATTAAATCAAAAAATATGGCTGTGAAAAATGAAACAACATTATAATCATGGAGAGGGTATGTTGTATGTACGTGTGAGTAACATTCTGATTTCTCAAGGATCCTTATGAAAAGAAGTTGGGTAACATTAATCATTCCATAATAACAATTATATCATAAGTACCATGATATTTAATCATATGTAATTATTTATATTATTCTAGTGAATTAAAAGGAATCACATATTTTTGAGGAGGCGGGAGTCCACATGTCCACGAACGACATTATCACTTTTAAATATTTTGAAAGGGTAATAAAGAAAATGGTATATATTATATTTATAGGAAGGTAATTATGTGATGAACATAATATAAATTTTTGTGTCCAATATATTTTGAATTAAAACATTTCTTTACACATTCTATATATCATGTGGATGAATCAAATCACTTAGAGGGGGTGGTAGTTGTAACACCCCGAGAGTTTATGAAAAATATTCTTTTAATTTCATTGATGTCTTGTGTTACACGCTACACCAAAATTATATTGTACTATACACAACACCGTATTAGCTTTCAGTATACGCAACACTATTCTTGGCTCGTGTTACACACAATTTCATGTTCGTTTTGTAGAAATTATTCTATGCAACATTAAGTATAGATTTTTTATAATGTATAAATTAAATAAGTTTTGACTATGTTATACGCAACACTAAAGGAAGCTTGCACTATAATCCTGGCATGGCTTGCATTATACGCAATTGCAACCTTCCTCGATAGCGTGTGTAGTACGCAATACCTGGTTTCACTAAACAACGATATATTATTATAATATTATTATGAACTAGCCGTTATGAATAGTGTAAGCTACATTTTTAATTTTACAACATTACGAATCATCTTACACATTTTCTAGAAAATGGTTTGAGAACAAAATAAATTTTTCAGTTAAAATAAGTATGTTTTAAAAAATGTTGTTTTGCTGCCATTTGATGGCACACCAACATTAAATCTATTTTTTGACATGTTTATAAGTTCAATTTGACACAATAAAATTTTTCTTTGGAATCAGGATATAAATATTTGCATTGGATAAAATTTTCATATTATTATGATAACTTTCATATTTTAATGAATAGTAAAAACATGGTATATTTTAATTAAAACAACTTTTTTCATCACAACAATTCATATGGTTAAATTATAATATTTAATGGTTTTAAAGTATAAATAGAATATATTTTTACCATTTAATATAATGTATATAATTACCATTAATGTTACAATGAATTTATAGGAAAAAACCTTTCAATCTTTGGCAATGTTTTAAATTTAAAAACCCCTTTTCCTAACAACAGGATTAATTTTAAATTAATTACTACAACTACTATGTTTTGAATTTTGAAAAATGGACTAAATATTTGAATTAAGTGGGTCCAAATAATTTTTAAAGGTTACTTTTATTTTTTTGATGTTATGAATAATGACTATGATAATTTTTATTTACTGTATTTAAAAGTAAATCAGGTAATTATTATTAAAACCAAAGAAAGTGACAACATGTCACTCTCTAAAATCTTATAAGTATAATAATCTTAATTTAGTGATAAACTTCATGAAACAACGAAGATGAATAATATCCAGATAACTAATAAAATTATCTACATCATGGAAATTTATTTATAATTTTTAAAGAATATATAATTATCATTAAAGGTGACACAATAGTGATGTTGAAATTATTTTATTGATTGAAATATCTGATAAATGGTTTTAAAAATATTAAAATAAATATTATATGAACTATTTAATGTGATTAACTAATTTATAGACAAATATGACATGTTATGAATCTATTAAATCTTTTAGTTCAAACATATGTTCTTTTTGGATTTTATTTAAATTCAAATAAATGAATAGTGTCAAAATTTACATTATTTTTATTTTATAAAACTAACATAATATAAAATTGATAAAAATCACAAAAATATTTAAAATTTATAAATTAAAATTTATTTGTTCAAAAATGTCATAAATTATCCAATTATATAAAATTCACACCACATAAGTAAGTATTTATAACAATTTAAAATTTAGTATTTTATTACCAAAAATAAAATTATATAGATTAAATATAGATAAATCATGTTGATAAGTTTTAAAATAAACATAAAACGTGTCTAAATTTTATTTTTTGATGTTATTACAAACCTATATTATCTCATATTCTAATTGAGTCATTTTTGGTGGTTCTTAAGTGGGATTGAATTTTATTATTAATTAATATTTTCTAGGTCTCCAAAAATGCCCCTCTCCTCTCCTATACAATGGCACCTCCTTCCCTCTCCTATTCACACACAATTGATCCTTCATGCTTAGAAAACCCCTGCCCATTTAACTTATCCACATCCATAGAAACCTAATTGAGGTCTTGGTCTTCTTTAAAGACCAAATTTAGTGCCCTAAGAGGAGGATAATTGGAGCCGCATCGAAGAAGAGGTCATCTCTTCTACCGATTCATTCAAGTTTCATTATTCTTAAACTTCGTCTTCTTCTTTATTTGATTAATTATAAAGTAATTAAATAAGTATCACTAATATACTGATATGTTATTATAAATATGAAACAACCCCATTTCACCTTCAATCTATCCTACATAAAATGAAATCACCAAGCATGCGTACGTATGGAATATTGTCTCCACGTCGTGGTGTAATCCGTTTTCCCACCACCACCTTACGTTGGTGTAAAGAATAACTATATATGGTTATTATAACACCATATTGATTCTGAGATATTATATCATACATTCCAATTCAATTCAATAATTATGGTAACGATATCATCGCTCGTGCGTACGTACGGATTACTGTCTCCACGACGCGTTGAGATTCCTTCTCCATGTTAACCATTCTACAGTGATTATAAAGTATATATAATGAATAATAATGGTATATATAACATAATAATGCTACTGTATTTATGTGTATATATATATATATATATATATATCATTTACTTACTTTGATTCAAGTCAATAAGGAAAGGAAAACAGCTTTCATGCGTACGTATGGCCTACCGTCTCCATGAACGGTGTGTTTCATTTCATTTACCTATATATTATATATATATACTGAATATATTAGATATATAAATCATTTTTTACATTATAGAATTAATTAAATCAGGATATGAGTAATAATATCATGAACAAAAAATCAAAACACGTATGATAAATGAAACGATTTTACCCAAAACGCTGCTTTAACATGGAATTTACAAAATAATGGGTAATATAAAGTCATAAGTGAACCATATATGATATCATAACAACAAATATGATTCTCTAGTAGGTCAATGACAATATTTAAATCATTATACAGGAGTATCGGATACATACGAAGCATATCGGACATAAGGTAAGGGATAACTTTTCCAGTCTCATTTTTATTCTAGATTGTTTATCCATAAGTTTTTACTGGGGTTATATTTACCATCCATGTCCTTATTTTCTAAAAATGGTTTCATGTTTGTTTAAATTACTTTTTACCCATTTTTTACTTTTATTACATTGTATATAAGGAATCTTCTATTTACCATACGAGGTACTTTTTGACTTTTCCAGCATAAGTACGAGAAGAATGATTTTTTTAACTTATACGACATGAATGGATTTTTACGGTTTCATAAAGCCTTAGTTTGATGAAGCTCCCTCTATAAGATTTCATGATTATTTTGCAAAAAATACATTTTTTAAAAAATTTCATGGCATTTTTTTATAAGAAAATGATTTTGAAGAAGAAATGATATTTTCTTCAATAATTCATTTCAAGTGTTTTGTCAAAACTATTATCCATCTAAGATGACATTATTTAGTATGATTATGTTTCAAGTATAATGTCTCGAAAATTTAAATTTTTTCACATTTCTTATGATGAAATTATATCCAATTGTTTTATATGGATTATTTTATGATGGGATGATATTTATGAGACCCATTTTATTCATTGGGTTATGATGAATGATTTATGTTTATGTTGTGGCACACGTCAGAATGATTTCATTATAAGATTGGTGAGACCTATATCTCCCTCCAATGTACTGGGTAAAGATATATATCTCATGAGATAGACATGGATGGAATGAAATGTTAATCTGGTTCAGTGATACAACACTGGAACGAGGAGTGAACTCGATTCAGTAAGTGACTTTTTCCACTAAGATGGCCTTGGAAGCAATGGCTTTGCTACTATGGAAATCATACCATGCGGCTAATGGTTTTCCACAATTACATATTTTATTCCATTGATATTTTATCATGATTGATGTTCCATTATGATCTGTTCTTTATGTACTGCCATGGTTTATGTCATTTCTCAAGATTTTGATGTTTAAACATTATCGTCATGTTTTTATGTTCAAATGTATATGGTTTTTTAATTTTATCCATGCTTACCATTACTGAGCATTTGAGCTCACCCATTATATGTTTTCTTTTCCCCAGGATATAATGAAAGGTTTTAAGTAGGAAAAGAAAAGGGGAAGATATTTTTGGGAGATGTTGATGATCTTTCACCATGATTAGAAGATTATGTTCTGAGTTTCCAAAGACACTAAAATATTATGGTCCTTGAGTGTTGGGTTTTTTGATGTATTAATTATTCCGAAAAAGTAATTTAATTTCCATTTAAGTCAAGATTTGGGTCTCTACAATTGTTATCAGAGGAAATGATTAGTCAACCTTTGGAAACTAGAATTCGAAAACATTAGTGAGATGCTTAGAGATATTTCTAATGTATGTCTAGGGATGTCCCTAAGGTTAATTATAAGTATAGGTTATTGTCCTAGAATTATGATAATTATCATGAATAACCTAGGATTAAACCTATGATGTTAGAGATTGAAAGTAATCCCCTTGATTATGTTGTTTTCCTAAGCATGATTTTTTCCTCACACTATTATTTTTGGATTTTAGATGAAAGGTGGAACCTGAAGGAACCGTGTTGGTCAATGTAATGGACAATGCAAGGATTATACTTCTAAACAAACCAAGGTTATGGGATATGGAGTGAAAAATCTTATTTCTTTACTTACACAAGCTATGAATCATTATGTAATTTTCAATGAGAAGAGAAGGGAACAATATTCTATTGAGTCCTTTATGAGGCTACGTCCACTTTCTTTTACTGGTTCTTCTAATCAACTTGTTGCTGAACAATGGATCAGTACCACTGAAAAGATATTTTCCATACTTCGCTGCTCTGAACATGAAAAATTCATTCTGGCTATTTACCTTTTAGAAGGTGAAGTAGACCAATGGTGGACTCCAATTACGAATACGGGGCCCCAAGATGAAATTGAATCCATTGGATGGGATGAGTCAATGAACTTATTTTTCAATAAGTACTTCCCTCGTATTCTTCGAATAAATATGGAAAAGGAGTTCCTTGAGCTTATGCAAAAGGATGATGAATCTGTTGGCATATACGAAGCTAATTTTTCATGTCTTGAAAGCTATGCATCTGGCATTATCATCCAACCTGAAATTAATGTTGATCAAGTATTCAGTGGCTTAAAACCAAGTATTCGAAGGGAATTTTCTATAAGAGACATCAGTAGCTATGAAGAAATTGTACATTGTGCTATCAACGTAGAACTGGAAGTTGGAGTTACATATACATGTCATGGTTTTGACAAAAAACTAAAGATGGTGTTCAAGGAGAAATCTCAGAACAATGTTGAAAAGAAGATGAATGTTTCTTTATGCTCAAAGAGAGGAAAGAAGCATGTAAGAGATTGCATAAAAGGTACCAGAAAATGTTTTAAGTGTGGAAAAGAAGGTCACCGAGCAGTTGAGTGTCGAATTAATGGTAAAAAGGTAGCTAATGATGTGAATATAGAAAAGACTATAGAGAATGCTCCACCAACACGTCAATCCTTCAAGTGAAAGGAAATGGGGCATTATGTTAATCAATTCCCTAATACATGGGTTAATGATGATCGACATGAGAAACCACTTAAGGAAAAGGACAAAGGGAAGTCACATGAGATCACTATTAGTGATGCTGAATATGACAACGATGTGGTGGAATGATTAAGTGATTACGTAATGGGATTCCAAAATAATGTTGTATATAGTATCAAGCAATATTGGAATATTAATGATTTAGTCTATTGTGGTTTTCAATAATTTTATTGTACCAGGAACCATGATAAGTGATTGATATATTTTTGGAAAGAAGATGATATACGCATAATGAAGGCATAAGGAGGAAATGAAATGTTTGATAGTATTAATGAGATCATGACTGATATAAGGACAAATTTATATCATGGTTTGAGTATATAGAATTTTTGGGTTTTGGTATGTGAAAGAGCTAACTTTTGACAGTATTCATGTTTTCACTAAAGTTTAATGGGTATTCATTTTTCAAGAGAATATAAGATTAAGGTGTTCACATGTTTGTAATGCGATGAACAATTTATATCTTCTAATATATGAGGGATAAATGATGGTATTCGCGTGCTTGTTATATGACCTTTTTAATAATCGTTCTCTTTATAATATGAGTTTGAAAGAAGTATTTTGGATAAGCCAAAAGATTAGAATGTATTATGTTGAAAATAAGTTAGTATTGTTTGAGGCTTGAACTTTTTATTGATAATATTTCAGGAATGTTATAATAATTTAGTTTTAAAAAAAGGGAAAACCTCTGGGACGTGCGACAACCCATCGTGTCAGACAAGGTTGTGGGAATCGAACCCACAACCAAAGTGTGACAGGCCTTTATCACCTACCACTGGCTGACACAAAGTCCCTGGTTAGTAGAAACTAGTTTTATTTTATTAAGCGGTTTGATAGATGATGTATAAGTCCATTTTAGGAACCATATATGATTAATTTCACCATAGATGGACTTATGTATATTTAATAACATATGCTAACCTTTTTGTGATAGAAACAGATGGGATGACTTATCATTCTATCACATGATCTACTGACACTTCACGAATGACATATTCAAATTCATTTCATTAATTAGAGATGAAGTTTAAATTGTTCATGGTATGACCAACGATGATTTTACACTGAAATTATGTAAGTATTTTTCCTTGTGCAAAAAAAAATCACCAACTTTAGGGAAATGATCTTGAAGACCAAAATTGTTGTCCTAGTACCCTCATATCCGATGAATCATATGGTACCTTAGATCATCAGAAATTTTTGGCTTTGTGATTCTTGGGTTTTTCATTGCCATTTTATCTACCACTCTCCATTAGATATTGATGGTTAGATTTCTCATCCATGTCCATATTTTCACCTATGTTCTCTTATGTGGAAACCCAGTGATTAGTTACCTTGGGTAACTGTTATGTTTCATACTTTAGTTTTTAATGTTATGTTTTGATATTCTTTTTTACGATTTGTGTTTCTATTAAAGAAACTTTCAAGTAGTAAACCATTTATAACCCCGAAGAATTTCGAGTGAGAAATTAATTTTAAAGGTGTAGAATGTTACACCCCTAGATTATATGAAAAATATTCTTTTAATTTCATTGATGTCTTGTTTTGTACGCTACACAAAAATTAGCTTCTGCTATATACAACACTATATTAGCTTGCAATATACGCAACACTATTCTTGGCTTGTGTTACACACAATCTCATGTTCGTTTTTCAGAAATTATACTACGCAACATTAAGTATAGATTTTTTTAATATATAAATGAAATAGGTTTTTATTATGTTATATGCAGCACCAAAGGGAGATTACACTACAGCCCTGACTTGGATTGAATTACACGCAATCGAGACCTACCTCGATAGCTTGTGTAGTACACAATACCAGGTTTCACTAAACAATGATATATTATTAGAATATTATTATAAACTTTTTTTTATGAATAGTATTAACTAAATTTTTTATTTTATAACAATTTGAATTATATTACACATTTTCTAGAACATGGTTTGAGAAGAAAATAAATATTTCGGTTAAATATGTGTTTTTTAAAAAATGCATTTTGCCACCTTTTGATGGAACACCCACTTTAAATCTATTTTTTGAAATGTTTATAAGTTCAATTTGAAAAAATAAAATTCTTCTTTTTGAATCAGAATATAATAATTTACTTTGGATAAATTTTTCATATTATTCTAATAACTTTCATATTTTAATGAATAGTAAAAACGTGCTATATTTTAATTAAAAACAACCTTTTCAACTCAATAATTTATATGGTTAAATTATAATATTTAATGGTTTTAAAGTATAAATAGAATATATTATTACTATTTAATATAATTTATGTCATTTCCATAAATTTTACATTGAATTCATAGGTAAAAACATTTCAATCTTTGGCAATGTTTTAACATTAAAAACCTGTTTTCCTAACAACGAGATTAATTTTAAATTAATTAATACAACTACTGTGTTTTGAATTTTTAAAAATTGATCCCATATTTTAATTAAGTGGCTCTAAATTATGTCAATAGTTCACTTTTATTTATTTGATATTATGAATAGAAACTATTGTAATTTTTATTTACTGCAGTTGAAGGTAAATCAAGTAATTAAGGGTAAAGATAAGATTATAAAATTAACCTAACACCAAATAAAATTCTATTGGATGAATAAAAGTCAAGACATATCACATAAGTATTGGAATATATTCATTTTATGGAATTTTTACATAGAAAATAATTTTATTATTATTAAAACCTAAGAACGTGACAACATGTCACTCTCTTAAATCATATAAGTATAATAATTTTAATTTAGTGATAAACTTCATGAAACTTAGAACATGAATAATCTCCAAAAATATAATAAAATTTTATACATCATGTGAATTTATTTACAATTTTGAGGGATTAAATAATTAACAATAAAGGTGACACAATAATGATAGTGAAATTATTTTATAGATTGAAGTATCAAATAAATTGTTTTAAGAATATTAAAATAAATATTATATGAACTATTTAATATGCTCCACTAATGTTATAGATAAATATGACATGTTATGAATCTATTAAATCTTTTTGTTTAAACATATCTTCTTTTTGAATTTTATATAAATTCAAATAAATTAATAGTTTCAAATTTGACACTATTGTTATTTTATAAAAATTACATAATATAAAATTGTTTAAAAATCACAAAAATATTTATAAATTATAAATTAAAATTTATATGTTCAAAAATTTCATATATTACCCAATTTTGGAAAATTAAAAACACATAAGTAATTAATTATAACTCTTTAAAATTTCGAATTTTATTACCAAAAATAAAATTAAATATATTAAATAATGATAAATCAAGTTGATAAGGTTCAGAATAAAAATAAAACATGTCAAAATTTTATTAGTTTATGATATTAAAACCCTATCTCATCTCATATTTGAATTGAGACATTTTTTGTGGTATTTATGTGGGGTTTCATTTTATTATTAATTAATATTTTTAAGGTTTCCAAAAGTGCTCCTCTCCTCTCCTATATAAGGGAACCTCCTTCCCTCTCCTCTTCATACACATTTTAACATTCAATCATGGCCAAACCCTGACCATTTAACTTATCCACTTCCATAGAAACCTACTAGAGTCCTTGGTCTTCTTAAAAGACCAACTTTAGTGCTCTAAGTGGAGGATAAGTGGAGCCGGGTCAAAGAAAAGGTAATCTCTTCTACCGATTCTTTATAGTTTCTTTCTTATTCAATTTTTTCTTCTTTAGTTGATTATTTTATAAATTAATAACATCAGTGTTAATAACATACTGATATGTTATTATAAATATTAAACAACCCCATTTCACCTTCAATCCATCCTACGAAAAATTAAATCACCACGCGTGCATACGTATAGAATATCGTCTCCACACCGTGGTGTAATCATTTTCCCACAACCACCTTACTTGGATGGGTATAATGGTGTAAATAATAACTATATATGGTTATAATAATGTCATAATGTTTTTGAGATATTATATCATCTAATCCAATTTCATTCAATAATTATGGTAATGATATCATCGCTCTAACGTACGTACAGATTACCGTCTCCACGACGCGATGAGATTCATTTTCCATGTTAACCATTAAAGAGTGATTATAATGTTTATATAATGAATAATAATGGTATATATAACATAATATTTCTACTGCATGTATGTATATATATATATATATATATGTCATCTACTTACATCGATTCAAGTCAATAAGGAAAGGAAAACAGCGTTCATACGTACGTACGGCCTGCCGTCTCCATGAATGGTGTGTTTCATTTCATTTAACTATCTATTATATATGTATATATATACTGAATATATATGATATATAAATCATGTTTTACATTCTTGAATTATGTAAATCTGGATATGAGTAATAATATCAAGAACAACATATCGAAACACGTATGATAAATGAGATGATTTTACCCAAAACACTCCTTTAACATGGAATTTAAAAAAGAAAGGGTAATATAAAGTCAAAAGTGAACCATATATAATATCATAATAATTAATATGAATCTTTAATAAGTTAATGAAATTATTTAAATCACTATACAGGAGGTTCAGATACATATGAAGCCTATCGGACATAACGTAAGGGATGACTTTTCCAATCTAATTTTTATCCGAGATTGTTTATTCGTAAGTATTTACTGGGGTTATATTTATCATTCATCTCTGTGTTTCCTAAAAATGGGTTCATGTTTATTTAAAGTCATTTTTACCCATTTTTTTACTTTTACTACAAGGAATGTAAGGAATCTTTTTTTACCATACGAGGTACTTTTTGACTTTTTCGGAAAAAGTAGGAGAGGAATGTTTATTTAACTTATATGGCGTGAATGGATTATTACGGTTTTATAAAGCCTTAGTTTCATGAAGCTTCCTCCAAAATATTTAATGATTATTTTCACCCAAATATTTTTCATTTAAAATTGCCAGACATTTTTTGAAAAGAAATTGATTTTAAAGAAGAAAGGATATTTTCTTCCAGAATTCATTTCAAGTGTTATGTCAAAAATAATTTCTATATAAGATGACATTATTTAGTATGATTATTTCTCAAGTATAATTTCTCTATGATTTACATGGTTTCACATTTATTGTGATAAAATTATATCCATTTTTTATATGGATTATGTTATGATGGGATGATGTTTATGAAACCCATTTTATTTTTTAGGTTATGATGAATGATTTATGTTTATGTTGTGTAACACGTAAGAATTATTTCATTATGATATGGGTGGGACCTATATCTCCCTCCAATGAATTTGGTAATGATTTATATCTCATGAGATAGACATGGATAGAATGGAATGTTAATCTGGTTCAGTGATATAGGGCTGGAACGAGAAGTGAACTCGATTAAGGGATTTTTTCCACTAAGATGGTATTGGAAGCAATGCCTTTGATACTATGGAAATAATATAATGTTAATAATGGTTTTACATAATTAAATGTTATATTCCCATGCTATTTTATCATGATTTATGTTCCATTATGATGTGTGCCTTATGCACTACCAAGTTTTATGTCATTTCTCATGATTTTGATGTTTAAACATTATTGTCATGTTTTTAAGTTCAAATTTATATGGTTTGTTTTATTTTATACATGATTAACCTTACTGAGAAATTGATATCACCATTTATTTTTTTTCCCTAGGATATAAAGAAAGTTTTTAGGTAAGAAAAAAAGGGGAAGATCTTTTGAGGAGATGTTGAAGATCTTTCACCAGGATTAGAATATTATGTTCCGTGTTTCCAAAGACACTATACTATTATGGTCCTTGAGTGTTGGTTTTTGTTAGGTATTAAATATTCCTCAAAAGTAATGTAATTTCCATGTACATCAAACTTTGGGTCTCTATAGTAGTCCACTATTCCACAATCGAAATTATCGCATTTACACCATGTAGAATTTTAAAAGATAGGTGTGGAAAGAATTTTATATAAGAAAAAATAAATTATAAATGTCATATATATTATATATAAATATACATTCCATCGTAATTCCCATCATGAGAGGTTGTAATGGCAGAACAAGAAATCATCATTTTGTGAGACAGTTGTTTGTTGTACACATAAACAATATGTTCTTTACCCATTAGATGGAGGTGTTTTTAAGTGTAGGATGAACCATTTTCATAAAAAAATCACTATTTTGAGTATAATGGTGTTTTTTATAATAATGTAATAATATTAATTGAGGAGGTGGTGAAAGAAAATAAAATAAATGAATTTGAGGGATGTTTTTACCTCTTAATCAAGTAAATCCTTATGGTTTTCACTCGTGGCATTCCTTGGAAGACTTTATCACAATGGTAGGCTTCAAGGAGTAAGGGAGGATTATTCGTAGTATTTAGGAGAATATATTGTCTGAACATAAGTGATATGGGATGTGTAATGAAGTGGAGGATAGGAGGACATTTTATATTGGTGGAGCTGTGATACTACTATAAATATTTGGAAAAGGAATTCCACCCACGTTTTCCACATGTAATATCACTCCAATAATGAAAAAAAATTATATAACGGATTATAGGGTAGAAATATTTCCATAAAATATTTTTTACACAGGATTCTAAGTCATTTTGAGTCATAAGTTTATGTTTTATTCATTACACAATCTAAATTTTACCCTAATCTATGTAATAAATTTTAATTGCATTCACCAATATTTTTAGTAAAAAAATAATTTGAACATATTATAAATTATAAATTATTTGGATGCTAAATGTGATGTCCATTTTTCAAAAATCCAATCACATAAGTGGATGAAAATAATTGAAAATTATCCCTGTAGTTGGGTTGACAATATTAGTTTCTAAGGTAAAAACATTCAAAAGATTGATGTGTTTTTATACAAAATTTAAAATTTAAAATGATCTAAATGGACTAAATTATATTAAATGATAAAAATATTATCTAATTAAAAATTTAAAACAATTTAAAGTACAATTTATCCTTATAAAAAATTCTACGAAATAGTATAATTGGACTAAAATTCAGTATTTTTCACTATTTATTAAAAAATATAAAATCACTAAAAAATAATAAAAATTACCGTAACATTGTAACACCCCAAGATTCCACGGTACGTTTCCCTTAGAATAATGAAATGGCGTGCATTGTACGCAACTTCGAAATTATAACACACCACAACCAATCAAACTAGCCGTTATGAATAGTAATACCTACTTTTTGAAATTTTATAAATTATATCTCTCAAAATGAACTTCATTTTTGGATTTGGAATATCGAATTTATCCTAGGGTGAAATTTTGGAATGTTTCGGATAACACATATATTTTGATGAATAGTGAAAATTAGTAAATTTTAATTAAAAAAATTTTTTAAATCAAAATAATTAATAATTATAAATTATATTATTGAGTGGTTTTAAAGTATAATTAGAATATATGTTTTCCATTTTATCTAATGGTGATCATTAGAATTAATTTCACTTTGAAATTGGACCTAAACAATTGTCAATCTTTTTATGTATATTGTTTCTTAAAAACACATTATTTGTTGTGAAAGCGGGAATTAATTATAAAATTAATTAATGAAACTTATATTTTTATAATTTTGTAAAATAGACATCATTTTTGAATTCGGAATATCAATTATAGCTTAGGGTGAAATTTTGGCATTGTTCTGAAAAACTTCAATTTTTGATGAATAGTGAAACTACTAAGTGGTAGTTAAAAAAACTGAATTTTTCATAAAACATAATTTTACCGCTTCTATGAATGAAATTCCGAAAATCCAAGAGACAAGATTAATATCAAGATGTAAAATGTTGTTCAATGAGATGAAAATAATTTTTGGTGAATAGTAACTTTTACTTTTATTTAACACGTTTAAAAGTAAATAGGGTAATTGAGGGTAAAAATGATATTAATATTACCCTAACACATGTCCTAATTCTATTGGACAAATTTATCTCGACCAAAAACAACCTTATGAATAAAATACTATCATTTAGGTACACTTGGATTAGATTAGGACATTTATTATTGTTTAATTCAAAGAAGAGTTAAAAGAGTTAAAATCAAAGTATATTTACTAACACATTTTTAATATAGGGTTATACATAAGATATATTCAATTTTAAATATTAATTAGAAAGATAATAATATTTCCTACATAATGATATTTTATTTATAATTTTTAGACATTAAATAATTTAATATATTTATGACACAATGATGATGCAGTAATTACCATAATAGTGAAAAATTAAAATAATTCATATTATAAATACCCAAATAAATATAATTTAAGATTTTTAATGAATTAAAATAATTTTATAGGATAATATGAAATATTAGGATTTATTTAATTGACTTTTTTTCTAAGTAATCATTCTATTATGAGTTTCACAAAAATCAACTATTGAATAATGTCAAAATTGACATAAAAGAGTTTTTAAAACAAATATTATATTATTAATTGATATTAAATTCATAAAAATCTAAGGTTCGTCCAAGAGACATATATCATGATAGGTATACCATTAATGGACCACTTTAGGGTATCTTGGATGTATATAGTATGTTTATTAACTATATAATATAAAAATAAAAAGTGACATGGTAAATGTCAAACTAATTAACTAAGAGTTAAAACTAAAAGATAAGGTTAATATAGTAACCCAAACCTGTCTAAATTATATTGGTTGAATGGTTTTAGACCTATCCCCACCTTAAACTTTTAATAATCAACTTTGAAGCCATTAGAAATCGAATAAGAATTTATTATAAATTAATATTTCTTGCTTTTCCAAAGGTGCCCCTAACCCCTTTTATAAAAGGGCACTCCTCCTTCTCATTTCTTCACACCTTAAATGCTTTTTGGTTCGTCAAACCCCTGACCAAATAATCTCTCAACTTCCGTAACTACATCATATAGGCCTTAGTTTGATCAGAAAGCCAACCTATGGAGCCCTTTTGATCAAATCAAAAGGAAGAACTTGAAGAAGATGTAATGTTTTCACCACCCCTTTTCAAGTTCTTTTCTTCTTCCACTTATTCTTTCTTTTTTATTACCATTATAAAATAATAAATCCATTATCTTATATATACATTTATGTTATTATAAATATGGTGAAACCATATTCAGTATTCTATCCACCCTTTGAATAACATGTCACCATACGTGCGTACGTACGGCTTACCGTCTCCACGTCCTGGTGTAATTGTTATTCAATATATTATTATTTGGGTGGGTATAATAATGATGTGTAACTCATTTAAATAATAAATATAACATGATTATGATTCTGTATATATGATATACCATCAAATTATATATTATTTTAATATCAAAAGAATGATATTGTCGCTTGTCCGTATGTACGGACTACCGTCTCCACGAACGCGATGAGATTCATTCTCCATCATATCCATTCAAGTATAATTATAATTTGATGTCTTAAAAATAATGTTTAAGAACTTTATATCATTATGGATATGAATAAGATACAACCTATCCATGACAAACATGGCTTACGTAACAAAACATATAAAAGAAAACGAGTAAGTTAACACCTGAAACGACTATAATTCTCAGATATTATTAACAATGAAATGTTAAAAGATAATATATGATATCATATTAATATATATGATTCATGAATAATTTAATATAAATTATTTCAACATTATACAGAAGGTTAACCTACCCCCAACCATGGAAAAGTACATGGTAAGGGGTTTCTTATCTTACTTTTAATTCTGTGACAATTCCATTGTTCGCCACTTATTTATTACATGTGGTGTGTGTACTTCCCATGTTTGTATTCATTGTGTAATATACTTTAGTTCATGTATATTTACATAATCATTGTATGATCCTTCTTTCATGGGTGTATGTTTTGTATGTTACCAAATCAATAAGGGATTTTGAAATTTCCATTTCCATTTATTCGGCTTTACGCAAACTTTATAGATTATTTTACTCCGAGATTATGTGTGGAATAACTATTCATTTTCTTATGTCATAATTTCAACTCCCCTTTTCTTTGGATATACTTTTGATACACATAATCACTCAATTGATAATTTCTCTAGTCATCGATATGAATTTGATAAGAGTAATTTTAACTCACTCTCCATTTGTTGAGTTAAACATACAATTCATTGGTATTGTTTTTATATGATTATGTGTAAATATCTGTTGATTGATTTACACTGAATATCCAATAATATTTAGTGTATTTATATTTTTCACAAATAACAATGTCGTTGATTTATCCTTAACCTAAGGATACAGCCTTTATGAGAGATTTCATCTCAATTTACATTCCATTGAGACTTCTTTGTTGTTATACACCAAATCACATTTATGATGTGTATATAATGTACTTTGACATAGTATATCATGAATTCATTTATTCTAATGATATTAAAATGTATTTATTTCCTCAATTATTTGTATTCAAGTGTCTCTCTGTTGGTTAGAAACTCTAACTAAAATACATTTTAAGTGTTTTAATGATTTATTATTCTAAATCATTCTCATTAATGTCCATGTTTTAAAAATGGTTTTATGGATTTATTTATATGGACATTAAAGTTATAAAATCAAAATTCATTTTCAAAGTTTCAAAGTGGTATGGGACACTTTGATTGTAAAATATATTTTAAATGGATTGTTGACAAATAGTGTGGCTTTTAAATGATTTCATGAAAAAGGGGGATATTTCACTCTAATTGTTTTGATGATTATTTTCATCTATGTCAATATCCTTCATCATTCTCGATTGAGGTTAATATGATACAATACAATATTCTATATTGTATCGAATGAGTTATGTTTGACTGTGGATGTTCTATTTTTATACCATTCATGGTTTGTGGATAAATTATTGACATTTCGTATTCTAGTTTTAATACGAATGTTTATGTTATGTTTAAAACCATTAATATGAGGAATGCATTGGACTTAGTAAGTGACAGGTGGAGCCCACTATAGCTCCTCAATGCATCGGTAGGTCTAATGAGACAAACTAGTGTCTTGGAACAAGGCCTTGGAAAAATCTTATTTATAGTTTTGGCACGAGGCTTTGGCTATGTGGTTATGATAGTCTGGAAATATGCATTCCATCATTATGATAGTGGTTATTGATATTGCATGTGATCATTCAACTAGTAGAATATTCATGTAAGTAAATGGAATTATTTTATTTTATCTTTGCCATTTTATGCTGAAGATCAAGTTTAAAAGTCTTTCGTTTTAGTTCTAAACTACCTTATGTGTTTATGCTTATCTATGAAAGCTTCTGCAATAATGTTATCCTTACTGAGCATCTGAGCTCACCCCTTTCAATGTTTTATTTTTCCCAGGATTATGAAGAAGTAATTTATGAATGACCAGTAGGGATAGTATGAGGGGATATGAAGACAAGATGTTGTTGTAGTTTTTTTTTACCTTATGATGTAATGTATGTCTTATGAATATATCTAGTGTTTCCAAGACTACTAAAATAATCGGTTTTTTGAGACTTGATCCTTTGTGATCATGCCAATGTTATGGAATAATGCACCGACTCTGGGTATCTAGGGTCGGGGCGTTACAGTTGGTATCAGAGAAAGTTTAGTACAAATCTTGGAAGCTAGATTTAGATAAACACTGATTAGAGCACGTAGACCAAAGATTAACATTGAGGATTAGTATAGAAGAACTTCCTCGAATTTTGGTATTGTAGATATTTTGTGAGTTTTTTGAGCAATACATCCCTGTCTGGATACGAGCAGGTAGAGGCAGCTCTGGCACAGATGTACCTAGGGGTAAAACTCGAAAACACTGCTTTGAGCTAGACTCGAATGGGAATTGGTGCACGACAACGAGCCTTGCTGCACTCTTGGTTACGACACTCCCAGGGGATATTCTTAGGATAATTTACATTTTCTTTACAAACCGATTTAAATTATTATATATATAAGATGAGAGTAAATGACCTTGGTTAATAATAATGTGTTTCAAATTGAGAATATGGTGACATGTTAATCTCTAAATGATTGTATGATTACTATTACTCACACAATGATTTCTGATTTTAGTCAATGGTTGGATTCCAAGGAATTCATAGTGACTTTGAGAATGATGTACAAGGTCGGAACAATGGTGGAAATGAGCAAAAAAATGGAATGTTGATAGGCGTAAAAGATATCGTCTTTATGAAAAATCAATTTTCCAAAAATATGATCAACAATATATATATTAACCAATTACCGGACTCAACAAAGAAGAGAAAGGTGATGAATGATAAGAGCTCCAGTAGTGGAGACCATGAAGAAAGAAATCCTCAATTTCCATCATGAAGGAAATGTGGAAGGAGACACGTAGGAAAGTGTCTAAATGGGACAAATAAATGTTTTACGTGCGGGAAGGAAGGACATAAAGTGAAGAATTTCCGATGAAAAATGAAGAGTACTATGGAAGAAGATAAAAATGGTCCCAAGAATCCATTTATAGACATTTGCAGTAAATGTAGGGGACCTGACCATTACCCGAGTGAATGTCATATTCTATAGGATATTTTCTTGGTCAGAGAAGAAGCTATATGAAGATAAATGGCTGGATAAATGTTTAAAAATTATTAGTGATCCTTGTTGAAGGGTTTACTTTGGAATAATTTTCTCTTGTATTTGTAACCCTAACGTTTGCCATGTGAGAATGATATTTATGGAAGAATTATCTTTTCTCTTGTGGATATAGTTATAAATAACCATTTGGTTTTATATGATCATTGGGTTTGAGGCAATTACAAATTATTATATTTTGGGATGAAAATGCAAGGTATGAGATAACATTTGTGGTTAAATTATGTTATGGTTATTTTAAGGAATTTATCTCATTTTGGTAATGTTATAAAATATAGTTTTTGAAAAGGACAACACGTAAACTGTGTGACAACCCGTGGCGTCGGACAAAGCTGTGGGAATCGAACCCACAACCAAAGTGCGATTGGGATTTATCGCCTACCACTGGACTACGTGAAGTCCCTAGTTAGTGTGACTATTATTTTTAGTTAAATGATTTTATTGATCAATAATAATTTTATTTGGGATCTTATGTCTTATCAAATGAATACCCTTAGTATAGGAACCTGATTTGGTCATTAAGTGAAAAATGTTATTTTGGAAGTTGTTCGCTTTGTTGAGAACACTATATGCCAAAGGAAAATAGAGTAGTATGGGATTTCATTTGAGGAGTAATGATGGATTTTTATCTATGTTTTTATTGTGGATTTATAATGATTTGGGTTATTTATGGAAATGATTAGGTTAATTACTTTTAAGTATGCGACTTTAAGAGTAATTAATGTCATTTGGAGATACAATTTAACGTGGAAGACTACATTATTAATAAGTTTTGGTTTTAAATATTAGTTTTGATTATATTAAAGGATTTTAAGGACAATTGATTATTGAATGGTATTTATTTAGCTTTGGGGTATTGTTGTTTTAATTTTGGAAATTAAGATTAGTGTTTATTTCTCTCAAGGAATATCCTTTTGGGGGATCATTAGATCTTGTACTAAACATTTTGGTTTTGATTAATCATTAAAGACAATGTAAATATATAGTTCATCCTGCATGGATCATGTGATTCTATAAGAATTTATTCTAGCTCTTCCAGTGTGACCAAGTCTTCTTGAATACTCATCGTTTAAAAAAAATGAGTTAGTGGTGGAAATTTTTTAAAGAATGAAACTCAACTTAAAATGTATGTATATATCTTTATATTCTTAGTAAATATCATAAATAAATTCATCATCCTTATGTAATGTAACTTAAAACAAAAAAAAGTTGTCTGTTTACTTTCCTACTAGGAGAATAATGGTCGTTTGTCCCAACACAAGTTTGTGGTTTTCTTATTGTTAACTTTCTCTTGATCATGATTTCTATCCCTCTCCATCATAACTTGACACTTATTTTATCATCCATATCCATGTTTTCCTACATGGAATCCGAGTATGGGTTATCTTGGTTGACCTTTATAACTCTATTTCTTTCTTTTAAAGTGATAGTTTTATTGACTCTTTTTCTGATGTGGGACTTCCCATTATATTCCCAAGAACAATTTTAAAAATTTCAAGGACGCAATTTATTGAAGTAGGGGAGAATGTAACACCCCATGATTCCACGGTACGTTTCCCTTCGAATAATGCAATGGCGTGCATTGTACACAACTTCGAGATTCTAACACACCACAACCAATCAAACTAGCCGTTATGAATAGTAATACCTACTTTCGGAAATTTGATAAATTCTATCTCTAAAAATGGACTTCATTTATGGATTTGGAATATCAAATTTATCCTAGGGTGAAATTTTGGAACTTCTCAGATAACAAGTATATTTTAATGAATAGTGAAAATTACTAAATTTTAATTAAAAACAAATTTTTAAATCAAAATAATTTATAATGATAAATTATATTATTGAGTGGTTTTAAAGTATAATTATAATATGTTTTTACCATTTTATCCAATGGTGTTCATTAAAATTAATTTCACTTTGAAATTTGACCTAAATAATTGTCAATCTATTGATATATATTGTTTCTTAAAAACAAGCTATTTGTTGTGACAGCAGGAATTAATTATAAAATTAATTAATGAACCTTATATGTTTAGAATTTTTTAAAATAGACATCATTTTTGAATTCGGAATATCAATTATAGCTTAGGGTGAAATTTTGGCATTGCTTTGAAAAACTTCAATTTTTGATGAATAGTGAAACTACTAAGTGGTAGTTAAAAAAACTGAATTTTTCATAAAACATAATTTTACCACTTTTGTGAATGGAATTTCAGAAATCTGAGAGGCACGGTTAATATCAAGAAGTAAAATGTGGTTCAATGGGATGAAAATAATTTTTGGTGAATAGTAACTTTTACTTTTATTTACCACGGTTAAAAGTAAATAGGGTAATTAACGGTAAAAATGATATTAATATTATCCTAACACATGTCCTGTTTCTATTGGACAAGTATATCTCGACAAAAAACAACCTTAGGAATAAAATATTATCATTTAGTTCCACATGGATTAGATTAGGACATTTATTATTATTTAATTTAAAGAAGATTTCAAAGAGTTAAAATCAATGTTATTTACTAAAACATTTTTAATATAGGGTTATACATAAGATAAATTTAATTGTAAATATTAATTAGAAAGATAATAAGTTTTCCTGCATAATGATCTTTTATTTATAATTTTTAGACATTAAATAATTTAATATATTTATGACACAATGATGATGCAGTAATTACTATAATAGTGAAAAATTAAAATAATTGATATTATAAATACCCAAATAAATATAATTTAAGACTTTTAATGAATTAAAGTAATTTTATAGGATAATATGACATATTAGGATTGATTTAATTGACTTTTTTCGAAGTAATCATTCTGTTATGAGTTTCACAAAAATCAAGTAATGAATAGTGACAAAATTGAAATAAAAGAGTTTTTAAAACAAATATTATATTATTAATTGATATTAAATTCTTAAAATTCTAAGGTTCGGCCAAGAGACTTATATCATGATATTTATATCATTAATGGACCACTTTGGGGTCTCTTGGATGTGTATAGTAAGTTTATTAACTATATAATATAAAAATACAAAGTGACATGGTAAATGTCAAACTAATTAACTAAGAGTTAAAACTAAAAGATAATGTTAATATAGTAACCCAAACCTGTCTAAATTCTATTGGTTGAATGGTTTTAGACTTATCCCCACCTTAACATTTGAATAGTTAACTTTGGAGCCATTATAAACCGAATATTAATTTATTATAAATTAATATTTCTAGCGTTTCCAAAGGTTCCCCTCACCCCTATTATAAAAGGGCACTCCTCATTCTCATTTCTTTACACCTTCAAAGCCTTTTGGTTCATAAAAACCCTGCCCAAATACTCTCTAAACTTCCATCACTACTACCTATAGGCCTTAGTTTGATCAGAAATCCATCCTAAGGAGCCCTTTTGATCAAATCAAAAGGAAGAACCCGAAGAAGAGGTAATGTTTTCACCACCCCTTTTCAAGTTCCTTTCTTCTTCCACCTCTTCTTTCTTTGTTATTAACATTCTAAAATAATAACTCCAGTATCTTATATATACTGTGATGTTATTATAAATATGGTACAACAATATTCAGTATTCTATCCACCCTTTAAATAACATGTCACCATACGTGCGTACGTACGGCTTACCGTCTCCACGTCGTGGTGTAATTGTTATTCAATATATTATTATTTGGCTGGGTATAATAATGATGTGTAACTCATTTAAATAACAAATATAACATGATAATGATTCTGTATATATAATATACCATCCAATTATATATTATTTTAATATCAAAATAATGATATTGTCGCTCGTGCGTACGTACGGACTACCGTCTCCACGAACGCGATGAGATTCATTCTCCATCATATCCATTCAAGTATAATTATCATTTGATGATTTAAAAATAATTTTTAAAAACTTTATATCATTCTTGATAAGAATAAGATACAACCTATCCATTAAAAACATGGCTTATGTAACAAAACATATAAAAGAAAATGAGTAAGTTAACACCTGAAATTACGATAATTCTAAGATATTATTAACAAAGCAATGTAAAAAGATCATATATGATATCATATTAATGTATATGATTCATGAATAATTTAATAACAATTATTTCAACATTATAATGTAGTTTAACCTACCCCCAACCAAGGAAAAGTACAAGGTAAGGGGTTTCTTATCTCACTTTTAATTCCGTGAGAATTCCATTGTTCACCAATTATTTATTACATGTTGTGTTTGTACTGCCCATGCTTGTATTCATTGTGTAATATAATTTAGTTCATGTATATTTATATCATCATTGTATAATCCTTCATTCATGGGTGTATGTTTTTTATGTTACCAAATCAATAACGGAATTTGAAATTTCAATTTCCATTTATTCGGCTTTATGCAAACTTCATTGATTATTTTACTCCGAGATTATGTGTGGAATAACTATTCATTTGCTTATGTCATAATTTCCACTCCCCTTTTCTGTGGATATAAATTTGATACACATAATCACTCAATTGATAATTTCTCAAGTCATCGATATGAATTTGATAAGAGTAATTTTAACTCACTCTCCATTTGTTGAGTTAAACATCCAATTCATTGGTGTTGTTTTTATAAGATTATGTGTGAATATCCTCTGATTGATTTACACTGAATATCCCATCATATTTATTGTATTTATATTTGTCACACATAACTATGTCGTTGATTTATCCTTAACCTAAGGATACGCCCTTTATGAGGGATTTCATCTCAATTTACATTACATTGAGACTTCTTTGTTGTTATACACAAAATCACTTTTATGTGGTGTATATAATGTACTTTGAAATAGTATATCATGAATTCCTTTATTCTAATGATATTAAAATGTTTTTATTTCCTCAATTATTTTTATTCAAGTGTCTCTCATTTGGTTAGAAACTCTAACAAAAATACATTTTAAGTGTTTTAAAGATTGATTATTATAAATAGTTATCATTGATGTCCATGTTTTAAAAATGGTTTTATGGATTTATTTATATGGACATTAAAGTTTTAAAATCAAACTTCCTTTTAAAAGTTTCAAAGTGGTATAGGACACTTTGATTCTAAAATCTATTTTAAATGGATTCTAGACAAATAGTGTAACTTTTAAATGATTTCAAGAAAAAGGGGGATATTTCACTCTAATTGTTTTGATGATTATTTTCATCTCTGTCAATATACTTCATCATTCTCGATTGAGGTTAATATGATACAATACAATAATCCATATTGTATCGAATGAGTTATGTTTGACTGTGGATGATCTATTTTTATACCATTCATGGTTTGTGGATAAAGTATTTACATTTCGTATGCTAGTTTTAATACGAATGTTTGTGTTATGTTTAAAACCTTTCATATGAGGAATGCATTGGACTTAGTAAGTGATGGGTGGAGCCCGCTATAGCTCCTCGATGCATCGGTAGGTCTCATGAGACAAACTAGTGTCTTGGCACAAGGCCTTGGAAAAATCTTATTTGTATTCTTGGCACGAGGCCTTGGCTATGTGGTTATGATAGTATGAAATTATGCATTCCATCATTATGAAAGTGGTTATTGATATTGCATGTGATCATTAGACTAGTAGAATATCCATCTGAGTAAGTAAATGGAATTATTTTATTTTATCTTTTCCATTTTATGCTGAATTTCAAGTTTAAATGGATTTCGTTTTAGTTATAAACTGCCTTAAGTGTTTATGATTATCTATGAAATCTTCTGCTATAATGTTATCCTTTCTGAGCATCTGAGCTCACCCCTTTCAATGTTTTCTTTTTCCCAGGATTATGAAGAGGTAATTTATGAATGACCTGCAGGGATAGTATGAGGGGATATGAAGACAATATGTTGTTGTTGTTTTTTTACCTTATGATGTAATTTAATACTTATGAATATATCTAGTGTTTCCAAGACTACTAAACTAATCCGTCTTTCGAGACTTGATCCTTTGTGATCATGCCAATGTTATGTAATAATGTACCGACTCTGGTTATCTAGGGGAGGGGCATTACAAACATAATTAACATGTTCCAATTTCAGAGATGAAGTTTTTTTTTATTTATTAATTATAAAAAATTTAAAAAAATTCTACATAAAATGGGCTCTCCATTAAATGTGGGTAAAAAAGACTTGATAAACATGTTGGGTTTTATGTAAAAACATTGGTCTCTTCTTATATTTTGTCCACAAAATATATTGGATGATTATAAAAATTATTTTATTAAATATATAACATATATATTACATTAATATCTCTCACTAGATATAGTGAATTTAATTAATTGTTGTAAAATATGTATTTAACCATAATAATATTTTTCATTATATTCAATCGGTTTTCATATTAATTTGTAATTAATCAGTAACCTATGAATTCATATAATATTTGGATAAACTATATATTCTTCTAATTAGTTACTACTATTCATAATCTAAAATTTAATATCTATATTACAATTTATTATATTAAGTAATTTCATTTTAATAATATACATTTTTGGGCAAACCACATAATTACGTGTTACGCAAGCCATCATGGAATGTAATTATTGCCTGTAATAATAACTATACTTAGTGTTCTATGTAGAGCAAGATCATGATTTTGTTTCTTGTACTACATGATTATCTTGGTGGTTCTTATAATATAATAAAACAAGGTTCATTAAAATAAAATAAACTACCTTCAGTGTTGCAAGAAATGCCATATTTAAAAAGCATAATTTAATCTGAAAAAAATAATTCGAAAAAATCTCAGGGAGTAACACGTAAATAGATTCAAAAACATCTGGTAACTAAGAAGATTATATTATAATAAGTGTGGATAAAGGTATGTGTTATACTTCAAATTCATGATTTCTATGTTGTTTAGGATGGATTTTTGTTGGTAGAGGACAAATACTATACTCGAGATGTTGCATCGTAGATATTTTGGAATTTTATCGTTTTGTATAGAATTTATTATATTCTTCCTCACCTTTTATCATACACTACAATTTTTTTATAAACTCATTTAATTAGTGGATTTTTATTATATATATTATTGATATAATGCTTCTGCTAGTTGTTTAGCTATATTGATTTGTTTATTCCTTTACTTTTGCTGCTCTCTGCTTGTATATATGTAATGACCAAGAAAACTATCAATGAAATTTATGTTATTATATTTATTTCATATAGTATAGATCACAAAAAATTACATATATAACATAATAAAAAAATCATAAATGAAAAATAAATGAAATAAGATGTATTTTTAGAAGCTAATAAATATATAACGACTAAATAGTAACTTGACCTTTGGAATAGTAATATGACCATTATGAATAGTAATCCAGAAAAATGAATTTTAACATCACCCATTATGTATAAATAAAATTAAGCACCTTCTAATGGAAATTATCAACTAATTATATCGTAGTATAGGTAAATTAATGTTTTAAACATTGTTAAATTAAATGTTGGAATTTTTGTAAGTCAAACATATTTAATTAAACTTTTATAATAAATAAAATGATTTAAAATTATATATATTCTTGTAAAATGTTTTGTTAACTAATATTATTTTATTATGATTTTTTGATAATTTAATAAGACATTAGTTTATTTTTGGAATGCGTTTTAAAATTAGTTTTTTATTTAAAATCCGTATTTTCGAGTTAATGTGGATTTTAATTAAAACTTAAATCTCACATATTAAGAAAATTATTTTCATAAAATGGAGTTAATTTTTTAATTCATCATGCTGAAAAATGGTAAGGGTTATTTATTTTTATTTTTCTAAAATAATTGAATTTTTGGATAATAGTAAAATATTATAATTTATGATAAATGATAAATACTTGATTTATTGAGTCATATGTATTATTTGGATGATTTATGTAGCCTTTTTTATAAAATAACATCCAATAAATACTGTATATTTTCACATTAATCTTCATTATCGGTTCCCTTGAGTGAAATAATAAAATCCTTAATAAAATAACGTGAAATCAACCCTCTCATCCACTATAAATACTACCCCTATCCACAACTTCTCCTCCCACATTCCATGATTCTAACCATAAAAAATTTATACCCAATACTCTTCCCAAGCCTCTCCCACAAGTAATAGTGAAATTTTAATCATCATAAGAACAAAACCAATCCACTTAAGAAGGTTCTAAAGGATGAGTATTCAAGAGGTAAAATACTCTTGCTTTCCCTTTAAATTTCATTTCAAGATTTTCCTTTTATTATTATATCCTCATCTCTTCTATCCAAATGAGAATTCTAACTGTATTATCATATATATTCTATAATGAAATAAATTTAATGTAATATCATAACTCTAACTCTTTTCCCACTAACTTTTATTTTTAAAATAGAATCATCATTTGAGAGGTTTCGATTTACAACCTGTTTGTATGATATATTTTCATTCTTCACTTTCTCCTTAAACGATGGTAATTAAAAAATTATGGTAAAACAATACTATAATATATGTATTAAAAAATTTATTAACATCTATTTTTAACATAATTATATAATACTAAATGATAAATCAAAATGTGTTCATATAGATTAGAAACCACCGTAATAATATAAACAATTACCCCAAAATATATTATCTAATGATTGTTATTCATACCATATAATAAAGTGATAAATATAACCATTTAAACTTATCTATGTTCATTGATATCATATTAATTCAATTATAAAAAATTGTACCCATTCCACAAGAACCTACATACTCATATACCAGTATACTGATAGTGAAAACCAAGGAAATGAATTCTCCTGAGAAATAAAATTAACTATTATAACCCATCAATAAGTCCATAAATTTTATTAATAAAAATATAATGAATGTAAAAAATGTAAAACATGTTCTCAATTAATTAATTAATGGATTCAATTTTATAAACTATGAAATTATGGTTAGGTGAAGAACACATTTGGGGATTTGGTAAGGGTTTCGTCCTGGACATCCATTTACATTTGGGTTATGATTTATTCAACTAAAAACCAATGTAATTAATAATTATTTTTATATAAATCTTATAAATTCTCTTCATAAAATTCAAACACATGTTTATAGATTATTTCAACTATATTTTATTATAAATACATGTTTTTAATGGTTGTCGTTTCAATTCATCCTGATGAGAAAGACCGATTAAAGGGAACGTCTAAATTTCATACCAATTCTCAATTATAATCCACAATATTTTTTAAAACATAATTTTTTTTTATAAAATCACTAGTTTTTAATGAAAAATTCTATTTCTTCCTTACTGATTTTATATAAAAAATTATGTCAAATAAAATTTATTTTTTTAAAAAAAAAACTCTTCTTTGAAAAGTAAAAGAGGTATTTCTCTCAAGATTTCATCGATGATTTTATTTTTGAATTTTAATCAATACCAATAGATATTTTTAATTTTAAAAATAAATATAATTTATATCTTATTATTTTCATCTACCATTTTTAATTAAATTATTTATAACTGTTTTGACTATGTAAGTACTATCATGATAGCATTCATCTTGCTACTCAGATTGGTTAGCGATTACGATTACAGATTGGGGAAATATATTTATATTTATTATGGTTACAATATTTATTATTAGATAAAATCATATGAGGAATTAATTAAACATAGAAAGTGATGGGAGGGGACCTCTATAACTCCTCTATAATTTGGTAGGTATCATGAGGCAAAATGGTAATGGGTTTTGGAAGAGGCCATACCCTATTAGTTTCATAAATCTTGGTTGAGGTCTTGACAATATGTTATAGATGTCCAAAATTATATATTCCTTAATTTTGATATAAGAAATTATTACACCATGTGATATCTCACTAGTATAATATCCTTGACTATGGTTCATTATCTATTTTTCAGTTATATGGATTTATTTACTTTTCTTTCTTTACTATCATATTATTCTCATGTTTATTTTTAAAGGAATTTGTTTTTTATTCACCATGCCTAATGTTTATGTTAATAATAACTTCTTTTATATTACTTACCCTTGATGAGAATCTAATATCACCAATTTATAACGTTTTATTTTTCCTCTGGATGTGATGATGATTATTATGTATGACTTTCAGAGATAATCTAGGAGTTATAGATGTTTCAAATCGAACCTCTATATTGTTTTCCATTTAAGGTAGTAATTTGAAAATTATTTATGTATCTATTTGCAAATGATACTAAACTATTTGGTCCTTGGATTCGTTTTTCCTTGTAATATTACAAATGTAATAAATTAAGGCACCGACTTCAGTATACTAGGTTTAGGAATCTAACAGTTAGTATCAGATAAGATTAGTATAAACCATAAAAACTAGATTTATAGAACATATAATAGGGAAAAAAACCATAAGAAATTTTTTTATGATAACAATAAAGAAACAACCTAGAATTTTGTTAAGGTATATATTATTTGGATATTCATATAAATAAATCCATGTCCAGATACTACAATAGGACATGTTTCTGGAACAGATGTACCTATGGGTAACAACTCCAACAAGGTGTCTTGGGCTTAACTCAGGGTAACCTGGTACCAGAAAATGGGGCCTTATTACTCACCTAGCTCCAAATTCCAAGGGGATATTCTCAAGATAAGTCACATTTTCATTAAAAACCATTATGAGTGATTTTATTGTTAATTTGTCACCAAAGAAACCATGTATATGATTATGAGATTGATTATGAATAAAAAAGAAATTTATATTAACTGTATTTCTTGTTTGAGATTCCATATTACAATTCATAACCTGTTATATTTTATGCCATTATTTATAAATTGATCATGGTGGATGAAGTGGAAAACATATCAATGAATTTATTCGATATAGGGATTTCCCTCCTTTAATAGATAATGATGTCGGTATTGTAGCTCTAATGGGTGATAAGTAACATATAACTATAATGAGATAGTAGAAACATATTATGATCAATAACCTTAACAGTATGGAGCATCCCGATCCACAAAAAATAGGTTGAATGGTAGAACACTTTATTCTAATACATCCTATATAAGTAAATGGGAATACAAACACATTTGTACATGAGTAGTGGAGAATTTATTTAGTGAAGATATTCTATGATTTAGAAAGTAACAAAAGTGAGATGGATGTAATTGACATTTATCATCTATTGGGAGATTCTGATCAATGGTGGTCACTAATCAAAATCAAAAAAGAGGAGGAATAATAAAATGGTATTAATGGTTTTTAATGAAATTTTACTAGAAAATTATTTTTCTCATGAACTATGAGCGTAAATTAAAAATAAATTCATGAATCTAAAGAAACAAAAGGATGAGATATTTCCATGTATGAATCCAACCTTAAATGGATCGAAAGGCATTCTATGGACAACATACAAAATACAAAGAGAATGATTGATCTATTATTTGATGTTTTAAAATAATTCCTTTGAAGGTTACTGGTTTCAAAACATTCTCATCATTCAAAAATATAGTCTCTTGTGGTTTGAAGACAAAGAAATAATTCCATGAGTCTTATGAATTTAATGTATATAAAGTGATGAATAAGATGTATGAGGAAGGAATGGATAAAAATAAAATAAAAAGAGGGTTTTCCATCATGTGATACTTGTGGAAGGAAACATCCAAGAGCCTATTTAAAAGGAAAAGGAGTTGGTTATAAGTGTGGAGAAAAATGCCATTAAGCCTATGATTTAAAGGGAATGAAATAACATACAAATGTTCCATTATATAATTTTAACGAGATGGGAAATTATGAAAATTATTTTTCTATTTATCAGGGAAACATTCCCCAAAAAGGTCAATTGAGAAAGGAAAAGCTTACTAGATCAAAACTACTATGGTTGATGTTTCTAATGATGTGGTAGCAGGTACTTTAACTAGTTCCTCAAATATATCCAATTCTTTATATGATTCTAGATCATAACATTCATTAATATCGTCTTAGTTTTCCTAGAAAATTGTACACTTATCTTATGATTTAATAAAGTAGGTTTGAGTAAAAACACCTATGAAAAGTATCATTGCAACAAATATGTGTTGATCGGTCCCCTTTGTGACACATAAATATGTTTTAGCTGTAGACCTTATCATCAAACCTATTATTTTATTTGTATTAACCTCATTACGGATTGGATTTCAAATTATGATGAAAAATATATTACAAGAAGAAGTATGTTACAATTTGTGGGAATAATGTACAGTTTATTATCTTTAGTACAAAAACCTCACTATCTTATTCTTATCTATATTCTCCCCAAGTATCTTTTTATAATTCAATGCTTATGAAGGATGAGATCACAATATCTATGGATGAGTAAAAAAATATTAAAATTTATTATTCACTAATTATGAAAGAATATGTTGATGTATTTCTATAGGATTTATCTATACATCCTCTGGAGTGAGAAAGTTTTTTTTTATTGATTAATTAATGGTGAAATGCCTATATCAAATACTCCATACATAATGGAAATAGTGGAATAAGTACAGGTGAAGAAACAACCAGGGGTGTGGATTAGTAAGGGGTTTATTCTCAATAGTGTGTATCCATGGGGAGATCCTGTTCTTTTTTGATATGTGTAAAGATGGATCTATGAGACTTTGCATTTACTATAGGGAGATAAATGATATTACCATAAATAACAAGTTGTCCTTTTCCACACAATTAGGATTTATTTGATCAACTTCATGGAGCACATTATTTTTCCAATATTGATCATTAATCTAAATATCATCAATTTCCAGTGAGTATAGAAGTTACCCCAATGACATTATTTTAAAACAAGTATGAGAATTATGATTTTATCATATTGCCTTTTGGACTAAGTTATTCAACCTATATTTTCATTTACTTAATGAATAATATTTTCAAAGAATATCTTGATTAATTTTCTTGTGCTATTTATTGATGATATCTTGGTATAGTTCAAGGTCTACAAAGACTAAGAGAATCACATTCAAACTGTTCTAAAGACTCATAGAAGAAATGAATTATAATGGAAATTAGTAAAATGTATGTTTTGGTTTCAATTAGTTCCTTTTCATGGCCATATTTCCTATAAAGATGGAATCTAATTTGAAATTGTGTAGAGAAAAGAATATCAGGAATGGACTACTCCAACAAACATAACTGAGGTATGTAGTTTTATTGGTTTATTAGGTTATTATCGACATTTCATTCATAAATATTCCTAATTATCTAACACTTAAACTATGCTTACTTATAATGGGGTAAAATTAGTATGGACACAATAAGGTAAATAATGTTTTGAATAATTGAAGAGGATATTAGTGAACTCTCTAATCTGAGCTCTACTATAAGGAAATGTTGAGTTTGATATTTATAGTCATGCATCCAATAAAGGTCATCATTGTGTCCTTAAATATAATGATATATTTGTTGTCTATATATCAAGGTTGTAAAAAACTAATGAAACAAACTATCCATCTCATGATCTTGACTACCCAGTTGTAATAGTTTCTCTAAAAATATGGAGACACTAACTCTATGGAGAAATATGTGAGACATATACAGATCACTAGAGCATTAAATAAAACTCTCATAGAAAAAACTCAACATGAGACCATGGAGATGGATAATGATTCTCATGGATTTTGATTGTCCAATAAACTACCAACTTGGTATGGTTAATAATGTTGAAGATGCTTTGAGAAGGAACGATAATGGAGTTATGAATTAAATGACGATTGAAAAGGACCCAGCATACATGGATCAAGAAATTATAGATATGAGAATTGCCAAGGAAGGTCAAACCGTATTAAATTGTCAATTGGTTTCCCAAATATATTTATTTTAATGAATTTAGTTTTCCTGGGGTGACAATCAAAATATTCAAAAGAATATTAAAGTAGCGAATGATGGGATGTTTCTAGAATTCGTGTTTAAGGTTGGAATTATTAAATTTGGGAGGCAGCTATGCCATCCCTCTATACCAAATATAAAAAGGGAGTTATTGGATGATTCTAATAGATCAAATGTATCTATACCCCCTAGTACCACAAAGATGTACAAAGATATTATGAAACATATTTTGTTGGATAATTTAAAGCTTTTAATTTTGGATTATGTATCAAGATGTTTAGTATTTCCAAGGGTCAAGTATGAAAGACAACATCCTAGAGGGGTCATGGAAACCCTTCTTATTTCTAAATGGTTATGGGATGAAGAAAATATGGATTTTTTTTAACTTGATTACCAGAATCTCTAAGAAATAATGATGCTATATGGGTTATTTATGACCGACTTCCCTAATCATCACATTTCCTCACTATAAAGGAGGATTTTCCATGACAACGACTAGCATGAAGACATAATAATGAAGTTATAAGACTTCATGGAGAAAATATTTCTATTGTTTCAAATTGAAATACACAATTTAAATTAAAAATCATGAAAATTAATCAGAAATATTTGAATAATGAGCTTTGTTTGAGTACTTATTATCACACTCAAATTGATGCACAGTTTAAAATGACCATTTAATCATGATAAGACAAGATGAGGTAATTCTCCCTCCAATTTCATGGTTTGTGGGATCATAATTTTTATTTGGCATAGTATTCATACAATAATAGTTTCCATAAAAGTATTTAAATGTCACTATAGAAAGAATTGTATGAATTAAATTTCATACACCCACATGTTAGGATGAAGTTTGTGAAACTAATATTGTAGGCCCATATATTTTCGAGGAAACTACCGAAATGGAAAATACTATTCAAACCCATCATAAATTAGATCAAATTTATAAAATGAGCTTCAATGATAATCAGTGGAATGATTTGTAATTTCAAGTGGGATATCACTTTCCTGAATGTATCTTCATGGAATAGTGTTATAAAATTTTGAAGGAAATGGAAATTGAGGACCACATACATTGGCCATTTTGGAATTCTAGAGGGAATCAAAGTTGAGGCCCATCATTTTGAAATGACACCTAACATTTATAAGGTATGAAATGTGTTCTATATCTCCATGTTATTGAAGTAAACACCTGACACAACACATGTACTCACTTATAAAGGAATAGAATTAGAATCTGACTTATCATACTGTGAAATGATTATCTAGATTCTAGACACTAAAGAACAGGTGTTGAGGAATCAGATTACTTTTTATGGAAAGGTACATTGGAAGAATAATAAAATAGAATTTGTGATGTATGATATTGAGGAGATTATTATGAAGAACATACCAAATCATTTTATGAGATGGTAATATGGAAACTTCTAGGACAAAATTTTTATAGGAGAGGAGAATATAACATCCTAAAACTCTATCAATGAAATTTCCCTATTATGTTTATTTTATATAGTATAGGGGACAAAACATCACATATTGAACATTATAAAAACATCATAAATAAATAATTAATGAAATATGTCGTATTTCTAGATGTTAAAGAACCTAAATTGGTTAAATAGTAACACGAACATAGGAATAGTAATAGAACCTTTATGAATAGTTAATTAGACTTGTGAATTGTAACATCACCCATGAATGTATAAATAAAATTTAGGAACCTTATGAAAGAATGTTTCATGTAATTATAAAAAATTATAAGTAAATGTATATTTTAAAATAGTTAAATTATATGTTCGTATTTTTGTAAGTCATTAATATTTAATTACAAATTTATAATTAATAAAATGGTTTAAAAGAAAATATATTCATATAAAATGTATTTATAAATGAAAAATATATTGGATTATGATTTTATGATAATTTAATGAGACCTCAGTAAATTTTTTGAATGTGTTATAAAATTAGTTATATATTAAAAATCTATATTTTTTAGTAAATGTTGATTTTAATTAAAAATTGAATTATAAATTTTTGAAAATTATTTTCATAAAATTTAGTAAATATTTTTATTCTAAAAATCAAAAAAAAAGGTTATTGTAATTGTATTTGTTTTTCTAAAATACATGAATTTTTGGTGAATAATAAAATATAATAATATAAAAAATTGATAAATACAAACTTTATTGATTTATAGGTGATATTTGGATTATGTATTCACCCTTGGTTCAAAAAAATGAACTTATTACTTTATTTAATCCAAAAATAAGAACTATTAGTTTTCTTGAGTAAAATAATAAAATGATGAATAAAATAATAAGAAATCACATCTCTTCTCCACTATAAATACCACCCATCACCATGACATCACCTCACACCTTCATAGCATTGATCCTTTTCAAATTTCTACCCAATAATTTTCCCAAAACTCACCCTCACTTCCATGATATCATGGTCTCATCAAAATAATATAAACATTCCACATAAGGAGGTTCTCAAGGAGGATTATTGAAGAGGTAAAATCCTTTCCCTTTTCCTTTTAATTTATTTTCAATTTGGTTTCTTTTATTATTATCTCCTCAAATACTTTGTAAAAATGAGAATGATAACTCCAGTATCATCTATATACTATAATAATAAAATGTTAATGTAATATCCTTACTCAAACGCCTTTCACACTCTCTTTTATTTTAAAAACGAAATCAGCATCCAAGAGGTGCTGATTTACAACATTCATAGACAATGAATTTTCGTTCTTCATTTTATCCTTCAGTTCTGGTTATAAAACCATTTTTATGGTTAACCAAGAATGTAATATGTTTTTTAAAACATTTTGTATGTTATATATGTTACATATTTCTATAATACTATATGATAACAAAATGAGATCATTATGATCAAAACCGGCATAATAATTTAAACGATTACCACTAAAAGAACTATGTAATGATGCATCTGCATACCATATATCAAAATATATATATAACCATTTACACTTATATATGTTCATTAATTTCATATAAATATAATTATATATAATTATACCCATTCCACATAAACTTCAACAACTCATAGACAAGTATATTGCTCGTGAAAACCTAGGTATCGAATGCACCCAAGCATTAAAATTAAAATCTATAACTCAAAAATAAAGCCTAAAATGATATTTATTTGAATATAATGAATATAATTCATTTATAAAAGGTTATAAATTAATTAATTAATGGATTCAATTTTATTATCTATTACATTAAAGGATAATACAGAACACATTGAGGCATAAGGTAAGGGTTTTCTACTCGAATGCCCATTTGCATTCAAGGTATTCTTTTTTACTCTATAAACCAATGTAATTATTCATTATTTTTATATACATATTATAAAACCAATGTATAACTTCAAAACTCTTGTTTCCATATTCTTTCAACTTTTTTTATAATAAATACATGTTTATTCATGTTTCTCTTTTCAATTCTTCACAACACACATTCATGATTAAAGGGTACGTCTCAATTTCTTACCCATTATCTAGTACCATCCACAATCTGGTTTAAGACACAATTATTTTTCCAAAATCACTAATTTTTGTCAGCAAGAATTATATTTTTTCTCTATGGTCTTTATTCATACAATTATGAAAAAAAATTATTTCTCCAAAAGAACTCTTCTTTGAAATGTTAAAGAGGTTTTTTTATCATGAATTCATCAATGATTTTATTATAGTATTTTAATTTATTTCATTACCTATAATGAATTTATTTATTTGATGAGATTTATATATTTTTATTTTCATCTTGAATATGTTATCAAATTTTTTATCACCATTTTTTATATTGATGTTCCATCTTTATACCATTCATAATGAAACTTAGATGTGTTAGTTATTATGATTACAGATTGGGATAAGTTATTTAAATATCATATGTTCATATAGTTTATGTTTAACCAAATTAATAAGGGGAATTAATTAGACATATCATGTGATAGGTTTGGTTGATTATATTCCCATGATTCATTTGTTGGTCTCATGATACAAAATAGAATAGGGTTCTGGAATAGGCCTTGCCATAACATTTTCATAAATCTTAGATGATCCCTAAACGGTATGTTTCAGATGTCTGACATTATGTATTCCTACATATTGATATAATAAATTGATAAAACATGTGTTATTTTACTATTTTAGTATCCATTACTAAAGTTTATTCTCTTATAATCAGTTATATGGCTTAATTTTCTCAGCATTCATTTCTGTCATATTATGCTCAAGTTTATTTTTGAAGGAATCTGTTTTTGTTATTCATCATACTTAATGTTTGTGTTTATGATAAAATATAATGTATTTCATACCCTTAATGAGAATCTGATCACACCCCATTCATATTTTTTATTTTTCCCATGGATGGAATGATGAATATTATGAACGGCCTGCTGTTATAATCTTGGAGTTATGGATGTTCAAAACGGAATATCTATATTGTTTTTCATTTCATGTTGTAATGTAACCATAATGTGTGTATATAGTTTTACAATGATGCTAAAATATTCAGTCCATTGGGTTGTGATTCCTTGTAATCTCACCAATTTTATAAATTAAGTCACCAACTCTGAACTACTGATGTCGGGGTTATTATAATATATTTTTCCATTTTTTATTATCTATTGTATATCATTGTACATACTAGTATCAATGAGTAAATAATCTCCTCATGGACACGCACTATACCCTCCATACTATTCATCATTCTCTAGAATTTGGGGGGATTTAACTAAGGTCATTTGTCCCACCATCATTGGGAAAAATTATTTGGGTTAGATAGGAGATTAGGAAATTTGAATTTAGAAATTTACCAGTTCTTGAACCTAGCTAACCCATGTGTAGGGGACACCCAAATAACCTACGATGAAAATTTTGATATTAATTATGCTATTTATGGTTGATATGACTTCACCTTTGGTTGAATCATTTATATTTTTACTATTATAGATATTTATATTGTTGAATTGATGATTTCTACCTTTTCAACAATTAAAATATTTAACTCCACTACATGCATCAAACAAGGTACTATTGGATTAAAATTTGATACATTATGCCATTATATATCTATATTATTTGTGAAATTTTTTTTCATGTGATTACTATTTTTATGTGTTCAACTAGGCCTCATATTTCATGTTTTATTATGAATATTGAAATGTTCCAACGTGACATGTAGATGCATGATGAGAATTTGGTTAAGTGGATAACAAATTTAAATTTATAGGGTGTATGTTACCTCATAAATTGAAATTTTGTTCCACCTAATTAAATATATTAAAATATGATTAAAGAAATGGATAAATAAAATTAATGAAAAATTTTAAAATGAAATCCCACCATATATAATTGTGTGAGAATTTCACAATGAATTTTCCTAGGAAATGGGTTATATGACAAGTCTCTTGTGATCCTTCTACATTATTACCTACTTATCTAGACCTAGATCTTTGTACATGATGTTAGTGGTGTTATTCATATATAGAATAAATTAACATGTCTACTTTATTTCATTTCATTTTTTTTTCAAGTTTCATGGAGGACTTGCACCTACCCTAACTTACTATTTTATTATCTTCCTTCCCTAAATGTTATAATTTATTCTGAGGTGAAAAATTAGAAATCCTAGACTTATTCAATCACAAAAGACTTGTGTTGTTGGCCAAGAGAGTGTCAATGGGAACACTGTAGAGTTAGAGGATCAAATACACTCGTTATGCCTTATATATTTCCTCCCGATGCACCTCCTAATCATCATCTACTAGGCACCAATTCTCAGTTAAGGGGTAGTGGTCTTTGGTTTATGTTGTCTATTCACAGTGCTCCCAGTCCTACACTATGTAAGGTAGAGCATACATGAGACTTTAAAGAGCATCATCTTCCCTTTTTATCAAGGGATGGAGGTCCTATTGCTTCAGAGTTGTTGGTAGAATCTACGATATACATCTTCAAAAATTTTGACACACCATCAGAGAAGATAGATAAAATTTATAATTAAATGTTATGTTACTCTGCCAAACGTCGGTGGGACATATTTTTGAAGTCTTATTGTTACCCTAGTATGGTTTTTGTAGACCTGGAGAATAATTTCTATGATCATTTGTTTCTATGAACTCTAAGAGTGGATTGTGGCAAGGATTTAATGCATCTCCCACCAGGAACTATGATTGTGCATGAGTATTCTATATGTTTTACTGAGCTTTAGTTATTTGCTACATCTATGATCAGTGATGAATTGATTATTGTGATTCATTTTGAGGATTTTCTTAGGCATCTTTCCTCCTCAATGGTCAATGTATTCCATTTGACTACAATTATAGGTATAGGGAGGCATGCTTTAATTATAGAGTGGAATCATAGAGATGCTAGAAATCTGAGCCATAGAAATTATGTTTTGTGTCATGGAAATGGTTCTTATATTTGTAGGATGTGCTTATTTGAGGTTTCAAGAAAGGGTGGTGTCATCTAGGTGACATGTACTGATAGATCCATAGTGTGTCAGTAGTGTGACATGATAGGGAATATAAAGCCCTAGTGCATGAGGAACCCAATGGAATGTCGACTTTGCGGTAGGATGTGTCATCTTTAGTTCTTATTCCAATATTTTCTTCTAGAATATTTTTGTATGGTATCCTTACTCGAACCACTACTATGTATAGGATTTTTTACTCTACATCAGAATAAGATTTTTTGTATACTAGTCTATCATGACAAGGTGAAAATGGTCATGGCCAAGGTAGTGTGGCTTTAGAATATCAATTTTAATAGAGTGGATTTTCTAAATCTAGTTATGCAGAATCTCAAGGATATGGTTGAGGCTATATGTATGTAGTGAATCCAGTTATAGAGAATCAAATTAGAGATCCATCTACATTTATAAGTATTATTTTATTATCCTCTACATTAGTTTCATCCCTTGTTGATAAAAATACATCACACACTTTTATATTTATTGTTGTTGTGGAAGGTAATTGCCTTGAAATCGAGTAATAATATGGAATCATGTCTCTCAATTCTCTGTTAGGGGTCAGAATAGAGGAACAGACCAGTTCTAAGAGTGCCTCCTTGAGATAGTTAGCTATATTTTCTTCTGGAATTTCTCTTTCCTTGAGAGGACTGGGTTTTCCTTCATTTTTAGTGTAGGATGGATCATGCCTTATCATTAACGTGTGGGTTGGTATCATTTATGAATTTCCTTTAGATCACATATGGGTATCATGTACATAGTAATGGGAGAATTGGATATCTAGCTAGATTGAGCTAGACCCATGCGTACTGGGATGGATAGGGTTAAAAATCTATTAGAGAGTCTCTTTATATGTGATCAAGGAATGAATTTAGAATAATTTATACCTTTGTTGGATCAGTTTAAGGATGTATTCATGGAAAATTTCATTATCTTACCTCTAGTGAGATTGGTCGAGTTCACTATAAAGCAAGTTCCAAGTGTAGCCCCAGTATCCATTCCACCTTATTAGATGGAACTTAAAGAGCTCCATAACTCAAAAAAAGTGTGAAAACATTTGGGATAAGGGTTTTATAAGACCTAACACATCACAATGGGGTTCTCCTATCCTCTTTTGAAATATGGAGGACAGTACCCATGAATGTTTCATTGATTATATATAGTTGAACAATATGGTAAATTATCGTTAATTTTTTCCTCACATAGACAACCTCTCTGACCAACTCGATGGAGAAACCATTTTCTCTAAGATTGATTTCGGGTCAAGATATCATCTTGTGGATGTAATAAAATCAGATAATCTGTGTATAATGGTATAGAGAAGGTAAGGATTTTACGTTTACTTGGTTATGTTGTTCTGTCAGATGAATATGCATTACCATACTTATGGTTCTGATGAATCATCTTTTCAACCTATGTCTTGATTCCTTCATGGTAGTCTTGATAGATGACATATTCGTGTACTCACACTCCATAGAGGACAATGATACCCATGTTAATATCATGTTGTGTACAATGAGTGAGCATTAGATATATATAATGCTCAATAAAAGCCACTTTTGGATCAATAGGGCTCACAGAACAGGTCATATCATATATGAGGCTGAAGTTTCAGTGTACATAGAGATGGGGAGCACTGTGGTTTCCTAGGACCATCATATGTATTTTTTTATATATATTCAACTTTTTAGGGCTCATTGGCTATTACAGATTATTCAGTAAATAATTATGTCACAAAGAAGTGCCTATAATGTATTTGATTATGATGGATATGAAATTCCTATGGTCTGAATATTTTGATAATGTATTCCAAGAGTTAAAGGGTTGACTCATATCATCTCCAATTCTAATTCATCTAGGTCTATGTAGAATTTATACTATCTACTAAGATGTTTCTGGAATCGGTATGGGTGCAGCTTTGTATCATGGTGATAGAGTCATAGAAAATGGATCCCACCAACAAATGAATCATGAGTGGAAACTTCTTAAATACAACCTTATGCTATGATATGTGGTTAATTATCTTAAAATTTAGAGACACATTCTAATTAGTTAGAGGGTATTTCTTTTAATGGATTATAAAATCATAAAACATACCTTCGCATAAAAAAATTTGAATCTGCAGTAGTTCATGTAACTTCAATACCTATATTCATTAGATTTTGTGATTGCTTACAGAGCTAGTATGATAAATGTCATAGCTGATACCCTATGTAAAAAAATTCAGATGAAAACATTATAGGAATCTAGAAGTGAGAAAAAGATAAAATATTTTTTTTATGATATGTATTTTCTAGTTTAGAAAAAATAATGGAAACATGTAATATAATCTTTGTTAGTGAAATACTCTCTTTTGGAGCAAGTGTAAATGCAGGAGTTGTTTGATTAGGGGGGATTCATTTTGAGGGAGAGATATTCCAGAGAGAACCCACCTCTTATTTGGGTTATTGATAGAGGAGAGACCTTGCCATACCATGGGCTGGTTTAGATTACTTCTAATATACGGTATGAGATGATGATGCAATCTCATGCCTTCTTTGGGGAAGTTCATCCTAGGTTTACCATGATGTATAGAAACATGCATAGTCGGTACTGTTGGCCAGGTATGAAGAGGTAGACAAAAGGATTTATCACTCAGTGCTCCACCTATTAACAGGTTAATGATGTGCACAAGTGACCTGATGAACATCTGTATCCACTATTCATTCCTCGGTGTATATGTAATGACATCACCATGGATTTAGTGATAGGCTTTCTAGGAGATTTTTGAGGTAACGATGCATTATATGTTATCATCAATTGTTAACCAATGTCATAAACCTCCTACTGATCTAGTATTCCTTATCCATTAATGAGTTAGGAAGGATTTACATCTAGTATATAGTCAAACATAATAGCATACCTCATTCTACCATTTCAGATCGAGATATAAATTTCTCATCATGGTTCTTGAAATGGGTACATAAGGAACACAGTTCACCGGTGCACATTAGTACTACAAATCACTCATAGTCTGATTGTAATTCCATACAGACTATTCTACTATTAGAGGATATGCTTAGGACCTTTATCAAAGTTTTTGGAGGTTCATGGGTAAAGAATATTCCTATGGTTTAGTTTTCCTATATTATAATATTTCTTGAAATAGTTTAATTGGATCCGTATGAGGCCATCTACAGTACAATGTTATGTACACCATTTTTCTGGTTTAATATGGTTGAGGCATCTCTACTGGGTACTTATCTCATTCAAGATATTTTAGAAATAAATTAGTAGATTCAGAGCATATGGAATCACCTCGGTCGAAGTATAAATCCTATACCATTCGTTGTTGTGGACCTCTTGTGTTTTAGGAGGGGCATGAAGTCTTTTGTGTGTATTGGCCAGGTTGGGTCATAAACAAATCAAGAGATACGGAATGTTGTTAGGTTATTATGTAGGGTATTTCAAGAAAGTAATGAGATTTGGGTTGGTAGCCTAACTTTTGTTGTTTCCTCAGTGGTATCGGGCCATTCATAACATATTCCATGTATCTTGTCATTGGTAGTATCATCTAGAAAAATCTCAATTGATTGACCCAGAAAATATCAAACTATAAGAAAATTTTTCCTTTGAGGAGAATCTGATTCATATAATATATTAGAGCATGATGTTTTTTTTAGATAGGTTAGATCCATTGGATTGAGTGCTATGAACTCATAGATGTGTTTAAGATGAGACCTAGGAGTTAGAGGTTGATGTACGAGCATAATTGCTGAAAATTTTCTCGGAAGAAATTCTTCCACCCTTAGAAGGGAAACTCAAGGAAGAGTTTCCTTAAGTAGAGGAGGTTGTAACATCTCAGCATTATCCAATGGTAAGAAGTGTGAAATTTATTCTTTTATTCCCTTAAATGAACCTTAATTTGATTCCTAATAGGTTAATAGAGGTCCTCGGTGCGCTTAAGTCTCATTTTAATCCCAATGCACAAAAAATAGAGAAAATTGGATGTGTCACAGGGTTTGTCTAAACATTTTCGCCCATGTTACATGGAAATGACCCTTGTTTCATGATTTTGACAATGGTAAATCACATGGTTTTTCATGGTCATTCAAACCATGTGCTTTTCATATGTGGTATTCCCAGTGAAGCATATCTTTGCGCATTGTATGGCCAAATTCTGTGGTTGAATCCTTGTATAGTGAAAATGGGGGAGATTCCTAATTTTCCCTTGATTTAATGTTTTTACTCTATTTAATTTCACTTCTCCTTTTCCTAGTGGTTGTCTCCACTTCTAAGGTGCTGGAACCTCCTCTCCTCTTACTCATGGGGTTTTAAAATTTCTCATTCACTTATTCTATGATTCCTCCATCGATAGAATCTATAAACTCATCACAGTAAGCTCGATAATACACACTCATTGATTTCTAATTTTATCCAATATATATTGTGCTATTTTGATGTGATTTATTTTCCCCATTTTGGGGGTTATGATAAATATTCCAGTTTCTTCCATTTTATGAATAATCAAATCATGTTATCAGACATGTGAAATATTATGACTTACAGGTAGGGTGTCTAGCCACATTCTCATTTTATTCACCACTTTTTTATATCACTTTATTGTTCCACTACCCAAATCCTTCCTATGAAGCAACATTCTGGAACCCATTAATAAGGTGTTTTATTTTTATTTGTCCACCCCTTAAGGTATTCCATCTTAAATGGCCCAAAATTTTTATTTCATTCAGCTCTTTTTTCACCATGGTTGTGTGAGTGGAACATTGGATTATTGTTTTAAATTTATGATATAATTTAAGATGGGTGTTGAACCATGAATTGGATATATTGAAATGTATAATGATTAAATAATTGTTTTTTATACCATTGTGTAATACCATATTCTATTTTACATGTTTCTTTATAGTTTATTTGATTATAGACGATGCATAAGCTTAATTCCGCATGTCATGCCAAGTGATTATTACATTGAACGCCTTTCATAATTCATTATTCATTCCACAATACGTTATTCCAATATTTATCTACCCATTCCCTTTTAAAAAAATTTATAATTTTTTATTATGAATGGATTTAATTTGATTTCAAAGCCTTTCGATGATAAATAAGATTGGACATTGGAATTTCATTGATGAAAAGTGTTTGGTAACATGTTAATGAATATTACTTAATATTGATACAATTTTTAGTGTATTAAATTAGACTTGAATCCATAGTAATATTTATTTCTTTTGATATTGAAATATGCCTCATTCCATTCATACAATAACTTAATGCTTATGTCTTGAAATGTGATTTTTTCTATTATTGTTTTTCTTATATTAGATTGCTTGATTGAAATTGTAAGCATGTGGTATCGAGATGAATAATTATTTCCATGTTATTATATAAGTATTCCATGATTTGTGTCATGCCTTGTTTGATATGGTTCACTTGATATGGTCTAGGAGAGAACATGGGTTATTTATTAAGCATTCGTGGGTGGAAGTGCCATGCTTGTTTTAATACAAAACAAAGAACTATGGGTGATTATTTGGCATTCTAGATATTGGATGCCCAGGGGTTTCTTATACTCCTGAATGATACTAGTTACCTAGGGATGAAAACATGGATGGAACTGATGCTAAGATGGTTATGACATGGTATGGGTGATACTCGGTCCCCTATATTAGATACCTATGATGAACTAAGTATCACCACGCTTCGATTGATACAATGGGATCTATATGGATTTCCATGGATAGAATTGATGGTATTGGATTATATTGGATGTACTATAGTGATCCTTGAGATTCTTTTTAGATAGCCTTGGATGGGCTCAGACTCCACCTAGATTGGGTGATTGTTTGTTTATTTGATATGCATCCTTTATTATTATAATGATCTTTCCTATGAATATGTAATGCTTCTCCCTTATCTCAATAGAACATTAGAATGATGAAATGTAAACTAGACCCCAATCCAAAGCACAAGATAGGGGGAATTAATTTCTTGAGATTACTTGGTTACTTTGGGCCATTCTATATGTACTATACGTGCACATGTAATTAATTCAGACTTCTGAAAAAGTTCAAAGAATGTGGTAAGGGATGAAATTCCATTTAGGAAATTTGACCAAGACACAATTGTTTTATTTATTTACTTATTTTCATTTAATATATCTGGAACATTTTCTATTATTTGGAGTAAGAAATGGAAAGGTTTTGACACTGTGGGTGTCTGCCTACTATTATTTATAACTCATACCAAACTCAGGGACCATTTTGTACATGAGTTGACTTTTAGATCACATGTATGGATAATGGAATGTGTTCTGCTTCTGGTGCTTCATTTATTTTCTATTTTGGATGGTGTTTTCGGTGTAGACAACTTAGCCTATTCTTATGATGTGTGTAGTAGATAGAGTTCCCATTTTGTAGTTTTATAATGAATGTATTATATTCTTTCTCCGCTCCCCCTACATTATATGTTTTCTGTAAACTCGTGTCATGTAATGATTATTAATTTATCGACTATTGATATTTTACAACATCCAATTGTTTAGTTATATTGTTATGTTTATTCTTTTACTTATTCTATTATCTTCATGTATATATATGTTTCCCCTATTTATTATTTATTTTTTAAAACTCTACATAACATGATCAATGTGTTAAATGTCTCCCCACATACACACCTTATGGACTCGCTTCTAGTCACCATTTTCTAGAATTTAGGGGGATGCAGTTGAGGAAATGTGGCTGATTGTCTCAGGGCACAGATCAGTGGAACTCAAGGCATGACACATCAATGGGAATCAATGTCTATAATAAGTTAAAAAATCCAAGTATATGATGGAATGAAATGAGAATATGTTCCCTCATCCTCATGATCATTGTTTTGAAAACAAATTGTACCATCTCGATGTGGCTGTGAATTTCTTGGTGATTGACTGACCACTCAGACTCACACCTACAAGAATTATGATCCCATATCATCCATTGAATATTTGTGTTCGGTCACACTAAAAACACTTGATGATTTCTATGGAGGGAAAATATATAAAACTTCCTTGATGATTATTATTTCATATAGCACATTCAGTATACCAAGATACGTACTCATGTTAAGTTGATGTTAATAATTTACCCATGTTTTCTTCTAAATATCAAAATCCCCATTCATTTCATACTTGTGATGATGATTATGAAAAATATAAATTATAGGGATGAGATATTCATTATTATTGTTTAATATTATAACAATGTCTCTTGAATTATATTATCGAACAAAAATAAGTGAATATCAGTGCAAAGAAGTATCATCAACTTACATTTATTAGTGATTCAATGGATCTTGAAAGAGTGCGAAGAAACATATAAATGTAAATTTACATTCAGATCTATTTTTTATGAACTAAATTAATTTTAATTAGATCATTCCTGATATGTCTACACATCATCTGGGATATCTAACGGTTCACTATGGCTAGAAATAGTAACTGAGGAAAATTATTCCCACCCATAATGAAAGGTAGTGGCTAATGTAGATAAATTGATCAATGAATTATTTTAGAGATGACCAATACCTATAATTGTAAGTCTACATTATCCTATTAAAAATAAATAATTGAAAAATTAGATTTCAAATATATTTAAGAGATTCTAACAAATATTTATTAAAAATTGATTCCCAGATTCAACATAAAATTTTTTGATGAGAGAAATCTATTCTTCCAAGATCATTTCATAATGGATTGATACTCTAGAAATTATAATATCTAGATGCTCCATAATGATGAAGAGGCCACTACTGTCAAATAAATCCAAGGAGTCCAATAATACCAAGTATGTAAACTATGTCTTATTGTACATTGTTTCCACAAAACTATACTATATGCATCTTATCTTTAAATGAAATATATTTTAGACCATTGAGTGTTATTTAAATGACATGGTTGTCTGATCCCAAAAATGTTGTGATCACTTAGAAAACACATTGATAGTATTTATCAAAAAATAGCAACACAACATAAATATGAACTACTAAAAGTTTACTTATTTATTGTTCTGAGGTAAATTTATGTGATTCATAGTACACTAGTATGGCATTGATATAGACCGTTAATAGTTAATGGATATATTTGATATTATCCCACATTGAAACCTCAAATGCAAGTTGGAATATAGGGATGTATTACCAAAATTAATCACATCATAAAAAACCTCACTCATTAATTATTATTATTTATAAATCAAATGAGGAAATGGGTTACATTCTAGTGGGATATGAATTATAAAAATCCTTTTAAGGATCTAATTAAATATATCTAAAACACAATGATATTGAAACATCGAGTAGCATGGAATCCAATTGTCTTCTATGTGTAAACCCTAGACTGGTCATATGGTAGAACCCTCACTGAAAACTATTTTATGCGAAAAGATATTAGTCATTTTCATTTCTGAAGGAAAATCATTGATGTCGAGATCAAATATTATGAAATTAAGAATAAATATAACACATTGATATTTGTGGTATATAAACTGTGATTACACCAAAAACATCATGATTACAAATTGATCTCATAGATTGATGCTTTAAAATACATCCTAAAAAATCCCATGTCGACTACATATTTGGAATGATTAGTGGTAATTCTGAAATACTTGGAATTCAAGTATGTGTCACAAATGGGAGTTAAAGGATTAACATTATAGGATTTATTATCTATGCATCCAATAAAATAAATTTTACCAGTAAGCATAAAGATCATCGATAATGATATTTTTTTTATTTGATGGAATCCTTATATAGTATATATATATTATGATGTTTCTCCTAGAATCCTACTGAAATTAATAATGGGAAACCTAAAACTCAATCAAGTTGGATTATGGATTGTCTTTTCTTCTATTACTAAATTAGTTCTGCCATACTATTTCCTACTATATGATTGTTTCACCAACAATGAGGAAGAATACTAATCCTTCATCATAGGCTTAGGGATAGAACTATAGATATAATTGGATTGCCTAAATTTCAAAGGTGACATTTAGATATTAATTAAGAAAATCAATGGAGAATATATCATTATGAATGAGAAACTGATAACATAAAAAATTTTTTCAAAATGATTGATGGTATAGGCCCCCTCAATCCAATGATTACTATACTTCAATATTACTAGAACTCATGCACAACTGATGTGGATAATGTGTTCAGTACCTTATCTGACCTAGGAGATGAGTAAATGGTCAATGGTATTTAACACCATAGAGTGGTACCTCCATTCCTCCCACATATTATAGACTAGATTGATGAAATTAACACTTATCTTGACTATGGTTACACCATATCCCTACAAACCTATCCCTAGGCTAAATGGATGTTACTAAGAGTATAATTCCACCAAAAAAGAGTCCTTCTAACAGATCCATCAATGAATGAAAATATCCAATATTGATTGGAGAATTCCATTCTACATTTTGGAATAAATTATTAGAATATCATCTATAATTTTGGATTTGATGCATACATTCTTAGATTCAATGAAAGTTTTGATATTCAACCCATCTTGACATAATTTCATTATAGCACTCATGGTTCTCATTATGTGGGAAACAAAGTCTCTTATAAAATAATAAAACTTTGGTATTTCTATAAATAGATCATATAGGACAACGTACAATTTATAACACTCTATGATTTTGTGGAATTTTTTTAATTTACATAATCTTATCAATATTTTAAATTTCACACAATACGGACTGTAGATCTATTATAATAAATAACCAAGTTGTTTTTTAATTTTATTTAACACCTAGTTGATATTTTTCTACGAAAATCACTTAAACTCTCTCGAGTTACACATAACACTATGTTTGTCTTGTTTTTTATACAATTATAAGATCCCTTGATAACTTGCATGACATAGAAGACCTAGTTTTACAAAACTACAAAATACTATTAAAATATTATTATAGTTTTCATCTAAGAATTGAATTGTAGATTATGAATAAGATTAATTAAATTTAGAATATATGGTTTAAACATGCATATAAGAATAATTATATGCTGACCAATTAAATAGAAATTAAAAATAAACCGTTTTGGAAATATTGGAAATCTTTTTCTAGAAAACTATATTTATGAAATAAACAAGTGTTATCTAAAAAAATCATTAAAAACTATTAATAAATTATTTTAAGGACATATATATATATATATCAATTAAAATATTTAATATTACTATTACGTGTTTTCTATAAAGGAGATAATAATTTATCCAATTTTAGTAACTAAAAGACGTATTTTTCAAAAAGGTAATATTTCCTCCACTTAATGGTGAACCAATATTAAATTTAATTTAAGAAACATTTATATATTCTATATGAAAAAATAAACATTATTTTTTATGTGGAATATATCAATTCAATTGGGGTGGATTTTTGGTATCTTTTTATGAAATTTCATTTCTTTATGAATAATGAAAAACACTTAATTTTATTTGAAAACAACATTTTCATCTAAATGATATATATAGTCATATCATTTTTTATATTTATTATAAAGTATATTCAGATCAATATTATATATATTAATCCATTTTAGGTCAATTGAATAAATTTATCATTGATATTTGATAGAAAATATTTCAATATTATGAACTTTTTTCTTTAAAACATACTGTTACATCCCATTCAAGGAATTATTCTTTAATTAGTTCATTAAAACTATGGGTTTATTATTTGGATATATGGACTCCACATTTTTAATAATCATAACTTATAATATAACTTTTTCTAAAAATAGTTATTTTACCAATAATATTAGGGAATGGTTTAAAAATCATTACAATGATTATATTAAAAATGAGTTTACTTAATAGTTAAATATTAACATAAAGGTAAAGATACCCTATAAACATGTCCAAAATATTTTGGATAGAGATATTTATACCATATTGTCCCTTATAAATAAAATATACATTAATTTAAGGATCATGATATTTGGGATACTTCTGAATTGTTTTTCCCTTTTTATATTTATTGGAATGAAACTCCCCTCCACTATAAATGGGTTGCCACCCCCTCACATCATCACACCTCCCAGGCATTTTGGCTCATCTAAACCTACCCAAATGAGTCCTAAAAATCCATCCTCTTATTATAGAAGCCTCATTTTGGGTAGAAATAAAACCAAGTATGTCCTTTTGTGCTTTCCAATAGGTATTATCCATGTAATAGGAGGTTTTGAACATGAATGATGAAAGTCAATATTTAAGTGAAGGGTTTTCTTCTCTCACTATTATTTATAAGAGATATATTTCATATTCACTAGTTATTCATGTTTTTTAGTCTATATTCTTCCATATGAAATATAATATACTTAATTTTCCTTATTTCAAAATAATCAAAGTTTCAATTGATTTTATTTATTCATGTAGATCACTATTCAAAAATTATACAAGTAATAAGGGGATTTCAAGTCTCTCTTTTATATCAATGATACATACACCTTATTCCCCAATCCATTATTTGGTGGGGTGTATATACCAAAACTGAATGTATTATAAGGTTATTTTCCTTTTGTTAACGGGTATTTACATATACATTTTATTAAATTTTATTTCATTGGGTTTTTGGTTCAAAAGTTATCGAATTTTTATAGTAAATTCATTTCCTTTTTACACTATTGAGACATAAGCCATGTTATGGACCATTATTCTTATAAAAGTTTTATATAATAGAATTTGAAATTTTCTATAATTATTATATTTAATTTCTTGATTTGTTAAGATTTATTTAATGTTATTATTTCATGGGGATTTGAATCAGTGTAAAAAAAGTGGATTCATTTTATTTCTACAGACTCATAATTTATCGAGATTGTTTATGATTATGCTATCTTTGATGAAATATTATGATCCATAACTAAAAATATCCCATTAAGTTTCATCTAATTTAGAAATTTTTGATATCTTCCTTTAATGGGGTGATTTCACACTTTTTGGTATTTAAAAAAATTAAAAAAAATTATGAAAATCTGAATTTATTTCTCTCTTTGGTAAGAAATATGTTTTGCTCCAAAATAGTTTTTTTAATGTTTCCAATTTTATTAATTGTTATTTTATACTCATTTTTAAGGAACATGATTTTTAAAATATTTTATGTCGTAAAAATGGTGATTTTCAATGAAATTTTATTTTCCAAAAAAACTATTATAGGAAAACATTCAAAATCCTCTTCTATCTAAGATGAAATCTTTGGACATAGTTTATGATTTACTAGGAAGTTGATTCAAGGTTTCCATTACTATTATTTCTCTAAATTTTTGAAGTTTTTATAGAATAATGTTTATTAACCCTATTTAACATTCATGGTTAATACCATGGTAAATTCTTAAAAAACTATCTTCTATTCATGGGTCATTCTATGGTGAAATGACTATGAAACCCATCACTTTGGAAGATGGTATAATATGATGAAATGATTAAGATACCTAATTAGTTTCATGGGTTATGATATGATGATTATGTAACACCTCCCTTTTTATGGGTTATTATATGATGAATGTTTTTGTAACACCCCAAACTTCTACGGTATGCTTCTCTTTGAATAATACAGTAGCGTGTGTTGTACGCAACTTCGAGTTCTAACACACACCACGACCAATCAAAGTAGCCGTTATGAATAGTAATACCCACTTTTTGAAGTTTTATAAATTTTATCTCTCAAAATTGAATTCATTTTTGGATTAAAAATATTGAAATTATCCTAGGGTGAAATTTTGGTACTTTTCTGATAACTCTCATATTTTTTTGAATAGTGAAAATTACTAAATTTTAATTAAAAAAAATTTTTTTAATAGAAATAATTAATAGTGATAAATTATGCATTTGAGTGGTTTTAAAGTATATCTAGAATATATTTTTACCAATTAATACAATTTTGGTCATTGGACATAATTTCACAATTAAACCGGACATAAACAAGTATCAATCTTTTGATATTTATGATATCTTAAAAACACGATTTTTGTTTTGACAGTGGGAATTAATATTAAATCAATTTATTCCACTTATGTGTTTTTAATTTGGAAAAATGGATTCCATATTTGGAATCATAATTTCCAAATTGTGTAAATAGGTAACTTTTATTTTTAGACATTTTGAATACTTACTTCGGTAAATATTTTATTTACTATGGTCAAAGGGTAAATCGGGAAAATAAGGGATACAAATTATTATTATAATAATATTAAATTACCCTAAAACGTTTCCTAACATTATTTTTGGATAAATTTTCGACTATGGTAATATTTGGGTCTATTTTGGGACCCCCTGGAGCCACTTGTAAGTGATAGGGACACTTTATTTTAATTTAGTTAAAATAAATACAAAAATTACATAAGCATATATATTTTAGAAAAACACTTTTTACATAGGGTTATATATTTTGGATTTTAAACTATAAAGATTAATAAGAAAGCTAAAACAATTTCCTACGTAATGTTATTTTATTTATAATTTTTCAAAATTATATAATTTAATTTATTTATGACACAATGGTGATGTAGTAATTACTTAATTAATGAAAAATTAGAATAATTGATATTATAAATACCCAAATAAATGTAATTTGAGTCTTTATATAAATACAAATAATTTTCTAGGATAATATGAAAATTTAGTCTTGATTTAATTAATGTTGATCGAAGTAATCATTATTTAATGATTTTTAAAAAATTAATTATTGAATAGTGTCAAAATTGACAAAAAAGAGTTTTTAAAACAAATATTAGATTATTAATTGATATTAAATTCCTAAAAATATAATGTTAGTCCAAGGGACTTATATCATGATAGGTGTTTCATTAATGGACCACTTGGGGGTCTCTTGGAGGTATATAGTATGTTTATTAACTATATAATATAAAAATACAAAGTGGCATGGTAAGTGTCAAACTAATTAACGAAGAAATAAAACTAAAATATAAGGTTAATATAATAACCCAAACCTATCTAAATTCTATTGGTTGAGTGGTTTTTTACCCCTAACCACCCTGAACTTTAAATAAAACACTTTGCAACCATTATAAACCGAATATTAATTTATAATAAAATAATATTTCTAGATTTTCCTAAAGGCCCCCCCCCCCCCCTTATAAAAGGACACCACTTCTAACCAATTCCTCACACCTCTCAAGACTTTTGGCTCATCCAACCTCTACCCAATTAAGCTCCCTACATCCCTCTCCTAATATTAGAAGCCCTACTTGAGGAAGATGGCACTTCAAGATTCCTTTTTGGTTCAAACCAAAGGGAGTTACCCAAATTAAAGGTAACGATTTCTCTTAGCTTCTTTTCTTTTATTTTACTTCTCCAACCCCTAAATTCTTCTTATTCATTTATTTTGTAACAAAACCATTATCCTAAATATACTAGGATATTTTTATTATAAGTATTATAACTACACTTACACACACAACCATCTAATGGGTGAAGAACATAATTTTTTTGTGGATGGCAACCAAACGCCTCACGAAGCGATGATTGTTCAATTATCTCCTACCACCTCTCATGCTGTCCATTATGATGGAAATATATGTAAATATTATATTTATGATATTTAATTTATAAATAATCTTCTATAATTCCATTTTATATCATACTATTATTCGTTTCATGTTGTATATATATTTGATAATATCATTCGAGGAAGTGCGGACTACCACCCCCTCAAAGTGATATGACTCTTTCATACCATACATGGAAAATTCAAATGATGGTGTTAATGAACTTAAGTCACACATAAAAGATATTATATTATACTGGAATAATCATATAGCTAAGTATCATTTGGTTTTGATTTCTTTTAAAATGAAAAATGAAATGGAAGTAGCGTTCGTGCGTACGTACGGATTACCGTCTACACGAACACGATGAGATTCATTTCTCCATAATATCCATTCAAAAATAATTATCATTTGATGATTAAAATTAATGTTTAAGGACTTGATATAATTCTGGATATGATTAAGATACAACCTATCCATAACAAAAATGACTTACGTAACAAAGAATATAAAGGAAAACGAATCAGTTAACACCCAAAACGACGATAATACTAAAATATTATTAACAAAGCAATATTAAAAGATCATATATGATATAATATTTATGTATATGATTCTTGTGTAATTTAATAAAAATGATTTAACTATTATACATGATGTTAACCTACCCTCGACCAAAGAAAAGTACAAGTTAAGGGGTTTTCATCTCACTCCTTATTCCCGTGAGATTCATTCCATATTGCCACTATTACCTTTTTGTAGTGTATGTACTGACCATAATTGTATTATTTATGTAATACACTTTAATTTATGTGTATTTACATATTTATTGTATGATTCCTCTGTGATGGGGTGTATGTTTCCTAAGTTTCCAAATTGGTATGGGTTAATTTAACAATCTCATTATTATCAGAGGTTGTTTTGCATAAGTATCTAATGGGACATATTTATTTTACATGTTCATGTTTTATGAAAGAGTTTTCAAAAGGATTGTTTTAAGGGAATTTTTACTAAAACAACATTTCAAATGTTTTAAATATTTTTTCTTCTAAATCTTTCTCATTAATTTTCATGTCTTCAAAATAATTTTTAAGCATTTATTTATATTGACATGAATGTTTTTAAAATGTTAATTCCTTTCAAAAGTTTCAAAGTGGTATAGGACACTTTGATTCAAAAATTTCATTAAATGAATTCTTTTCCAAATTTTGTGACTTTTAAATGTTTTCATGAATAGGGGTATTTCTATCAAATAGTTTTACAAATAATTTCCATATATGTCAAGTCCTTTAATGGGTTTTAAACTTGATTTGAAGTTGATTTATTATGTAACAAATCATCCATATTGTATTTATGGTTTTTTGATATGTTTGATTATGGATGAGTTATTAATATGGAATTAATGGTTTATGATTAAAGTTTTTAAATTTAGTATGTTAGTTTTAATATGAAGTTTTATGTTATATTTGATCATCTGATTAAGATGAATGTGTTGGACTTATATGTTTTGGGTTGGGGACCGGTAAAAGTATGCCCTCCGGGTTGGTGTCTTGTTACAGCAGACCCTCCGGGTTGGTGTCCGGTTATTATAGGCACTCCGGGTTGGTGTGTGGTTATTAGAGTCACTCTGGGTTGGTGTCCGGTTGATAGAGGCACTCCGTGTTGGTGTCCGGTTCTTAGTGGCACTCCGGGTTGGTTTCCAGTTATTAGAGGCACTCCGGGATGGAGTCCGGTTACAAAGGGTCTCCGGGTTGGGTTCCGGTTACAGTTATCCCTTATGTCTTGGCACGAGGCCTTAACATAGAAATTAAAGTTTGGCATTATGCATTCCATCATTATGAAAGTGGTTATTGATATTGCATGTGATTATTCGACTAGTAGAATATACATGCGAGTAAGTAAATGGAATTATTTTATTTTTTTACATTTTCCATATTATGATGAAGTTCATGTTTAAAAGGATTTTGTTTTAGTTATACATTCCCTTAAATTTTTATGTTTATTTATGAAATTTTCCACTATATTGATTTCCCTTACTGAGCGTTTGAGCTCACCCTTTCTATGTTTTATTTTTCCCAGGATTCTAAGAAGTGTATTGTGATTGATATGCAGGGTTAAACCAAAGGCATAATGGCGTTCATAAAGATTATTTATGTTGTTTTGTATGTCTTAAAGTGAAATTTAACATTCATTTATGTAATATATTTTCCAAGACTGATAAACTGATCGGTCCTTCAAGACTTGATTCCTTGTAATCTTGCCAATGTTTTAAAATAATGCACCGACTCTGGGTAACTAGGGTCGGGGAATTACAGTTGGTATTAGTGGAAGATTGACAATAACCTTGGATGCTAGATTTAGATAAACTCTGATTAGATCACATAGCCCTAAGATAGACATTGAGGATTAGTAGAGGAGATCTTCCTTGAATTTTGATATTGTAGATATTTTTTGTGTTTTTCAAGAAATACATCCCTGTCTAGATACGAGCAGGTAGTGGCGGCTCTGGCACAGATGTACCTAGGGGTAAAACCCGAAAACACCGCATTGAGATAGACTCGAACTGGAACTGGTACACGACAATGGTCCTTGCTGCACTCTTGGTTACAACACTCCCAGGGAATATGCTTAGGATAATTATCATTTTCTTTACAAACAATTATAAAGGGCTTATGAGTATATACTTCTCAAAGAAGACATTTTTATGATTATGGATTATATCCATAAACTGTTTAATTTATTTTAAGTTTTTTACAAGTTTGGGATTAGGTATTGTTATTCATAAACTAAGCTAGTTTATGCCATGGTTTAGAAATGGTTCCCAGTAGAAGGAATGAGAACTCCAGCAATACGCATGATCCAAAGTGTAAGAAAGATCATGTATTTCATGGTCTTAAGCTAGAATTTAGAAGGGAAATAGTCTCCCACATATTATCATCATATGAAGAAATAGTATCATGTGTTGATAAGATAAGTAAAGAATTCTCGGAGTCCTATGGCTTTGAAGGGAAGCCAGAGAAGGAAAGGATGGTAGAGAGAAGAACAGATAAAGGGAATAATGTAAAAGGGATTTTACCATATGTGATAACTGTAGAAAGAATCACCTAGGAAAATGCTTGAAGGGAATGAGAGTATGTTATAAGTGTGGAGAAAAAGGACACCAAGTACGTGATGACAAGAGAAATAAAAAGTTTTCAAATGTACAATGCTTCATCTGCAAAGAGTTTGGACACTACGCAAACCAATGTCCCATTCATCAGACTATGCTGCAAATGATGCTATTGGATAATAATCAAGTTATGATACTACCACAAATGAATAGGAATGACTAGTGTTCTTTTGTTGTTATTTGGGAATTATTTCATTTAAGTGTTTTATGAAACATGTTCTAGAAATAAATAAGGATTGTACTACAATACTATTTCATTGCGGATTTGTGATTTTATACTACTAAGAAAAGTGACTCTACAGTGAGTTAAACTTTTTGGAAATCACATGGAAAAAATGATCTTCATTGTGTTTAAATTCTTTATAAATTTTGGACTATGATTTTGGATATTAGTATTTTGGATAAGTCTATAGGTTCGAACGGATTAAGATGGAAAGGTTATTTTTGGATTTTTATAAAAGGACAACACGCAGACCGTGTAACAAACCATCATGTTGGACAAAGCTGTGGGAATTGAACCCACAACTATAGTGAGAATTATATTTATCACTTACAACTAAACTACGTGAATTCCCAATATTGTATAATGTAGTTTCTTTTTTTAATGGTTCTGATATGTGAATTATACATTCATTATATTTGAAACCCAATACGATTAGGATAAATAGATTATTTTTGAGTTGTCTTATGTTTTGTAGTGAAAGATGAGTTTGTGGTAGAAATTTATTAATGGATAAAACCTTAATTATAAATTAATTATATCTCTTTATGATCTTATCCTATCTCATAAATAAATTCCTCAACATTAAGAAAAGGAACATTGAATAAAAATGGTGTCCTAGATGGTACCTTAGATAATCACAAATTTATGGCTTTGGGATTTTTGGCCTTTTTATAGACATATTCTCTACCACTCTCCATCAGATATTAATGGTTATATTTCTCTTCCATATCAATATTTTTCTACATGAAACCCTAGTACGTGTTATTTTCGGTAACCTTCATACTTACCACTCTTTATTTTCAATAGAGGCCTCATTAATCCATTTTTCCGATGTGAGATTTCAACTAAGATATTTCAAAATATCAACCCCAACTTTCCAATACCGATTATATATTGCGAGGACGCAATTTATTTAAGAGGGGGAGAATGTATCAACCCAACATTATACAGTATGCTTCTATTTGAATAATACAGTAGCGTGTGTTGTACACAACTTCGAGTTCTAACACACACCACGACCAATCAAAGTATCTGTTATGAATAGTAATACCCACTTTCTGGAATATTATAAATTTTATCACTCAAAATCGATTTAATTTTTGTATTCGGAATATCGAAATTAGCCTAGGGTGAAATTTTGGTACTTTTCGGATAACTCTCAAATTTTGATGAAGAGTGAAAATTACTAAATTATAATTAAAAACTACTCTTTTAATCGAAATAATTAATAGTGATAAATTATGAATTTGAGTGGTTTTAAAGTATATTTATAATATATTTCTACCATTTAATACAATTTTGGTCATTGGACATTATTTCACAATTAAACCGGACATAAACAAGTAGCAATATTTTGATATTTATTATATTTAAAAACACGCTTTTTGTTTTGACAGCGGGAATTAATTTTAAATTAATTTCTGCCACTTCTATGATTTGAATTTGGATAAATGGATTCCATATTTGAAATCAGGATTTCCAAATTTTGTAAATAAGTAACTTTTATTTTTATACAATTTGAATAATTACTTCGGTAAATATTTTATTTACCATTGTTAAAGGGTAAATCCGGTAAATAAGGGTTAAAAAATAATATTATAATAATAATAAATTACCCTAAAACGTGTCATAACCTTATTTGTGGATACATTTCCGACCATGGGCTTCTTTGGGTCTATTTTGGGACACCATGGATCCACTTGTAGGTGAAAGGGATACTTTATTTTAATTATGTTAAAATAAATACAAAAATGACATAAGCATATATCTTTTAGAAAAAACATTTTACATAGAGTTATATATGTTGTCCTTTCGACTATAAATATTCATTAGAATGATAAAAAGATTTCCTACATAATTATATTTTATTTGTAATTTTTTGACATTATATAATTTAATTTATTTATGACACAATTGTGATTAATTAATTACATAATTAATGAAAAATTATAATAAATGACATTATAAATACCCAAATAAATTTAATATCAGACTTTATATAAATACCAATAATATTATAGGATAATATGACCTGTTAGGCTTGATTTAATTAACTTTTTTTGAAGTAATAATTCTGTTATTAGTTTTAAAAAAATCAATTATTGAATAGTTTCAAAATTGACATAGAAGAGTTTTTAAAACAAATATTATATTATTAATTGATATTAAATTCCTAAAAATCTAAGGTTCATAAAAAAGACTTATATAATGATATTTGTATCATTAATGGACCACTTGGGGGGTATCTTGAAGGTATATAGTATGTTTATTAACTATATAATATAAAAATACAAAGTGGCATGGTAAGTGTCAAACTAATTAACTAAGAGTTAAAACTAAAATATAAGGTTAATATGATGACCCAAACCTTTCTACAATCTATTGGTTGAGTGGTTTTCGATCCATAACCACCTTAACCTTTAAATAATCCACTGTGGAGTCATTATAAACCGAATATAAATTTATTATAAAATAATATTTCTAGATTTTCCTAAAGAGCCCATCCTCCCCCTTATAAAAGGACACCACTTCTATCCAATTAATCACACCTCTCAAACCTTTTCGCTCATCCAACCTCTACCCAATTAAGATCCCTAAATCCCTTTCCTCTTCTTAAAATCCTTAAATTAGGAATAAAGCACTTCAAGTGTCCTTGTTGGTACAAACCAAAGGGAGTTACCCAAATTAAAGGTAACAATTTCTCTTAGATTCTTTTCTTTTATTTTACTTCTCCCACCCCTAAACTATACCTATTATTTTATTTTGTAACAAAACAAGTATCATAAATATACTAGGATATTTTAAATATAATTATTAGAACTAAACATACACACACATCCATCTAATGGGTGAAGAACATAATGTTTCTGTGGATGGGAACCAAACGCCTCACGAAGCGATGATTGGTCAATTATCTCCTACCACATCTCATGGTGGCCATTATGATGGGACTATAATTAAATATGATATTTATGATATTTAAATTATTTATAATCTTATTTAATTACATTTTATATCATACCACTATTCGTTTCATGTTGTATATATATACGATAATTTCATTTTAGGAAGTGCAGACTACCGCCCTCTCAAAGTGATATGACTCATTCATACCATACATGGAACGTATAAAGGATGGTGTTAATGAACATAAGTATCAAATATAAGATATAATATTATAATGGAATAATTATATACCTATTTATCATTTTGTTTTGATTCCTTTTAAAATGAAAAACTAAATGGAAGTAGCGTTCGTGCGTACGTACGGATTACCGTCTCCATGAACGCGATGAGATTCATTTCCCCATCATATCCAATCCGGAATAATTATCGTTTGATGATTAAAATTAATTTTTAAGGACCTGATATAATTCTTTATATGAATAAGATACAACCTATCCATAACAAACACGACTTACGTAACGAAGAATATAAAGGAAAACGAAGCAGTTAACACCCGAAACGATGATAATACTAAAATATTATTAACTAAGCAATATTAAAAGATCATATATGATATAATATTTATGTATATGATTATTTTATAATTTAATAAAAATGATTTAACTATTATACAGCATGTTAACCTACCCTTGACCAAGGAAAATAACAAGGTAAGTGGTTTTCAGCTCACTCCTTATTCCCGTGAGATTCATGCCATATTGCCAGTATTACATTTTGTGTGGTGTATTTACTACCCAAAATTGTATTCTTTATGTAATAAACATTAATTTATATTTATTTACATATTCATTGTATGATTCCTCTTTTATGCGGTGTATATTTCGTAATTTACCAAATTGGTAAGGGTTAATTTCAAAATCCCATTATTATTCGAGGTTGTTTTGCATAAGTATCTACTGGGACATATTTATTATACATGTTCATGTTTTATGAATGAGTTTTCAAAAGGATTATTTTAAGCTAATTTTTACTAAAACATCATTTCAACTGTTTTAAATATTTATTCTTCTAAATCATTCTCATTAATGTTAATGGCTTCAAAATAGGTTTTAAGCATTTATTTATGTGGACAAGAATGTTTTTAAAATTTTAATTCCTTTAAAAAGTTTCAAATTGGTATAGGACACTTTGATTCAAAAATGTCGTTAAATGAATTATTTCTTAAATTTTGTGACTTTTAAATGTTTTCATGAAAATGGGTATTTCAATCAAAGAGTTTTACAAATAATTTCCATATATGTCAAATCCTTTAATGGATTTTAAACTTGTTTTGAAGTTGATTTATTATGTTACAAATCATCCATATTGTATTTAAGGTTTTGTGATATGTTTGACTATGGATGAGTTATTTTTATGCCATTAATGGTTTATGATTAAAGTTTTTCCATTTAATATGTTAGTTTTAATATGAATGTTTATGTTATATTTAATCCCCTTCATAAGTTGAATGTGTTGGACTTATATGTTCCGGGTTGGGGACCGGTAAAAGTATGTCATCCGGGTTGGGGTCCGGTTACAGTGGACCCTCCGGGTTGGTGTCTGGTTATTAGAGGCACTCCGGGATAGTGTCCGGTTATTAGTGCCACTCCAGGTTGGTGTCCTGTTATTAGAAGAACTCTGGGTTGGTGTCCCATTATTAGAGGCACTCCAGGTTGGTGTCCAGTTATTAGAGGCACTTCGGGTTGGTGTTCAGTTTTTAGAGGCACTCCGAGATGGAGTTCGGTTACAGAGGCTCTCCTGGTTGGGTTCAGGTTACGGTTATCCCTTAGGTCTTGGCATGAGGCCTTGACACAGAAATTAAAGTTTTTCATTATGCATTCCATCATTATGAAAGTGGTTATTTATATTTCATGTGATTATTCGACTAGTAGAATATACATGCGAGTAAGTAAATGAAATTATTTGATTTGTTATCTTTTCCATATTTTGATGAAGTTCATGTTTAATAGGAATTTTTTTAGTTATACATTGCCTTAAATTTTTGTGTTTATTTATGAAAGTTTCCGATGTATTTCTTACCCTTTCTGAGCGTTTGAGCACACCCATTTCTATGTTTTATTTTTCCCAGAATTCCAAGAAGTGTATTATGATTGATATGCAGGGTTAATCCAAGGGAATAATGATGTTCAAAAAGATTATTTATGTTGTTTTGTATGTCTTAAAGTGCAATGTAACATTCATGTATATAATCTATTTTCCAAGACTTCTAAACTGATCGGTCCTTTGGGACCTGATTCCTTGTAATCATGCCACTATTTTAAAATAATGCACAGACTCTGGGTAACTGGGGTCGGGGCATTACAATTTTGTTATCTTATGACACATGTTTGTATGATTTCATTATGTGACAGGTGAGACCTATATGTACCTATAATTCATTGGGTAATTATAAATGGTATATGAGCTCAAAGGGTACATGGGTAATATCCCAAACTTGAAAAAATAGTGCACACAGGCTTTAGACCATGACTGAAAACAAGATAGTACATGGGTTGTACCGTTTCTTAAATATAAGGGGTACACATTCTATAGGCCGACATTGAAAAAAAGGTACATGGGTTATAACCCAAGATTTAAAAACAAGAGGGTACATAGGTTTTAGAGTAATACTAAAAACAATTTGGTGCCAGTTTGAAGACAATGCCCAAAAATAATATGGTATATGTGTTGGAGCCCAGGCCCAAAAATAAAAGGGTACACAGGTTGTATACTATGCCAAAAATCAAATGGGTACAATGGTTTTTACCCAAGGAAAAAATAATAGGGTACATGGGAAGTAACCCTAACCCAAAAACTTAATAGTAGACTAGTTGTTATCTTATGATTGAAATACATAAACGATTGATTATCCAACCCCAAATATTTTTTTAGGCCCTGGTATGTTTCCTTGACATATGATTTTGTATTCTTATGTATATTAAACATATTATAAGTCATATTACAATGCTATGATATCATATATTATGCTCATGATTTCATTATTATTCATGTCTCTAAGGTCTCGAAAACTTCTCAATGGGAATAAAATACTCTCACAATCACTTTGCAGAAGGTAGAAAGCATTTCTACATGTATAATAAAGAGAATGGATGCAAATTGAGTTACAAACATCGGAATAAATAAGAAAGAATTGAATTTCTGAAATAGTATTATGTGACATGTGTACAATCATCGGGAAGGGATTACAAAATGCAGGAACCGAGAACCACCAATACGTTGTAGGACCTACGAGGTGCTAGCCCACGGAGAAATGGTTAGCGAACCTAGGATCTTGAAAACCACATCATTGGCAGAATCCAGCGTGCAAAATCCATCTACATACCATCTCATGAATTCAGTAATTCATGGATGATGAAACTTAGTAGGGTTCCACGAACCATGACACATGAACTATAGCCTCTGTAAACCTTGGATGACTAAGTCTTCTGTGGATCAAGATATCTATTCATGGGATTCCATAAATGGTGCTTCCTTCCCATAGATATGTTTGTCACAATACTATAAATAAGGAGAGCAGAAGGAATTGAGAAATGATAGATGAAGAAAATATGGAAGACCCAAGAGGTTGTAAGAATGATTTTAGATAGGATTCCATCTTTGGTTTCGAATCATAAACGAAGTCCAAATCACACACAATATTTCCATAGTTTTATCATGTCCTGATCCATTAAAAGAATGAGCATAATAAAAATGGGAAAATAGTGGACCTAATTGGGGTAACCTATAACCACACATTCCTCGTATAAGAACTCCCCGTGAACAACAAGTTCTAAGACCCACCCTCAATATGATGTTCTGAAAAGTGTCTCTCTATACAGATTGAACTCAGCACAACATATTGCATCAATACATGGATGAAACCCAAATAAGCCTGGCAGACTACATATAAAATAGAATACCACTATGGTGCATGATGGTCCATGCCTAAGCCTCCGTATTACTTCAGTATGTGGACGACCCCTTCTACCCACATACCACTATGGTATGAGGAGATCCCCCCATCCGGTATGTGAAAATAATACATGGGATGGGGAATAATATGGTTTTCATCAATGTGGCTCCAATATCGCCCCTCCATTACCGTCCAGTCCTCCATATCCCCTCTACGATCTAGTCCCCTTGGATCAGGAAAAAGCCTCCTCTAAAGCCACCAGACCCATTTGATCAGATCATTGGGTGTATAAGAACACCACTTTGTGTGTACACATCCATTGTACGTAGAGTCACGAAGGCCCTACAAACAATTGTTTAGACTCGAGGGATTCTTGTATGTCATCATTCCCATGGAAACCTGATGTGAAACCCTGGGACACTAACATGAACCTTCTCATTATAAGGCTTAAAGGTGATCACTTGATTTTACATTCAATGAGAAATGATTATTAGTCAATGGAATCATATTATCTTCTCCTTTAGATGTAAGGCGACATTCCTCCCCTTTACCAGAATGTGTTTTGGGTCACTCCCACTGAGATAAGTCCCTATCCATCCTGGGGATGAGCTGCATGACACCCAATGTCATAGCACATTAATGGAATCCTTGCTCTACATCCTCGTCCACTGTCATCCTAGATTCTGCCACCGTATGCCTGCCCTCTCCATCAGTGGGAGAGGAGGTGTGTGGGTGGTTGGTTTTCTCATATCCTCTTGTTTCTCACACTGAGTACGGCTCATTTGGGCATGGATATTATTGATGATCACAACATACACACAACCAAACCATCCTAAAATATAAGAACTCTAATTCCTGGTCAAACCAGGATATATAACATGAATACTCGATGTCCCGAACTCAAATGGATGACCTCCCAAAAGGGTTCGACAAATCTTTTCCAATCATATTTGAATATTCCATGTGTAAGCCCCATGTTTCCCAAAACTACATGGTCTCATATTATTCACCTGATGATACATAGGAAGCACGTCTTATGGTTCTAATCCCAACATGAAGACAACTTTCACCACCCATGGATGACGATAAACATTATGGAACCTTATTTCATGGTTTAAGTCAGCAATTCCTTTGTATCATCAAATTCATGTATGCCTATGAAGATCCTACAAACACAGGGTAGATCACTGATACACTCTTTGGGAATGAACTAAGGATTCACAAATATAATAACATGACCGAAATCTATAAGAGTGTTTTGAAATAGGGAATAATTTCCCCCAAAAGTGTGCGATGATCCTGAATTCCCATCCTCTCAAACAATGGAGTCCATAAGTGTCATTGGGAAAATAGCCAACCAATGAGCACTAAATTTTGGAATGTAGGTCCATGAATCATGGATACCATAACCATTGGGAGTTTTTGGCTCCATGAATAAACTTGTTGGAGACCATCATAGGATGTTATATCCTAGGAGGACCAATTGAACAAGTATTTAACCCCATTTAATCACCCACTAGGGCTATTTCAGTATGGCACCTCCTTCATAATGCAGAGGAGATAAACTACCCAGTACCTGTGAGGTCAATCCAATCTTCTGTCAAAGGATAACAACTTTATTAGGTCAAAATAAATATAGGGATGACGAATTATCTATAATAATTGATTAATTCCATCACTAGTTTGACCATTCATTACATTTTTCACAAACCTATAAACATTCTTCCTCAGAGACTGAAAAAAATATGGTGAACCCAACGAGAATCCTTAACAATTATGGTGGTTTTACTCCAATAGAGCACCTTCGCCACAAAACAAAAAAAGGGGAAAGGAGTCCAAGATGAATCAGAAAATATTCATTTGTTCAAGAGATAGTACTTTGATGGTTTTTGGTGGACTATTTATGTCATATACAAATTTCAGGTTCTAGAAGAGCAGCCTTCGATCCAAATGAAATCCTGATGACCAAAACAGACACATGCCTTAGAGATCACGTAGGCGTCTAGGACCCCGATGAGGAGTAGGGCCCCTCGCCTACCAAACAAATTCAATGTTCGGTATCCAACACTCTAATCAATGATTAACACTGAAATGGAACACTCCCCACCGTGGAGGCCACAAGATAAGCCCTATTATCTGAAATATCTCACTAGTTGCCTCATCATCCGTGGCTGGTGCCCCATCACAAGGTGGCCCTAGTGGTCATCTCCAACAATTACAGGAGCCAATACTTGAACTCAAAAACAAATACGTCCATTATCTTAGGGAGGAAGATGAATTTGATGCTAACAATTTCATCTCCGCTACGCAGGAGTCATAATCATGGTCCACTACTATAGAGCTTTGTCGCCAATACCGATTGACCAAGTCTCATCATGCTAAGGAGGACAATATGTCGAGAGAACTTACTAAATTCTAGAAGACTCAGGGCCCTCTTTATTCCCAATAAGGGTAAAAATATCACCCTAGTTCAGGGGGAGAAACACCACTATATAAACACAACAACATTAAAATGATAAGTCATAAAAATATTCCCCCTATTCTCATGCCCACCATGGAATTAAAGTGCAACAATATGAGAACATTCATGTTTCTGCAAGTGCTCATCGGAATCGTCAAGTAGAAAATTACATGTATGTACAAATATCTATCATTTCACAAGAATTGCATCATCCAAATAAGACAAAAACTAGGTATGTAGTGGATCAAATACATATTGATTCATATCAAGACCTTCATCCAAATTGGGTAAAAAAATATGACTAGAGTCAAATTATTTTGCATGCATACAAATACCATGAGAAAAATACAGCATAAAGTAAGTAGACAAACATACCAACTCATGGATATGAATCCCACCAGTCAAATACGCTGGAAACAAGATAAGACAACAAGTGGAAGAATCGTTCCTCTTTCCTGACACTTGAGAACAACCATAATCTACTTGAAACCCATAGAGGACTGGAGTAGGCACAAAAATCTACTCTGAATTAGAATGGGTCTTCATACCTGTTCTTGAAAAATATGTATCTTATCACATCTTTGGAATAATGGGAGATTAGACATTGATTCTAGACCATATCCTCCAAACGTTCCACGATATCATTGCATCGAACTTAATGGAGAAAAACCATGCCCACAAACTAGTTTTCGTGAATGGAGTGGTTTACTCACAAAATGGGTTAGTCACTCTAGAGCCTTTATGAATCCCTAATCCATTCCAAGAGCGTCAAAGGAAATATCTTGCAATACGCGGAAAACCATATGGGGAACAAATACATGTTCCAATAGGGGGAATGGTCTAATGTAGTGGTCTCTCTATATAAGACTTATATCCATGCCAAAACCCAACATTTTGTTTGGAAAATCTCGGAGTCCCCAAGAGATCCAAAAAGATATGCTGCCTATATATGAAGGCCATTACAAATAGTAGGAAACCCCTATTACATTCAAGAGAGTGCCTAGAAATTTAAAGCACCAAATGCAACTGGAAAATGAAGAGAACATACATGATCCAACACTACTAGAAGATGGGGTTCATGAAGCCCTTGAATGGAAATCATTAAATAATCGAGGCAGTATGAGTCCATTATCTAATTATTTATGTGAAAATACCAGTTGCGAAGGCCCTCCCCACAATTTTACTACTAGTAGATTTGATGGTCCAACACAGAGCACCCATGGGAACTAACTCTGTGGGAGAGGAATGATTGATCATGAGAGCCTATCTCATGATACATGTTAGGTTAACCCTCCCCTTGACCTGAAGATCAAATAGAATGAGAGTCATCCCATTGCTATCATCCACCCCGATGTTCCTCCCCAGGGTATACAATACATATATGATTCTCTCTGTAGTTGGACGTCAAGTCATGATGGAAGTCCTCACCCTGATGAAAACCACAGAGAAGGTCCTCCATACAATGATAGTTGATGTGAAGGCCCTCCACATGATAACATCATGCAATGAGAAGGTCCTCCACTCATTTCAGTACATCCTAAAGGTCCTACCAAGGATGTACACTGCATAGATTCTCCCTACATAAAAATATAAAGAAGTGATAGTAGTCCTCCCCATTATAGAAAACATTGAGAAGGTCCTCCTCTCAGTGACATCAAGTAGCAAGAAGGCCCTCCCTTCACTATATCTCGACCTGAAGTTCCTCCCCATCGTATACACCTCAAGCACAGTCCCTATGATTGGGCATCTAGTTGTAATGGAATCCCTCACCATTGCGGCACTGATTCTGATGGTCCAACCCACAATTAAAATTCATAATGGAAAGAAGGCCCTCCCCTTGCGAGATGAAATGTGAGAAAGCCTTCATACTATAAGGAACTTAGAAAGAAGGAGTTGGAAATATCATACACTACGTCTATGACTATTGATATCCTTTCTCAACCATACGATGGTCTAAGGCCACACTCATCTTCTATGCGAGCCCCAAGATGTTCACATAACAATGATACTCCCACTAACTCAGTCGCTTTGAATGAAGTTATTAAGAAGCAGTCACACTAGGAATATCAAGTATTAGAATCCCCAAAATAACAACAACAAGATACGTTCCTCATGAGAAGACACCTAGATAAGGATAATATATCATTGATGTATTGGCCTACAACCACTTCCCACATCGATATACCGAGAGAGTTTTCTGAGTTATTCTTGCATGATATTTTCCGGAATATGTGGACAATCGTTTTCCATATAAATGAAAATTTGTTTTTCTATGAATGATACGTAGACCATATCAACATATTTGGGATCTTCTCTATGTAATAGACCAGGAATACCTCCCATATATACTACAGCCATGATCAGAAACTCGAAAGAAAACATCAAACTAGCTTGCCCACATGAACTATAAATGATTAGTTGCCTCATTAGTGAAGCCCTATTTGGGGTTCATATTCAGGGATGGGGAGAACACAGAGCTCTACACTTCACCCCATGTCTCATATAGGGGACCCCATAAGAAATGATATACTGAAATTTCATTACCCAATGGAAGTAATGAAATGAAGTCCCAGATCAGGAACGATGTAATAGTCAACAATATTCGACCGTGAGTAAGTATCAAAAGTGTTAGGTCAAATGAGATCAAACCATAGAAAACCGTTTGATCCAGGAATCCGAGATTATCTAGAAGGCTTCCCACCTAAGGGAAGTCAACCTAATAGCAGTTATCATGTCTTCAAATGCCTATAAATCTTGTGCAGGACCAGATCCATACTCGGATCTCACCTGTATGGGTGTTCATAAAATCAACATGGTGAAAAAAAATCATGGCTACCACAAAAATGTGGGAACAGCCCCAGCCCATAGGGGTGGGTGAATTTTTAACATAAAATTCTCCCATAAGACCAACAATTCCAGGTCATAGTTCATCAATGGATGAATGGAAGAAACCCTATTCAGTAGGGTTGGTGGAATTTTTACCTCAAGATCCCACATAGTGGATGTATATATTCTCCCATATGGGATGAAAAATGACCAGAGAGGTAAACCGTTACACCTTTTTTCATGGTTCATTCACTCTGAGATGAAGGCACATTATGAGGTCAGATCAGGGCTCTTTTCGGTTCATTTTTTCATGTAACTAGAAGAATTCCACAAAATGGTATGAGTAATAACAACAAATGACACATAAATCTTTCCTACCATTCAGAACTGGGTGCACCACCCCCAATGTGATATGCATCAATAAACATGGTAATTGTCAATTGAAGGGATCTCACAAGAAACGATACAATTGGATAGAACACAAGGGATGCTGGTTCCCTATTGAAAGCATCCCACAATGATCCTGATGGTTTTCATAACTAGAACAAGAGAGATGTCTTAAATTTGGGCACCCCTCAGCTAATTCATCATTACCTTCATCACGAAACCCCAAAAATGGAATCATAAAACCCAGGTAGTCTATAAACCACATCCTCTTCCCCCATAAAATGTGTCCCTCACTCTAAAAGAATGATTCCTCAATTAGGATAAATAAAAGAAGGATATTAGGTGAAATAAAGATGATTTATGTCGAGGGATCTATCTTGGAAGATGGGTTCCCCCAATAGATCATCCACATCTATTCAAATAAGTGGTGCCCCTTCTATAAGAACTCATCCTGTTAAATGAAGTACTGTTCGTATGTCTTTCCAATCCAACACTGGAACCATAAAACTACTTAAATCTAACTGTAGAAGGACATCCAGACATCCCTCTATTGGGAATGAAACCATAGTATATTTAGGCGAACCCACAAAAGATACCCCCGACAGGGTATCTACCGAAAATTCTGGCTGCACCAGCACATCCATCTTTGGACTTTGTTTCACCCACCCAATATCATTTCATAGAGGATATGGATCATGGTATATGTAATTCCATTGAAAAAATATCAGCTCAAATAGAAGATATTGAAGGGTGGCATGATCCAATACAACCATAGTTCAAGCCCATCCCTGATTGGGTGAGCAATGTTCTGCCACTTCCAAAATTCTGAAATCCCGAATTCCCATTGTTCAATGGTCTAGGAGACCTAGAATGACATCTAATTCACTATATATCTTTCGATGATCCCATGATGGGAACTCTGGAGCAGTAAGAAGAGGTAAAACATAGGTGCTATGTGTGGACCCTACACGGTTCAGCCTTCGTATGGTGTAGTAGCTTTCCTGATAACTCAATCATGGGCTAGGTGGACATTCACCGATAGTTTATCACCCAGTTTAGTTTGAAATTACCTAAGACAATGTTTAGTGATCTCATGATCTACATGCAGAGAGAGAATGGATGATTTCCAAACATCATTTCTAGATAGAAAGGTCTGACTTACTCCCTGAACCAACCACTTCCCCAGGATAAAATGATCCTTGTGTGCATCGAAAACCATTGTGATTTATTGCGGACACCACTCCTCCCAGTGAACTATACTAGTGGGTTCAAATATTTCTATTCCATTTCCCAAAGTATTTAATATTCCTTTCATAATACAAATATCATGTCCCTTGTAGCCCCATTATCCGGAGGAAAAATTATGGGAAAAGATGTAGCAGTTTATGTCACTCTTAAGCCACTCCTCGGTATTAGCTCCAATTGTGAGGCCTCAACCAAAACAATGTGGGACCCCTTAGATGCCAACATACATCCCCCCTCAACAAGATTATTGAATGGAGGATAAAGGAAGTCAGTTTGAGGAGAAAATAAATAATGTATACTTATTCTGAGATGACCATGTTTGCGGCTACATTACAGCCACCATGAACTACAACTTTCTCTGACTACCAATGCCAAAGAAATCCAATGAAGTGGGTCCCTATGACCATATAAATTATTTTCCCTATCACTGTATACTATGGCACATCATCATGGAGTGTTTTTTCTTCAAGGATCTCCTATTAAATATGGTGGATTTTGTATAAGTCAAGTTGGGTCCGTCGCCTACACAAGTACTGTATATCTCCACACTAAACCCAAGAGTAGAAAATGAATTCAAAGAAGTAAACACAAAAAAAAAAGAAAAAATTTGACAGTTTGATGACTCGGAAAACATTCAAATGAACTCATGGCATACTTCAGGGGTAGTTGATGAAATAAATCATGCACCCAATAGCTCTTGATTCAACGATGTCTTCCTCCTCAGCCTTGTACCATCTGAGGGCCAGAAGGGCAGAAAGAAGGATAAAGAAGATCTGATATTACCAAAGAGAAAACCAGTCTTAACAGTTTTGTACTTCATTCTAGTAGATTTGAGACAATGGACACCAACTCGCTAAATAGGAATATGGGAACCTCTGCACAAAAAGGTACAATGGGAACTACCCTACCAAATGACACCATTAAAAGAAGACCATCTGACATAAACATCATAGGATCAAGAATCGATCTTAGGATGAATTAATTTCATTCACATAATAGACCAATTCTATGATGGGAACTTTGGACATGAACCCAAATTCCCCACATCCAACTTGAGAGCCGGTGGAAGAGGCCACATAGTTTGAGGGTTTCGTAGAAGGCATAATCATGGTAGGAGACAAATTCTTGGACACACATTAACTCAACCAGTTAATGTAGTGGAAAATCATGTAAGTACACTCTGGAAGGGACAAATGGAACCATAGTGTTTCTCTACCCCCCCCCCCCCCCCAGACGAAATCATATCCTAATCATCATGGAGTACCCATTGGTGAATGAAACAATATCAAATATCACAAATCCTACTCGAGAACTTGTTTTGCAGAACCTAGATATTACTACAGTACCACCATCTCCTGTCACATATATCGTACAATTTACATACAAAGCTCAACCCCCTAAAGTGTCTATGAATTAAAATCCCCAATCCAGGATGTTCCAACCATTAGAGTAGAAATTTGGTATTTTAATCCATATATCCTCTGTATTGATGAAGCTATTGATCCAATATATCTTGAGTCGATCCACAGACCTATGAGATGCACTCATCGAATCCCTACTAAATCCTCATGAATTCAAGGTCTATGTAGCAGCGGCTGAAGTCTATTGAACAAAGACCAATCTAAAATAAGGCCATGTTGTCACCTCTTTCACATACAAGGATGAAGACTGCATTACGAAAGGGCACATCAAACCCTTATATGTGTCTGACAAGATAAAAAACATTGAGGATTGAATAATTTTCATATAAAATGGCTCTGTAGTTAACCTCCCCCCATTGAGAGAACTTATTATGTTGGGCTATGATGAAGCCAATTTAACAACCTATTCCATGACTCTACTGGGGTATGAAAAAAGTGATTATAAGTTGTTGGGATGAATCAATATTAAAACATGGCTTGGAGACCACGTTCCTAATTCATAGTTTCTGGTAGTGTGGAAATTTACCCCCTTCAATGTCTTATTAGGGATGAATTGGCTACATCAGCATGCTTCAATTCTGTCAGCATACCATATTTGAATAAAATATTGTGCTAATTGATAAAACAATTCATTACACGCCTATAAATGCCTGTTTTAATCCTATGAGTTGAATAACATTGATGTAGGGTTCTATGAACCGAAAGAGAAGTCATCTTTGGACGAAGATGTTGACTAGATCACTGCACCAAATTGATTGGAAATGGCTCCCACCGATCCCATCCAACATCTTAGGGAAGATTATATATTGCCCATCAACCAAGTCGAATGCTTAAGTTCAAGAACTGAAAAATGATCATTTTTTTGCATGATTTTTGTTATGGCCTCCAAGTCCAAAGAAACTCAAGAGTGGGATGGCCCCTATGATGTTAGGGAAATCCCTAACAAATATGATCCTGACCCATCCACAGGACCCCAGACCATTCATGACTTACTCACAAAGGGAAAATATGATTTCTCTCCAACATTAGAAATTTCATCTCGAGAATCCTTTTTCCATAATAAAAGGAAGAAGATGGGGAATATTATAATGAAGAGGAAGAAAAAGAAGAAGATCTCAATGATGCCCCTCCTGCATTCGATTAAGGTGTCTCCACCATAATCGATGAACGTATGGAGATAAACCTGGGAACCAAATACAACATGTAGCCCACTATAATTGGTGTGGATATGCCTTTAAAGGAGAAATAGGAATCTACCTCCTTCTAGATAGATAATAGAGATTTGTTTTCCTATAACTACATAAAAATTCTAGTCCATGATTTTATGGTTTTCACTCATCCTATGGGTCTATCGGATGACCATCATGGTTATAAGCAAGCAGCCAGAAGGTCCCACCTAATGCCTGCTGCCAAAATAGAGGCTTCTTTTGATAGGATAATTAAACATAACTTCATATGAGTAGTCAAATATCAAGTTTGGATGGAAAATATAGTCACTGTCAACATGAAAAATGTATAGATTAGATTCTGCAACAACATCAGGGACCTTAATTGGATCTTCCAAAAATATTATTTTTTCATCCCGATCACCGAAATTTTTATCAATGAATCCAATGGATATGAGGCTCTATCTTTCTTGGATTGATATGCTAGATACATCAAGATCAGTATGTTCTGAGAGTATGAATAATCTACTACTTTAAAGGCCCCCATGGAAGATTCTTCTATAATCTGGTGCCCTTTGGTCAGAAAATTGACATCGCTAGAAATCAATATTCCTTGTATCAAATTTTAAATCCCTTCCTGGGAAAAATAATTGAGTGTTACATTGACGATCTGGTGGTTGAATCGCTACAAAACTCAAACCACAAGATAGATCTTTATGCTTTCTTCAAAAAACTGCGTCAACATATCTTAAAGATGAATCCCCTAATTGGTGTCATTTGTGTTACCTCTGGGAAAATTTTCAGCTTCATTTTACGACATCACGGCTTCGAAGTCGACCCTAAGAAGACAAAATCCATCCTAAGAATGTCTCCACATCGCTAACTTATTGAGTTGAGTGGTCTTCATGTGCACTTTTCCTACATTTAAGGCATCATAGCCAACCTTGAAGGTAAATTTCTACCTTTCACTTGGTTAATAAAGAAAGGGGTTACATATGAGTGGGATAATTATTATTATAACGTGTTAGACAATATCAAAAGGTATCTCCTAAGCCCACCGGTTCCAATGCCACCAATTTATGGGAGACCACTCATTTTTACATAACAAACATGGAACCTTCATTAGGCACTTTCCTCATGCATAATAATGATGTAGGTAGTGATAATAGTTTTTATTACATCATTCAAACAATGATTGATGTTGACACTCAATATTCAATAATAAAAAAGAACTTCCTATCCCTAATATTCGTGGTTCATAAATTTAGGCGTTACCCGCATCGCCACGATGTCCATATGGTATTTCGATGCATCCTGATCATGTACATACTCAACTTTCATATGCTAAATAGATGCCAATCATGGTGGGTAGTCATCCTATAATAGTTTATAATGCGTTATGTTCCCCAAAATCCCAGAAATGTCTAGAAATTATTATAATTCCCGGTAGAGAACACATTGGAAGAAACACCACGTTTGATGCCAAACATTCATATGAATAAGTGTTATCCATCAAAGATGGCCCTCCGACATGGGAAATGTACGTCGATGATGCCTCCAGACACCCGACAAGGAAACTGATGGAGGATTACAAGATCAACAATGTAAGGATGGAAGTTATACTCATATACCACAAGAAAGATGACTTGCATTAATACTTCGTATATTCAGATGGATGCACAATTAATGAAGTAAAATAAAATTACCTCATTGTAGAATTAGAGTCAAAACTTCATGCACAAGATGAACACCTGAAGATAAATGGTTGTTCATATGTGGTCATAAGAAAGGTCAATGGTGACTATTCCATTATGAAAGAAGTGTTGGCCCCCATGATGCACCATGTTTGAGAACTGATGACAGAATTCCCATTAGAACCAATACTGATCTATGTCTGTTGGTCACAAAATGCTAAAGTTGTTGCTTTGGAAAATGCAGCTACATCCCTTGTTGATCCAGACAAGGATGAAACAACTATTAGCATTTCCCACTATGAGATGGTCTTTCCATTTATTTAAACAATATTGGGGAAATCGATGATATTAGCACTATATCTGAGCCATATGGTAACACCACCTGTAGGATGTATCCCATTGCAAATTACCTCTGGAGGGGGGAACTCCTACTAGATAGGGTTGGGAGAGAACTGAACCGAAGGAGGAAAGTAAACTTTTTCTTATACAACAACCTAAACCAAGAAAGGGTTCTCTACAAATGATGCCTTGATGAAGTCCGTCATAGGTGAATCAAAGGAGAAGAGACTGCTGCTATTATGAAAGAAGTGCATGCCAGAGCTTGTGGAGAACACCAATCAGCAACCAAGCTCTCCCATCAAATTTCAAGGATTGGATACTATTGAACCACTATGATTCAGGATTGTGCCACATTCACTAAGAAGTTCCATTCATACCATGTTCATGCAAATTTGTTTAATCGACCCCTCAAATCTACGTCACATAGATAAGTAATCCTAGTTATTTTCCACAATGGGGATAGATGTTGTGGGATTGTAACCCCCCAGCACAACCATACAATGCAAATTCATTTTCACAGCAACTGAATTTTTTTCCAAATGGGTCGAATCCAAGCCCCTTTAATACATTATGGTGATAATAATTGTTATATTTATAATGGCCAACATCATTACTATATTTGGTGTCCCTAATTAAATAATGATGGAAAACGACACCAATTTCTACTCTGCTGAGATGGAGAGGTTACACCAGGAGTATGGAATCAAAGCCAATCGTTCATACCACTACTATATATTGTATAACAGGAAAAGAAAGGATTTCAACAAGAAAATTTCCAACATACTCAGAAAGAGGGATAATAAATATTATAAATCGTTGCTAGAAAATCTTCTTCATGCTTTATGGGCTTACCAATCCACACCCCGCAATGCCACCTGGGAAACACTGTATTCACTAATATTTGGGGATGTGGCAGTTTTGCCTTTTGAAATTCAGATTCAATAACATATTTTGGTCATTTGTGATCAACTTTCCATTGATGAGAAATAACATAGAGGGTTTGATGAGTTGGAGTAACTGTATGAGAAAAGATTACACACATTGCACCATTTGGAAGTCTACCAAAATCGAATCACACGATCATTCAACAAAAAGGTTCGTATTTAGTCTTTCCTCAAAATAGAGATGGTTTTGGCCCTCAAAACCCCATTGATACACAGATAGTATCCCCTAAATCTTTAGGAAAAGTGGGAGGGGCCATATTTCATACATAGTGTCTATTCCAATGGGGCATATGACATGATATCAATGGATAGGCAGCTCATCATAACTCCCACAAATAAAAGGATTCTAAAGAAGTACATCTTGTAATAGAGACACCCATGGTCCAAACTCTATGACAATAAAATATGACTCATCCACCTAATCACAAAATGTTAAACTCTATGGTATTAGTTCATAAAATACGACATTAAATTAGGATTCTAATGTCCTCTCTGCAAGACTCTAAAATGCACAACATTGTATCCTAGCTGCTAGATGTTAAACTGCATAACATAAACCATCCTAATCACATGACAATAAACTACATGATCCCTCATAGAAATACATATGACATTATTCTCATGCATCAAGTGGGATACAAAACGACGCCTCGACCCTTGATCATGGCTCATCCCATTTTTTTGGTCCAATGTATATAAAACTAAATTATGACTTTTCATCTTAACCACAAGATGTTAAACTTTATTGTATTAGTCCCTGCTACATGAAATTACACTAGGATGCCAATGACCTCAATGAAAGGCTCTAAACAGCACAAAATATCATCTTAGCTACAAGATGTTAAACATCATATCATAAATCATCCTAATTGCACAATGATAAACTACAAGATCACTCAGAAAACTATGTATGACTTGATCCCCATTCATCACGTGGGATGCATTGCAACGCCCCGACCATCGATCTTGGACCATCCACTTTTTCTAGTCCAAACTCTATGACCCTGAACTATGAATCACCATACAAACCACAAGATGTTAAAATAAATGGTATTAGTCCCTACATCACAACATTAAATTGGGATGTTAATGTCCTCATTGTATAACTCTAAATTTTACAGCACAGCGTCCTAACTTCAAGACATTAAACTACATTGCATAAATCACCCTCTTAATGTGATGATAAACTGTATGATCCCTTAGAGAACTACATATATCTTGATTCCCATTCATTAAATGGGATATGTAGCGATGCCTCGACCCTCAATCTTGGACCATCCCCTTTTTCTGGTCCAAACAATATTACCCTAAACTATGAGTCATCATCCAAACCATATGACATTAAATTTATGGTATTATTCCCAGCTATATCAAATTAAACTGGGATGCTAATGTCCTCACTGCAAGACTCTAAACTATTAACTATACCATCCTATCTACATGACATTAATCTGCATAGCATAAATCATCTTAATCACATTACGATAAACTGCATGATACCTCAGAGAACTACATAAGGACTGATTCCCATTAACCAAGTGGGATATATAGTGATTCCATAACCCTCGATCATGGACCAAACACATTTTTTGTTCTAAAATCAATGACCCTAAACTACGAGTCATCTTCCAAAACACAAGACATTAAACTATATTGTATTTTTTCCTACAACACGACATTAAACTGGTATGCTAATGTCCTTGTTGCATGAATCTAAACTACATATCATTTCATCCTAGATTCAAGGCGTTAAATTGCATAGAATAAATTGTTCTAATAACACAATGATAAACTGCATGATCCATCAGAAAACTATCTATATCTTCATTATCATTCATCAAGTGTGATACATTGTGAAACCTTGACCATCAATCTTGGCCCATCCCCCACAAAAATATGATGTTATCATATTCTATATCTCCCCATATTTACGAGGGAAATCCTTGTCACTCTATGATTCTCAAATTGAGTATACCTCATGTGAGCATAGGATCTATGGTAAGGATTACATTACGTAAACAACCCACAAATGAATATGGTAGACCTGACACCCATAAATGATGAAAACAAAATGCCCCTACACTTATGTATGATCAATATCGGTATAGGGAATGTTCAAAACCTAATATGGATTGATTCCAACCCATGTAGGATAAGTTGTGACAACAATATTTAACATCTGGGACCATCCACCAAAAAAATAATTCCCTATAAATTCCCTACAGGTAGATCAAAGATAGTTAGGGTAAATTTAGATCAATGTATGGTTTGATTCCTACCCTTACAGGAAACACAGTGATAGTTAGATTTGTTATCCGGGCATAGCCACCAAAAACATATAGTTTCTTCCTCCGTGTGTAGGTTAGACAAGTACAAGGGAATCCATGAAGGGTACTAACCAAATGACATCAAACTTCAAGATTCCTCATGATTTAGGTGTGTCCCGATTCAGAGTGTTATGAGATCCCAATTTTCCCCCAATTTTCTGCACAAAAAATAATTAACAAGATGAAAAAAATTACTTGTTTGAATTATGACACTCATTAGGAGTCAAAAGATCATGATTACCCCTTCATGTGAGTTGGTTTTATGTGGAAGAATCAGTAGTTCACATATGATAAAGTTCTGGATATTTCATATGTTCCAGACACATCATTCCCATTTTAAAAACTCCAAACTCTAAGAATGCATGGGTCCCCATAAACATTCATGTCCATTAGAGATGGAAGGCCAGTTTCATGTGGGATATTTTGTTTGACTATGAAAATGATGCCCAGATGGCTCTGCATATGTTTCCTACAAGACATTTATCAACCAAAGGAAAATTTTTCCTTAGTGGAGTCCTCTCATACCTCAGTATTCCCAATGGCTTCTAATAACCATGTCATTCCTACCGATCAATGTTCCCATCTGGAATAATGGTATACACCTTCTACCATCACTCGTGTTTATGGAATGCCATAATATCTTAAACACGACTAACTCAAAGCTATTAACAACCTTTTTGAAATTATTTTCTCACTACCAGACTCTACACTATGTAGCATAATTTCATACATGAACAACTCTAAACTGAACAACATAACTTCTTTTCTACATGAATCTAAACTACCTAGAATAATGTCTTCTCTGCATGGATCTATGTTGCACATCATAATGTACTCACTCCATGACACTAAATTGCATAGTATACTAGAAAATCTGGAGCCAGTGTAAGCCGGTCCTAATAAAATTAAATAAAGAATGTTAGAAGAGTCAGGCATATAGTGGAATATTACAAAAACGAGTGTGCACCACCCCTTACCTATCTGCCTCCACCAGTGGGGCACAATAGTCTGGGGTCATAAACGACCACATCTCTCAGTATCAGTTAGCACCCACTTTTCATGACTCTAAACTACACAAAATGACGTCTTCACTACATGATTCCAATATGCATGCCCTGAATCGTCCTTACTTCACGACATTAAACTACATACTATTGTCTTAATCCTAAAATTATCCCCATTTTTTATTTTTCTATTCTTATGTGGTAATATGGAATCCCCAATACCGCTTGTTTCTCATTCCAAGAATAGATCACATGAGGTTATTGACCTCAGTATGGAATCCACCATGATTTCATGGAACATCATTCAAGGATTTTTGGTCCTAGAATCATGAACCTAAAAGGATTTTTACTCGTCCCTTTCCTATAATGGACTTCACATCCTAGTTTTACGATGTTAAACTACATGGTATTAAAAATATGGGATGAATGCCTTACACTACCTATGAGTCATATCTACATAGGGGATACCTGATCCCGTGAGTGAATCCCTACTCATATGTTTATAATATATCCAGATACACTCCTTCCATACCTCAAACTCAATGCTTTAAGTAATATTCATTACCCATAATCAACCCTAGCCATCGAAGATGGAGTGCCAGTGTTTGGTGGACACCTTTGTTTGAATATGCACATAATTCCCTAGTATTTCTTTGTAGGATGCCTACAAGAAGTCCATCAATCAAAAGAAAATTCATCCCTATGAGATTACTCTCTTATCTCAGTACGCTTGATGGATCCCAAGTCTTGTGACATCACTCTTAATTGAAGAACCCTTTGATTCTTGGTTTATATTCTCTTTTCTACCCACATCTTGGATATTTCAAAACCTTATAGCCCGATTAACCTATGGTATCCCTTGAGGCTTCTATAATATAAATATACCCCATCCATATGCGTGATGTTGATCCGCATATGAAACAAAACTTCCCATACTTATTTCCAGGTTTCTGAGAAAATTTTCATCCAATGAAGTTTCCCCTTTTATGAATAGGGACATCCCCCTTTTAAGATGTCATATTTTGTGTAATGAAATGTCCCACACTCCATAATCCTTCATGGCCATCAGATATGGAAGTCCAATGTCCAACAGACATTGTTGTTTGACTATGCACATCATTCCCTTGTGAATCTACATGTTAAGCCTACAAGACAACCGTCAATGATATGATAATCAGTCTTTAAGAGTGTCTTTTATACTTTACATACACTCACATAACATTTATTTCCCCTCTCACTCCCTAAATTTGTAAAACCCCTTTGGATAATGTCTTATATATCATCACATTTTCAATTTCCCAAAGATTAAAATCTTTTCTAATTGAACTGGCAATTCACTGGAACTCCATTAAGGAAGTTAGAATCACGTGGGATTGGTTTATCATGCAAAGCTGATACAAATGTCCCTAATAATTTTGGACATCATCCCTTAGATAGGCCACCCAATATAGCTCACATTCCCAAAATAATTTTAATGTGTTGTAAATCCTCCTAGGTCATTGATGATGGAAGAACAATGTCCTACAAAATCCTTTTTTTTCTATGCACATCATGCCCAGGTGCCTCTGTATCATATTATTAAAATACTATCATCAATCAATGGAAAATTCATCATCAGGAGTGTCCCCTCCTACCTCTGTATGCCAAAAATGGATCCCAAGACTCATACATGATCAAAAATCACAAGATATGTGTCCATAAAAATCCATCATTCTTGTCTAAAAGTTATGAAGACATTCTCGACTGATGAATCCCAAATTGGGGCCCTTTCTACATCATCTTTGTTCAAAAAGGCTTTACCTAAATCATCATTATTATGTATAATTGTCAGGACTGTAAACTACGAGTGAAAAAGATACAATACTCACCACCGTGAAAACCTACAAAGGGGACCACTAGATAAAGTTGATGTATCATTTCATTAATCATATAGTATATATGGATTAGAAAAAAGGAAAAATTGTTGATCTATAAAAAGAGAGGTAAATTTTTATAGGTTGAAACCCATAAAGGGTCGCCTAGGAAAAAGTCATGTTATACACACTAATCCCATATCAAACAGGCTTAAGAAAAAATTAGGCAAATAATAAAAAATAACCAAAAGATCGTGAAATTTTCCATGAAACCTCAGCAATAGTAATACTATACTCACTGAGTTCCACATCTCAGAATAAATTAGAACCTGATTTGATTATTTCAATTTACTTGGTTTTAATCACATTTTAATATTAATACCTGTTTGAAAATATGATTATTTGATTGTCCACGAATAATTAGAATTACATGAAAGGTAATGAATGAAATATTTAGAGGAAAATTAGTTCCATGAATTAAATAGAGTTGATGAACATCACTAGTTCGGAGTCTATCCATAGTGTTAGAATAAAATGAGTGCACATCATGAATTGTGGAATGTTACAATGAATATTAGATCTCCATTTCACGAAAAATGTGAAGTGATAATCATGCATCTTGAAAAGTTTTCTCTAAATAATCTCTCTCATCCTCTTCATCCTTGACCCTTGGGAACATAAGTTCCATAATGGCTTTGTAGTCCAGCCATTTCATTTGGGTAGCTTCGTAATTAGCACCCGAAGAGGCCAGTTGGGCCTTCAAACTTTCCATGAGGGTCTCACATTCTCATAGGTCTTCTTTTTGGGTGATCACAAAATCATTAACCTTTGCCTCATCAGCCGTAAGGTTATCAGGTTTCTGGAAAAAATCTCGGAAGGTAATTAACTGATGATGGGAAGAATTGAATTTTGATTTTTTTTCCTCACATGAAGCGAGGTCTACCCATGAAATGAAAATCAAGTAGATAAGAAGGTGAATATGTCATTAATCAAATCCACTAAAACCCATCTCGGTAAATAAACAAAGAAATTTGTCAATATTTTTAGAAAATATAGTTAGAGGTGTTTCTTCCATAAGGGAAACTAATTGATGCCATGCCAATTTTTTCACTACTTGTTTCCACCCCAAGGAACCAAGGCCTTGTTCCTCCCCTACCGCAATGGGTCTATAGAATGGAAGTGTCATTACAGGAGTGGGAAGGGACCTAAGATAGGTCACCCAAGATGGGTGGATTTCTTTACCCTTAGATGGATTGACCGTAGGGGCCAGACGTAGAGGACTAGATGTGACTTCTAGGGTATCTTGTGACACTCTGTTGGGGCCCACTTCTTTAGGGTCATGGGAAGTATCCACAGGAGAAGATCATATTGAATCCCAACCCACTCAGACATGTTGTACTAACTAATCCCCTTCATGATGTTTCTGATGTCGGATCGAGTGTCTTCTCACCACAAGGGAAAGAACAGATGGTGTATCCATCGTGGCCACTGTAGGAACAAGAATAGATGATGTAGTCATAAAACTCATATCAAGAGAAGGAATATATTTCATGGCCATCGAGGTCAAGATAGGGTGAAAGATGGTTAGAGGCTTACGACCCTATTGAACTGGTCTTCATATCACCCCATCAGGGTAACAGCCCACCCACAATTGGTCATATTCCAATGAGAGAAAAGTGGATCCAATTCTATTGGGGATAATAATATTCATATAGGCACCTTACCACATCATCATAAGCCATAGGTGGCAATGCATTATAGGATTATATTCTCTTATTAACTGCACAGTAGGAAGAATTGCAATTTGTTGAAGGATCCCAAATTTTATGGAGAACCTGTAAGGGTGGTATGGAAAAGAAATGGCAACTTGATATATGCGAGAAGTTAGAATCCCATCCAGAAGTGAAATAATTTATGGGAGTTCCTCTAAATAACTGCACATGTAACCTTATAATGACCCATGAGGGTTGGGCATGGTTTAAATTAGAAGTGAGAAAAGTCATGCAGCAACCCAATTGCTTCACTAACGCTTAATTTCAAGGGATGTACAACAAAAATATTGAGAAAGGAAGGTTGAAAGTCATACTGAGGAACCCTCACAGCGTGTCAATATTCATAGAAAGGGAACTATTTTTCAATCCACCCATACATGAATTAAAATAGTCCATTGAGACAATGTAGTGGTCTACCTTCTTGTATCTTCCCCAACAACTCATAATGTCAGGCTAGAGTATGAATGGATTGATTAATTAATTGACCCTCTTCCAGTTCAACCTCTATCATTAGAGTGCATGACCTAACCCCGGTATTATCATCACATGATTGTTAGAGCCATCCACTCAACAAACCTAGCAAAGAAACATTCTTATCTTGGAGCGTGTGGCATGTCCGGTTCAAGCTCGTATCACCATGTAGTATATCTTCCAACTTCTAGGGTGGCTTAATATGATCCTGGAATCTGTTGAGACAGACGGGATTTGTGAGTTAGACTAGAGTGATCTCTCAAATTATCCCCATTCACCTACAGAAATAACCTAATACAAGCCTCAAATGGGATAAAAGGGTGATCCTATAGGGGTGAACATGTACTCCCTCTACCATAACCAATAGTGTCCTTTTCATTGGGGAAACATGGTAGGTATAATCCCAAAGTTGTAGTTTCTCGAATAAACTTTTCATACATATCTCCAATGATGGGGAGCCCTCCAAGATGGTCGGTGTCTCATAAGATGATTCCCACCTCCCCATATGAGAAATGGAAGGTTTTGGTGCTTGAACTATAGTGGATTATCGTCTAAGGAAGGATTTATCCTAGAGTGAAAGATAAAAACAGAGAGACTCAGGATTCCTGAAATATGTTCACTGCCTCCAACTGGTCAGGGGTCTCTAAAAAGTGTTGGTGTACCCAGAATTCCTATGCGCATTAATCGAAGAAGAATCCTCTAGCTTGCGGGTCCCATTTTGTTCTCCACCCACCATTACAGTTTTCTTGGTAATTGTTGATAATAGATGGGTACTCCTGGGAAATTAGTCTTGAGGTAGTGGTGTGACACCTGTGATCACCTTGTGTCCATGTCGAGCCTTCTTATATGAATATATGTTCATTAATTAGAGTATCCATGACCTCTCCTATTGTGGAAATATTCACCCTATTATGACCTTTCAGTGATTCTTGTTGAATTAAAGGATTATTGGGGTCAGCCAATAGAAAAGGAACATCATTTGGAAGACCAAATCTATACAGCGGAGGTTAGATACACAATGGGTAAGTTGGGAGCTCTAGTATAAGGAGAACTTTTATGAAGCTATCATGATGAAAAATGTAGGATTAAAGATGGTCATCCCTATCCTCAACCATGGTTTTCCTAATATTGGTCGATTTCATCAAAGCCTATGAATGATTAATTGCAGGCTACACAGAAAGATCCAAAATCCCAAAAAATAATTGTCCAATGAAGATTGTTGGATAAAGGCCACAAAAAATGACCAAAGAACATTAAAAAGTGTCTACATAGGGCTCTTCATACTTCTCCAAGAAATGGAATATGGAATCCATTTACCACATACTTCATGATACATAGAAGAAATCCCATAATACTGTTGTGGTAAATTGATTAACTATATCTTTTATAGCTGAAAAATTCTAAAGTCTCATGAGGCGCTGGCCCACGGAACGTTTTCCAAAAAACAGAAGGGTTTTCAAAAAGAAAAAATCATTAACCAAGGTCACAACATGCTGATATTCAATTATAATTTTTTAAAGATTTATTTCAGATTATAAATGAATAATGTTCAGTTCGCTGGTTAATGTTCGATGGGTGGGGCACGCAAACCTCATATTGTTCTCCAATGTGTATTTTTTAAAAGAGATGATATGATGATGTAGAGAATTCCAAGGCAGATTGGAGAGTTCTTTCTTAAGTGAAAAATAGTAAAATAAAAATTACATGATCCCTTATATATAGGTGTGGTCCCCTTTTACTGGACCTCATTATTCTATCTCACACCATTTTAGTTCAAGGTTGCTTCTACATCACAACAGTCTTCTATTCATTCAGAACAGACCCCATTATGATGGGGGTATTTGTAGGGTCCTGAAAACATCACAAAGGGAATAAAATACACTCACAATCACTTTTAAGAAGGAAGAATGCCTTCTTATAGGTCTAGTAATGTGAATGGATACAAATTTAGATTCAATCATTAGATGAAACATAATTGAATTAATTTTTTCAAATTGTTTTATGTGACCCACATCCCATCACAGGTAAGGGTTCGCTGAATGCATGAACTAAAAACCACCAGTACATAGAAGGACCCATGAGGAGCTAGCCTAATATGTTATGGCCAGTGAACCCAATATTCCATGAACCATATCACTGGTGGAATCAAGTGTGTGAAGTCCATTTGTTTACTTTCTCATGAACTCAGTAGTTTTCTTATGAAGAAAATCGGCCGGGTTCCATGAAACCAGACTCAGAAACCATAGCCTCTACCTATAAAATCCCAAGTAAGTAATGAATAATAGATTTTCATGTCTATGTCTATTTATGAATTAGATAGTGTTTTAGAGTCTTAAAATGATAATAAATCCAATCATAGGCATAGAATACTCCAATATTTTTAAAACATTGTTTTACCACATTTTTTATGGAAAACCATTTTTAAATGTAACTTTTGACAATTTTATAAGCTCTATTTGTCAAAATAAACATATTATTTATAATTGGGACATTGAAATTTACTTTGGATAAATGTTTGGTATTTTTCTGACAATGTTCATTTTTTAATGAATAGTGAAAAATACTGCATTTTACTTCAAAACTGTTTTTTCATCTAATTTAATTATATGGATAGATTATATTTTTAATTATTTTTAATGTTTAATTATAATATATATTTACCATTTAATCCAATGGTGGTCATTATAATTAATTTCACTTATAAATTGGACATAACAAATTTTCAATCTTTTGATAGATATTTTTTTCTTAAAAACACTCTATTTATTTTTGACAACGAGAATTTATTTTAAATTAATTACTAAAATTCCGGTGCTATGAATTTTGTAAAATGGATTCCATATATGGAATCATAAGGTCCAAAATATGGAGTTAAGAATCTTTTTTTTTTGGAATTGATGAATAGTAACAACGGTAATTATCATTAATTATCGTGATTAATTAGTAATCTGGTAGTTAAGGGTAATAAAATAATATCATAATAATATAAAATGACCCCAAAATGTGTCCATATCATCTTTTTTGAGTCCTGGACGACCATGGGATTCTTGTTACCAAACTTTAGGGCCCATGGCGTCACAAGGGTGTAATAGTGACATTTATAACATTATTTTTTAAAAGAAGAGAAATATAACAGAGGGTTGTATATCCTAAGTAAAAAAATTTTAATTTTGTTTACATAAATGATCTCTTAGACTATAAATATTCATTGGAATGATAAAAATATTCCCTAAAGTATTGTATTTTTTTATAATTTTTAGACATTAAATAAATAAATTTATTTATACCACTATGATGATGCATTGATTACCTAATTAATGAATGATTTAAATAAAATGTAAGGATAAGGTAAAATACAATACATACACTTGTTAAAAACCAATTAGATGGGTGTATTTCGAACTCTTATCAACTTAACCTCAAAATATATTATTGTGGGACCTTTAAAATCCGAAAATCATAATATAATAAAGTAACATTTCAAGACTTTCCAAAAGTGATGCTCCCCACTCTTATAAAATACCCCCACCTCTACCCCCTTACCCACACCTCTCAATCCCTTGGTGTAGGATTGAATTAATGATGTTGAATCTCAATATACAATAGGGGTGAATTTCACACAAAAAATAATTTCCTTAGACAAGGAAGATTCTAAGTTTAACAATGTTAAACTAAGAAAATTCACAACACCTCTAATCACCAATTGGAGAATTGGAACCAAATTTTACAATATGAGATTCTACCTTAAATAGTATAGAATCTAAACTAATCAGAGTACAAGTGTAAGGAAATATAAGAATGTTATACTTTCCTTACAATACAAAAAGTGCAGTGGAAAAACAAGTAGTAAAACTAAAACTAACAAGATATAAGTCTATTAACCCAAAGAGAAGGGTATCCAACAATCATGGATAATTGTCCCTTGATTTATAGTTTCAAGCAAGTCTGTCTTAACCACACTAGGGTAAGCCCTCGATACTAAGATCGGAATATCTGTCTTACTATCCCTGCAATCCCTCACCTTCAAGGTAGTTGGAACCTCTGTCTTCCTCAGCAAGGAAGCCCTCGAACTTCAAGGTAGTCGGTACCTATGTCTTCCTGTCCCCAGAAGTCCTCGAATGTAATCACCAACATTCGGAGTTGCATGAAGCAATCTTAACAAGCAGTTTAGTACGTACCAGGCATGAAAAGATTCTCTCTCTAGAAATCACCTTATCATCGTGTGGTCTCTAGATCGATCAACTTGTTTTTGAGATCCTTCATATGAGCTCCTATTTATAGGAAAATTTCCAACGGTCGGCTCCCTCCTCTAACGGTCATATTTTCCATGAATTTTGGAGGGACCTGTACACGTGTAACTCGACCAATGGTTAATTAGAAATAGAATGGATGACATCGTTTAATAATAAATCATGTATAACTGAATGCACGACATTGTTTTGAAATGGAGCATATGTAAGCAAAAGCCATACAAAATATCGGATTGTAAGCAGATTAAAATTTCAGAGTCTAACCAAAATGAAATTTGGAGTCTATGTTAAGAAATATTCAGATTCTATTTTATAGGAATTCGGAGTCTGGTTTCACCAGAGTTCAAAATCTAAACTTGTAGATGTTCGAAGTTAAACATCATAGGAGTTCGGAGTCGAACTCATGAATGTTCGGAGTCGAACTTCATCAGAGTTCGGAGTCGAACTTTATAAGAGTTCAGAGTCGAACTTTATAAGAGTTCGGAGTTGAACTCATGAAAGTTAAGAGTCAAACTTTAAAAGAGTTCGGAGTCAAAATCATGAAAGTTCGGAGTCCAACTTCATAAGAGTTCGGAGTCGAACTCATGAAAGTTCGGAGTCGAACTTCATAAGAGTTCGGAGTCGAACTCATGAAAGTTCGGAGTCGAACTAATGAATGTTCGGAGAGAAACTTTATGAAAGTTCAGAGTCTAGAATTTGGATTGGAACTTCATTAAAGTTCTCATCCAGAATTCATATCCTAAAAATAGAATGTTCCAAATCTTGACATTATATGAATTCTGGATTTTTGGGTATGAATCTGGTTTTTGTACTTAAGAAAAATATTGCTATGTATAAGAAAATCTAGGTTAGGGTAAATTTCCTTAAAGAAGTAAATTTTCCTTATGGAGGTAAAATTTATATTTTCTTATGTATAATATGATTGTGATTTTCAAAACAAGAAGGAATGGAAAATTCATAAGGAAACCTTATTGAATCAATAATCTCCCCCTTTTTGGAAAGAAAAAACATCCTTACAAAAAAGAATATAAGGACATTGAAAAAATAATTCATTAGACTTTAAAATTAAAACTTATCTCCCTTTGTTCATGAATTAAAGTGAATACAACTATCTCCCCCTTAGGCATTGAAACTCTAAGGATTGTATTATGAAATTCCAGAGTGGAGTTTTCATTATTGTAGGAATGAAAAACTTCACAGTGAGAAACTCCCCCTTACTTTAATGATATTTCACTTAGAAATTTTTCTTCCTCCTCCTTAGGAGTAGTTCCTTTTCCTTCTCCCCCTTTGTGATTTTCAAAAATAATTGAAGGGAATGGAAAAAAATATGGTAACTAAAACATTATTATATGACAAGATACAACCATCCAAATAAAATTTCATTAGAGTTGGTAGAATTTTACAAATAAATACAACTACAAAACAATATCAGAGTGGGTTTATTTTTATTCCTTTTCCTTTGGAATCAGCTTACATAACAATGTTTCGAGCTTCTTTAGGTCTCTATGGGCTTCCTCGACCTGACTCTCCAAGGCTTTTTTCTTTTCTTCTTGAGATTTCAAAGCCTATTCCGGAGCCTCGATAGCTTCTTTCTACATCTTTAACAATTCATCTTGCTGTACGAGTCTTTTTTCAAGCTCGATCTAGAGATTTCTATCACATAAAAGATTTTGAGCCAGAGAATTTTCCTTATCACTTAGTTCCTTCACTTGTTGACTCCGAGAACACTGCTCATCAATCAGCTCAGCATAATGATTTTTAATCTTTTTATCCTCAGTGTCAAAGGCATTTAGAACTTCAGTCTGAAAATTTTCAAAATGCACTAAGTCTTCATCAACTCATTTAGACCACTTGGTTACCTTACTGCAGGAATTTCTATGCACGTCATAATTGATAAGAAATTTTTTTTGTTCAGCTTCGATCTTCACATACATATCCATGACCATAGATAATGAATCTGATTTCTAATTCATACTCTGTTGCAGCATCTGGCATCTAGAATCTATAGTTGGAAAAATCAGAATAATGTCCACAAACATCTTCAGAGATTGAACCAAAGAATCATGCCCATGAGGTGATGATTCCTAATTAGATAAATCTCTTTGAGATTTATCTTATTCAATTTGCACGAGTTTTCTCTTAGAAGAACCTCCAACCTCCTTCTTCCTGAAGACTTCATTTGTTGGAGTATCCATGAGAACTTGATTCCCCTTATCAGACTTCAGAATTGGTTCTTTATTAGGAGATACTTCCTCAGATTCAGAAACTTGAATAATGTGGTCGTCATCTGGTTTCTGTTTTTCTTGTCCTTCCTCAAGAAAATTCCTCTCATAGGATCCTTCGTCATCATATAAAACATTTTCTTCTTCTTGTTGTTGCTTGTCATCATTCTTACTACCATCCTCACCTTCATTTCCTGGAGTAACTAACTTTGTGGATTCTGGCTTATCTTTATAAAACTCTACTTTCTTTATCAAGGCATCTAAATCTTCACTTCCCTATTCTTATTCTTCTTCTTCTTCTTCTTCATCCCCTTCCTCAACTTCTTCCTCAACTTCTTTTTCACCTTCTTCAAATAATTCTTTTCCCTTAAATTTTTCCGGAGTGACATAATTCTTAGCTGGAGTTTCTGGTAAAGAAGGTTCTGTAAGGAAGGATTTCAGAACTTGAATCAACTCAAAAGCTAACTCTGTAGCTCTCAACAGTGATTGCACCACTTTATCTTTAGACACTTTCTTTTTAATTTTCTTCTCTTTCTCCTGCTTCTCTAACTCTTCAGCAGCTCTTACTTTTAATGCCTTAGCCTCTGTAGGGTCCAATATGAATTCTGGATCCCCTTCTTTCCTCTTCATCTTATCTTCCCTTAATTTCACAGCAACTTCATCCGGATAAGTTTTTTTTTCGTCAGCTTGGGGGGAGCGGACTGAGTTTCCTTTGATTTAGGATTTTCTTCAACAGAAGCCACATCCTTATGATTTATCTTCTTCCTTTTATTTTTGGATTGTTTCGGAGTGTGTGTACCTTTCTAAAGTGCCTCAACTTCTTCCACAGAAAGAGAGTAGAATTTTTTGGATTCACTAGAAAAACCCATCTTCATCCTCTTCAAAGTATCATCACTTACTGACATAAGATTACAATTTAGGACTTTTGTTTTTCATGCATCCTTAAAGGAATCTAAGAACCAAACTATCAGCTTAGATAATAAGGCAGGGAACATGATTATCTGAGCTCTCAAATTTCCTTCATTGATGTTCTTGATCATAATCAAGACATGTCTCATCAAATTTATATTTCATAGATTTACCAAGAAATCTAAAACATAGATATCACTTTTCTTCAACTTATCCTTGTCACCTCTTCTTGGAACCAGAAATCCTTGCCCCCAAAGATGAAGAATTCTATTGTTCGGAGTGAGACGAGCAATCATAATGGTTGAAGCATCCTTGAGACCAAGACATTTTAGTACCTTCTCCTTGTTGAAACTTCCTTGCTCATCCGGATGTTTGTGTGAGAAGAACTCAACTTATCCTTCGTAGGATAAACCAACCAAGCTCTCGGCCTTAGTGTAATATATCTTATAAGTCTCCCCATAACAATTGAATGAAAACCACTCTCTGCCATCTTCCATCTAGAAGGAAACAGACTCATAGAACTCGATCAGCAAATCAGTATAAACCGGATTGTGTTTTTCTGACTTTTCTACGCAAACATCTTCCCATCCATTCAGTCTAATATTCTTTGAAAGAAGAGAATCAAACTTATAGAAATACGGATGCACCAACCTTTCCCTAAATATTAACCACATTGAGATTGGCTTTGAAGTTGACATATCTTGAGATGTTTCTTTAACAGACATTCGGAAAAGAGAGACCTGAAGGATTAGAAACGGCTTTGCAAAGATCGGAACCGGTCTTAAGAAGAGCAATAGGGTTTCTAGAAGCGAATTCTTTGAAAAACCGATGTGGGATGAGTCTTGGAGTCACCTTTATATAAGAGATGGATGTGCCTTGTGGTCTTCCAAAAGCCATCTAACGGTTTAAAAAGTTTTAATTTGATCTAACGGTTGAAAACACTCCCGCAAGGAAAACTTGACTCCAATCTTTTGGAGTTTTAAGGAAAACATCCGGATTTGAGGAAAACAGAATTCGAACTTTTAAAAAATCAGAAAAATACAAGCAAGAAAAATATGATTACAAAACATTAAGTAAGGAAATCATAGCTTTCGTATTGGATAGAAAGATTGTTCATAATTGGTAATATTATTCTTGAAGAAATTAATTTAAAAAAATTCATTAAGAAAGTTCCAGTATGAAAATATTGTTACGAAAATTCTAGTATGAAAATCTCCATTCCAGATGTTTTCATTCCGAGAATTTCAATCCTGAAAATTTCAGTTCCGGAAATCTCCATTCCAAAAATTTTTAGTTTCATAAATTTATATTCCGGAAACATAAGTTTCAAAAATATTAAAAAACTAACTAAGAAAATTTTACTTACACTATGTTTGAAAAACAGATTATGAAAATTTTAGTTACAGTATGTTTGAAAAATAGATTATATAAATTTTAGTTACACTAACAATCAAATGTACCCCCCTATAAAAAAGAGTTTATTACTGATATGAGAATTGTTCAACAAGAAGTTAATGAAGAATAATTTTCCTACAGTTATCATTCCTAAATTTTGTTTAATGTATTCAAATCTATCGGATGGTAAGGATTTTGTGAAAATATCAGCAAGTTGATCTTGCGTTTCGATAAACTGAAAAATGATATCTTCTTTTTAGTGTGTAATCCCTAAGAAAGTGATGCCTAATATCTATGTGTTTTGCACAAGATTGATGTGCAGGGTTCTTACATAGGTCAATGGAACTTGTTTTATCACAAAAAATTTGAGACTTAGTAAAACTTACGCCATAATCTCTGAGTGTGTGTTGCATCCACAAAACATGAGCACAACAACTTCCAGATGCTATATATTCAGCTTCAGCACTGGAAAGTGCTACAAAATGTTGCTTCCTAAAGGACCAATAAACTAATGAATCTCCTAAGAAATGACATGTTCCGGATGTACCCTTCTATCCATTCTACATCCACCAAAGTCAGCATCCGAAAATCTTTTTAGAATAAAATCATTTCCATACATATAAAATAATCTTAGATCCATGGTTCCCATTAGGTAACGAAAAATTCTTTTTACCTCCTTTAAGTAAGATTCCTTAGGATTGGATTGATATCTTGCACATAAGAATACTGAAAACATTAAGTCTGGTCGACTAGCTATTAAGTAATGTAGACTTCCTATCATACCTCTAAAAGATGTTTGATCTACTGATTTCCCAGATTCATCTAGATCTAAAGAGTTTGAGGTACCGATGGGAGTACTTATACTCTTAGTGTTTTCATAACCATACTTTTTGAGAAGACATTTAATATACTTATGTTGAGATATATAGGTTCCTTCTCGTCTTTGAGAAATTTGAAAACCAAGGAAAAAAGTTAACTCACCAATCACACTCATTTGAAACTCATATTTCATTAGACTTGCGAATGAATCAGTTAAAGATTACTGAGTTGAACCAAATATGATGTCATCTACATAAATTTGAACAATCAAAACATTTTTCTTATCTTTATTTATAAAAATGGTTTGAAATTTATTTCCCTTAACATAGTTATTTTGAAGCAAAAATCCTATGAGTCTATCATACCATGCTTTTGGGGCTTTTTTAAGACCATACAAAACTTTGGTAAGTCTAAAAACATGATCAGGATGTTTTGTATCTTCAAATCCATGAGGTTGTTTAACAAAAACTTCCTCTTGAACATAGCCGTTAAGAAAACCACATTTCACATCCATTTGAAAAAGTATAAAATTGAATAATGCTGTAAAGGCAAGTAGAATACGAATAGATTCAAGTCTAGCTACTAGAGCGTAGGTTTCTTCATAGTCTATTCCCTCTTGCTGGTTATAGCCTTTAGCAACTAGTCTAGCTTTATTTCTTACTATGACTCCATTTTCATCACACTTGTTTCTGAAGACCCATTTTACTCCAATGATAGAATTTTCCTTAGGTCTTTCAACAAAGGTCCATACTTTATTCCTCTCAAATTCATTTAGTTCATCTTGCATGTCTTTGATCCAATTATCATCACCTAAAGCTTCATCAGTGATTTTTGGTTCTAATTGGGAAAGAAATGCTAAATTTTCTACTTCATTTCTTAGGGAACTTCTAGTCCTTACAGGTTGACATACATCACCAATGATACTATCACTGGGATGATTCTTAAGAAACACCTGATTTGGGTTTTGTAAAACTTGTTCATCAACATAGGGTAGAAATTCTTCTGGGGTAAATGTTTCAGAAGTATCTTCTTGAACATTTTCCTTATTAGAAGGATCTTCTATCAAAGGTTGACAACCAGTTTTTGAAAACACATCCAAGTATGTAGGTTGGGATGGTTTAATAACAAAAGGATGAGACTCATCAAATTTTACATTCACTATTTCTTCAACAGTAAAAGTATTTTTATTGAAAACTCTATATGCCTTAGAAGTTGTGGAGTAGCCTAAGAAAATTCCTTCATCAGATTTTGGTGCAAATTTATGTACATTTTATTTAGTATTCAGAATTAATACTTTTCAACCAAAAACCTTGATGTAGGAATGTCTTGGTTTTCTACCATTACATAACTCATAAGAAGTTTTATTAAGAAAAGGTCTAATCAAAACTCGATTTATAGTATAGAAAGTAGTACTTACAGCTTCAGCCCAGAAATTCTAGCTATAGAATATTCACTCAACATGGTTCTAATTATCTATTGATGAATTATATTACTTCTTTCTTCTACACCATTTTGTTGAGGAGTTCTATGTAGTGAAAAATTCTGAGTAATACCTTTTCTACTACAAAAAGATTCAAAAACAGAAATTTTGAAATTCTCCTCCATGATCACTATGAATATTTATTAGTGGAATATTTTTCTCATTTTTAACTTGTGCTCTAAAACTTTTGAAATAAGAAAAAGCTTTAGACTTCTTTTCTAGAAAATAGATCCAAGTAAATCTAGTGTAATCATCAACTAGAACAAACACATAGTATTTGCCTCCAATACTTCCAGTTTATGTTGGAACAAAAAGATCCATGTGCACTAACTAAAATTCATCAGTCATTGAGGAATTTCTGATTTATTTAAAACTAGATTTATGTTTCTTTCCAAATTGACAAGGATCACAAACTTTAGAAGAATCAAATATAAGCTCTGGTAGATCCTTAACCAGTTTCTTCTGAGAAAGTTGACATAAGTTTCTAAGGTTACAGTGACCTAATATTCCATGCCATAACCAGGAATGATCTTTCATTGCACTTAGGAAGGGTAGGTCTTGGCTCCTGAGGTCTTCTAAGTTCAAAGTGCAAACATTCTCTTGCCTATTAGCTTCCAGAATAAATTCTTCAGTTGAATTGTGAACTAAGAATTTATCATTCCTAAAATTCACAATGTATCCTTAATCACATAACTGACTTCTTCTAATGAGGTTGTGCTTTAGAACCTTAACAAATAAAACATTTGAAATCAATGTTTTACCTAGAAGAACAATATTACCTATACCAACAACTTCTCCCTTAGCATTATCTCCAAAAGTAACCTTTCATCCTTTCGTTTTGATAATATTTTCAAAATAGATTTTGTTACCAGTCATGTGCTGGGAACATCCACTATCCATGTACCATGTATTGTTGTTGGTAATTCCTTTATCTTCCTAAAAACACGAAAAGAATTAGACTTTCGGAATCCAAACATGTTTGGATCCGAGATTTCCAGAAAACAAAATTTTAGGCACCCTCGTTTTCTTAGAGAAATAGGCTTTATGAAAACCTAGAGATTGAGTTTTATTTAAAGAAAAAAAAATTTCCCAGTGACCACCACATTGACACTTGGTACAAAATGGGGCACTTTGTGGAACAAAGTAGTTGTTACAAAAATTTGGTTTTTCATGGGTATAACCAAATCCAGATTTGTTTCTTAAAGATCATATTTGTGAATACATTTTATCAAAATTTTCATTACCATGGGTAAAGATTGATAAACACTTTTTTATGGAAAACATTTCGGACATGAGTTTTATAACCAAGTTTTTATCTTCAAAATCATTAGATTTAGAACTAAAGCTAGGCTTGAAAACACCTTTCTTAGAATTTACTTGTTCTAACTCTTTAGAATGTTTGTTCTTCTCAGAACATACTTCCTCAATATTTTTACAAATATTTATAAAATCAGCAAATTTCCTATCAAGATCTTTATAAAGTTCTATTATTTCTTTTGTAATAATAGTATTCCTAGAGTTTTCCATATCAAGTTTTTATTGAGTTTAGAATTTTCAATCTCATGAAGTTCAGCAAACGTAGAAACTTCTTCATATGTAGGTGAAGTATTTTTTTCATCAGAAGAGGATTCTTCCTTTGAATAGTTATAATACTTACTATCATTAGAATTTAAAGATACATTGGTCAATGATTTAGCATTCCGTACCTTAGCCATAATGAAATGATTGTAAATGGGTAGTCTGGCAATAAGACCAAGATTCTTCTGTCCTAAAGATTCATAATCAGAAGATTCATCTGAAGAGTCACCCCCACTGGCACTCCAGGTGTTATTTTCTTTCAGAAAATTCTTAGCTTTGGTTTTTTAGTACTTTTTTCTATTCCTTTCAGAATTCATTTCTTTTAATTCTTTATTTTTGATCAATGGACAATCTGGTCTAATATGTCCATCTCTCTTGAATTCATAACAAGTAAATTATCTATATTTCTAGTCTTTCTGTTCCTTTTTCTTATACTTGGATTGGAAATTTCTTTGGCTAGCTATCTTGATCATCCTTAGAGAAATATTTGCTAACTCATTTTTAGAGACATCACTTTCACTAGATTCTGATTGAATAACCACCTTCTTAGACTTGAATCTGGTTACTCTCTCTGGAGTCTTAGCTTTCATATGATTTGATGTTGTTGTAAAAGAAACAGTACCATTTCCATTATTCTTTTTGAGGTTGTCAGCATCTCTCTTCATTCTTGTTTCATGTTGGAGAAGAGTTCTAAATAGTTCATCAAGAGAAATTTGAGTGACCTTCCTATTATCATCATTTGATGTTCTCTTTGATTCCCACCCATTAGGCATAATATCAATTATCTTGTACACAAGGGATTCATCATCTATCCCTTTTTATCCCATAGACTATAGGCCATTGACTATAGTAATAAATCTCTGTTGAACATTACAGATTGGTTCTCCATATGAAAAATTGAATCCATTGTATTCAGCTCTAAGCATAGCTCTCCTAGTTTCAATCACTTTAGAAGTGCCAAAGTGTGTAACTTCTAACTTCTTCCAGATACAATTATCTACTTAACAAGAAGAAATTTGGATATATATATTTCTAGTCATTGAACATAGTAAAGTATTGCGTACCTTATAATTGAGTTGATACTCTTGCTTTTCCTGGTCAGTGAAAGTTCCAACTTCTTTATCAGGAATTTGATAATCACCAGTATGCATAATGAAATTATCCACTCCAGTATTGATAAAAAAAGTCTTTAATCGATCTCTCCATTACTCATAGTCATTACCATCAAATATTGGTGGTCTTGTAGGATTTAGATTGTCAATAGAACCAACATTGATTCCTGCCATTCTTAAAACTACGGCAACCAAATTTGTTAGTAGAAAAAGATCGTAACCACAAAGTTCGGAATGACAATTCGGAATGATAATTTGGAATGACCAAGTTCGGAATGAAAATTCAGAATGAATAAAAACTTTCTAAGCAAGAATGAAGAACAATGAAGAAGTGAGAATGAAAAACATATATGTGAGTATAAGTATTTCAGATACCTCCTTTGATACCAATTGTAGGATCGAAATAATGATGTAGATTCTCAATATACAAGAGGGGGTGAATTGTACACTAAAATAATTTCCTTATACAAGGAAGAATCTATGTTTAACAAAGTTAAACTCAGAAAATTCACAACACCTCTAATCACCAATTGGAGAATTGGATCTAAAGTTTACAATATGAGATTCTACCTTAAAATGTATAGAATCTAAACTAATCAGAGTGCATGTGTAAGGAAATATAAGAAGGTTATACTTTCCTTAAAATACAAAAAGTGCATCAGAAAAAGAAGTAGTAAAACTACAAGTAACAAGATATAAGTCTTTTAACCTAAAGAGAAGATTATCCAACAACCTTGGATAAAGGTCCCTTGATTTATACTTTCAAGAAAGTCTGTCTTACCCACACTAGGGAAAACCCTTGATACTAAGATCTAAATCTCTGTCTTGATATCCCCACAAGCCCTCAACTTCAAGGTAGTTGGAACCTCTATCTTCCTCAGCAAGGAAGCCCTCAAACATCAAGGTAGTCGGTACCTCTGTCTTCCTATCCCCAGAAGTCCTCGAATGTAATCACCAACATTCAGAGTCGCACGAAGGAATCTGAATGATCAGTTTAGTACACACAAGGCATGAAAAGATTCTCTCTCTAGAAATCACCTTAATAGTGTGTGTTCTCTAGATAAATCAACTTTTTTTTGAGATCCTTCAAATGAGTTCCTATTTATAGGAAAATTTCCAATGGTCGGTTGTCTCCTCCAACGGTCATATTTTCCATGAAATTCAGAGGGACCTGTACACGTGTAACTCAGCCAATGGTTCTTTAGAAAAAGAATGGATGACATCGTTTAATAATAAATCATGTATAAATGAATGCACGACATCGTTTTGAAATAGACAATCTGTAAGAAAAATCCATACAAAATTTCGGAGTGTAAGCAAATTAAAAGTTTGGAGTCTAAACAAAATGAAATTAGGATTCTATGTTAAGAAATGTTCGGATTTTGTTTTATAGGAATTCAGAGTCTGGTTTCACCAGAGTTCAGAATCTAAACTTGTAGAAGTTTGGAGTCAAACTTCATAAGAGTTCGGAGTCAAACATTATCAGTGTTCGGAGTCAAACATTATAAGAGTTTGGAGTCAAACTCATGAAAGTTCAGAGTCGAAATTTATAAGAGTTCGTAGTCTAACTTATGAAAGTTCGGAGTCGAACTTTATAAGAGTTCGGAGTCAAACTCATGAATGTTCAGAGTCGAACATCATAAGAGTTCGGAGTCGAACTCATGAATGTTCGGAGTCAAACTTCATAAGATTTTGGAGTCGAACTAATGAAAGTTCGGAGTCGAACTTCATAAGAGTTTGGTGTCAAACTCATGAATGTTCAGAGTCGAACATTATGAAAGTCTGTAGTCTAGAATTCATATTGCAACTTCATTACAGTTCTCATCCAGAATTCGTATCCTAAAAAAAGAATGTTCCAAATTTTGACATTATATGACTTCTAGAATTTTGAGTATGAATCTGAATTTTGTACTTAAGAAAAATATTGCTATGTATTAGAAAATCCAGGATAGGGTAAATTTCTTTAATGAAGTAAATTTTCCTTATGGAGGTAAAATTTATATTTTCTTAAGTATAAGATGTTTGTGATTTTTAAAAAAAGAAGGAATGGAAAAGTCATAAGGAAACGTTATTGACTGAACACTCGGATCATCAAACCTCTGCACATATTACCTCTCCACATCCCTCTCTTACTCTTTGAAGACTCACTTTGGGTAGAATTCTTTCCAGGGAAGCCTTTGGCTCAAATCAAAATGAGTTACCCGATTTAGACGTAATGTCTTCTCTCGAGTTTCTTTATTTTACTTTCCTTATTCACTCACCACTATCTTCTTATTATTTGATTCCATAATAACATCAATATCCTAAATATACTAGGATGTTTTTAAAATAAATATTCTACCTACAATCACACAGACCCCCATACAATGGTTAAAGAACATACTGTTTCTGTGGGATGCGAATTACTACCTCACGAAACGATGATTGTTCAATCTCCATTTAACACCTTTAATGGTGGCCATTATGATGGAACTATATTTATATATGATATATATTTTATTTATTTCCTCTCCATGCTTCTTTATTTTATATTTATAACATACCTTTATGATTTTCATGTTTTGAAAATGCGATAATTTCATCTGAGGAAGTGTGGACTACCGCCCCCTCAAGTGATATGACTCATTCGTGTCACACATGGAATTTATAAAGAATGTAATTAATGAACTTATGTTACCATATAAAATATATATAATACTTGAATTATAATATATATATGTCTCATTTGGTCTTAATTACTTTAATATGACAAAGAAATGAAAATAGCGGTCATGTGTACGTACGACCTACCGTCTCCATGAATGGTGAATTTAATTTTTTATCCCCAAATGTTATTGAATAGTACAAAATGAATATATACTGGATATATATGATACTTAAATCATTAATACCATTCTGCAGATGATGTACTTACAACTATATGGGAAATTCTTTTTAAACAAGTTCACTTTTGACTCATGTACCAAACCTCGACAAAATTTATAATATGAACTCACATAATTAACTAATTATTATAACAAGATAATATGAGATATGAATCGAATAATAAATTTTAAAGTATGTCCTTAAGAAATTATAAATTTACAAAAGTTTATTATTATGCAATATGAAGAAACAAACAAGACAAGTCTGACTTGAGGTAAGGGACATCGTCTCAATCTCCTTTCATTGAGGCATACTTCAATTTATATACAACCTTCTTTTATTAGTTTTATAATAAACCCTTTTGACTATTAATTTCATTCAAAAGGAATCTTTTTACATGAAGTGTTTTAATAAATGAAAAAAGGAATGTTTTTGTCTTACTTATGCAGTAAAAACGACTTCTCCACCGTCGGGACCATTATTTGAGATTCGGCTTCCTCGATAAAGTATAACATTTTTAAATGAAAAATAAATACAATGTTTTAATTTTATTTTATTTTGGTATTCAAAATAGTTTTGATAATTTTTTGATTATATCAATGTGTTGTATTGATATCTTGTGATTGAAATGTGGAAATGTCATGTTTCCTTTATGAATGTTTTAGGTGATACAATTATGTTACGGTTCTTGGGCATTGTTTATGAAGTCGGGTGGTTCCATTATAAACTAAGGGAGGGTGAGCCTTAGATAGCTCCCCAATGCATTGGGTAATGTGAAGGAGTTAAATGCTAAGGATTCTACAACGAAATTTAGGGAATATACTTTGATGGGTATTCAAAACGTAACCATGAGGGTTACTCCCTATGTAAGAAAGTTATGAATGCCTCAAGTTACCTTTATGTCTTATGATTTCTATGATTTATTCATAAATCTTATGATTTCATGAGTTATGTTAAAGTTATTATGTTTTATGAGTAAGGTATGATTTCATTGATTCTTTTGTAACATGGACTATTGTTTTCTTTCCGTATTTTTATATCCCATACGGAGCTTTTTATGCTCATCCAAAGTTTTTGAAATGTTTTTCACAGGTCAAGGGAAAAGTACATGATATAATGATAGTTTCAAGGAAGTGTCAAGAATGAAACCATGTCTTATTCTAAATATGATTCCTTTGGTGGGAAAAAATGAATATTGTCTTTGATGTAACCACCTTGATTAAATGTGGAATGTAATGCATGATATATGATCTAATTCTCTAAAACTCTAAACCCGAAAGGATACTCAAGGTGAATTATTTAAATAACCCATGATTAAGAATTTTTTATGGTCTAGGCATTATAGTTGGTATCATAGATCAGAATAGATAACTTTAGGAGTTAGAATTCTATTAAATGATTATCCAAATGTAATTTTTTCCCACATTATGGTCAAATTGAAATGATATATAATTTGAATATTAACATGTTGATTCATCTAATACATGTTTGTTTAGAGTGGTTTTCCGTAGAGGAAATAGTGAAGTAGTGCTAGGAAGGCATACAGAAAGAAATGACCTTCCAAATCAGCATCCTGAGATGGTCAGAATTGGAATAGAGTATATTGTTGTAGTAATGGAATAATTGAATCAAGAAATAAATAGTGGTGGTGTCCATGCATGAGATCAGCCAGATCAACCGCAAAAGAACATGTCAATGGTGGAACATTTCATGAGGAAACATCCCCCATCATTTAGAGGATCCTCTGATCCTGTTCTAGTTGAAGGGTGTATTAAAGCATTGGAGAAGATTTTTGATGTCATGGGGTGTTCATAAAATCAAGTGTTTAGTCTTGTTGTTTACCCTTTGGAGGGTGAAGAAGATCAGTGGTGGTCGATGGTTAAAAATATCAGGGACGCTGATGAGATTAATTCTCCTGACTGGGATGAATTCAAAGTTATGTTTCTTGAGAAATGTTTTCCAATGGTTGTTTGAATTTGGATGGAAAAACAATTCTTGGAATTGAGGCAAGAGGACGACCAAGTGGCTACTTATGATGAAACGTTCACTCGATTGGCAATGTATGCTCCAGTTTTAATCCGATACCTTGATAATAGAATCAATCATTTTTACTCTGGATTAAAGACAAAATATTGAAGGGAATTAGCTTATCATGAGTTAAAAATTTATGAAAATCTTGTTTGATGTGCTGAGAAGGTGGAAATGGAGTTTGATGATGGGCAAGTGCTCTATGAAAACTAACAGAATAAGAGACAGAGGTGTCAGGAGAAAGGTAAGAATCCTTTAAAAAGGTTTGATGGTAAGAAAACTATGTTTTCAGTTTGTGATAAATGTGTTAAAAATCATGCTGGGGAATGTCTTTTGAATTATGTAAAGTGCTTATGATGTGGTAATATGGGACATAAGGCTCATGATTTCACTAGAAAAGATCAGGGTAATGGTATGACCAAATTTGATTTACAATTAGTGAAATGTTTCAATTACAATGAGATGGGTCATTATGCAAATGACTGTTTGAGAAAGAGCTCGAATGATGGGATGTAGTCAGGCTATAATTAAAAAGGTGTGGTGAAATCCTTTACAACTGCTTTAGAAGATATTGGGCTATCAAATGAAGTGGTATCGGGTACTTTGTTTGTTTTTTTTCAGATTATTCCAATGTGTTGTTTGATTCAGGGTCTACACATTCTTTCATCTCTGAAAAAATTTCTAGTGAATTATGAATTCCATCTCATGAAATGACTCCTGAACTTGTGGTAAAAACACCTGGGTGAAATGTTGAGGAAAAAGGAATTTATAACAATATTCCTACACTTATCCGTGGAAAGAATCTACTTGATAACCTTATTTTTTTTACCTCTAGTAGTGTATGATGCTATCTTGGGTATTGAGTAGCTCTCTGTTTACCATGCTAAGATTGAATGTAGGGCTAAAAAAGTTTCTTTTCAGAATGACTTTCACTTTTTTTTACAAGAATGACCCTTAATTTTGATAACATATCAATAGGATAAGAAACATGTAAATGATGGAAATTAATGTTACCTTGCACATATTTCTAAAAACAAAGGAACCATTTAGATTAATTATTTTCTAGTGGTAAATGAGTATCCGGATGTTTTTTCTGATGAGTTTCCTGGAATAATACTAGATCAGGACATAGAATTTACTATTGACATAGTTCCTGATGCTAAGACAATTTGAAAACCCCCCTTATCGAATGGCTCTAATTGAACTTTTACTATTGAAGGAGAAATTACAAGATTTATTATAGAAAAGTTTCATTCAACCTAGAACATCACCATGGGGTTCTCCTGTCTAATTTGTTAAAAAGAAAGATGGTTCAATGAGACATTGCATTGATTATACATCCTTGCATTACATCATTGTTAAAAACAAATATCATTTTCCTCATATCGATGATTTGTTTGATCAGCACCAAGGAGCTCAGTATTTTTCAATGATTGACATGAAATCGGGGTACCATCAGGTGAAGTTAAAGGAAGAAGATATTCTGAAGACTGTGTTTCATAGAAGATATGGCCATTATGAATTTTTAGTTATGTCTTGTGGGTTAACCAAGGCACCTGTTGTATTCATGGACCTTATGAATAGAATTTTCCATGAGTTTTTGGATAAATTTGTGGTTGTTTTCATTGATGATATTTTGGTGTTTTATAAAAGTAAATAGGAGCATGAAAGTCATTTAAGGGCTCTTCTGCAAACCTTAAAAAAAATAATTTGTATGGGAAATTCAGAAAGTGTGAGATTTGGTTACAACAAATTTTTTCCCTAGGCCACATTATTTCTATATATGGAATAACTATTGATCCTACAAAAACAAAAGTTGTTGATGAATGGCCAAGACCCACCAATGTAACCGAGATTGATAGTTTTCATGTTTTGGTAGGCTATTCCAGAAGGTTTGTTAAAATATTTGCACGATTGTCCTCCCCATTGACTAATCTAGCTCGGAAGGGTGTTATGTTTATCTGGTCAAATCAATATGATGATTGTTGTCAAGAATCGAAAATAATATTATTGAATGCTCTAGTATTGGAACTACCTTCTAGGAATGGTGCGTTTTTTATCTATAGTGACGCTTCATTGAAAGGATTCAGTTGCGTCATAATGTAGAATGATCATGTAATTGATTATGCTTCACATCAGTTGAAAACTCATGTGATAAATTACCCTACACATGAATTGGAATTAGCTGTAATTGTTTTCACTATAAAAATTTGGAGGCATCAATTGTATGGTGTAAAGTGTGAAATATATACTGATCACAATAGTTTAAAGTATATATTCACTTAAAAGAATTGAACATGAGATAGAGGAGATGGCTAGAATTAATCAAGGATTATGATTGCGTGATTCACTACCACCCAAGAAAAGAAAATAAAGTGGAAGATGCTTTGAGTCAAAAAAGTAATGCTTCATTAACCATGATACGTTTGGAACGAGATCCTTTGGTTTTTGATTTGATGAACTTTGGAATAGAAGTTGTTGGTGCAGGAAGTTCTTTTGTTTTGTTTTAGGTATAATTGAAATCTTCTCTATCAGACAGAATTCAGAAAGCACAGAAGCAAGACAGTGAGTTACAGAAAAAGGTAGAGCTGGATCAGAAGGGTATGTTAACTGAATTCAACACTGATAATGATTGTGTTTTGAGATTTGGGAAGATATTGTGTGTGCCTTGTGATTCATAGTTGAAAAGAGAGTTGTTATGAGAAGCTCACAGTTCTACATTTTCATTTCATCCAGGCAGTACTAATATGTATATAGATATTCGGGAGTATTACCGGTGGGATGGAATAAAAAGAGATATTACTGATTTTACTGTGAAGTGTTTGACTTGTCAACCGGTTAAGTCAGAGCAGCAGTTACTGAAAGGGATTCTTCATCCTTTTCCAATGCCAGAGTGGAAATGGGAGAATATATCCATGGACTTCTTTGTGGGATTACTGAAGACACCTTGAGGTAATAATGCAATTTGTCTTATTGCTGATCTCTTGACTAAATCTTCTCATTTCCTTGCTATACAAGATACTTTTTCCTTTGATTAACTTTCTCGATTGTATCTTAAAGATATATTCCGGTTACACGTAGTTACCTTCTCTACTATATCTGGTCGTGATCCCAGGTTCACTCCTTACTTTTAAAAAGGCCTTTAGAAGTCGTTGGGTACTAAATTAAATTTTAGTACAGCTTTTCATCCTCAATCAGATGGGAATTTAGAACAAACAATTCAGACATTGTTAGATATGATAAATTCTTGTTCGATGGATTACCAGGGAAGTTGGGACCAATATCTTTCATTGGTTGTGTTTTCTTATAATAAAAGTTTTCATTCCAGTATATAGATGGAACCATTTGAGGCATTATATGGGAAGTGGTGTCGAACTCCATCTTTTTGGGATGAAGTGGGTGAAAGGATGTTGATGGGACCAAAATTGGTGGAAGAGTTTGCAAAAAAAGTTCAGCTGATATGGAAACAGAAGAGAACAGCTCAGAGCCGGACGAAAAGTTATGCAGACAATAGGAGGAAGGATCACTCTTTTGAGGTAGGTGATCATGTCGCCTTCAAAGATTCACCATGGAAAAGTTAAATGTGATTTGGTATGAAAGGAAAGCTGAGTTCAAGGTTCATTGGACCCTATGAAATTCTGGAGAGAGTTGGATCAGTTGCATACTGAGTGGATTTACCTCCTTGTTTATCTCAGGTACATAATGTTTTTCATGTTTCAATGTTAAGGAAGTACATGCCAGATTCATCTCATGTTTTGAGTGCGGAGGTAGTTCAGCTAGAAGAGAATCTATCTTTTGAGAAAAAACTGGTCTAGATTCGTGACCACAGGGATCAAGTGATGAAAAATAAGGTGATTCATCATGTAAAGGTTCTATGGAAAAACCATATATTTGAAGAGGAAACATGGGTATCTTAAATAGGAAATGAGGGATAAATACCCCCACTTATTCGATAAGTAAATAAATTGCGGGGATGAAATTTCTTAAAGGGGGGAAGGATGTAACATCCCAAGTAATTAAAGAATAATAGATATTTATATCTATATATATTTATGAATTAGATAGTGTTTTTTAGGCTTAAAATGAGAACAAATCCAATCTTACAGATAAAATACACTAATATTTTAAAAAGATTGTTTTACTGCCTTTTTATGGAAAACCATTTTTAAATATAACTTTTGAAAATTTTATAATATATATTTGTCAAATAAACTTATTCTTTATAATTGGGATATAGAAATTTACTTTGGATAAATTTTTGGTATTTTTCTGACAATGTTCATTTTTTAATGAATAGTGAAATATACTGCATTTTACTTCAAAACTGCTTTTTTCATCTAATTTAATTATATTGTAAGATTATCTTTTTAAATGGTTTTAAAGTTTAATTAAAATATATGTTTTCCATTTAATCCAATGGTGGTCATTATAATTAATTTTCCTTTTAAATTGGACATAAACAATTGTCAATCTTTTGATAGATATTGTTTCTTAAAAACACGCTATTTGTTTTGACAACATGAATTATTTATAAATTAATTAATGCACTTTATATGTTTGGAATTTTGTAAAAATTTATTCCATATTTGGAATCTTAACTTTCAAATTATGTAATTAAGACTCTTTTGTTTTTCGACATTATGAATAGTAACTAGGGTAATTATCTTTAATTATCATGATAAATTAGTAATCGGGTAGTTAAGGGTAATAAAATAATATCATAATAATATAAAATGACCCCAAATTGTGTCCAAATTCTCTTTTTTTAATTCATGGCCGACCATGGGATGCTTTTTAAATAACTTGAAGGCCCATGGAGTCACAGGGGTGTAATAGTGACATATATGACATTATTTTTAAAAAGAAGAGAAATATATCAGAGGTTTGTATATCCTAAGTAAAAAAATCTTCATTTTGATTACATAAATGATCTCTTAGAATATATATATTAATTGGAAATATAAAAAATATTTAATACATCATGGTATTTTTTTATAATTTTTAGACATTATATAAATAAATTTATTTATGACACCATGATGATGCAGTGACTACCTCATTAATGAATGATTTAAATAAAACCAAAATATAAGGTAGAATATAATACTTACACTTGTAAAAAACCTATTGTATGGGTGGATTTATAACCCTTATAACCTTATCCTAAAAACATATCATTGTGGGACCTTTAATTTCCGAAAATCATTTTATAATAATGTAACATTTCAAGACTTTCCAGAAGTTACCCTCCTCCCTCTTATAAAAGGCCCCCACCTCTACCCCCTTACCCACACCTCTCAAGACCTTGGCTCATCTAAAATTGTTTCATATTATCTCTCCAAATCCCTCTATTACTCCTAGAAGCCTCACTTTGGGACGAAGCCTTTCCAAGGAATCCTTTGGCTCAAATCAAAAAGGGTTACCCGATTTAGAGGTAATGTCTTCTCTTGAGTTTCTTTCTTTTATTTTCCTTCTTCACTCACCACTATATTTTATTATTTGATCCCATAATAACACCAGTATCCTCAATATACTATTATTTTTTATGATAAGGATTCAACATACACTTACACACACCCCCATATAATGGTTAAAGAACATAACGTTTCTGTGGGAGGCGAATTACTGACTCACGAAATGATGATTGTTCAATATTCTTTTAACACCTTTCATGGGGGAAATTATGATGGAACTATATTTATATATGATATATATTATATTTATTCCCTCTCTATGCTTCTGTATTTTATATTTAAAACATTCCTTTATGCTTTTCATGTTGTGAAAATGCGATAAGTTCATATGAGGAAGTGTGGACTACTGCCCCCTCAAGTGATGTGACTCGTTCATGCCAAACATGGAATTTATAAATAACGTAATTAATGAAATTAGGTTACCTATATATCATATATAGTATACTACAATTATAATATATATATGTCTCATTTAGTTTTATTTCCTTTAATCTGACAATGAAATAAAAGTAGCGTTCTTGTGTACGTACGACCTACCATCTCAATGAATGGTGAATTTCATTTTTTATCTCCAAATGTTATAGAATAGTATAAAATGAATATATACTGTATATATATGATATTTAAATCAATAGTACCATTTTTGAGACGATGTACTTATAACTACATGGGAAATATTTTTTAAACAAGTTCATTTTTGACTCATGTATCAAACATCATCAAAACGTATGATAAGACCTCACATAATAAACTAATTTTTATAAAATGATAACATGTGATATTAATTGAATAATAAGCATTAAAGGAATGCCTTGTGAAATTATAAATTGACCATTGTTTATTATTTGGGATTATAAAGAAATGAATAAAATAAGTCAGACTTAAGGTAAGGGACTTCGTCTCAATCTCCAATCATTGCGGAATACATCAATTTATATACGACCTTATTTTAATATTTTTATAATAAACCCTTTTTACATTATTTTTATTAAAAAAGAATCTTTTTACATGAAGCGTTTTACTAAATTACTAAAATAATGTTTTTGTCTTATGTATGCGGAGACAACTACTTCTCTACTGCCATGACCATTATTTGAATTCCGGCTTCCTCTACAAGCCATACCTTTTTTAAATGAAAAATAAATACCATGTTTTACTTTTATTTTATCTTGGTATTGAAAATGGTTTTGATAATTTTTTGATTATATCAATGTTTTTTGTAGATATCTTGTGATTGAAATGTGGAAATGTTATATTTCCTTTATGCATGTTTTATGTGATACAATTATGTTATGGTTCTTGGGAATTGTTTATGAAGTTGGGTGGTTCCATGATAAACTAAGGGTTGGTGAGCCCGAGATAGCTCTCTAATGCATTGGGTAACATGAACGAGTTAAACGCTAAGGTTTATCCGAATAGATTTAGGGAATATAAAGTGATGGGTATTCCAATCGTAACCATGAGGGTTACTCCCTACATAAGAATGTTTTGAATTCCTCAAGTTAACTTTATGTCTTATGATTTATATGAGTTATTCATTAATATTATGATTTCATGAGGTATTTTAAAGTGATTATATTTTATGAGTAATGTATGATTTCATTGATTCTTATGTATACATGGACTAATGTTTTCAGTCCATATTTTTATATCTATTTCTGAGCTTTTTATGCTCCTCCCACATTTTTGAAATGTTTTTCACTGGTCAAGGGAAAAGTAAATGATGTGTTGACAGTGTCGATGAAGTGTCAAGAAAGAAAATGTGTCTTGTTTTAAATATGTTTCCATTGGTGGAAAAAAAATTGAATTCTGTATTTGATGTAACCACTTTGTTTAAATGTGGAATGTAATTCATGATTTATGATCTAATTCTCTAAATCTCTATACCTGAAAATATACTCAATGTGCATTCTTGAAATAACCCAATATTAGGAAATGTTTAAGGCTCGGGCCTTATACTACCAACCCCGTTTAATAGATTCTTCTGCAGATCGAGATATCCCTTCATGGGATTCCACAAATTGGGCCACATTCCCATATATTTTTCTGTCCCAATGCTCTATAACGGGAGAACAGAAGGCATTGATAAAGGACAAATGAAGAACGAATAAGAGTCCCCATAGGTCGGAAGGTAGAATTTAGAGAGTATTTTGGATTCGGTTTCAAATCATTAATGAAGTCCAAATTTTGAGTGAATTCTCCATAGGTATAACCAACCATGAACTATAAAAATATGGAACTAAATAATAATGGGAAACTATGGACCTAATTGTTGTAATCATGAACCACACATTCGTTGCGGATAAACTGTCTAATAATGACATGTTCCATGACCATCCATCAATATGGTGTTCTATATAGTGTATTTCTATGTGGATTGGACCTCACAAAGCATATTACATCAATTCGCGGATAAAACCCAAAGCGACATTGCAGACCGTAACCTGGACCGCATTCCACTTTTGTGTGTAGTGGTCCATGCCCAAGCATATATACCACTTCGGTATATGGATGACCCCTATACCCATATAAAACTATGGTATGAGGTGATCCCCCCATATGGAATGAGAAAACAGTACACAGAATGGGGCATCTTCAAGTGTTCTTCCCTCTGGTGGCAATCTCAACCCTCTGTTACCCTCTAGTACTCTATTATCCCTCTCTGAACCAGTTCCCCAGCATTAAACCAAAGCCTCATCCAAATCCACCTAACTATTATAATTAGATCATCGAGCGCATCAGTGCACTACTTTGAGTCTACATACCCATGGTATGCTGAGTCATGAAGGCTCTCCCCACAATGGTTCAGGCTCGATGGATGCCACTAAGTCTATATTCCAATGGTAACTCGGAGTCCAACCATGTGACATTAACGCAAACCACATCGTTCAATGGATTATGGGTGATCACTTTATATTCCATTCAGTGGGGAACATTGATCAGTCAATGGAATCTTATTCGCTTCACCTTTGGATGAGAGGCAGCATCCCTCCCCTTTCCCAGAATGCGTTTTGGGGAACTCCCACTAAGGTAATCCTTTAACCATCTAATGGTCATGCCGTATGACCCCCAATATCAGCCCATATTAATGGTTTCATTTCATTTCACCCTTGAACACCATCACCTTGTCTTCTTCCACCATAGTCTAACCCTCTCCCTTCAACAGGATAGAAGGTGTGTGGTTTGTTGGATTCCTCACATCCTCTTGTTTCTTACATTGATTATAAATCACATTGTCTTAATGTTTTGTGATGATCACAAAATACACACAACCAACCCATCATAAAATATGTGAACAATTATTCCAGGTCAAACTAGGATACGTAGGATGCATAATTGAAGTCTTGAGCTCAAAATGATTCCCTTACAAACGGATTCACCCAATCATGTCCCCTAACTTGGGCAACATCCATGTGTAATCCCAAAGATTCATGAACTACATGGGCTTTGATTCATCTCATGAGGATATGGAAGAAGCCCATATTAGGGGTCTGAACCCAAAATCAAGCCATCTTTCATCTCCCGTGGATGATGATAAACTCCATAGTACTTTATTTCATGGCTTAAGTCACCACACCCATTTTAGTATCAAATTCATGTATTCCTATGACAATCCTACCAAGCAGGGGTAACCCACATATACACTCTTCAGAAATTATCCAAGGATTAACAAACATATGAACACAATAAAAATCTATAAGAGTGACCCATAATAGGTAATTATCCCCCCCAAAGGGTGTGATGTGAGTGACCTCCCATTCTTTCGATGAATGGAGTCCTTATGTGGTGTTGGAAAAACGCCATCCAACGAGAACCTGCCTTTGGAAAGAAGGTCCATTAATCATAGATACCATGGTCATTGGTTTTTTTTTTGTCTCAACGAATAGTCCCACAGAAGAACATCCAAGGAAGATATATCATAAGGGGACCGATTACAAAAGTACTTTACCCTATAAAATCACCCACTCGGACCATTTGACTATGGAACCTCATTCATAATACAATGGGATAAACTGCCCAGTTCTCTATGGGTCAATCCAATCCTTCCTTAAAAAATAATGATGTTTATTGAGTCTAAAGAAAGGTTGTGATGGGAAGCTCTCTATAATATTAAATTAATTCTTGTCACTCGTCGTAAAATTCATTTCATTTTTTCCAGACCTGTAAATGCGCCATCTCGGAGGCTGAAACAATATCTTATGAACATCCATTATTTATTCCATGACTTATGTATTTGATCTTCTATATATATGGTATAATATTAAAATGTTATTCTCACATTTTCATACCCTTATTCTCAATAGTATACTTATGTATCTACATTATTTAACCTTACTAAGAATTTGAGATCAACCTCTATTATGTTTCATTTCCCTATGTTATAATTATTATTTTAGTTTAGATATATAAATGGGGATTACCCATTTGTAAAACATTAAATATGTATCACCAAGTTAGAATAATGTGTTTTGTGTTTCCAAAAACTATAAAATATAAATGTCCTTTGGAATCTAATTTTTTAATGTGTTGATTATTAATATAAAAGGACTTATTATCCTTGTATGTTATGCATGAGAATTTATAGTTGGTATGAAAGGAACGGTTTAGTCAACCATTAGAATCTATGATGAGAAAGAATTATTGATATATCTAAGGGTATTTCCAAGGATATGTATTGGGATTTATCTAAGGATAATCCTAAGGTGTCATATATTTAAAATAAGGTATCATGATATAGGAATACTTTATGTAATTTATAATGATTTTGTGGTTTTTTTCTATGATAAGTGTTTCTCACACTATGTTTTCTGGTCTTAGTCAATAGTGACAACTAGATGGAACTAGTTTAACAGTGACTGTTTTAGATGTGGAATGTATGGGTGTTATTAAAATATATGTCCTAAGTATAAATATCATGAATATAATCAATAAAGAAAAATATGTATTAGTTATAATTTTGAAGATAAATATATCGTGAATGAAATGTAACTGGGGTGGTATATTTTAACAATATTATTTATATTAAATGCTAGAAGCATGATTAAATTGATCTAAATAAACATAAATAAATTATTCATATTCCATATTACATTTATGAGTTATTAAGAAATATGGTTATGAAGAATAAGTAATTAATTAAGAATAAATTTGGAGGTGAAAATGTAATGAAACTCATAATTATATTATATGATTCTTGAATTGTATATTAACTATGGATTTCAAAATATATATTAGAAGGTCATGAAGACCTAGAATGGGGATTTAATGGAAATTTGACATAGAAATAATGAGAAGGTAATGCTTAATGTGTTCCAGATGTTGATAAATTATGTTTATATTGTATAAATAGTTGATTAATTTTGATAATGTAGACTTGATAGTATCGATAACCTCAGAACTAATAATTGATTTGATGAAAAGGTAGTTTGTGTTATCATGTATGTAGTTTACGGTATTTTTGGATTTATGGGTTATATATCATAATTTATGTTTTATGTAATTAATAAATAAGAATGTAAGTTTTCAATAAGGATATATGTTATTTTAGGTTATTACCAGGTTTCCAGAAAATACACAACTATAGTATGAACATATTATTTATGTGACAAAAAAATATAATAATTATTATATATTGGGGATAAAAGTCAAGATGATTATGATAACTTTATTGACCTCAATATTAATGGTTTCTATTTTCAATTTTCTGAAAGGATATTAGGTTAACCATTTATGGAATGTTTATGTTAAAAATCATATGATTTATGTGACGTTAATGTAATATCTAACCATTGAGGATTTATGAATGTTGAAAAAAATTGTTTTAAACAATTTGAAGTGATTAAAAATAAATAAATATGGAATTAATTATCAATCTACCTCATGATTTCATTGTCCTTCCAAAATTAAAAATTAATCAACATTTCATTGAGTATGAGATGATGTGGATACCACGAAAGGAACAATGAAATGTCAATATTGTGAATATGAAAAGGAATTAAATCATGTACATATATATCCTTATGTTCATTGAAAATAAAATAATGTATGAACTCTATGAGAAGGATATTTGAAAATATTTAACGTAATACCTTTGTTTCTATTAAAATTATGGTCTTATAAATGGTTATCTTTATAACCCCTATGAAAGCTAAAAATCCATGTGAATTTCTTAGAGGAATAAAAATATGTTTTAAATGTGGAAAATAAGAGCACAATTATAGTAACTAAAATAGAAAATTAAATAGTTTGGTTAATTAAATGGATGGGAATAATGGCCTCCCTAAGATATCATTGATAGTTAAATTCATTATGCGTGGAATGAATAGTCATTCTGAAAATCTATATCCCCAATGGAAATCTCCCAATGTGAATTAGAAATGTGGTATGAGTAGTGGTTATATTTTTTTATGATGATGATATAGAAAATTAATTGTGAAATGAAATATATATATTGTAATAGGATGAGGTAGCCTTGTTAGGGATTAAGGATGAAGTGGAATAATTGATGTATTTATGTATTTGAATTCAATAATTATAGATGGTTAATTTTTTAAGAATTGTTCATTTTATGTTTTATTATAAGAATTTCCAAGAATATGTTGAAGGGTTCTTATGAATTATAAATGTTATTTAACGTTAAGGTAACAATTTGACTAAGGTATTTAAACCCATAATATGATCCAAATGTTAGGATAAATATGTTTGGATAATGATATATTGGATATGAATATGTAAATTGGATAGTACAGATTACCATGGAACTGATCATGGATTTGTAGAAAAGTGGTTGATGATATCATTTATGACATTTACAACATTTTATGAATTATGGAATATATCCAATAAACATTGGAATATGGATAAATTCATGTTTTCAAGAATCATTTGTGGAATTTTCAAGTAGTTAGGATGATTCAATAAAATACATTATAAAGGTATTCATGTATTTGGTATGAGATAAACTTGTCCTAATTTTTCATATATAGGAGATCAGTGCTAATATTTTGTGAAAAATTTAGTTACCATATTTAAAATGTTCGGGACATTAATATTTACTAAGTGTTATAATGTATCCATTTATGGAAGGGTTTAAGATAAACATTAGATGATGTTTTAGCGAGTACTGTATTATCCCACAATATGAGGAGTTATAGAAATTGTATAACATGTTCATTACATTTTTTTGATAAATACATATGGATTAAACTGTCAATCAATTTATTGATCTCATGATCTGCTAATTCTTAATGAATGAAAAATTCATGTTCAATTGTTGAAATAAAAGATAAAATTTACATTGATCAAAGAACAGTGACAATTGAAAATTTCTTGAAATCATGTAAGTATTTAATTTCATGAAAATTATTCAACATTACGAAAAAGGTTTATAAAACAAGATTTTGTCTGATTATAATCATTTATGATGGTATTAATTACCCTTTTCAAGACACTTTAGGTTTTTTATTTGTAATTATTATCCTTCTCAAAACTATATTATCTATAACTCTCCATTGAAATGTGATAGATATATATCTCATCCATGTCAATGTACTCAATTTCCAACAACAATCCCCTGTCTGAGATCCTAATTATGAGATACTCTCTGTAGTCATTATGTTTCCAAGTTTCCTTTTCTAAAGGATCTTTTTGTATTTTATAATATGATGTTGGTTTCAATGAATGAAAAATTCAATTCTTAAATCATTGATAAATTAGATAAAATTCAAGGGAAAAATTAACTTTAATATGCATGGAATGTAACTCCCTGAGATTCAGTGAAATATATAATTTTTTTAAATTAATTTAATCATATCAGTATTCTTAATTTCATGCAACACTAACTATAGATTATGTTATTGGGTAGAACTGTGTTATTATTACTTTTTAGGTACCTCCATTTCATGATTGTGTAACATGAAACACATATATTTTATCTTGTACATGGAACATAGTGTTTTTTTTCTATTATATTAAATTCAAATATCCTTTGTTAACATATGTGACACACATGACCCAGTTTTACCAACCCACAACATACTGTTAATATTAATTTTAAAATTTTGTTATAGATTTTACCTATAAATTGAAATAGTTATTATGAATAAGATTATATAAATTATAAAAATTTGGTTTGCACAAGTATATAAGTTATATTTTTTATGGACCAATTAGATAGAAATCTAAATAAATCCCTTTAACAAATATATGAAATATTTTTCTGGAAAACAATATTTATAAAATCAAAAACAATTTCCTTAATAAATTAACAAAAATAGTTATGATAAATTATTTTAATGAAATATATAAATTTTATATTCATTTAACTATTTAATTTTCATCTTATGTGTTTTTCATACAATAGATAATAATAAATCCATTTTTGTGAATATAAATATGTATTTTTCTAAAAGGTAATACTACCACCATTTAATTGTGAACCTATTATAATTGTAATTATCAAAACATTAATAATATTAATTTTATAATAAGAACTTATTTTTTGAGATCTAAAAATAACAATTTACATTGGGTGAATTTTTGGTATTTTTCTGAGATGTTTCATTCATTGATGAATAGTGGAAAACAATATCTTTTTATTGAAAACTAAATTGTCATATTATTTAGTAAAATATATAAATTATAAATTATAATTTTTTTAAACTATATCTAGATAAATTATAAATCAATAAATCCAATTTAGGTATTCGGAATAAATTTCAAATTTTATTTGAATAAAAAAATTTATATATTTTGAACATTTCAAATTAGAAACCAGTTGTCACATCCCCTATGTGGGAAAAATACTAAAATATTTTATACCAATTCAATATTTATATTTTGGAAAAATCGATTAAACATTTGGAATCAGCATAATTTTTAATTTTTCATACTTTTTACTTATTTTTTTATCAAATATATTAGTGAAAGTAATAAAAATTATTTACATCGATTAATGTGAAATCCAGTTTACTTAGTGCTTAAGCATTATATTAAAGGGCCAAATACACTATAAAATTGTAATAAAATTATATGGACATATATCGACCATACCCACGATTTTTTATACAATATAAAATTATTGTACGTATAATATTTTAGGGATACATCTCAATAATGTTTAACTTTTTATATTTACAAGAATTCCAATCCTCCTATACTATAAATGGGACCTCATCCCTAGCTTCTTAACACCTCTCTTTCCATTTGGATCATCCAACATTAACCCAAATAATATCAAAAAATTACAACCCTATTTCTTGAGGCCTCAATTTGGGCTGAAATAAAACCATCTTAGTGTTTGAGTGCGAACTAGAATAAATTACAGAAGGAAAATGAGGTTTTAATATGTATAAACAAAGTCCATAATTATGGTAATGGTTTTCTCATGTCTCATTTTTTTGAGATATAAATTATATATTCATAACTTTTTCATGTTTTTTGGGGTATATACTACCGTATACAATTTTATATCTAGAATTTTCTTTATTTTATGATATTTAACGTTTAAATTGATGTTATTATTTAATGGGGATCACAATTCAAAAGTTATTGAAATAGTAAGGGGTTTTCTACAATCAATTTTATTTCAAAAATACCTATGCCTTATTCACCAAACATTTATCTTTTCTTGTGTATATACATTACATTAATGTACTCTATTATTTTAAAATTTAAATTTGGGTCTATTTACATATCCATTTTACGTTATCTCTTTCTTGGGGTTTTGTTTCAAACGTTACCAAATATGTAAAGTAAATTTTTATCAATCTTACTTCTTTCTGACACATGCCATGTTATAGACCTATATTATTTTAATATTTTTATATACATACCTTCTACATGTTATATCATGTATATATTTCATTTCATTATATATTAATCTTCATGTAATTTTATTCATTCATTGGGATTATGATTCAATGTTACCAATGTTGTAATAGTTTATTTCTACAATCCCATCATTTATCTAGATTGTTTATTATTATTATTCCTTTGATGAAATATTCAGATGAGACCCTCCATAAATATCATGAATTTTCATCTCATATGGTTATTCATGGTATTTTTATATAATGGTACACCTTTTCACCACTCTTCTACTTATGAAAATTAAAGATATTTTTAAATAAAATACGACATTATTTCGTCGTTCAGCAAGAAGTCCATTTTACTCAAAAACCTTGTTTTTGAAAAAGGTTTTCAGTTTTTTTAAATTATATTTGAAACAAATTTTCTTTTAAATGAACTTTCAATATTGTTTCTCTCTAAAAAATATTGATTTTCAAAGATTTGTTAATTTTTTTAATAAATGTTCTATGTGATCATTCAAAATAACTCTCCATCTAAGATGACATTCATAGATAGAGTGTCTGAATCACTAGGTATATTTATCATGGACACCATTCATATTATTTCTCTGAATGGTTTATGTTTTTATGGAAATATTTTTTGGAAATTAATTTCTCCTCCACAAGTTATAACACAATAAATTATTATGAAACCCAGTTCCTTTAACGAGTTATTCTAGAATTAAACTATTATGAAACCTATATATTATCCATATTTTATGAAATTATGAAATTTTTATGATTAAATTTTTATTTCATGGGTTATGACATGATGTCTATGAAACCCATCCATTTTTTTGAGTCAGGATATGATAAATATTTTATTATCTTATGACACATATATATGTTTTATTTCATTGTGTTATTGGATGGACCTATATCTCACTCCAATGCATTGGGTAATGATAAATGGTATATGATATATAATGGTACACTGTTTTTAGACCAAGCCTAAAAAAATAATCGAAGATGGGTTGTAACCAAATCCAGAAAAGAATACGGTACATGGGTTGTAGCGTAATCCTTAAAACAATAGGATATATGGGTCTTACCCCATACTAGAATATTATTGTACACAAGATGTAGCTGAAGACTAAAAAAATATGGTCCATGGGTTATACCCTAAGCCTTAAAAAATTGGGGTCATGGCTTGTATCCCAAGCCCAAAAATAAGAGGTCACATGGGTTATAACCAAAGCCTAAAAATATGAGGGAACAAGGTTTGTATTAAAGATTATAAAACAAGTGGTTACCTATGCTTTAGACCATGGAAAAAAATATGTGGGTACACATGTTGTATACCAGGCTTAAAAAGAAGATGGTACATAGGTTGTTATCCCATATCTAATGTAGGTACACGGGTTATTATCACAAGCCTAACATGTTCGGAAGGTCTTGGTAGGTAGCGATGTCTTATGATTTTCTATTATTTGGTGCATACTATAAATTATTTGTATTATTCCCTTATTATGATATCATGGATTATGATCTTGATTTATTTATGATTAATTTCAAATGAACTACCAATCTATATTCCATGACACATGTATAGGATCATTTATAGGCTGGGTAAGATCTTAAAAAGTTATTCTCATGTTCTCATACCCTTCTTCTCTTGATTATTAATACATGTCTCCTTTATTTAATTGTAATAAGAATAGGATCTCATCCATTCTTATGTTTCCTTTACCTAGGCTATCAAGAATTGTTTTCATTATATGTAATAAAGGGGGTGAATTTTTTTTGAAAATGTTGAAGATTTTTCACTATGTTAGAATATTGTGTTCCAATATTCCAAGAACACTAAATTATTCTGGCCCTCGAGCATTATATTTTGTAATGTGCTGAATATTAATCTAAAATGATATAATATATATGTATCTTAATCATAGGTCACTATAGTATTAGTCAAAAATATAATTCTTGATATAAATATTTTAAATTTATTCACCACCCCAAAGGTTGTTTCACACTAAAAATACTCATGACCATCTAGAATTCATAAAATTTATGTTATAGTGACATATCACCAAGAAAAATTAAGGAAATTAAAGTGATTCCATGCTAAAATTTATTTTCTCATCAAGTTGGTACAGGTTATACCCATCATGGAATTCATCACAAATACTATAAAAACATCATGAAGACCAATTTCATTACAATGTTTTGTGTCACTCAAAAAATATTGATGGAAAATAAATCAAATTAATGCACTTCTAGGATTAAGATTTTATATTAGGAATATATCATTCAGTCGAACCATTCATCCATCTACCATGAAATGACCAAGGGATATATATACAATCGTTAAAAAATAATATTTCAAACATTATATATAAAATTTTAGACTATGAAAAGATGTCAGGGTTAGAAAAAATCTGTCATTCCTTGTTGAATTATTGTATCAATACATGTATATGAAAAATGAAACCATGTATTCCAATTTATTTTTGTATGATGGAAGTATTTCCCATTGAGGTTACTGTTCCCTCACTATAAATTTGAATTTTTTGTTATTTTAGTAAAGATAATAAGGGTCATATTCAATAGGAAAAATTGGAGTGACTCAGATAGAAAAGGTTATACAAAGTACACAACCTAGAATCCTATAAAAACATATTTCCATGTTATTTTAATAATAAATTTCATCTCAACTCATTTCACTAAATATATATGGTAATAGATCTTATAACTCAATTATTATATTTGTAGAAGCCTCTGAAGCTCAAATTAAAATTTAAGGGACCATACATAATAAACATTGTATACGCTACTGGATCATACACATTGATCACCATGTTTTTGGAGCATTCCATGACTTCCACCAATTCTTAGTTTTATAAAATATAGTTTCTATTAAATTATAATTGGTTCATTGGTCGTAGTATATTAATGTTAAAATATTCCAAAATAATTGTAACTGCATGACAGTAAATATTATTAAAAAATTCCCTTCAATATAACATTAAACTAATTAGTGTGACCAAAATTCAATGGTCTTATTACCATAAATGATAGCTTGATCTTTATTCTAATTCTTATATAATAGTTTCATCCTTTCATTAGTTTTTTACAAAACCAATGCCTCCCCCATTATAAAATATCATGATCTTCATACAAGTATTCAATATGAAATATTTGTGTCTTGATTCTTATTTTTTTGGATATATTGTAATCCCTTGATATCCTATTCTGGAACCATAAGTAAATCTCTACCACAATCAATCTCCACCAATTACATGAGATAAAGCTCTATATTGGATTTCATGGAGAAAGTTTTTTTCATGTTATCTATTTTTTTGATATATAAAATTCCCACATGCACATAAATTCTATTTAAATGAACATAAAATGAATATACATGTCCAACCAAAATTACTCTAAACTATATATCCCCTAAGAATCATCACAAAAATAGTCTAAACTTAATAGTTAGGGTTCTTTTCATTAGACCCAAAATTTCACAACATTGTAGTACTTATTTAATTATGTTAAAATATACAACATATGGTCAATATTGCATGACCCTAAAATATATTATACTGATTTTTTCATATTGGGAAATTTAAATGAACAGTTTATAATTACCTATTATAGGCACTCTTGTGAAATTAAGGTAATCTCCCAATCATATATTCTATCTCACACCACTCATGAATAATTTTAGTTTATAGGTTTTCATTGAATATTCTTATTAATGAAATTAATATATGAAAAATAAAAATCAAAAATGAAATTTCATCAAGAATGTATGATGTTAAACTATGAAACATATATCCCTTCTAGAAAGACCATAACCTCCTGAAAGTACCCTACCCAATAGGGTCTCTTTCCATTGCACTATATCCAAACACATGAATGAGATAATTAGAACACGGACCACCATTCATAAAAAAATACTCTACTGATAGGAACATCATGTGGAATAATTCATGTTTCTATAGGATACCGAGTAATTCCTATATCTCTAATCCTAATCCCAAAAAAAATATCTAAAAAACCCATTACTTCAAACATCTTGGGCCATTTCTCTCACATTGAGCATTCCAAATGGAAGTTATTTTGGTATATCCAGTATATCCTTAAACTATATACTATGTCTATCCGTGCATGAACTGATCACCTTACATGAGAACCAAATCCATTTGATATTTTCACCTTTTTATATATAATTATATGTGACCCCATAGTGAAATTAAATCTATTCCTAATGAATATCATTTGAATCTATATAGGACCCCCCCCCCCACATTGTTTCATCTATGAACCCTCATTATTAAAGAGTTACAACATTCTAAGGAGATCATCCCACCTATACTCTCTACACCGTCCAAACATATGATTCTTATTCAATCATGTCAGATCCTTCACAACAAACCATTACACTATAACATGATAATAATTTCGCATTGACTAATTATTTTTTCTTATATGATGCATAGTGATGAAATTATCCCATATACTAGGCCTTGCCAAAAATTCCACTTGAACTTATATATACCTAAAAAATTTCCTTGAATTTTTTACTCCACAGATTATATCAAGGAAATGTTTTTGGTTTTATTTTTCTCTTGACCTTATTAAAAGTTTCCAGTTTATTTGTATATATACACAAACAAATTCGTTGAAAAATTTCTGAATTTCTTAATAGTTCCATCCATTTATCATACCCATGCATTCAACATATTCGTTCACTCCATGGGGTAAATGTAATGATAATGCTATGTAATATTAATTATTTTCACTAGTAATTAAACAGTATGAGATAATGTCCTTAACACATAACATTAAACATAAAAGCACCCAAGTACATATTACATGATGTTAAATTGCATGATATATGGTCCACATACATGATCATAAAACTAAACATAGTGATTTGTGTTATACCACCAAACAAAACTAGATAATATCCAAGTACACATAAAAGACCATGAAATATGGGACCCATCACTAGGTTAAAAATTCCCCTTTGTACCTAAAATTTAACTTATTTATGTCACCCCGCCCCATTTTCACGGTTTTCTATAGGTTTTTGCCTTTACTAGAATGAATCTTTTGGATTCCATGAGCTTCCTATCCTATACCAATACATAACATGCCACTACCATATATTTTCGTTTGGTTGATGTAGGGTATATAGATTATATAAGAACTTAATGTGTCTTTATTTTAACACTATGAGTATACTCAATGATGTATTAACCATATATTATTGTATCTATGATTAGTTTTCATTCATCTCTACTCAAATATAATGGATTATAACAGCCTAGACCAAAAAAATTGGTATATTATTCATCAATCATCTTTCTTGAACATCTTTTCTCCATCAATCACAATTCAAGATTTGTGTGTCTAAAATTTCTAGTCATATTTTATGGTTATCAGTAATAGGTGAATAGGAATAATGAAAAAAAAATTGGATATGAATATTTTCCCCCATTATGGATTTGTATATTCCCCACCAAAATTATATTTCAATAACATGAAAGTTTTTTTCCATAGGGGAAGTTCATTAAGTCTTTTTATTCATCAAAAACATTACATTGAACCCACAAGTTGATGTTGGACAATAATATTTTCTTATATTCTTGTACAATATCATCATTCCCAATCAAAAAACTCATTTTATGATTTACATTGTCTTATTTTACTATTCAAGAGGTTTTGAGACACAATTTATCCTTGAACCCCATTAAGATTCTCATTTTTACACTCCATAATTCTATGAACTAAGACCATAAAAATATGTTCATTCCCTCTAGGATAATATGATTATTAGTGTGAGGATCTCATATGAATCATGTGAAACTCACCTAAATAACTAAGTAGATTTAGCCATATTTAGTCGATTCTAAAGAACCATAAACATTGGTACCGTTTGGTCAATGTTATATGGCTTTAAACGGTACACTTAAATTGTTCTAGACTATAATATAATAAAATATAGTTTAATGGGACAAAAAACAATTCGGTTGAAATAAAATAAAGGCAACCCCATAAAAAATTCATGTCTTTTATTGATATGAATTCATATTTCATGGATTAGGTAAAAACAATTATAGTTATAATGAAAAAGGTACAAAACATGTGAGGGACACTAAATTTCCCTAAAAAATTGAGCTTTACAACTTCACACACTAGTCTTAGAAAAATATAGAGACGTTCAGTGTCATATATATCTTTCTATAATGTGTATTCTTTGCACTGTGGCAAAAAATTTTGGGTTCTTAAAACATCATTGAATATTAATTTCCAAAATGAAACTACTTCATTGCAAAAGTGTTTAAATCAGTGTGAATCATCTATAACACTATATATGCATTGTAATATAGACTTCCAAAAAAGATTTGTTTTCACCCCATGATAAGGTCCTATATCAATCATACCCATTGAAATCATTGTAATAGAACCCATAATTGAATATGGTGTTTGGTTATTTGTAACATATTGGTCCCATCTCATAACCCATAGTTCAAATTTTTTAATTCATGATATGCACAAACCAGAACCAAATGAATCAAGTTGGTTAAATATTATATTTATTAAAAATAATTTCATTTTGATCATCTTAATAGTAAGGATAAAACTTCACACCCCTAGAACATTTATTAGTTATCATCACAGGTCACTAAACTGTATGACACAACAACCAAAGCATTGTTACATTAAGCAGTGTATACCTATTTCTTGTACATTATTCTCTAATTTAAATTCCATTATTCATGTCATTATTTCACCTTCCCATTACTATATAGATCACTATATCTATTAATCAAATATATCATTCCTTAAACAGAATCCACAATAATATGATCACCGTGAACAAAAACCAGAACAATCTATCTATGAGGATATTTTTCTATGTAAAAAATAGGTTTTTAAAATTCATATCATGCTCATTTCGCCCATTCTAATTGGATAGAAAAAAATACCATTTTAGTAAAATTTATACTATAGTATCTCCTTGTAAAATATGGGCAAGACTATGTGTCCATAAAACTAATCATAATGGCCTGACATACATGACCATAAAGAACAAACTGATGAAAGAGACATAATGATTAATAGGGAAACTATATTTCCCTACAAACAATTCATGTTATGATTTTAAGGTGCATGAGAAAATGTAGAAAATAATTTCATTACATCATTCAGGGAACATATATCTGTGTTTCTATGAAAAATAAAAATATACATATCTCTAAAACACTTTATCCCTCATGAAAATTATAATCCCTATTCAGAATTCCCCCCCCCCTTCATGATTTTAATTACATTGAGCCATATCCCACAATATTCAAATAGAAAAAGTATTGTTTTGTATTTATGGTGTTTATTCCTATAACCATTCATGATCCACAACTATGAGTAAACCACATTCCACATCATAATGAAAATATTCAATTGTTGTGATGATTGTGTTTATGAGTATAGCCATTTGTGTTCCATGACTAGGAAGAAATGTCTCCAAATCAAGTGTTTGGGGACTATGATTGACTAAATTGACTAAAAATAAATGTTTTAGTGGAAATAAATTATCTTTATATATACCTTGAAAGATTTAACATATTATTGGGATGTGATGACTTGATTTTAACATATTCCATCGAATTAAAAATTAATAGAGTGAAAATATTATCTTTATTTATTTCAAAACATAGGGGAGAAAAAAAAAATAAGAGTTCATATAAGAACTATATTATTAAATATAATCCTATATAATTGGTTATTATTAATTAATTTATTTAAAATTAATATTCACATCATGTTGTATTTTTTGACAATATATATCCTTCACTTCCTCTGTATGATGAAATGTCTCCACCTCAATAGTAGAATTATACTTTCTATCAATAGAATCATAAAAATAAAATTTGATAACATGAAACTTTCTCCCAATAACCCCCAACCTCTCATTGGATATGGTCTAATTGAATTATATTCTCATCGACTATATATGTTCTCTCTACCACCCCCCCACACTAAAACTCATCCTGGATCATATTTTGACGAAAAATAAAAAATTGTTTTGATAATAATTAATCCAATAAATGCATTTGTGATGCTTCTAACTATTCCTCCCTACTATGGAATGTCCTTATAGAGTATTGGATTATTTGGTAATTGATTTCATTGTATCCTAGCAATGTTAACATGAAACAATTTTTATGAATCATCAATGGTGGATCTTCCATAGGTTTTTATATGATCAACCATTATATATTCCTCTAGGAATGGAGATGAGAATAATGAAATGAACTTCGTTCCTCTTAGTTCAATTCAAAAATAATCTTAGAGGGTTATATAACCTAGTAACCATGTCAATAAAATTGGCTACAGGTATATTACATATTAGAATTATGGGTCATGAATATTCTCAACATCCATGTTCATCGATGAATGAGGTGTAGGAGAGGGACCCTAAATATTTACTTTTCCTTGGCCCATTAATACTATAAATGAGAAGTTTATACACATATGAAAATAATCTATATGATAATGGGGAAATAATAGATGTCACTGGTATATATAAAATCCAAATGTTTGTTTTTATTTGGCTGTTACAACATTAAATAGGGGTGTATCTTAGGTCAATATTTCAATAGGATCCCCACCCATTAATTGTAGTTTATCATGTGAAACTATATGGAAATCACCTTCTATTTTCACACTTTATAAATTAATGGGTTTTTAATTTAATCACACATTGATGTCCTTGATAAGAAACGAAATAGAAGAATCTTGGTTGAGGGAATATTTTGATCACACTTAGTGTGAGATGCATGAAATCCAATGTATTGAAATCATTCTGAATTTTTAAAATGATACGCAACCATTATTAATTTATAGATGGTATAACTCTCATATTATTGATTTTATCTCATAATATTCTCTACAAATAAATAATTATGATTCATATTAATGAATAAAAATATCATGTGAGGATGTATCTTGGTTAAATATCAATTGAGATGAAATATAACCTCCATGATCCTTATAAAAATTACTTATTTCCTCCACCAAATTCTGGAAATAGAAGTTTATGAATAAATCATTCAATATTATAATAAATTACAGGATTTAATAAGCCCTAATTTATTGAATAATGCCAATATATGTTATATATCATCATAATTGGATTCGATCAAAATAACTAAACCATACCCATCTCTATTAGTAAGAATAATTGATGATACATTCATATTAGGGTTTAGGGAAAGACCTTAAAAATTTACCCATCACTACATCTAAAAAATTCCACATAAGGGTACAATAACCTGATTTCCCAGAGAGTTTGATCTATCCAGATTCATGAAGAACTTGTTACTGTCTTCCCAAATTGGGATTCCATTTAGGGAGAGGACATAAACGAATGTTTTTAATGATAATTATAAAATTCACCTTTTAGCACTAGGAATAGGTGAGTTATCAAAATTTCTCTTGATTCATATGTTTAATGGACTCAGATGATTGTTCTGTCAGAATAGTGATTGATGGAGGAACTAATAATACTGATTCTATTGAGATAGAAATACTTAAATGTGCTTTTAAAAACCAGTATATACCCCTCCCTCATCATTCATAACATCTAAATGAGTAATCATGACATTATTAATAACATAGAAAATGTATATCAAATATGAAACATATGAGTAATACACTTATGACCCCTATAAAATTAAAATAACGAGTTAATGATATGAAAATATTAATAATAGAACGTCAAATATAACTAGGTTTGTTCTATTTAACCCTTAGGGAGAATAATTTTGATCACCATAACTATCTAAATAAATAGATTCTAGACTTAATATTTTTCTTAATCTATTGGACAAGAATGTTATATTCTCTAATTAATGTATATAAAAATATAAATCTTATTGAAATCCATCACATCTTGTGGTTTTACATTGTATGGAATATTAAGGGGGTTTTATCATTGAAAAAAAATGTTAAAATAAATTTTCAACCTAAAGTTCATCCAAATATTCATGGATAACAATTTTTATTTCAACAAGGATCACTCTATCTAGGCTTATGGATAAATGGAATTAATAAGAACCAGAGGAAGATAAGATGTCCCCCAAGTGGAGGGTAGAATATCTAAATTATTCACAGGCTATTAAGGAATCCAATATGACTAATGCCTTCTAGATAAAATCCTTTTAATTATATGAGTACCTCTATTGGATGTTCTCATCGCTCTTCCACCATATTTATTAGGGTCCCCTTGATCTACTCAACCTTCTCAGCCAACTACCCAACTGAATATGAAATAATCTATATGAAAATATATTCAAGGTAACTCCTGATGATAATATATGTTAGTAGAATATAACCCAAAATAACCATTTATCCCATTAGAAATTCATCCAGAACTAACGCATATTGATATTATGTATTCAATTTCATCTCAGATATTATTCACATTATCTATAATTACATCTATTGGTGATAAATATGGTTAATGTTAAATAATTAAAAAATTTCAATTGTGTTTCTTATATCTCTATTGGTTATATGGGTTTGTTTAACCCTCAATAGAAACTGATGTTTTGGTTTAAAGTATGTCTTTAAGATCATTTGATTTTTGATGAAATTGGTGATACCTATTTGTGATTACATCTTGCCCCAGAGAAAACAGAAAGGTACCAAAATTCCAAGTTGTTAATTCCACATATGAATTTGTTTAGATATGAGATACAATGTCATCAACATTGGATCTTCCAGATTGATACATTTTCTAGTCTTCAATTTGGGTGAAATAATCAACATCTTGACCCGAATGTTTTTGTGGGATTCATGTATAGGTAAAAGAGAGTCCTTCAGAAACATACCATGAATTCATTCTAATCATACCATATAATAACCCCATGTAGAAACCTTGTATCACCATATAGCGCAACACCCCTCTTTCAACACATAAAAATATACATCTACATTTCCATGGGTCAACCTAGTTGGAATGGTCCTGGGCCTCCTCTCCCATGGAAGTTGACCGTTTGGAATGACATGTTATTTATCCCATGATCCAAAAAGAATATGGATTTTTTGGGGGAGGAACCATTGGAAGAATATTATATGAAAAGGGTGGAGTTTTTTCTATATCATCCCACTCTAAATAAGAGGAAAAAATTCATCAAACATGTCCTCAATTATTATAGATCCATTGATTATGTGAACATCCCATATGATCACCCCAAACTATTCATGTATCAAGTGGAATGTGTTAACGTTTGGGATTCACTAGTGAAGTAGGAATCTGATAATATTACTATTGTTATTACATAGTGATTGTGAAACCCAAAAGTATTCATATAATATTATCGGTTTGTGATCATTCGTAAATTATTTTCAATTATTTCACACCCATAAGGGATAATTTTTTCCATTCCAATAGATCCCATAGGGGACGATCCCAAATAAACATTCATCCAATTTTATGGTTCACCATATACATCTCTATAGTTTATTTCAAACTATACATTCATTCATCGAGAGTGTATCTCATTCCTTCAATAGTAAATGTATAATAGATTATAAAATGTTTTCCTCTCTATGACTTTGATCTTTTATGAAACACCATATTAGTGAATAAATATATACCACTATATCATAATGATGGTTGATATGAATTCCTGGATGGTTATCATAGTGTTTCATGGTAATTGTAATATAATTAAATAACTAAAAACTATTTAATTTTGGTATTTATGATACTGGATATTCTAAACGACAGGTTCTAATCAAATTTTATTGAATATGGTGTTTTTGTTCATCATGATGGAATTAAACAACATTGAAACATTCAATCATATTATCTATCCTCTCTACAACTGACCATGAATTTTGTTTTATAGAAACTTCTAAAAAATAAAAAGAGTTACATTTAGTTTTCATAAAAGTAAAAATGAAATAATTTCAATGTAATTTTTTTTCTCATTGCTCACCTCATATACTATACTAGTAGCTTAAAATTAATCTAGGATTCTCATTGAAAATTGTACATGTTTTCATCTATATATCGATTCAGTAATTGGTTTTTTTAGTCTGAAATGAATCATAACTCAAGTGAAACACTATTTAGATCAAATTATAAGAAACAATACTATCATAAATAATATTTTTGATGAGACTTCATAAAAAATTGTGAAACCATAAAAAAAATATTTTTTAGGATAGATTATAATTTATTCGTGATTTCACGATCATTTTCAATGATTCTTCAATAAAATTTGGACCATATAAGGGCCTAGGAAGATCTATTTATATGGATGCCCCATTTAAATTGACTATATAGAACTCTCATGGTCCATTCCATATATAGAACCCCAAACTTTAGTGACCTAGATTCAGGCAAATAATTATTTACTTGGCATATTACAAGGGTTTTAATCCCAAAGAAGTGGTCATTTTTTAGTCTTGTAGATCAACATATATACAGAAAACCCATTTTACCATGGGAATGTAATATAAAGAATATTAATAGAAAGAATTCTATATCCATGAAAAAACTTAGAAAATTCATCTTCATATCCTATGTAATGGAAGAATGATATTGTTGTGGTCAAATTCTCTGTAAGGGTTATATAAAGTAGGATCTATCATGTGAAAATAATGCACAATTAATTTGTAATTGTAAATTAACGAAACCCCAACCCATATAATCAATAATATTTTCATGATATTCACCCATGGATAATATCAATGATACAATATCATAGATAGTAAATAATAAATGAATTCAAAATGAAGGAAATTATTAATATTGGATTCCATGTTACGAGACATCATGAAATCTATACTATCAAGACCTTACACAAATTCATTCTTGTAGAAGGTTACATATACACTAAAACCCCATTTAATTTTTCCATCACATTTTTCTCAAGAGATAGGTCTATGTATGTGTCTATATAATTTTGATAACCACCCTTAACTACATATCCAATGAATTCCTCATATTTTGAATGAAAATGTTAATTCATAAATAATATTTATTGTCAATAAATATACATATATATATATATATAATTAATCTTTATTTTTTATAATCAATCAAAATAATTTCATAGTAAAACACCATATGGAAAAATTGTTTACAATTTAGTTAACAATCATATCCCTGATACAAATAATATTTATATTTATTATAAATTTAACTTATAATGACACCTGAATGTGAATATTACAACATAATGTTAATTACCACAAAAAATAATAAGAGATAGGAATTACCATCTGTTCATAATAAATAGAGGTTTTGTAATAATGTCATTTCCTTTGGAAAAATAATAAAATATGGTGTGAAATATAAAAATAAGAACTAATGAAATATTATTTTTTGAAAAAACATTTTATTTTTTTAAGATGATAAAAATAAAAAAAATGATATAGTGTTGAGGAAGGACGTCAACCCCATATTTGTTAAAATAGTCCTTTTTATTTTTTGTAATGAAAATTGAAAATGATCCATTTTAGAAACATCAGATAGATACCATTAAAAAATTTAACTATTAAAGGATAAAATAAAATAATCATAGCAATGAATTCGAGTAATAAAAATTTATTTTTTAAATTTTTTTTGAGAAATATGAACATGAAAAATATTCCAAATAAAAGATAAATAAAATAGATTTTTATTTTAAAAAACCACTTACTTGTATAAAGATCAAAATTGAGATAAATATGGAATAAAATATAGAAATTCCTTAAAGATATAGAGGATAAAAAATATATGTATTATTTATGTATTTATAAATCTATTCCTTCAATGAAAATTAAGGCAGTCCCAAAAAATTTAGATTGTAAAATAAATCCTAAAATAAATAGTAACTATTAAATTGTATCCCCTTGAAAGTAGAAACATTAATTGAATGAATAATCATAAATAAAATAATAGCTAATCACGTTAAATATATAAAATGGGAAGTGCCTAAACAATATAAAAGTAAATATGTTCAAATTATCAAATATTGCTCAATAGAGTGATAATTGAGATAATATCCTTTACCACTTTCTTCCATTTAGATAAACGTGAGTTAACCTCCTCTATAATGGCATAATATTTTTATTAATTTATAATATAATAATATTAAAATTCACAATATCATATATTATCCTCTTATAACATTTTATAGTTTTTCATTAATAATATTTCATTATTACAATTGTTTCCGGTTTCAACTTCATTATTTTTTTGTTCATGTTTCTTTCATATAAGATATCATTCACATTAATATGGTATTTTATTAAAATCTTATATTGTGATATTAATGATATACATACCAAATTTATTCTATGATTCTTTTTTAGAATGATTCTTTAAATTTGAGCACAAAAAATGAGTCACTCGGCTTCATGGAGATTGTAGGTTGTATGTATGTGTGAGAGACGTTATCGTTTCTTTAATGGGTTAAAGAGAAATAAAATAAATTATAAATTAAATTTAAAAAATTAATATTATTTAATTAATATCATAAATATATATACAGTTGTTCCATTATTTTAACTATATATGTGAGATGATAATTGAAAAAACATTACATCTATTTCCTAGGTGGTAGTCTGTCGTAAAAAGGGGTGATAGTATTATATTCCATTTGAAGAAGAATAAGGGGGAAAATTATTATGAAATAAATTTAATAAAAAATTATAATATGAGATATTTTACTTATATTTTAATTTAATTTTTAGTACACCAAATATGGTGTTAAAATAGAATTTAAAAAAATAAAGAGCATGGTGATGACGATTACATTTGTTGAGAACATCCTCCTTTGTATTTATCATTAATGACCATAAGGATGGTATTTTGAGAATAAAAACTACTCTATTAGATGGATAAGGTTGTTCTAGAAATTATTTTTCATGTTTTAGTTGAGATAAATGGTTTTTTTGGTCTATATATGTGAAGGGAGGAGGTTCCCTTTTATAATTCAGGGCATTGCACATTTATAATTATTTATTTTTTACAAAAATAACATGTATATTTCATGAATATATATCTTATAAAAACATTATTTTCAATTTGGATAGGGCCAAGGATGATATAAAACTAACTAATTTGGATTTATTTATTTCTTGGTCATTTTAACCACTATGATTATATATTAACCTCTGGTAAACTCAAATTGACCTAAACAAAAATAATTAATTTCTAGTGATTTTAATATTAATTATGAAGAAACTTTTTAGTTGAAAATAATAAATTATAATAACTATTCTTATTAAAAATATGGAATCCCTTTAAAAAAAATAATTTATAGAATCGGGTGAATTTTCATTAATGATAACCCCACAAGAGGTGTTGAAAATTGGATTTCATCAAATGAAATTCCCAAACATAAGATTATCTAAAACTAACTATAGTAATATTAATAATTATTCTATTTAGTTAAATTTATTTATTTGGATTTACAATCTATAATTTTTTTAATCATTCATCAATAAATTTTATTTTAATTAATTAAAATAGAATGGCATTATTATTTATTTTATCAAATTGTTTTCTGAAAATATACATTTTACCTAAAAAAATCGTATAATTAAAACCATCAAATTCATAGTCAATGAAAATTTTGATTCTATATATTATAAAATGTAATTATAAATAGAATATGTAATAGATAAATTCATCGTTTTCGAATATTCAAAACGTATAATTCTATGGGAAATGTTCACAAACTCGTTTTATTCTTATTTTGACCACGTAAGTTCAAAATAAATACTCATCAAATAAAATTAGAAAATATGGGCCTAAAAACATTGAAATGATATCAAAATTATAGTTTTTCTACATTAAAAAGTTCACCTACTATAAATAAATCTCATATATTTAATTCTTCCCTCTAACTCAAAATTATTCTTTTATATTTCAATTAACATTACCTTCAAATAAAATGGGGGTGGTTGTGCTTAATAAAATCCCCTAATTATCACATTGGTTATTCTATTTTGGGATCTCCCTAGTGTACCTTTAACATGATAGTTATTTTATTACTGAATACATACTCTTTAGTGTCATGAATCTATATTCTATCTGTGTGCTTAGAGAGATCAGGTTCAAATATTACTTCAATAGTGTTTAGAACAAGTATTGGATATAGAATGTATTTCTTTAACAATGATATATAGAACACAAAATCCACATTATAAAAATAATTTGGCACTGAAAAAGTGCTTCCACATATCCAAATTCTTCTAAAATCTATGATTGTATAATTTACATGGGCATTAATTTTCCCACCTTATATAACCTTATAACACCCTTACTTGGAGATAATTTCATAAAAACATGATCTCCCACATGAAATTATAAATCATTCATACAATTATAGGTATAACTATTTTTTTTGTTTATCTACATTAATATGTGTTAGAATAACATTTAAATTTTACTTTTTCTCCTCATCATGTTATATGATACATGTTTCTTTTCAATAACTTCATACCAACAATTTAGAGTATGACAACTCTTATCGTATATTGTTTTTTACTTATCCATTTAAATATGTCAATAGAAACAATTATTTTTGGTAAAATACTAATAAATGGTAAAAACTAATCCAACATACATTTAATATTAACTTACCACATCATCAAAATGTATTCTTATCTTTGAATAGTTGTTTCAAAGAGTCCTCCATTCTCTTGATGGTAAGTGGTGCTCAGGTGAACTCAAAATCGAGATAATTTTGAAGGAATTTCTTTAATTTCAATTTAATTAAAGGATAAATATTAGAAATAAATAATGGAGGTCCTCAAAGTATTCTTAAAACATCATTAAAATAGATTTTTTAATGGAACTGAAGTGGTCAATCATCTCTTATAGAAAGAAAATGCGCATTTTTGGAAATGTATTTAAAAATAATTAATAATTTATCATTTTTTCTAGGAGTATATAGAATTTCAATGATAGATTTAATTTTTATATCATCTTATTTATACCTATTAATAGGTTTAGTGTTCATGAATCCTATTGTATTCTATATCATAGTATTCACCTCTTGAAAAATCTATGCTTCTTGATACATAATCAGCAATTTCATAGGTCAAATCATCATACCAAAAATATTCCATCAAATACATATAAAACATAGTAATATATAGGTGTATATAAAATTTTGATCTATGAGAATCAACTAATAATTCACCATTTTTATTAGGTATAGATAGAACACATTTTCTCTTTCTAAATTTTAGAACACCATCCTCAAAAATGAAGTGTTCCCATTTCACATCACACATGACAATTATTTTCTTATGAAACCTCTCATCATCAAATTGGTTTGTTTTTATGTTTTTCAAATAAAAATTATTTGGAGAAAATTTTAAAAGGAGTAATGTTCAACATTACTTAATAATCTCCATATCCATTTCACTCAATCCATGAAAACACGATACCTGTCAAATATCTTTTATTCTAGAGTCCATTATTGTTCCTTATAAATGAATTTCCCACCTTATATTCAATCCCTAGGTGGTAAATATTTATAAATAATAATTAATAATAAACTCAAGCCACTGAAATTATATTATATTGATCAATTTAAGTGAAATGATGTATTTAAAAAGACATATGTTATTTTTATATCTCACATCTATCACAACTTAGATATTTTCACCATATTAACATATAAATTATTACAACATCTAAATCAAGATCACAGGTAATATAGTTATATTAAAGAGTCTTAAATTTCTTCGATTCATATTCACTAACATTATCATTTTGTATAAGGTAAAACCATGTCTATTCTTTAAAGAATCATTATATATCACAAATAAAATATTTCCCGATTATAGAGTCAAAATGTGATCAATGAAAAATTTCCCCTATATTTCTCAAAAAAAATTAAAATTACGTAGTCTATATACATCTAACAAATTTTCATGTATAAAATCTTAATGAGTTATCCAATTGTGATTTTTTTGGAAACAATATTGACAATAACCTTTTTTACCGACGAAAGTACATACTTCAGTTATGATTGTTGGTGTAGAAAATTCATTTAATAACATTTTCATTGCATGATCAATATATATTACATATGTGGATACAATTTTGAAAATAAAATATGCATTTTGAATCTAGAATTTATACATTATACATTTCCCAAATAAATATTTTCCTCTAATAGTATTCAGAATGGCCTTCAAGTGATTCTAAGGGTCCTTATATATTTTAGAGTAGACAAAGATATCATCAATGAATACCAACAAACTATTATCATGATATTCCATCAATACTATATTCCTTTGGTACATAAATATATTTTGTAATTTGTAAATCAATATTTTATACTATAAAATCATTTTGTATAAACAACATTTGAAATTTTAACTTCAGAATAAATCCCATCATTACTCACAATTAACAATACCCAAAATGAATGAAAATATTGGAAAAACATTGATCTATGTGATGCTTAATGAATTATACATCATCTAAAGGAATAATATACCTATATATTATCATAACATAATTGATTTTCTGATAATCGGTGCATGGATTCATGAATCCATCCATCTTCAAAATGATTAGAATTGGGGATACCCAACATTAAAGAATAGGGAATATAAATATATTATCACAATACTCCTTTGGTTATTTCATAAAATACACTAATTTTATTTTAGCTATACTATAGGGATTTTTTTATATAGATCATTCATCATTTATTAAATACATAAAAAACTCAACAACTTGATCTGGGTGATTTATAGGTAAATCCTCATGATGTACAACGATGTATACTTTTAAAATAGAAATATACACAATTTTTAGATTATCTATTCCATAGCTAGGTTGTTTCTATTATACCTCTGAAAAAAATATCATTCAAAACAGTTATTTTGTGTATATTTAGAGACGACTCATATGATGTGGTCTCATCTATAAATATAATGAATTCAATATCTTTGTTATGAATCCTAAATTATTTATTTTTGTAGAAAATTTATGCATCATATTTTGAAATCCATTTAATACTATGGATTATATCAAATTCAATCAATGGTAAAATAATAAATTCTATAAATATGGAATGTTTTGTGTCATAATGTGACATTCCAAAAATATCATTGTCATTGTGAAATTACCTCAATTTGAATTAACGGAGATCCCTAATTTTTAGGTTTCGAGGAAAATATCTAATTTTATTAGAAAATTTAAAAAAATAAAATAATATGATATTGTAGAGTCAAATACATAAAAACCAATATTTCAGTCTGTGATTAAACTACCTTCAACTACATCTTTGGGATTTTCAACCTTTGTTGTAGTGATCACATATACTTGGCATTCTACCCATAGCCTTTTAAATGGTACATTACCTTATCTTTTTTTTGGAAATTCTCTTGAATAATCCCCCATTTAATTACAATTGAAGGTCTATATAATTGATATGTATTTATTACACATATAATATATAGAATGAATAAATTATATTTTAATGGTATCCTTGTACTCTGTAACATGTTATTCTTCGTTTTTCATTAACCAAAGTAACATTTTCTTCATTTCAATTCATTTCATGGGAGGTAAATATTTTTAGAATAACATTTCCTTAATATATCTTCATTCTATTTTTTTGATTTCTTTATCATATCTTGTTTCATTGGTAAACAACCAATATTGATCACAATACCATTTTAGAAAATGTACTGCATTTATGATTGTTTCCCTTTCATCATATCCCAAGTCCCAACTTATCTTTTCATGGGACAAAGTTCATTTCTCATGTTCCAATGGATTAGAAATTCCACTAAACTATGGGGGATAATATCACATGAAATGATCCAATATTTTTATATCAAGATTTAGGATATCATGTATCTCTATATGCACAAGGATATTAGTCATTACCCATGTAAACATCAATTATATAGCCATAACATTTTCATATCCAAAACCAAGTGTATTGGATTTCTCTTATAGTACATTTATACATTCTCAAAAATTATTGATTACATTATTTCATTCAATAATTACATTAAAAAAATATTATATATGGGATTATATCAGGCATTTATTAATTTTAATTCATTACCACTACTAGAAAATATTATCTATGATTAACATATGGTGATAATTTATGTATTTTTAATCTGAGAATAATAAAAATGGTTTCCTTGGGAATATATTTATATCTATAAGATATTTTGAAGTCCCTCTATATTTTTTTAAAATAAAATGTAAATTTTCAAATTAATATCCCTCGAGAGTGTCAAAATGTGTGTGCTATAAGGGTTCACTCATTGTGTACTATAAGTATGGTTGAGGTATAATTGTATAATTCCATTTAGGGTAATTACACCATGGTGCATGTATTCCAATACCACATAACAAATTTGTAAGTAGACATATATTATATTTGAGGAACACCCATATGATATCTAATTTAAAAAAATTATTTTACTATTCCATAATCAGACACATCCAAAAATTCTATCATAGGGTTATTCTCAATAATAATTTTTTTCCAAAATCAAGTTCCAAAGGACCTTACTAAATATCCAATGATACCAACTATTACAATACAAATTATTTAAATACAATGTTGGTATTTATATTATCTCATTTTGTTGAATACATGGGTACCAATCTCGAAGGACTGATCAGTGTTGTAGTATTGGAGATCTAGATATGTGATTACCCACATCCTCACAGGTTATAAAAATTAATGGAAATAATAAATTTCTGTTACAAAGTTTTTATCAATGTAAAAAATGAAATTTATTCTATAATATTATCCGAGATAATTTTTCTTACTACTCCAATTTCCATAGGATAGAGTGTTTACCCTAGGATATTAGTTCAGGGGATATTTGAGCTGCTTGAATTTTCACAAAATATATAACATTTACTTAATTAAATATTAATTTTAATATCCATTTTCATTAAATAGTATCTTTTAAATAGAAAACTAGATTTATAATCCATCATTAAATGTGATTTTTTAATGTGGGGGTTTTCCTAGTCAATGTATAACCTTTAGGGATGTGATGGTCCTGAGACCCTTTTCATTTCATTTCCTCTTTCTTTTTTTATAATTTTTTTCTTTTATACTTCCCATTTTACTTTCCTCTATTGGATAGATTCTTATAAAGATCTCTCCCTATGGTCTTCACTCATAATATATAGGGTAAGTTAGAGAAGAGATTAATAGGTTGAAAAGGATGCACCATCATAGACATCAGGTTATACCAGATCATCGAGTGACATCATTGATTCATTGATCAGACCAAACCAACAGAAGATTTTTTCTAGGAGTTATAAGATTTAAATTTTAATTATAGTAATTCACATTATTTAAATTTTTTATGTTTTAAATACATAAAAGGGGTGTTTTCACCCCAAGTAGGTCCATCAGTGGCTTTTTCATTGAGAATGAGAATTTTAAGAAGGTTTGATGAAATTATATTCAGGAACACAGCTGAAAACAATTTGTACTAAAGGAGGAAGACATTTTTTTCTTCATATTCACGGATGATGATGTTTTTGTGAATAAAACAAATGTATAGATGGTAAATTATATATAGTGGGATTTTGAGGTTTGGATAGGTACATGGATAAAAACATCTTGCATGGGTACTTAGCCATGTATGTTAATCAGCTAGTTCCCATGTGGGGGGCACACTATGTACACATACACCAAGTGTGTATATGTCTAGGTACACAAGAAGTTACCACATGTGGGGGTATACTCTTTGTGATGGAAGTACATGCTAACTACTCAGCCATGTTAAACTCCATATGGGGTTGAGTTATATGGGTAGCTACCCATGAGTTGGTACACTATGTGTAAAGGGCCCCTACACCATGTACATTGGGAAAGACCATGCTGAGTGTCATGGGGTTCACAACCAATGAGTACCTCTATTATTTAACACCATGTACCCCATGTGCAGACTATATACATTCCATACACTTGGATTCTATTATATGTTTTCTCCATATTGAAATAATTGTACTTTTGAGTAGTCCATTCTGATTATTCTCCCACATAGATCATGATAGTGGTGTCGTTTTGGCATTCAAATTCCTTTTAGATGTTTCTTTGGGATATGATATTTTATTAAGATAATTTATTTGTTGTTTTTGGGAATCCTCTAGTGGATTAGCTGTGATATGTTAAGCCTGGGTGAGGGTGGTGACATTATAAGTGGTTTTGGAATGTAATTTACAAACTGTATTGATTGATGTTATTTTAGAAATATTTTCGAATATGGAATCAATAAGTATGTCTAATGTGGTCTTGTTTTTTCCCTTATTGTCGATACTGGTAGCTCACATTTATAACTATTGGGGTTTAGAGTATTGGTTTGGGGTCCATAGCTATAGGATCCTTTTGGATGGGTTGATTCCATTGGATGAAGTCTATGGTTTGGTTTAATTGAGTTGTGATATTATTTTGAGGGACTACTAAGGATTACATTGTGGAATTTTTCATGATCAAGTGATTAGTGGTGACCATATTCATATGCTAAGATTTCGCATATGACATTATTTATTTTGGTCTTGTGTTATGGGACGATTGTATATGGTATTATTCTTTTTAGGTAGTCATGAGGACCATTATGGTATCCCCTTTTAGAGATATTATGCTTTTGTATAATAGTTGGGTGAGTTTTTGATCAAGGGATAGATGGAGTACACTAAGGGAATTTGAACATGTTTAAACACATTCTTTTTCCTAATCTTTTTGATTATCTTTATGACCCCTACAATGTCGTCCTAATCTTTTGATGGTCATTCTTCTAGTTGAGATGTTCCCAATGATTGTACCCTAAGAAATAATTGTAGCAGGGTAGTCCATTTTTGGACATTGCTTTATGTTGTACCCCTAGAGACCATGGTAGCCTTTATTTTTTTGATTGGGACATTATATGGGTATTTTATATGATGTGTTGGATACATTGATTGAGGATGAGATCTAGCTTAATGAAATATGTTCTAGTATTTTTTGGTCAAGTGGTAATCATAACTACCGGTTCAGTGATTTGGGTAGTGGGGTTGAAGATGTATTTTCCCATATTCTATTGTCCATTGTCCATGATCATTGAGTTAGTTTCTACTCATGAATGTGGTTAGAGGTGGAGACACATCATCTATATTGGATTGGACATTTTCCTTGATTTCTGATCTGGCACTCTCATTTGTAGGATGGCTATTGAAATATGGGATTAAAGAGAAATTGGTTGATTTAGTTGAGTGTAACCTATTTCTAATTGAGTGTTAGCATTGATCAATGTCGATTTGGTATCATATGGTTTTCAGACACTCATGAAGTGGGATTTTAGGTGTCATTGATTCGTTTGTGCTCATGGGGACCCTGTATGTTGTTATCAATGATAGGATTTTATAAAGACCATGTTGTTTTTTCCATAGTTGGTTAATGATTTATTCTTTAGGACCTTCATGACTAGCATCTTCTCTAGTTGTGTGGATCAAGATGTTCTCATTTTTAGATCATATTATACAATGAGAGTATTAGTACCCAGTAGATGATCTTATTTATGTGGACACATATGGTTATTCCAATGGTTCCAAGATTCATTTATTTTTTATTACATATCTTAGATATCCTATTTTGATATTATAAAAAGGCCTATTTTCTTATGGATAAGTAAGAGATATGATGTAAATCATTTATAAGGGAACAAATGGGGTTATATTTACCTATGGTGTTAGTATAGAACCAGAGGTAAGCTGTTTTCCATTTCTCCCAAATTAATGAATTATTTAATATACCACATATTATTTATATTCAATTAAGAATAGATATCAGGCATGCATTCAAATGTTATGAAATGAGGTTTGTGTTTCACTATTAAGGATATCATACTGAAATTTATTATTTCCCTTTGTATGAGTTCAACAATGTGCATGAAAACCATATGCTGACATTTAGGTTAGAGCATAGGTTTCACGATAGATGGGGTCGAGATCCACTGTGTCTTGAATGAGCAGAGTTGCTAATGTGTAATAATAGGATCAGGCTAGACCATCTAGGGCATCTTGGAAACCAATTAATTTTTTTAGATCATTGTTCATAGTATAGGAAATTTCTTAATTTTCAGTTTGACTATTTTGTATATGTCTTCAACCTAGTGGGTGACTGACTATTGTACATTTTGAATTATTCAAAGTCTATATGAATATATGCAACATTCATGTAATTATACTGTGATTCAATTAAATTTATTTATTAATATTTCTCTATTTTAATCCATTTTAGTTAGTTTGGTTATTTTCCTATGTTATTACACTAAAATAAGACAATATAGTCTCCCCATGCACCTTTTATACCCTCACCACTTGTCAGTCACCTTTGGCATTCATGGTGGCCTTCTAGAGGTCTTGTGGTGGGCCAGATCACATGAAATTTTAGGAAAACCTATGTTGGATCATTAAAATGTGGTATCAAAGTAGGTTTCTTGTTTTATGATTTGGGTAGTTGGTATACATTTGGACTATGAATAATTTTATCCTTTTTATGGATATCAGATTGGTGTTTCATAAACACTATTGGTGATATTTATTCCATGTTATAACAGAATGATATTTCTATTCTGGGTATTTATTTTTAAGGTTGAAAGATTTCACCAAGCGTGATACATTTGAGTTTGTAGATTTATGGTTTATTCTAGTTCTTTGATGTTGGTCCATGGAAATATGCATTTATTCATAAGACACTATAATCATATATGATCTACTTGATATCATTATATATATGGTGTTTTACAATAAGTTTTATTATGATGATATTTCATGTAGATTGTGTGGTGAACGATTTTCCAGTGTTTGAATTGTTTTCCTTTCTTCATGGGATACATGGATACCCTTATGGGTCAGAAATGTTCCATGAGTAGCTTGTTGGTGGCTTGATGAAAGAATGTACGCCTATGGTTTATTTTGATTGGACTCAAGTTTCCTTGATCTCCTAGTCTCCCTAATGTCCTAGGTTCATGTTTCATGAGAGAGAGATGTTCCTACAATGTTTCTCCATCTCTGTCTCATGAAGGGGAATGTGTTCTTGTGATCACCAATGACCATGGGGGCATGGTTGTTCTTACATGGAGGGTTCATTGAAGACTTCAATCAATGGGAGGTGGTTCAACATGAAGATGGTTTGTGTTTTACAAGTGGAGGGTTAGTAGTTCTCCCTATCTTTTGGATGGAATGAGATGATATGTTTAGTTGGTTTCATGTCCATTCTCTCTATCTGTTGTTCCTTGGGTAGCATAGCAGGATCATGGTTAATAAATTTTGGTTTTGGTTTGATTCTTGCATGGAGGGCGGTCGTGTGGTTGATTGTGTCAAGATGGACATGCCTTGTTTTTTTAGAGGAGTAATGAGGGTGGTTGATTATTTAGAACTGGCCTGAATGTGTAGCATATTAAGTGGTTTTAGGTATGTTAACCTAGATTTTTAGGGCTTAAAACATGATTAATATATGTGCCCTCATTAAGAATGGGTTAATGAAACCATTGTGGTAGGAAGTGATCCATCAGTATTTTTAGCTAATAACCCTCATTTATGTTTTTTGTTATGTGTAAATGATTTATATTCTCATAAAGGATCTCTAGTATGAGCAGTTTTTTCATTTTTATCTAATGTGTTAGGTGAACTATGTAGTGTGGTCCATATAGATTACCATTAGGGAGATGGGTGATATTAAATACACTCTTATGGTGGGGAGGACGAGATCTTTCACTGTCGAATGTCTCTCGTGTTGGGTGAGATTTTGGGATACTACATGACCAGTAGTTTTCTGGTCAAGACAACATCGGTTATGCACGTTCATGGGTGAGATCCTGGATACTAGCTATCCAGTGAGGCATATATAGGCTGATATAAATTATTTGGGGAGCTTGTTATGAACTGTGTTATCATTTTTTGTGAAAATTTATAAACTTTAAACACTTTTCCCAGTATTCTTTTATAGTAAAATGAATATTTATCCTAAAAAATGATCTCTAATAATTTTTATGACCACTCTATAGGTCAAGGATTACATCATTTAACAATATAAAAGAGTTTTATAGAAATACGAGTTGATCAAATTTTCCCATACTATTTAATATTTAATTATATAGTAATTAATTCATTCATCAATGTTCATTTCCCCATATCCTTTAAACAGAACATTGGATTTATAAACATTCTCCATCATTGAGTCCATATTGGTGGGGATATGAGGTGAGACATAACATTGTATCGTGCACCAGGGCCAGGGATGGGTCCCTTTCCTTTTCATTATCTTTTTTGAACTCTCTTATTCTTTTCTAATTATATTTTAACCCTCATATTTTGTCTTCGTGAAAACATAGGTACCATTCTCCCTATGGGTTTCACTCATCCTAGAGAGGTAGGGGAGAATAGAGGTAGAGGGGTACGTGGAGGCTCCACCTCGGAGATCGGGTATTACTGAATAGTGTTTCCACAGTTTTAGATCACAAGTCACACTAAAGCATCAACATTTTTCTTCCTCATTGTAGGATAGTCACATTTTTATATAAATAATCCCCATACATTTGGATTTATTATATTTTCAATACATTAATGTGTTTTTGGGGACCACTAATAGGTCGATCTATTGCTTTTACAAGAAATCATGCATTTTATAACATCTTGAGGGTCTCTGTTTGGGAATACTCATGAAAAAATACTTTATTTTATAGAAAAAATGATTTTCATTCTTCCTACTCTAGGAATATTAGATTTTTTGGACTAAATTCTTTGTACCATCGGTATGGACTATGTAGTGGGATTTTTGTGTGTAGCCGCATACTAGACTAGATTCTCCATGCATGGGTACTTGGCTGTGTTGGGAAAACACCATGTGCAGATGTGGGGTGTACACAATGTATCCATACATTAATTGGTTCTATAAATGTCTAGATATATGGTAAGGTTCCCCATGTAGAGGTTCACACCGTGTAATTTGGTTTGTTACACACCGTGTAATTTGGTGTGTTGCACAACATGTAATTTGGTGTGTTACACACCATGTTGAGTTTAGGTAAACAATTAAGTACGCATAAAAGTCCACATTCCATGTACAGGGTCCACACAAATAATAAATTGGGAACGATAGGTCATAGTGGATTGAATACACTGACAGGGAGGACTATGTGAGTAAACCCCATGTACCAAAATTGCATACCAAGAACACTCCCTTACATGGGCCATTCTGTCTGTTTCTCATCCAATTTTTATAATTGGACTTTTGAGTTGTCCATTCCGTGAGTCTTCCCATAGATCAAGATGGTGATATCCATTATATTTTTAAAGGCCATTTGGATAGATTTTTCTTCTATCAGAGTTCATTTGGAGGATTTCTTTAAGGCTTTGTTTCAAAATCATCTAGTGGGTTGGGTAAGTTATGTAAGGCTCATCGAAGGGTAGTGAAGTCCTTAGTGGGAATAAACTATTTATTCCAAATCATGTTGTTCATGGATATTATGGACATATTCTTGAAGATGTGATTGAGTAGAATATCTATGGATATCTTTGTTTTTCCATACATCTAAGGACTTGTTGCAGGATGTTGGATATTTTGAAGTTTATCTCTCTTGTTTTGGCTGAAATAATGTTGGAGCCTTTTGATAGGTTGATTATATTTGGTTTCTATTTATGGATATGTGTGTTTGAGATATAGACTATTTTTCTTGGGAATCATAATAATTCCAAATGGGATGGTCACTGATCATGTAATTAGTGGTTTTGGTAGTTTTATATTGAGAATGCATGTATGACCTGATTTATTTTGATATTGTGTTCCGAAAACATTGAAGAGGATCTCCTAATTATGATTTTTTCACAAGGACCATTGAAAATTCCTATGTTAGTAGGATTCATATTTTGTATTTTCGTTTTATATGTTTTTGATCAAGGATAAGTTGGATGCCACTAAGGGCCATTTGAGATGTTTCAACATTAGGTATGTCCATAATATTTGATGAGCCAGAAAAAACCCATCATAGAGTATCCTTATCTTTTTTAGTAAGTTTAAAATGTTGAGTACGTTTAAGAAATAAATGAAAAATATATTGGGAGCATCTTGAGATTCTCATGGTGTACGTTATATTAGGTTTTATCCTAGGGGGATATGGTTTCCCATATTTTTGGTTTTCTCTAATCTGGGTCATTGAGAGCCCATAGAGGCTACATTTTGGGATATTATGATCCATTGTTCTGAAAGAGGACATGTGAATCATTATAAGGGTGGTGATCATCAATTCATATACAACTGTTATAAAGGTGGGGTCAACATTAGATCATTCCACTTTTGTTTATCTATTTTCTATGAAGTTTGAGGCACTTTATCCTCATGAATGTGGTTTTAGTAAGTGACCCGTGGGATATCCTAGATTGGGAATTATTCCTGATTTAAACACTAGTTATCTCCTTCATTGGATAGCTTTTATAAGATGGGAAATTGAGCTAATAGGTGATTGGGATGAGTGAAAAACCATCTAGTTGGGTGTTTTCCCTAGCTAGTTTGGTAGAAGGATCATGAGGTTCCATGACATTCACAGTGTGGATATTAATGTGTCATAGATTTATTTGTGCTCTCGAGGCTCAGTGACATGGTTTCCACTCCAAGGATCTTTATTTATCTGACATTCTAGGGTCCATATCTTGTTTATAATTCCTTATACAATACGTTCAGGACAACCAACTTCTCGAGTTTTTTTCAAACTAAATGTTACTATTTCTAGTTGATATCATGCTATCAGAGTACTAGTTTCAAGTACATTATCATACTTATTTTGATTCCTATGGTTACATTGCATGCCCTGGTGGTCAAAATTCATGTCTTTTTTCAGATTTCATTTATAATCAATGATGATCTGGGGGACATTCCATTTATTATGTTGATGTGTGACCCACATGCTGTTAATCCTTTAGTAGGAACCCGTTTGTGGGAAGATTTACCTCAATATTCAAGCTTTAACACACAATTGGATATTTTCCTATTTTCGCCCAATTATAAAATTGGTTTACCTTCAATCTATTAAATTCTTATCTTAGGATGGTCACATCAAGTGTTTATGAACATGTAATGAAAAAACATTATCGTTTCACCATTGTGGGTGGCCTACTGAGATTTAGTTATAACCCCATGTTCATGAACCTTGGTGTGTGTACGAAACTAATATCTACATTTATTTTCAAGAAAAATTTTCACAATGGATGTGGAAGATTCCCAGTGTTTCATGATAGAGCTTAGTAGCTCCTGTGGAGTATCAGGATCAAGATGGAGCAAAACAAGCATCGTAGAGACTGAGAATGTTGTTTGTTTTTCCTTTGAATGTATAGTGTGCTATAATTATTTTCAGTTTTTCTATTTTTGATATGTGGTCTGTGAAGTGGAAAACTAATTTTTGTATGTATTTAATATTTTTGATTTTGTAATATTGTATGATGAATACCATTACTTATAGAATTCATCTATTTCAGTAATATAATATGAATACTAGGATGTTAAACCATTTGTGTGATTTTAATGATTATATACTAATACTTCAATTTTACCAGAGGACATAGACTCACACTATACCTTTCAGACCATCCCTATTTGTCAAAAGCCTCTAGAATTTATGTATGCAAGTATGAGATATTGTGGAAGGCTATATTGGGCCACATGTTATGTAGATCTAGTCATGTTATTTACCAAATACATACATGATACCCATTTCAATTTGGGTATAAAATATAAATCATAATAATGTGAAAAATTTGGAAACCACGAACATGTTTAATAAATTAATCTTCATATATTGGGAAAGGTAACTAAATAAGGGTGTTCTCAAATTATTTTTATGGATTATGTATAATGGATGATATCAAGAGAAAATAATTTATAATCAATATGAAAATGTAGATAAGTGAAAACACATTACATTTAATCAATAAAATGTGGGAAAATACATCTATATATGATATCAATGAAAACATATATGGGATAATAATAATAACTAAATTCTAAGTGAATGAAATTCATAATATTGGACATCATGATCTCAAGAAATAATGATATATATACCATCAAGAACATGTTCCATGAAAGTTCAATCAATGGGTATGTATACATAAAAAACAAATTTAATATTTTGCAACTCATTTGTATAATGAGAACAATCAACACATCCAAGGGATATATAATTCTGAGCCCCACTTGTTAATACAATTCAAATGGAGTCCTCATATATTCAATTTTTAATTGAATTTAGTAAAATATTACATATCAATAAATATCTATATTGAGTATTGAATACAGATTAATCAATATTTTACCTATTCAATCAAATAATATTCAATGTGGACCACTATTCAAAAAAATAGTATAATTTTCAAGAAATAATCATATCCATGATAAAAGGAAAATTGACAATTAATTGAAATTTAATTTCAATAGATCATGATAAATTACATTTTTTAGTCAATGTTAATGAACAAAATGTTTGTAAGATGTCTATATGGCCATCAATTCTTTACAAATATATGTTTTATAAAAAAATCTTGTTTTTTGGATAAAATAAATAAATAGTTCTGAAATATTAAATAAATATTTCATTAAATATTAATTCTTATAAAATCATATAAAACATTTAAAAGAATATATTTATCATGAAATTGTTATGGTGAAGGGGATGTATGTTAATTTCATATTCATTATAAACCATTATATTATATTTTTGTAAAGAAATTAAAAACCGACCATTTTATAAACAATTATAGGGATCAATTTAAATCCATTCAAATATTTAAGGGTAAAATTAAATTTCCTTAGTAAATAATTCGGGTAAAAAAATATATTTTTAAGAAAATTGAAAAATACATATGTGGAAGATAAATAAATCTGTTTAAAACAGATATAAAATCAGTTTCTTTTTTTAAATATTCTTTTCTAGATTCAACATTCAAGGAGTGGAAAAATTAATGGAAAATATGGAAACTAATTATATATATAGAGTGTATGTTAATAGATAAATTTTCTGATGTATGTATTATAATATTCCTTCAATGAGAATTAAATAAATCCCTAAAAAATGATAAGATAAACTAAATCTATACATATTTGGTAACATTTAAATTTAAATTCATTGAAATTATAAAATGTCATTGACTCATTAATCATAATGAAATAATGGGTATTGATGTTAAATATATCAAAGTAGAGGTGAATAGACCACATACAATTAGGTAGGATCATAGTATATAATATGTATCAAGGGAGTAAAATTTTGATGAAATCCCTTACCTTATGCTCCCTTTTAGTTGAATATGTTTTGACCTCCTGCATAATGTACTTAAAGGGGGACTAAAACATTAATCTCTCATACTAGGGATCCTCCATAGTAATTATTTGGTGGGGTGAGGCCATGGTTTGGACTTCCAATATTATCTCCCCCTCTCTTGTTCTTTTTTCATTACACATCCACTGGAACATCATGCTATGGTGTTTCCGCTTTTCTTTCACTATGGAATTTCCTTCCTATTTTGATATGTTTTCCCCCTATAAGAAATATATTTCATAGCCACATAAATCAGTTACCACATATCCTCTTTTCTACATTCCTAATTTTTTGGACTCCTTTTTTTGTCCAACATGAGGTTTTTTATCAAAAATGGGGATGGATTGGAGGCTATACCTATGATTGCAAAACTAATACATCGATTCATTCTAATGATGGAGACTTTAAGATTTTGTCCAACTTTTTAAACAATTGTTCATCATTTGTGAATTCATTTTAGGTTGTTCAAGTTTCTCTTACTATTCAATTCAAATAAGTGATTTCATTCCTATAGATCACCTTGAATAACTGTTGAGACTATATCTTACATCAGTATATGCACATTCCTCACATCCTACCACTAAACTAGGTTTTTGTGATGTCGTTGATTACTATGAGGATTTGGGATGTTCTAGATCATATTTTAATCATGTAAAAGGTGGTGAAAACTGAGTAGGCTTCATTCCATATATGAGGGTTTCCTCATAATTTTTGATAATCTTGGTTTTTTATTACCCCATTGATATGGCTCAGTTTCTTCATCCCTGATATTGATTTTTTTTATTTTTTTTTGGTTTGGTGATTGGTGAGGGATATTGGTCATGTTTTTCCTAGAATATTGACATCGTGTTGTTATGGCATTTTTGGATTTTTGAGGAATAGATTTAGTAGATTTATAATGGTTTCACTTATAAGTGATGATCAACGATGTTCTCTTATGATCAGTTGTGAAGGAAAAAATAGTTTTTATTTTTCAGGGATATAGATTTGGTGATGTGAAAAAATCAGTAATGAGCATGGGTTATGGATGTTGTCTCATCTGGCAGAATGAACATGGAGGTTATCTGGATGAGGACTTGAATATGGGGTTGATTCATGCCCAATCTGATTTTTTAATTTCAATTTTTTTTATTTGATTCTTTTATTGTTCTTTTTTCATCTTATATAATTGTACTGGTCATAGTTTTGGTATTTATTTTTATTTATCACTCATCCTAAAAGAGATTCACTAAAAAATAGGATATTTTATTATACTTTATTTAATCAAGTTTATAATATATACCAATAAATTTCATATTTATAATATCATGTAGGATTATATTATAACATATAATCATGAGTTCATTGATAATATTTAATTTTTTCAATTTTTTTGGGTGTTTATCGCTTCCTTTTCTCATTCATGTTTTTGTCATGGATGTTTACATTAATACATATAGTATATAGTTCAATAATTTAAATAATAATAATAATATTAAAAATATAATATTAAATCTATGTATTCATTTATTTATAATCATTCATAAATTTTGAACATAGAAAATGGTTCACATTGCTTCGTGGAGATTGTTGAATGTACTTACGCACGAGTCACATTAACAGTTCCTTAATAGGTGAACTGGTATGAAAATAAAAGATATATGAAATTTAAGGAATATATATTTTTTCATAAGTATCCTATATATTCTATGGTACCATCATTACTATTAATTAAGTGATTTAGTGAAGGAAATTAAATTACATTGGTTCATGAGGTTGTAGTCCACCAAACATAGGAGTGATGGTTTAATTTCTCATTTGATTAAAAAGGATATGGATAAATATTATTCCATAAACATAATAACATATCAATATATGTGATATAATACAGTATTTATATTTTAATTTTTTGGTCATAATTTAGTGTGGTAAAAGAATATATAAAATAAATGAGGTTGGTGAATATGATAACCATCCATTTGAGAATGAATTATTGAATATTTTATTAAAGGCCCAATGGTAGATATTTTGAGAAGACCAAAAGCAATATAATGTGGAAACCTGTGTTGGTGATAAATGGTGGTATATTTTCATTAAGATAAACTACATTATAGGTGTGGATAAGTTAGGGTAGGATATTCCCCTAAAGTGTTTTTGTAATTTTAAACCTTATATATATATATTAACTCCCTCTTAAACATGTTTTGACCATAACCCTATAAATTAATTTTTTTGTTTTTAATTTTCATTATGAAAAAATATTTTTTTAACTTATTACACAATATTAAAAAAAATTATTAAATATATTGAAACTATTTTCTTAAATTTAATTTATTGATTTGGTAGAATTTATTTTCAAATCAAACCCCCAAAATGTGTTGAGATGATGTTTTTCGTGCAATTTCTTTTTAAATCTTAAGATGATGTCACACTAAATATATAAACAGTAATAATAATTAAATGGATTTAATTTTTTATATTTTAACATATAATCGTTATATGTTATTTAATTTATTCATCATTAAATATTGGCTTAATTAAATAACATAAAAATACATTATGACTTAAAATTTGGGTTTTTTCAAAAATGTCATGCTTTTACCTCAAATGATCATATCCTTCATTCAATCAAATTATATTCAATATGTTATTAATTATAAATATATATATTCAATTAAAACACTATTATAAATAAATATAGGATTACTTAAATACTAAATATTTTTTTATTCATAAAGTCTTATTTCTAAGGTAAAATTTTGAAAAATCATTCTAGGATAATTTTGACAATTTAAGTTAAAAAGTATATTCAACCTATCAAATAATAATTTTTGTGCCATGAAATTTTTATATGAGAAATTTATTTTTGTTTTATTAAAATGTGACTTGGTTTCACTATAATTGAAGCTAAGGTGTTATCCCATCTCCTCCGAATTGACTCCCTTTCATACCGATCAAACCTAATTCCAAGGATAGTATTTTTTGAGGCTCACAAAGTGTGTAAAAATGTTAAAATTGGATTTAAATTTTATGTAAATTAAAAATTAAATAATTTTAATGAATAAAGAAATGTTAGTTATGAATTTTATCTAATTATTTAGGATCAAAACCTTCTTCATGAATCATAAATACTTAGTGAATAAATCCAATGTTCCATGAATTAGTATTTGTTTTTATAAATATATTATATATCATACACAGAGTACATAAATTATACATAATGTGAAACAAAAATCAAAAATAAATCATATACTTGATTAATATAATTCCATATGTGACTCTAATGTGGTTACTTTATATCCATTCCTTACACGTTCATGATGTTTTCAGTATTTGTGTATTTGGTACACAGTCATGTACTTTTAGGTGGATGATAGTTATAAAAAAGTTGTTATCCAATAATTACTATAAAAACACAATGAACTTAAAAATAAAAATGGATGATAAACTAAAAGTAAAAAAGTATAATCTATGAAAGAGGGATAAAATTATTAGAAATATTGTATAGGACATAGGAAAACCATTTGGGAGAGAATTCCTATTTAATTGGATAGGTGGTAAAATGGAGAGAAAATTTGCTTCTATCCTTTAAAAACTGAAAGGCCTGCAAAAAACAACTTCATGAATTTTCTTCCCTACATGATTGTATTGACCTAAATAGAGACATCTCTTATTGGATAAAAGGTCTAAAGGCACTGTTCCCCTCATGAATTTCCTTCCATCTATGAACATCTTCACTTTTCATATAAATATTCCTACATGAGTTGGAGTCACAACCATATTGAAATTTTCCTATGGAAGATGGAGGTCCTTTTGGTTACTTATTTGAAATATTTAAATGGACATTTAATATATCAAATTTTTACTCCCATGAACACTTCATCAAGCACCCAAATAATATTTAAAAAACACCATTTCTATCTAATCATTCACCTTATTCTCCTACCTCGATCATTCCAACTCAAATTCCTTATTTATCAACACTTTTCCTAATAAAAAACTCTTAAAAAGACACATACTACTTTTTGATATACATTATCATGTTATCAGTAACATCGTAGTTCACTCCTTTGATCCAATATTTCACTAACAAAAAGAATCTATGGAATTATCATCCCTAATAGATAGAACCGAAACGGGAATAAAAATTATATATTTTTTTGATAAAGAGAGACTCCATCAGGATGATGTTAAAGAAATCTCTCGAGACACAATATTCTCATCCCGAACTCTATGTCCAACCATTTTTTAATGTTCCAATGAATATTTCATCATTTTGAATCATCATCTATCAACATAATTTTATATATTGAAAATAAATTTTCCTTAATAATCCTCCATAATTATATCTTTGTTTCAAAGTTGAACATTAAACCTACTCCCCAGGTGTAAGACCCAATAAATCATGCCCCAATTAATGATATAATAATAATAATTCATTAGTGAGATGTTTTATTTTTTCCCATCAAAAAAAAACCCCACCTATAATTTTTTAATCTACACTTACACAACATGAACATCATAGTCATATGATATAATACTATATGCTAATATTCTTACTACATAATGTTAAACTGAAAAATATGGTCCTATAGCATGATTAGAAACATATCCAATTAAAATAAAATTGGATTTATTCTATTTATATATATGATTCTTCATTGAGGTTATAACCCAGCTTCCAAATTTATCCCCTCATTAGGCCACACTCTAACTAAAATCATGTCCCCATATGGATAGACATAATACATCAAGGTATTACTATATTTTTCATATTCTATCCATATCCTATTTTAGAACATATATATATTGGTGGACATATCCAAAAAAACCTATTAATCATCCTAAATAGGCTATATTACCCATTTTAATAATTCAAATGGTTTATTAATGTATATTCCCTATACAAACGATTTCTTGGAAAATTTTCACAAAGAACATTTTTCTACATGAATTTAAACATTTGGAAGAAAAACTTGTTACATGAACATAAAAGAAACTATGATGGACATTTTTATGAAACCTTATAATATATGACATGTCCCAATAAATACAATAAAATTTCTAAAAAAGGGGTTGATGAGCTCATCCTCCCATACTCTTTGAATATTCACATTATAAAGTTTCACTAGTAAGAAACTATAGAAATCACATCCCTTTGAAACTAAAGATCAACCTGATCAAAATCGCATAAATAATTACATGTTATTTAATTTGAATAAGAATCGTTTATCCCCCCACCCACTATGATTACATGTTATATTTTTTCATCATTAATAAGGTAATATCTCCATCAATCTCCCACATTCACTAAATCCTTATACCATGTTTATTTCATCTTATATTGTATCATATAAATATTCTTATGAAACAATTAAAAAAATTCAGTGTTGATATATTCAAAAAAAGATTTTGAACATCCATGGTTAGTTTCACCAGGTATCACATCATAGGGAACTCCTTGTGAATATCAATCCAAAACTCATTTTCATTAACTCTAAACACTTTCTGAACAACTATATGAGTTTTATATTAAGAAAACCTCATTCATATAAGACCAAATGATGACCCCATTGTCCATGTATCATTGAAAGATATATATCAATTTCTAAATTCCAAAAATTAAACAAATTGAGGATTTTTGGGAAGTATTAGTGATACTTAATCCATAATGGTATTTGTAATGATCTATATCAAACAAATTTATATTAATATGAGTGTCCACAAATATTGTCACATAGAAATATTGATTTTTATAATATCTCTTTATTCACGACATAATGTGATAATGAAACATGATATATTTCATTCCAACATTACCACTTATACATTATAAGTTTTATGATTATATAGTGACATGGTCATCAAAAAAACTCATGTTCTTCGCACTTTTGGATGAGCACATAACACACCCATCATCAAATAGATATGCACATCACATATAAAATCTAGGTATGGTTGATCATTTTATTCTTTTATATTAATTTATGGAATATATATCATACTCATTCTATAAAAGGAAACACAACTTCATGGTTAATCCTTAATCAATGACCTAATCAACAAGAAACCCAACCACCCATATAGACTAAAAATTACTTTTTTATTATAAAAAAATACATTTAAGGAAAAAGTGAGAAAATGTGAATCCCCTCATGAAAGAGGAAAAACAACCCACATGTTAAAAAGCCTAGAACAAAACAAAGTATCCACCCCTCCCCAGAAGCTTCTCCATGATGACAAGACTTCACCAAAGCCAGACCCCTCAACAAGCAGTCTCGTGTAGAAGTGCATGGGCACAGAACCAATGGTGGAGTAATACCCTTTAAAATTCCAAAATCCCATCACGAGTGATGGATTCATTCTCTGATCCACTTCTAAAGAACATCCAAATAGATTGCTTTAAACAAGCCTCAAACTTCACAACAACACCAAACAAAATGAAAATCTAGATGTAGAAACAACAAGTACGTGAATTTCTATCTTCCAAGACAACCAACACCACTATCATCTCCAAAGTCATTAAATATAAAATTGATATTACCCAAATATGTTTCCCTAAACAATTTCCCAAACCATGATGAGATCTGAGTTATAGGTGCCTCCGTAAGAAGATCATCTAATCGGAGGGCCATCTTGTCCAAGGTCTGGATATACTCCTCAAGACTAATCATCCCATAATTGAAACCCCCAACTAATATTGAGTCATTCCTCTCTATTCTGGCATATTTTACCTCATTAAGAGTCATCCATAGTTGTCTCCCCATCATTGTAGATACTTCTTCTTCAGTTGAATGGAGATAAAAAATGTGTTCCACCATTTCTTCTTCTGATCTCAAGTGTAAATCCATGGATTGTTCAGCCCCAACACCAGCTTTGCAATGGTTGACAAAAATTTTGTCTTTCAATTTCATCATTGAATGTGTCTGCATTGGGAGAGTTAATAATGAATAATTTTTCCGCACCTTATTACTTCTGTTCCTCCCTCCCTTGTAGGGCCTGACCGAAACACCTACCAACTCCTGAACCACATCGAAAGTATCTTTATAATCATTGACCAGTTGGACATCCACATTGGGGACAACATCCTGTGAGTTAGAATGAATGACCTCACAATCTATATGCTCCTCATGAACCTCCTTCAGCACAACTTCCTGCAATTGTGTATGTGAGAACTCCTTATTATCACACACTTGAGTACCGTCTCCCTTCAAATAAAGTCTTATGTCATCATATTCAAGACACTGAAAACTATTGAAAACATTGACATTAGAGTCGGGTCTTTCCAATATCACTCCTCTTCCTGGCTTCTCTCTGCCCTTACTACCTTCACTAACGGTATACCCACTTGCGTTTTGGACCTCTGCATCCTGGTTATACACCATATCTTCTTCTACATTATCCACTTATGCTATAACCTTACAAGGAAATGCACTTCCACGGCTTGTGCTCACAAGTGTATAAGACAAACATGCTCTGTGTTTGCAGGAAGCACCTCCCTGTACTGGTTCCAGATGTCGTGCATCAAGACATGTCTTGACTCCTCTGTCTTGACCCTTACCCTTGCTACCCAAAGTCACATCTTACTCCTATAAAGGGTGTCACCCAGCACAAGTATCACCATGGACTACCTCATTAATCTACACGCCCCCTTTCCCATGGCTCAAGGATCCATCCACACCCCTGGCCCCAGCAACATGTTTCCCTGAACCATGTCTTCAATCCTCCACCGAGTGGCCTAACTACTTTCATGTACAACAAATATCCACCCAAGACTCATACACAACCTATTTCCTGTTTGGATATTCCTCTCAAATGGTGATCAAATCAAAATATGGGGGCTCTCACAAAACATCGACTTCAACACACACCCTTGGGTTAATCAGGTAGAAAATATCCTTGTTAAGACTATCAAGACATATAGACCATCCAATAAGATTACCCACCATCCTAATAATCAACGGATTCTGGATTAGAAGAGTAAGATTAGGGAAACTCACCCAAATCGCTACCAAAGTGGAGTCCCATTTCAAGTGATAGTAATATGTCCATCTATGAATTTGGAATCTAGACCCATTTTGGCTATGAGGAATGTATGATGATTCATTGATCAGGACTTCCTCTAACACGAAGTGCACCATTAAGTTCTTGTTGTAGAGAAAACCAACAACATCCCTATCCTGTAGATCCCAGGAACCGAAGACACATATCTCAAAAGTGTCCACCGATGGACCTCTCCATGAAAAAGGAGAATCCCGAGACCGTTTGAGCAATTTTGAAGAATTTTTGAACTCCGTGAGTGAAAATGGAAGATTAGGGCTTACCTATTACAAATTTGGTACCTTCCTGTGTAGAGTGCCTTCCAGAAATGGAGGAAGAATCTTGCATTTGTAAAGGGGGTGAAAGAAAGACTATGTTCCATCAGAGGATGACGAAGGCCCCTCGACCACAGATGGGGGAGGTACCAGTGTAGTTTTTGTCGCCGTCCGGAAGGTCTAAAGTCATCGCAATCTCACCCCCCCCCCATTCGTGAGGTCTCCATGGTTGGGTTCCAACCCAACCACGCCTAACAAACTAAAACTCGTGTATTTCATAATAATTTTGTAAAAGAATAATGGTTCTAATGATTGGTATATTTTAAAACTCAAATACTAGGAAGATTCAATATTAATGTAGCTCCCCTAGTATTCTAATTTAATAGTTCATGATACATTAAATTGTATATTTCAGGGATCACCTATCATAAAACCTCATTTTATACCTCCTAAAAAAATGTCTCTTCATAAAAATTGTTAAACTTTATAAAATTAACATTTCATCATGACCAATAATTCTCCATGATGACCTTTTTTATGTATTAAATAAATACATAAATTGAGTGGTCAATTATCATTTCATTATATGAAATATATGCATCAAAAATGAAATAATGATAAATTAGTGGTTTCTATTTATTTTAAATATATATTTTATATTATTAAAGACAATTAATAATACAAATCAAATCTATAAAAAAGGAATCATATTATAATATCCCATATGATACACAATCCAAGAGGCCATATGTTCACTATAATTTTATGTTATTTCTTAAACTTATTACATATCTATATAATTCCTATACCACAACTATGAGTCTTTATGATAAAACTCTCCCAATAAAATCCATTAATGGGTAACATCAATGTGTGTTTTTTAAAAAACATTTGATAAATTGGAATTATATTACTAATTTAGAACACTTTTAATATGGTATTAAGAATTATGAATATTATAAAATCATATGTTTGGATGTTTAGAAAATGTTTTTTCGATCACATAACTCTTTATAAGTTCATCAACTTCATCGATCTTGAAACATTATCCAAGAAAATTATTCCTTGAAATATTTTGATTATTAATATAACTCATTAAATTATTATTTTACCAACATAACATAAAATCATATAGTATATGATGTAAAATCATCATTGTATTTCGACTCACATAATATTTTATTTATTTTATTGAAACCGGCTACACTCTTTGAATATATATTCTCATTATTATATAATATTAATATAAAAAATTATTCAAGGAATATTACTTATTTACTATTAGTATAATATTTAGTAAATAAACAAATTTATACATATCTTATATGGAAATATATGTGTTTAGAGCATTAAACTAAAAAAAGACTTTATTATTTAAATATACCACTAATGGGGGATGGCAACATATCCCCCACATTTTAATAAAAATTTGATAATTCACTTTTAACATTGTAAAATGAAAAATTACCCATATCCTCTATTAATTTTTGTTAAATAATTTGATCATTCTAGAAACTTTGAATAAAAAATAGACATCTATTTTAGTCCCAACATCAATTATTTTACAATGGAACCTATTACCACATAAGAGGAAAAGAAGATGAAAATATAATAGTTTCACCCCAAAAACCATAACATTAACGTAATTAAATGTTCCCAATCAAGTGGAGAGAGGAACCAAAGAATAAAAAACAAAATGTAATTCCACACAATATAGGGATTAACATATTTAATTACTAAGGACATTCATAGAAAAACAAATACATTGGATTAGAGAAGAAAGAGATACACTAATGATGCATGGCTTCAATTTGGTACTCGAGTGATGAGAAATACATTTGAATGGCCTGAACATTGGCACACTGAGTAGATTACACTAAGATTATATAGTGGCCCACCAAAATGTTTTCATATAGATAAGACACCAAGAAAAAATAAATAGGATATCCAAATAAAATGGTCCTTGTAAAACCACTAGACCATAGAATGTCTATATTAATTAATGTCAAAATATCAATATTTGGGTCAAATCCATGCCCTATAACAACGAAATCACATTATATAGGTTTATTTTGGTGATTCTGAATGAGACCAATGAATCGACGGTTGATTCAAGTCCAGTAAACGATGCACCCTATTGGGAAACAACCAATGGGTGAATGACTAATGGAAATAGAACATGAGTGTTTCGATCCCAATATAAGTGAAGATATAACATTATATGGTGATCCATTAGTGTTGAGGGACATAATACATCTGCGAATGTATAATAATATATGATAATTGGGACATAAGTGAAATAAATCAACTAAATAAGAAAATATTTCAGGAATTTATTGAGAATAAAAATGTATGAAAAGAAATTTAGCCTCCCTAAGTACCAAAGATGATAAGTTTCATAGGAAGGAAATGATTATTATAGAAACTATTTAAACCAACTAAATCTTTTTGAACCATCCAAAATATAATGGAAGATACACTAAGGATTCACTAAGGGAGAGGAAAAGGAAAAAAATCACATTGAATTAGGTTATCACCGGTGTAGTGAGTTGAGATTAGTATGTCAAGGCACCCCAAAGATCTCCAATTGAGAGGTACCATTCCCAAACAAATGAAAAAGGGTGAAAGACACTATAATTATTTTCTTCTATTTGTGATTTAATGTTTCCAAGACATCTATCTGCTTGATTTAGAAACACCCTACACCCTAATCAAAATGACATATTTAAGACCAATCCATAAATACTTATATTGTTTTGATCTCTTATATATTTAAAAAGTATATAAATCATATTGGTTGAATCATATTCCAGTTAAAAATATATTAATTGATTTATATTACAAAAATGTTTCAAAGTCCTTGAAACATGTGTTTTAGTTTTACGAATCACTGCTTCTAGGTGGTTTCCATTAGATTTATTCATGGAACCAGAAAAACCCAACAAATATTTATCTGAAAGTGTAATTATTTCAAATATTAGGCATTCATTAAGTTTGAACTTTATGATACTTAAAAACATTCATTAGTCAAGAGGATGGGTGGTCGGACTCGTCACACCATTTTGGGGGGGATTTATTGTCTACTCTAAGAAACTTTTTAAAATATTTTCATGAAATTTTATTAATTTACCAAGTATAAAATATGTTTCCCATGTAATTCCCAATCAATTATTAACATAAAAAAAATATAGAATCTTTCATATGTATTTTTGGTCCTCCATCAATGGTTTCCTCTAATATACGACTTATAGATTATTTTCATCATCATTATAATGATACTGGTTTATAAGAAACCATGTGGGGAAATTGGGAATTTATTGTATTCTATGCAGATGAAGGATTGTTCTAATATTGGGATCATACCCATAAAACGAGCTACCGACGTATCCTAGTGAAATGAATCAGAAACTTCATAGTTTCATACTACTTGATGGGACATGTAAAACCAGTTAAAAGTCATGTTATTATGAACTATCAATGCATTTTAATGTCATGTGTTAAGGAAAACTAAGAGAAGTGTCCTTAGTTAGTGTCTGGTGTGGGACTTATGTCGAAGCTGCTGAAGGAACATGGAATGAATATGGGTTCCCATTTAGGATTAGAGCCTTTTGGGAATTTGTCATGTGGAGAAGATGGTTGATTTTAAGGGTTGGGTTTGAACCTCAAGGAGGATTCCTACATATCCCATTTAGATTTGAATAAAATACTATGTACTTCGATAAGTCTTGTAGGATAATATATTCCATTAAGAGATATGAGTTTGGGATTAATTCGTGAAGAGATTGTCGGGATGATTTGGGGGTTTAATTTGGGGCTCATTCCTAAATAGGATGCCAAGATTAAGGAAATTAGGGTTGTATTATTGAAGAGGATATCCAATGAGATGGGGCCCTAATAAGGTTTCCTACATATCCCAAATATTATGGGAATTAGAGTTCTAGCAGTTTATTTATTATTTTGGGGATTATGCATAAGAGTTTCCCATTGGAGGGGCTATAATTGGGTAAACCATTTTGGAAGATCATCCTTTTAAGCTCAGGTCTTCAAGCAGGTGTCCTACATATCTTTGTTTGAATAGGAATCATATATCTTTTAGTTCAAGAGTTGTTTCAAATGTTATGATCACGAAAAAACTCTAATCCCACGTGAGTCATACTCACTGTGACATAGAATAGGATGTCAATGTTTCAACAAAGGCACCCACACTTTTCCTCTTTTATTAGTGGAAGACGACATGCCTACAGTGACAAGGGTGGACAAGGTCAAGGTGATTGGGGAAAAGGGTGAGGCGGCAAGCCTTCCATCGGTCCTCTTTACATCGGACTTGGTAATAGATTCAAATATGATGTATTATGTTGGTTGCCTGTCTTTGAATACTTGTTTGGTTTCCCACTTTTCCTTAAAATTGTTATCTTATTGAAAAAAAAATATTTTGTGGTAAGGAAGTAGTGAAGGTGAAGGATTTAGAGAGGTTAAAGAATGAAACCTCATACTTGAATTGTTAGGGGCCTGCACTGGGCTGACTACCCTAAAATTGATCCTAGTAGGGGAGGGAGACATTTCTTATTCTTGAATGGAAAAGAATGTGTAATTCATACATTCCCTACTAGTGACCTGAGGTTTGTTTGAGTATTACTCCTAAAAATATATCCCATTGTGCTTTGGATGGGGGGTTATTCTTAAAGAGAATGCCCATTAGAGGATTTCTTGGGGTTACTCCAAAGTAGGATTCCCATTGGAGGTTTAGTTAGGGATTACTCCGAATGGGGATGCCCATTTAAGAATTGGTTGGGGGTTACACCTAAGGAGGGTTCTTTTGGAGATTGATTGGGGCTTACTCCTAAGGTGGATTCCTATTTGATGTTTGGTTGGGGATTAATCCTAAAGAGGATACCCATTTGGTAATTTGGTGGGGGTTTACTCCTAATGAGGATTCCCATTTTATATTGGTTTGGGCTTAATCCTATGGAGGATTCCCATTTGAGATTTAATCTGTCATATGAGTCAGGTAATGAGGTTTGGGGAGTTTCTTGAGGACTGTATCGAGTCAATGTACTCAAAGAATCCATAAAGAGAGTCCAAACTAGTAACATATGAATGAAACCAAGTTGAGTTAGTTGACTCAAGGAACTTTATTGAGTTTGTTGGTGTGTCTTAAATCATGATATTCCAGTGTTGGAAGTTGGGTGACATGAATGGTGAAATGGAACATGTTGTTGACCCGACTCGAAAAGTTCATGGTGTAACTCCCCATTTTTCATGGGTGTTTGTGACATAAGTTATGGGAGTGGCCTGAAGGCTTGGTACTGCAGCCCGGAAGTGAACATGAGTGGGGGTGTGGGGGCACAACCCGTAAATTGTGGACCAGCGGGGCCACACAGGTGCTTCTTGCAGGTTTGGCATGCAGGTTCTCCACCCATGTGCTCTGTGCAGGTGCATCGAATAGGTGCTCCTTGGAGGGGCATCGTACAGGTTCAGCGCGCAGGTGCTCCATGCATATCCATGTCTTATAGACCATGATGGGAATTTGAACCATGTTTCCCCATTTAATTTTCTCTCCTATTATTTTTTAGAGAGTTACCTAATAAAATTTGGGGGATCATGGAAAAAGAGATACGTGACATGAGCTTTGGGGCTTCTTCCAACATTCTCCACCTTTGAAATGGGGAGCCCAAGGTTCCTATTTATAGGCATCGAGGGGACCTGGTCGAAGGGATGTTTTCCCAACCAGTCATCCACATATGTCTTCCATGTAACTCTTCTTCATAGCGGTGTAGAAATTATATTGCCGCATAGGTCCTCTGCGTAGGTCTCTTTGTTAAATTTATCTATCTGTTGAGTGCCATAACTTTTGATCTGCAAGTTTTTTTGGGATTTGCGACCAGTCAAATCGGTCATCATGAAGAGTTATAAATTTATTAAGGTGGTAAATATATCATTTATTCTCTTAAGATACCCAAATATTGAATTTAACATGTCGACACCTTTTTTTCATTGATCATGGAAAACCACTGCCTACACTCGGATGGGTGAATAGTTCCACTTTTCCATTAGTATGGGGTAGTATTTTGGCACGTTGAAATCGAGTTGGCATCTTCTTCCTTCATGAGGAATACATCTTTACTCATATTTGAAATTGTTTATCAATGTAAGAGTAATATTTTAAGTTTTTCATAGAAGTGCATGAAATGGATTATGTGGTGTCAACAAAATCCCCCCCCCCTCATAGAATATGATTCATTCAGAACAAAAATAATATTGATATAATATAAAAGTAGAGAACTTTGATTCATCCCAACACCATTTGGTAGTATTTGGAGAAACATCAATTTGGTAAGGATTCTCTAATTTTTTCATAAGTCATGTGGCCTTGTGAACATAGTTTTATTTTTTATAGGGTTATATAGACAACCCAAAAAACATTTTATCATTTGAATTTTTATTTCTCAATACTTTCTAAACTATAAAAAATGTATGTTTTGTGAGTACGGACTTGACATTTTTCCAGAGTGATCTTTAAGGGTTCCCAATTTGGTGAGCCCCACATCTCTTGTAATTGGCTGTTTATAGTCATGCATGTTGGACTATAAAGGGAGAGTGTTTATGTTCGAATACATTGACCCTAAATTTTGAAAATAGATCTCAAACAAGACTCGGTGGCTATGAATTTCTATAATAAACAATAAATATTATAAGGGGGAATCTTGAGTCATGATTTTTATGGTAACCAAATCTAAAAACTTTTGAAACATAAAGGAAGTCTCCTTGAAGAGTGAATTTGGCATTATTTGACAAACCTGTTATGGGGGATATATTATGTAGGGCCAACATGGGCATATGCTGCATAGCCAAATAGTGTAATCCTTTGACTGACATGCCAGTTATGTAGGATAATTTTATGAAGGGCCACCTAGATGCACATATTGCGTAGTCAGGAAAAAAGATCTGTCAAAATTTTGACATTTTACTATTTATAAACAATGGAAAATAAGGTTTGGGTGACTCAAGACAACAACAAGTGGGTTTTCCAAGGAAAGGGATTTTTAGATCAAAGGGATATCTATTCCAACATATGACATGAATAGGAAAACCACTTATACCCAAATTTGGTGTATAGGGAATGGTTTAAATTTGTTAGAAAGGATAATTTATGATATCATGTTATGCTATTTTATGTCATGAAGTGTGGACATTGTACTGTGCAATTTTAATTCATGCAGTGAAGAAATTGTACTGTGTAGTTTTATTTCATGCAGTGAGGACATTGTGTTGTGTAGTTTTTAGTCTTACAGTGAGGAAATTGTGTGAATTTAATTTAATGTCTTTATCTTTTACCATACGTATAAGACTCTCCCGATTTCTTTATAATTTGATTGGAAACATACTAGTATATTTAGGTACCAAAGGGAAAATTGTAAATTGTGATTTGGTAATTTTAGGATTTGAATAATGGTACGGGATAATGACTCAAACAATTAGATGATTTCTTTAACAAGAAAAAAGTTAGTATTATTTGAAAAAACTATTATGGGGGTGTATTTTGCATGGCCAACTGCGGAATATGATACATAGCCAAATAGTGGCATATTTTGACCTATATGCATCTTATGTAGTAACATTTTTTGCAAGCCCACATAAGGGAATGTACTGCATAGTTAGGTAAAAAAGTTCTCAGAAGTTTGATATTCTATTACTAAAAGCAAAAGAATGTTAATAGAGATTCAAATTTTATAAATCATAGTGTTTGTTTTATGATGAAAGGTACCTGAATATGGAGTGATTATTTATAATCATGATTCCCAAATAATCTGAGGAATTTGATTTCTATCAAGTTCTAACCCAAATGTTGGAAGTACAGTGTTTGTAGTTTTAGGTCATACAACTAGGACCAATGATGGAAATATTATATAATATGTGTTCAAATGATCCAAGGTTATTTCGTATTGATTTGAACACATAGAGGGAAAATTGTGTATACCATGGTCTTGAAGACTTTTAGATTGACAAAAAGTTAATGGGAAAAATATGCACAAATGACTGATTTTAAAAATACATATTCCTGTATATTGTTTCCAAAGATTTAATGAGACGAAAGACAATTTAACTGAGATCAAAATTACAATTCTTTGAAAAAACTATTATGTGGGTTGTGTTGTTCTAGTCCAAATAAGGAATATAATGATTTAGAAAATAGTGTCATCTTTTGACTGACATGCCTATTATGTAGGCAACTTTTTCAAGGACGCCTAAGGGAACGTACTACATAGTAATGGAAAAGAGATCTCAGATATTTGATACTCTGTCACCAAAAACTGTAAGAAATATTATGAGGATCATAAAATATTTAATATTAAGAGTGTGAAATATGGAAGGGGTAATTCTCAATGCACATTAGAAATATTTTATTCAATATAGTCCATGAGTTTGGAATTATCTACATAGATCAGACTCATTTGTAAAATGGATACTTTCCTTGTTTCCTTAAAATCAATATTATGTTATGCAGTTTAGAGTCGTGCTGCAAGGACATTGTACTGTGTAGTTTTAAGTCATGAAGTGAGGAAATTGTAAATTGTAGTTTTAATTTATGAAGTCAGGACCATTGATAACACTACAAAGAATTAATGCCACCTTATCTATAAAAGGAATCTTTTTTACCCAATTCTTAATCCCATGTGAGCTATGCACGATGTGAGAAACAAGGAGCAGTAAAGGCATATTCTATAACACAACGTTGACACAAGTGAAGAATTGGGGTATTATGATTATGTTATGGATGATCCCTTCCATTCGACTAAGGCGCACTATGTATCTCATTGGAGCAATAATCAATCCAAAAATAGTTATTTAAACATTCCCTATGCATGTTTTAATTCTTACATAACTAATAATGGGGTTTTATGGTTGGGTCCAATATTAAAGATATGTGCATCCTTAAATATCACATATAGATGAGAATAAAGTCATACGTATTTCTTCAGACATTCATTTCCCACACCAATTGAGTTTGATATGGGAGATGGGGGATTGTGACATGTTTTGGATGAATGGTTACACTTAAGACACAAAATTGTATAAATATAAAACAATGTATCTTAAGGGAACCCTCTATATAGATATTATTTATAAACAGGAGAATAAAAAAATAAAAAAAAATTGTGGTTGGCGTTGTTCCCATGATTGGTGATCTGGGCATCTCTACGTATCGCAAATAGATGTGAATCAAGCCACGCATAGTTCTTGAAATGAGGTTCATATGCAGATCTAACTCAGACATAGGGGATAAAGGGATGCATGTGTCACTAAGGAGAAGCAAGGATGTCAATTATTATTGGATATGGAGGTTACTAATTTCAACTAGAGTATACATTATCCATACATTTTAATGTCATATACCAAGGACAAATAATTTCATGAACTTTAACATCACGTGACAAGGAAAAATATGCTACTCATTTTATCATCATGTAGCATGGACGCTTAAGGTTTTTATACAGTTTAACACCTTGTGACTTGCAAATTGTGTAGTGCAGTTTGGAGTCATGCAGTAAGGACATCTAGTGTAGTTACACAAATTATTTCTTCAAGAATATCGCATTGGTTGGGGTTGTGATATGCCCTCCATCCATTAACATCAATTCATAAGATTTGTTTGTGTAGAACAATTGTATTGAATAATATCCTTCCCACATTGGATAATAATTTGGAGGTTTCATTCTTTGTATCACTGGTTTCTTGAGGACGAATACCAATTCTACATGAAGAAATGAACAGAGGCGAACATTTATGTTAAAGTCTCACACTATTATGTTATGATAGACTTCTAAATGATTCAAAGTGTGAAATATTATTTTGTCTAATCATTCTAGCTCATGAAACAATTTATAAAACTTTACATCTATATAAAAATTATAAGATATTGAAACTCTGAGTAAATGCAATTGAATTTCATTTAGCCAAACCACTTTTGTTCCTTACACCAATGAATAAGGGGTTGCCTAAGTGGCAGTGTAGGTAGTAATATGATAATACCATAAATCATGGAAATGTTTATCAGGCCAAGATTTATTATCCATATACACCATCTTCTGGAGTATATTTATTGGTTCATATTGAAGGCCCTTATTTATCCATTGGCCATGGCCTGATAGCAATATGAATGGTTGGATTTGATATTATGCTCCTAATATTACATTTTTACCTCAACAGAATAAAAAATTGTTCCACTACCCATCAATATAGTATGAGGGACACCAAATCTAGTGGTGAAGTTATTTTTTAAAAAACAAACAAATATTTTGGATCTAATTTCTTTGAGAGGTATTTCTTTAGCCCATTTGGAGAATATTTACATGGTAGTAAGAATATAATTGATCTTCTTAGCCGTAGATAGAGGATAGGGTCCTACTACACCAATTTCCCATGTGGTAAATGGCCAAGAGAATTTAGCTATAATTAACAAATCTCAGGGTTGATGAATAAATATTTAATGCACATGGAATGGTTCAAATTTCATAGTGAAATATGTGAAATCATGTTTCATTGAATGCCAAAAGTATCCAAGCCTTTCGATTTGATTTGAAAGCCTATTCACATGCTGCTGGGCACCATAAGCTCCTAAATGTAATTCTTTCATAGAAGCTACAGTTTCTTCTCCATCAATACACTTGAATGGAATTCCATCAAATCCTCATTTTTAGAGGATCTTCTAGTGATATAGACTGTCATAATGATTAAAATTTTCCACTCATCATTAGATCTTTTCCTTTTCATCTTTATCTGGTGGAATTATTCCATTTTGAAGGTATTCTATGATGGGTGCCATCTATCTTGTGGTATGACCGTATTGATCATAAATATTTCTAATTTCATTAATTTATTGCATTATATTTTGAATGAATGGTGAGACAACATGGATATGGGATATTCTAATGATTGTCTCATCCCAAATTGTATCTTCTAGGGTTGTAACTACATTATCCAGTTGTTGACTCTACTTTCCGTCACAGAGTCTAATGAATGGAAATGGGGAATACCTTAAGAACAAAGAGATTCAGCCTTTGAAGAACATCAAAAATAGACAAATGCATGAACAAGGAACTCTTTAAGCATGGGTCGTGCAAGTTTCATCTTGGTCGCGCATGTATACTTGCACGCCACAGATGGGACGCGCAAGTCACTTGCGCGCCCTTTTAGTTTTTTTCCCAAGGTCCTCATTGGCCTATAAATATCCTTTGTGGGCCCCCAATTTCGAGAACCAAAAATCCAAATGTCAGATTTAAGATCTCGGCGCCCTAGTCATTTCTTGAGGTCTTACGAACACTTCTAAGGTAATCTTTTACCTAGAATTGTAGATCTCAAGAGGGGGAATAACGCCTAAGTGTTGAAATTCATCAACACTTGTGCGCCTAAGTGTCCAGCCCTTAAGGGAAATGGCCACACATGTTCACTGCCTTATCCCTTCAACAAAACTTGCGCACCACCCTTTTGGAAGCTTCTAGGGATAATACTAAGGGATTGAGCCATGTCTTGCCCAATTATTACATTATGGGTTAACCATCTCCCAAGTACACCTGTGTCGTGCAAGTATACTTGCGCGACCAGGACATGCATGCCCAAACAGGACTTGCCTGCCTGCCTCTTTTTGGGTTCCCCTCCTGCTTATTCAACACTTTTCTTTAAATCCACCACTCCTCTTCACAATTTTTTTTTTCAAAACCCTCTTCAAAGCCATTTATGGCAAGGTGGCTTTGTTATAATCCTTATATAAAAGGAATATTGTGGATCATATATCAAAACCTCGTGATTTACATAACTTTATGTCACTAAGGTTAGATATTTCCTTCATTCAACCTCATCCTTTAAGATGAGATATCTTTAATCTGGGCATCCTCTTAAGAAGTAACCCCCAAGTTCCTTATTTACGAGTATCCTCCTTAGGATTAAGACCCATGTTCCCTATTCATGGGCCTCCTTCTTAGGAGTAAGCCCCAAGTCTTAAATTCCCTTTACCTGAGCCACCTTTTCATGAGTAATCCCCAGTCATAATTTCCCTTAACATAGGCCTCATTCTTAGGAGTAAGCCCTAAATTTGAAATCTCTTTAATTTGGGCATCCTCCTCAAGAGTAATCCCCACTCTTAGCTTCTTTTTATTTGGTCTTCCTTTTCAGGTATAAAACCAAATCATATGTCCCCTAAAATTTGGCCATCCTTCTCAGTAGTAAGCTCTATGTTAAGCATCCAAAGCTCCATAAAGCACATATACCTTTATGAACCATGTTCCCGAGCATATTCCCTGAATTAAGTCCTGATCCTCATCTGTCATGGGCAGTCATACATACGTAATCCCCACATCATTTCTTATAATTTTATCTTTCGTGGCACAATCGTCAGGTTTTACTAATACCTCTTCTTTCTCACACCTAGCATGACTCACATGAGCTTAGAGTGTAAAAGTAATTATTACATCTCCCTTTAAGCCATTAATCAGGCATAAAACTCATACTTCATCACTCAAACTATGTGGGTTCTGATTCCTTTTCTAACAAGGATACGTAGGTAGCCCATCTGCGGGTACCATCACAACTCTGAAATAATCCTTTTCCTTCAAAAAGACAATAAACTTCAAGTTCCCCAGTGAGTGGATTTAAAACCAGTATGGTTATAATAATGACCAAGAGATTTCTATATAATGTTATGAAGGATAACATTGACTAATAATATCTAATAATTAAAGATGATTCTTTATCGATGAAGAACATAAAATACATATAAAAGATTCTATAAATCTAATACATATCCATCATTGATTTTCAAATCTAAGGGAAAGCTCATTTTTATAATTTTTTAATTAATAAGGATTCACGAACATAACTCAAATCTATAAGAGAGTCCTGGAGTACAAAATAATACCCCCCAAAAAGGTGTGATGAGTCCGACCTCACATCCTCTCGACCAATGCAAATTCTTAAGCCTCATCAGTCCACAACTAATGTGCACCTACCTTTGGAATGTAGGTCCAAATGAATATAGAATCATTGGATGTTTCTGTTTATATGAATAAACCCGTTAAAAACTGATTGGAATGTTTGAACCTTAAACAATCAAGGTCATTACCCATTTCCAGAAGAAACAAAGATGGTGAACCTGATGTGAATACTTAACCAAGTTAAATGATGTTTTACTTATTTGTTATGACCCTATTAAACTCAATGTGAGGGCCAACAAGATAATCAATAACATATGTGATCATCCAAAAGATGTAGTGGTCAAACTTATCTTGATTACTTATGTTATATCAAACATGAACTCTTTTCCAACATTTCTCTGCATTACCGAAATGGCTTATTTAAAGTTCACACCTATGAATGCCTCTACCACTACTCCTGTTGGATCCTCGTCCGCTCTGAGGAAGACATCACCTACTCAGTGTCTTCAACGTTGGGATTCAAATTCAATTGTTAAGGAATACTATCAGCATTGTACCATTCCGACTCTGGAGGCCACTAGATAATCCCTCCAAGTTAACAATTCACCCTTGTTGTCCAGACAGTGACGACCAGTGATCGAGAAGCAGGTGGTGCCAACCACCGTCTCTAACCATTTCGGGTCATTATCCCGGGAATGCAATCACCAATCCCTCACATATTATGGGGAGGTGAATGATAAGGTCACTCAAGGCCATAATTCAAGAAGACAGTAGTCCTTCCCGAGGGCTCCCATCAACAATCACCGACAGACTCGTGCGGTAGTGCATCCTCAACATGATAAGGGTACCGCCATTAGGGGTTCGACTCAGGTTCCTCAAACCCGAGCATGCAAGATGAACTTCTAGAGGTAATATCTGGTCAATAGGAAGCAGGTTCTTACTTTTTCCCCATTCAGAGAAGTCTATCAAGCAAACATGATGGAAACAATGAGCATGCATATACACCCGTCAGTCCTGATATTACTGCCCTATAGAATTTTCTGTAAGTAACATGCCAATCCTGCCAGGGAATTCCATATGAGTATTATAGGATGGAATATACACCTGCTTATAATTCATCAACCAGTCAGCAGGCTCGTCTGACTTCACCCAAGGAAGATCGCCAATTTAATATAGTGGCAACTGATATGCAGGAACATACACTTGTTTACAATCCACAATTTTTTTAGCAGTCTCTTCTACCGGTATTGAAGGAAATTCATCTACCATACTTGAAGAAGAATAAAAAGTAGGAACATGCACCTTCCAATGTTCATCAAGCCATCCAACAGTCTCATTTGGTAGCACCCGGAGAAGTCAGTTTGAAAACTCCGATGACAAATTTAGAGGAGACTCAACTCTCTGCCCCCACACATGAGTACTGTCAGAATTCACTAATAGGAAAAGGAGGACATGATCATTCTGAAAATGGTGAAAGAGAAGAAGCAAATCCCTGCACATATTCTGGATGCCTGTCAGAATATTATAACAACTTCAGCATCATCACAGGGAAGGAATCATAAATCTTCTATATCAGTGGAGAGACTCTTAAACAAATCAATCTGGAACAGATACACACCTATGTCCCTATCCAACAGGGTTGTGGGGCATACTCCCCCATGTCATACAGACAATCAAGTCAGGTACATACACCCGATTTGAATGGAGATAATCGGCCTAACTTGACCATTTATCATGAGTAGGAACATAAACCTACCCATAATAACCACTTTAATCAACAAGTGGTTCCCAAAGTGATTAGGAAGGCATCTAAGAAAAAGACTCGTCCAACACATTCAATAAATCAAGATCCAATCTGTAATAAGGCCTTGCGTGATGTTGTAGTTCTTGAAGCCCTCAAGAAAATTATCTTCTGAAACTCAAGATTATATTATCTCATTTCCCAATAGTGGGAACAATAATTCTGAAGGTCTTCATTAGACACATCCTCATTAAGTCTTACTTCATGACAGTTTGGTCGATCTCAAAGTATCATCTTCAGATGAGAGCCACGATAACCCTCTGTGTGGCCAGATGATCAAGAAAAAAAAGGTTTCATCTTTTTCTACAACCCTCCATGGTTGTCCTCCCCATGATGAAGAATTTAGCTCTGAAAGTCCTCTCCACAGTAGTAATTAGCATTTCCTAGAAAATTATTCAAAGTTAAATGTAGTAATGTGATTTCCCTCTTATCTTGAGGCACTTTCAAATGTGAAGCCAGTCATGTCTGATGCTTTACCTCTAGTACGTGAAATACTTTCTCAATTAGAAGGTAGACCAGGATGTATTTCAATCTCTGAACCACCCATGGGTCATTCATCTTCTAATTTGATAAATGAATTCCCTACCAATCTTATTTAATCTGATGAAGCAATAAAGAACCACCATCTTTGGTCTAATCATGTAGAAAAATATTCATCGAATGATAAGGATGAAGTGCTGAATATGAGAAAACAACTTGAGAAAGGTGATGTACCAGTCATGTTTTGTCCTTTGGCTTACTCTTAGTGTGATATTCTAGAAATTTTGACAGAAGATTGTATTCACGATATTCGTCTAAACATGTGGAAAACTATTTCTCACTTGAAAAATAAAACATGACCTTATGATGAATATGAAAATCATGTCAAGATAATAGATGGGTCACAACGCCAATTTGATTTGGAATCTCTCCCAGTTTCCTAATATCCAATGGTTGAAAAGCAGCAGAGAGCCCTTAAGCGTTCATGCCTTGGCACACTAAAAATATTGCACTAGTTAATTACCAATTTCCCATCTGGTATTCATATCAGGGGATGGGGTTTTCATGGAGAACTACATTTCACTATACTCTCCAGTCAACAAAGCCCACCAAAAATAGTCTCATGAAATGTTATTGACCATGGCTGGCCACAACCAATTTGTTTTGTTTGTAATCAAAGGCTTGCTCAAGAACAGGCCTCAACTAGTTCTTCCAAAATTCAGGCAGACAATGAAAAAGTTGTCAAATTACTCTTACATCAGGAAAATGTGAATATCGAACTGGATTCTCGTTTAGAGAATGTGCATCATCATGTGATAGAAGTGTCGGAATTCATCCAACGGTCATTTGAGCGATGTGATTTGAGTGGATGTAGGTTGATGCATCTGGCCAATTTCTAGACTAAAGTCTGCAAAATCAAGAGATATTTTAAGAAAGTCTCAGATGTAGCAGCTTAAGAACCACCTCAGCTTTCCAGACTGGGGACTCTTTATCCCAACCCTTAGATTCAGAAAATAGGAGTCGAGGAGTTAATCAGGAACATCAGGAAGAGCCCCAGTCCATCGGGCTGGGGACTTTTTCAAATCCTCAATCTATTCCTCAGCGAAAGTCATTCTTCTCTCGATTAGAGAAGAATCCACAAGTGGAACACAGAGCCAAACTATCATGACAGTCTCTCCAAATTGCAATTCATCAAAAAGTTACTAAGGGACCAACTCAATAAAAGGCAATTTCTCATCAATGACATGGGAGAAAAAGTATCGCAGAAATGCCGATAGAAGGAATGCAATGCATTATGCATCAATAAATGTCATCAATGTTTCTGTCATTGATCCCTTGGAACATGAGGCTCACTCAGGGGAATCGGATGAAGATGTTCATGTTCAAGAGACTGTATGCACTGAAACAAATAAGGAAGGTGTGTGTACCTGGAATCAATGGCTTACATAGAATCTAAGTATTTCTTCAAATAACCAACTCCCCCCTCTCCGAAAGGTGTCCAACAAGGGGAAAGGAAAAAAGTCATGTTACATTCCACCCTACCTCTGGATAAGGCCAATCACTCAAACTAGAGCAGAGGTTCACACAACAAGAGGAAGAAATGAAGGAGTTAAGGAGGTTGAATGCCAAACTACTTCAAAGTAGTCTTCTTCCTATGCATTCTAGAGTCATTCAGTCTACGGAATTTGTTGCAGCTACTGAGATGGATCAAGAATATCCTCCTTTACCAGTACACCCTCAAAAATCTAATCCTATGGATCACGTGGAACAACAACCAGTAGAGCTAACATTAGTTGCAGTACCAGTCCCCACACCTGTTAAAACTCCAGTTATTTCACCTGCTCAGGCCCAAGCTCAGCCAGACATTTCTCAAAAATTTAATAACTTCCATTGAGTCATTAACAACTCGATTAGAAGCTATGGAGGTAAGACGGGGAAAATTTCAACCAGAAAATAGAGCTTATCCTGAATGGGTTGATGCAATTCCTCCCCCATTATATTTTCCATGTACCACATTCCCAATTTTTAATGGTTCGGGAGACCTAGAATAACACTTAACACATTTTTTTCTCGTTTTGATCCTATTATGGGAGCTCCTCAACAATAAAAAGACGTTAAAATCAGGTGTTTTGTACAGTAATTATAAGGGCCTGCTTTTGTCTGGTATAATGGCTTTCAATCCCGGTCAATTACTTGGTGGGATGTTCTCTGTCAATGATTCCTTCATCAATTTAGCTCAACATTGCCAAAGACGACAGTTTTTTACCTTACAAATTGTAAGCAAAAGGAAAATGAAAGAGTTTCAGATTTCATTTCTCACTGGAAGGGATTAACATATTCATTAAGCATAGTAGTCCCTTAAGAAGAATTGTTTCCAATATGTGTGGCATATTTTTGTGATGAATTACGCACACAGTTGATCCCTGTGAAATACACAGGAGGGTTTTGAGACCTTACTTCAATCACTCAACAGATTCTAGACTCTCTTAAAAATACTAAGGATAAAATTCATGTAATTCCATCAGCTCTAGGTAGGATAATTGGGAGAGTAGAGACTGCTACAGTTTCACTTAAACAAGCATCTGTACATACTTCCACTTCAAAACCTTCATTTTATCCAAGGAATCCATCTCCTGACCGTCAAAAACAGAGGTCGTTTCTTCAAGATGTTCAATGAGATCAAAGAAGGAAATAATTTGAGGATTTCATGAACAAAGTATATTCATTCCTAAATGAAAAGTTTCTAGTTATTTCATTTCGGATCTGGAAAATAATTTGGTTTAATTGACAAGGCCCAAAAGGACGAACAATGATGGAGATAAAGACATTCTGAATTATTTCCCATTTCATCAAATGTTGGGGCATCCCATTCCGCGGTGTTTGGTCTTCAAATACCTCCTAAAAATATGGTGGAATCTGGATAGGTAAAACTGAAAGGTTCTTCATCCAAGGTAGCATGTGTTACTTCTATGGATCAAGATGTAGAAGGCGAGTGGCACAAAGTCAAAAGAAAAAATGTGCAAAAATATGATTATTGGATGGTCAAGAAAACAATCAACCGAACTCCTTCAATTTTATGAACGCAATTGAAGAAACCAATTGTGTCTTCGGCTATCAATGCCACAGAAAAACCCCCTTCATTAGAGGGAAAATCCTCAAAGAAGCGGCATAATTCAAAGAATGAAGAGCATTCAGAAGAAGATGAACTTATGTCATAGCCCAAGTTGTCTTTGACACCGGAAGATTTTATTCCATCTACTTCAAAAGCACGGGCACCACCCCACCAAATGGTATAGCCTAAACTGGATAATCAGGCAGAGTCTTCATCAGATGAAGTGTTAATCTTTGGTTCTGTTTACATGATTCACTTAACAGATCATTATTCCATTAACAGTTTTGATCTTGATGAGTCTGAGTTCCTTGAATCAAACAGAGCAATTATGGGGAGTTCAAGATGTTTAGGATACAGAGGAGGAATTGGATATTTCAGAAGCCACTATTTTAATCCTACCCCTGCTAGAACTGTATATGTTCCAAAAACTCATGGCAGAGCCCTTCAGCGGGCTCATCGAGAAAAGAAATTTCTTTCACACATGGCAGATTCAGTCCTGGAACAGTTATTTTGGAAGATCAGTTTAAAGTTACACCTTCTTACTCTTAGCAATTAAATAGACCTACTCAGTCTAATCTTCCAAAGCTAGGAGTATTTCTAACTCTTACCCTGATACAAGATTCATCTACTTTTGAAGCATCAAATTATAAGGCACCTACGAAACCACATGTTCCTATTGGGAAATTAAAACCTTTGGATCAAAGTTATGATGTCTTGCAAAAATTGGCACATGTACCAGAAAAGTTATCAATTTTGGATGCCTTGAATCTATCAAAGGATCCTCAGGAGGCAGACATTGAGGCTTTCTCAAGCCCTCAGGAAACTGAAATTAAAATTTTTGTGGCAGAAGTCTACCATGTAGAGAATAATCATACAGAATTACATGTAGTGATATCTTTTGCAGATGAATATGAAGATGATGTTGTACATTGAAATATTAGACCTTTGTATTTATCTGGAATAGTCAATGATGTAGACATCCGATGATCATTCATTGATAATGGTTCAGGAGTCAACCTCATACCTATTCATACACTTCGTCGATTGGGACTCACTGAATCTAATTTATCTCCTTCTACTTTGATGTTGCAAGGATATGATAAAAATGAACAAGAACCTCAGGGTGAGATTGCACTCAGAACTCAGTTTGGGGACCTTGTATCCAATTCAAATTTCATGGTTGTTTGTCATGACACACCCTTCCACATTTTTCATAGAAGACCTTGGATACATCAACATGCGACTATACCTTCATCATACCATCAATGACTCAAATATTGTTTCATTGGTCAAATTGGGACATTGTATGGCAACAAGGCCCCATTCAAAACATGTGAATCTCAATACATTGAGGCAGAATTTTAATATATAGAGGGAAAGGAAAAATCCATAGCAAATAGGGTCACCAAAATTAATGCTCCAAATGTTTTGGAAAAGATTACAGTAAACCCATTCATACATTTGAGTATAGATTATGTGTTTCGTATCAGTCAGATTGATATGATAGACCCAAATCCCAATACTCTTATAGAAAATTCCAAAATGTCAAATACGGAAATCAAGACAGATAGCATGGGAGAAATTTTTGATTCACCAAGAAATGATGAAAGCTCAAATGGATATGTCTTCATTTCATCCGCTGAAATCCAGAAATTCTATACTTCATCAACCAGGCCAGAATAAGATATAGTAATTCCAGAGATGAATGATGATGTCGATTCTCAATCTATCATCTCCTATTTATTACGCGAGGAAGACCCTTCTTCATTAATAGGGTCAGAAATGGTAGCCTCTTCTTCAAGATGTTAAAATGTTATCTTCTCTCCTCATCATAGAAATTCTGCTTCATCATCTTCTATGAACGTAGAAACTAAAGAAGTAACACATATTGAAGAAGAAGAAGGGGACGATCTCAGAGATTCCCCTCCATTATTTGAAAGAGGTATCTCTACCACTGTGGATGAACTCAGAGAAATAAATCTGGGTACAAAAGAAGATCCACACTCCACTTTAATTAGTGCGTCCATGACACTTGAAGAGCAAGAAATGTATACTTTATTTGTAAAGAAAAATAGAGATATTTTTTTTGGAATTACACCGAAATGGCAGGGATTGATCCTGATGTTTCTACCCATCATTTGGGTTTTCCAGAAGAACATTGAGGATTCAAACAAGCCGAAAGAAGAACACACCCATCTTATGCCTCCAAAATTGAAGATGAAGTGGATAATCTTATCAAGGATAACTTTGTCAGAGATGTTGAATATCCCAAATGGCTGGATAATATTGTCCCTGTGAAAAAGAAGAAGGAAAAAATTAGTGTTTTCATTAATTTCATAGATCTTAATCGGCATTTCCCCAACGGTGATTTTCCAGTTCTGATCATAGAACAATTAATTGATGCAACAGCTGGCTATGAAACACATTCCTTCATGGATGGATATTATAGGTATAATTAATTCTGAATGGCTCTAAAAGATGAATAATCTAAAGCCTTCAGAGCCCCTCACGGTGTGTTTTTCTATCGGGTAGTACCCTTTGGCCTGAAAAATGCATGTGCATCATATCAACCTGCCATGCACCGTATCTTCAATCCCTTTTTAGGAAAATTTGTTGATTGTTATGTGGACTATTTGGGGGTTAAATACAGACAAAGTTCAAATCATTTGGTTGATTTGGAAATAATATTCCACAAACTCCAAAAACACAATTTGAAGATGAACCCCTTGAAATGATCTTTTGGGGTATCCTTAGGAAAATTTCACGGCTTTTTTGTATGCCACCGTGGTATCAATGTCAATCCTGAGAAGACAAAATGAATCCTTATTATGTCTTCTCTTCAAAATTTAAAAGAATTGAGAGGACTTCAAGGACACTTGGCCTATATTTGGCGTTTCATTGCCAGTATGGCAGGAATATTTTTACCCTTCACAAAATTGATGAAGAAGGTAGTCACTTACCAGTGGACTGAAGATTTCAAAGTGGCATTTGATATCCTCATGAAATATCTCTTGAGTCCACCGGTATTAATTCCACTTGTTTATGGAAGACAACTTATTCTTTATGTGGTACCTTTAGAGCAATCATTGGGTTCCTTCCATTCCCAAAAGAATGACGCTGTGTGTAATGCCCCAACCCCAGTTACCCAGAGTCTGTGCATTATTACATAACATTGGCATGATCACAAAAGATCACGTATCTAAAGACCGATTAGTTTAGTAGCCTTGGAATCACTAGATACATTCATAAAGTTTACATTACATCGTAAAGAGAAAACTACATAAACATCTTTTCTCTACACTCATATCCCCTTATACTATTCCTACAGGTCATTCATAAAATACTTTTTCACATCCTATGAAAAATAAAACATAGAAAGGAGTGAGATCAAATGCCTATTAAGGATAACAATATAGTGGAAACTTTCATAAATAAGCATAAACATTTAAGGCAATGTATAACTAAAACAAAAGTATTTTAAACTTGAACATCATCATAATATGGAAGAAATAAAATTAAATAATGCCTTTTACTTATTCACACGGATATTCTACTAGTCGAATAATCCCATGCAATATTAATAACCAATTTCATAATGATGGAATGAAAAATTCCAAACTATCATAACCACATAGTCAAGGCCTTGTGCCAAGACTACAAGTAAAATTTTGTTAAGGCCTTGTTCCAAGACAGTGGTTTGTCTCATGAGACCTACCGATGCATCGAGGAGCTATAGCGGGCTCCACCATTCACTTATTAAGTCCAGTGTATTCTTCATATGAACAGGTTTAAACATAACATAAACATTCGTATTAAAACTAGCACTCGAAATGTCAATTCTTTATGCACAAACCATGAATGGTATAAAAATAACAAATACATAGTCAAAAAAATCACAAAACCTTCAATACTATATGGAAGTTTTGTGTCATAATAATTCAACTTCAAATAAGATTAAAATCCATCAAAGGATGTTGACATAGACGAAATCAAAACTATTTGAGAGAAATATCACTTTTTTTAAATCATTTAAAAGTCACATAATTGTAAAATAAAAAATTTACTTTGATAATATTCTTATAATCTAGTAAGAGAAGATTTGATGATTTTATAATGGTGGAAAATAGCCGCACCCGCCTTATAAGTTAAAAAAAGACATTCTTACATTAATTCTGTCGAAAAGGTTAAAAAGGACCTTGTTTGAAAAACAGAAGAAAGATTCCTTTATAAACTTATTATAAAAAGTCAAATAAGGGTATAAATGACTTAACCCATAGTCTGTAAAATATTTAGAATTATTTGTAATATATTTCTAAGAAACATGGATGTGGATGATAAAGTGGTCCCAGAAGATAATTACGTATAAACAACCTCAAATAATGAAGAGATTGTGAAATAAACCCTTACCTTGTAATTTTCCTTGGTTGAGGGTAGGTTAACCTCCTGTATAATTGTTAAATAATTATTATTATATCATAAAAGAATCATTTACATTAATATGATATCATATATGATCTTTTAACATTTCTTTGTTAATAATATCGTAGTATTATAATCGTTTCGGGTGTTAACTTACTAGTTTCCTTTATATGTTTTGTTACATAAGTCGTGTTTTTTTGATAGGTTGTATATTATTCACATACATAATGATATCATGTCCTTAAACATTATTTTTAACCATCAAATGAGAATTATACTTGTATGGATACGATGGGGAATGAATCTCATCGTGTTCGTGGAGACAGTAGTCCGTACGTATGCACAAGCGACAATATTAGTACTTTGATATTAAAATAATAAATAATTTGATGGTATATCATATATACATAATCATTATCATGTTATATTTCTTATTTACATCAATTACGCATCATTATCACACCCATCCAAATAATAATGTATTGAATAACAATTACACCACGACGTAGAGAAGGTAGGCCGTACGTACGAACGTATGGTGACATTTCATTCAAAGGATGGATAGAATATTTAATATGTGTGCAACCATGGTAATATCCAGGAGGATATTATGAGAACCGGACCTTCCAGAAGGAAATCCACATTTCATAGTGTCATTGGATGTTTCTGTCTGCGGATGTGTGTATTGAACCATAGACTTTATGATTACTATTAATGGGTATTGCAAATCGTGAACATAGAAGTATTGATAAAAACTGAGATGACACACTATTTGCAGCGGGGTATGATATGTTGGGTGCATCATGAGTAACATTGCATTAATAGAAAATGTGAGAAAGGATTTGTCCCTTCTGTTCCATAACGGAAGTAGATATCTCAGGCCCTTTGGTGGAACTCTTATAGCCTAAATAAACCCATATCCATGGTAAGGAATGGGTGAGTTCATTTCCGAGTAGTCAAAGAAAGAATAATCGAGCCCATGGGTTGATATCACCAACATACAACCCTCTTGATTGGAGATATCGAGACAAAGGGATTATATTACACGGTAAGCATTCGAAGGCGGTGAAATGTCATTGCGGTGTTAACATATCTTTCTATGGGTGCCACGGTGTGTTGTAAGATGATATCCTTGGACTTTAGGTAGGCTCCACCTAATTCCACCGAGAAGAAGGCCTAAAGGGTCCCACACTATGTGTGTCCATGTATCTCAGTTAAATATTAATTTACCAACATGAATAAATATTATTCTTTATTTTGGTTTAGGAATTATTCAAGGATTCCTAATCGCATTTATTTCAACACTAGTTATTCAAAAGAATATCTTCTCGGTGAAATAATATATTTATTATCGATTAATATAGTGATATTTATTTGCGGAATAAATTTCCATTATTTGTGGTCAAATAAATGTGGTGGGGGAAATAATGAAAAATTGAAAACAAAAGTACACACTATGTATATTAAATATACATGTCGTGTATTTTATTTCTTGGAATTTAAGAGAAATAATATTATTTATTTAGTTAAATAATATTAGGTGTAATTCACTGGGTGCATGTGAAGTAATAATATTAGTCAAATGCTATTATTAGACATGGGGTATTATTAAGAATTAAATGAAATGAATAAACGATTTTAGGTAATTAATTAATTTTATTATTCTATGTAATTAAAATTTAAATTATATAATTCTCGTTAGCCTAGCCATTTTTTGGGGGTTGTGCACAACATATTTAAAAAATCTCTCAATCCATGATAGAATTATTTTTCCACCAAGAAAGCTCTCAGGCTACGAGAGACAGATCGACATCCACCAGATCAAGGAAGTCAAAGGCGGACATCGTAAGGGAATGCTCTTTGGTGATAGCACCCAAAGATCCCTTCAGTGACATCCAGAGATACAATGACCATGTTTGGATCTCCTCTAGAGGAATCCTACACTTGGATTCTACAATGCATCGATGGATCACATTAGATCGTGACCAAAAACATTAACAGGGAAATAATTTTATCACGGTAATTCTTGTCAATTAATTAAATTAATTATAACCAACATATGATGAACCTATCCATGGTTCTGGGACTCCCCTATTTATTTTTTTCTTCATTCTATTCTTAAGATATGGCAATTTATTATTGAGATGGATCTCGGATTGATCAATATAAATTCTAAAACTAAAGTTGGGTACACCCACCGACATAGTTCCATTACGCCCAGAACCTACAATTGGGACACTCACAATTTGTATTATCTTATCCCAGATCATACCTTAAATGAAATATGGGATTTTCCTCACCAATCCATATTTCTCACACCAATCATGACTCACATGGTCTTGTGAGTGTCGGTAGGGTCTTCCATAGAACTATTGAAATTGAAAAATGTTATCAATATATACATATCAAGGGACAAAAAACCATGTCCTAAAAATGAGTATAATGTTCATAAAGATGTTCTCTTGGAATGAGGACTCCTTGGACCTACATTCATAGTACGTTTGTACACTTTTTTTTACACATTTTCTTCTCAAGGGAATGATTTTTTGGTCTGAGCTATATAACCTCAAATTATAAACAACCCACAAAGTCTACGCTCTATGAACAAAAACTAAAAGTGATCCCATTTTTCCAAATCATCATAAATATAAATTATTTCAAATAGACAGCACACATGACCTCATATTGTGTACCCTTCTTCATGTAGGATCACCGCTTCTAGTGAAAATCCTATTGGGAATAACCATAGCCCTTAAATTTATGTAATGTATGATCCAATCTAGCAGAATAGGCCATATCATCAAATATAGTACAAGAGTTATAACATTATATTATTAACATTAGGAAACCATGGGGCTCAATTCAATTCTAATTTTTATCACATTTGGTGTTTCATAGACCAATGTCCCCCTTTATTATGTATGTACCACATAATGTTAAAATTTAACATATAGTTCATTTTTCATGACTTCAAATGGCATGATAACTTTGTCCCTCACTCGAGAGGATACCACCCCCTTTTTGGAACAGGTCACTCACCATGCTTCTTTAAATAATTATATGTTTATTGATTCTAAATATAAGTTATATATAAGGATTCATTAATCACTTATCTTGATCCAACCATCAAATACTCCTATTGGTCAGGGATTGTTTTGGAACATTTATTCTATTATCAATATGTAGTACCTTTTTCTATATCAAGGTGGGATGATTTCCAAATAGAAGTTGACAAAGAATAATGTACTTAAACTATGTTTTTCCATTCTATGGGATGATTAATATTGAACTAGGCCTCTTATTACATCTATTTATATTGAATTATATTTTTTTTTCTACATAGTATTTTTATTTTTGTAAAGGCTATAATACTATAAAAGTTTTTCCTCCCTGTTTTTTGGACATCATGAACCTAAAGTTCCAAAGGTCAAATTCAAAAATTAATTTTAGGTGAAAACTCTACAAAGGGAAGACTGATTAAATATCTATATAACACTCTCTATGTATCCATTTGGTCTTTTGAAAATTTTAGGGTTCATATAGAGTGTGTACTACCATAGTGGCACTCACCATTGTGCCTTGGAAAAAACATGTCCATGCTCCCTGAACCCACATGTTTAGGAAAACGTTAGAGCCAACCCAACACCCATATTAGCACATTTTCCACAACCTTTAATTAAAAAACCCAACACTACAAAATTTAATACCTCATAATCAATTCCCATTTATCAATTCAATATGACAATAAACTAAAAAATGTTAATGAAATCGCATACCCTTAGTGCATGACCATACTTCACATCAATGAATTTCATTAGGATGGTGTTTTTGATTTCCACATTTTATTGTGCACTCCACATTGATTTATTATTACCCCAATAGTATAAATCATGTATGAATTTCTAGTATTTACTATGACTAAACACTCCTTGATCATTAATCCATTAATCGAAAAACTTTTCTTCCACTTAATTTTTTTTGACAACCATCCTTTATTTCAAGAAAATCCACCCTATGGTTATAGTTCATGACCAAAATAAGTTCACCACCCATCCAAGCAATAGGTCCTAATGGATCCACCATAATTACCTCCGAATGGACTCCCCTTTGATAATAATACATAACAAAAATATACAAGCCTCAAATTAATGGAATATTCCCCATAAAAAAAACAATGGTATAATGGTTTTGTAACCCATGTTTTGAGTATGTCCAATGGTTATAAATAACCCACCTTCCTACATTCATAAATATAATCATTCAATGTCCAAATTTACCTTATCTACCTACCCCATGACAATTTGGGATTCTATCACCCTTCACATTTGACATTCACAAACCCTTCACATCAAACATGTTTATCAAACCAATGTAATGATACCAACCACATTATCAATTCCATGGGTCCTAATAGTGATCCTGAAAACAATATATTCCCAACCATTCAACCCCTTTCCAGTGCTATCATATAAATAAGTGATCTTCTATTAATCTCCTATTTCTCATATAGAGCATGAATCACATAGTATTAATGTTTGGTAGCATGTTTTATTGTTAGAAATAAGTAAATATATATGGAACCAAAGATATGAAGAAAAATAGTAATTTGATATCATTGAACAAAATGATAATGAGTTTGGTCATCCACAAGTTGGAGAGAGTATATAAATAAAATAAAATTTCCAAATGGATTGGACTGATAAAATGACAAATCCTTCTCATCCAACGGTTTTTATATCTCTTTGAGGGCCTGCTACTACTTGGATATTTATATCATCTTCTCCTCACCTATATGGTTATTTTCATTGGCCTATATTTTCACCCAACACGGTTTGATCATAAGATCCAATTATAAGGATACCTCTCCTTCTTCATCATCCTCGGTCACCACCAACTATCTTGTTGGTTGTGTAATCATTTATCCCTTTATAGTTACATAAACTACATAATATAATGTTTAAAACTCATTATGAGTGAGTTATTATTCTTCTAAATAGAGTTCCATGGTTTGTTTAAGTTAGTTTTCATGTTGGTAATCATCAAATTCATTCTATTTTTTATCAGTTGCATAATACAATATATTCTAGGAAAGCATGTTAAGGGTGTGGTAGTCCACACCACTATTCCTCTATTTCATCATCTGGTTGTGGAGGGACCTCATCTGACCTATCATGAAATCCCATGAAGTGTGCATGATAAATTGCCAAACACACCTTACCTCTACATAGTAAACTACCTGGTTCACCTTGTAAATGCCATACCTATAATCATCATGATCTTAATGTGGTGTGGGGTGGAAGTTAGGGAAGGTCACAAGTACATTAGTATTAGAATATTTTTCATGAAATCATTAAGATGGATTAGGATACATGTTGAGGGGGAGATCAGTTCACCTAAACCTTACAAACATCAACCTCATCACCCACCCAAGGTTCCACTAAGTCCCTAATGACATAATCTATTGTGATAAGTTTCTCTCTCTAGATCTTGTCTGGATCTACATGAGTTGATGAGTCATCTATGACAGGATCTACCATTTTAAGGAGCATAATTTCCCCAATCCCCTTAGGAATTATTTTCTATTTAGGGAGAACATTCTCAAACACTATAATGATCTAAATAATCATTTAGATATTTATTAAATTGTAAGATGGTCAAATAAAATTCATGTGAGAAGATAATTACATGATTATAATTACTATATTACATCAATCTCCCTAACCACTTTGAATACCACATCATGGGTGGCTTACACGACAACCAATGTTTCTAGGACCGATGATTCAAAGGATATATCAACCACTAGGGATACCATTGCAACATTAGAACCCCATGATAGTTGTAAGGTCATACAACATTTAATAACATAGATAAGTACTAAATAGAAATCAAGAAAGTCAATATAGAAAATTCAGGAAATCATCAATGAAAATTAAAACTAATACAAATGAAATTGATAATTTCCCTCAAGGATATAGGGGCATCTAAATCTCTAATGATCCTAGATGAAACACCCTTCCATCAAAAGGAGCTATTGTAATGATGTCAGGGTAAGGGTACCCTTAAATGTTATAGATGATATGGGATCCAAGAACCTCTATACATTTTTTTCTATATACTCACGTAAATATGTTATTTCTCCTCCTTTCATTAAAGTATCATTATCTTTTCCAGATGATTCCTACCTGAATTTAAATCATGAGTCAGTAATTGTAAATGAATATAGATTCAGTTACAACAAAAAAATATCTAGTAGCATACCTCACCACGTAGGACCCCATTCAGGTCATCATTATTAGTAAAGTTTATGAACTCTTAAAGAAATACATGCTCAACATCACTTACCCTTGAGTCCTTAACACTAAAGTATAGTGAATTATAATAATAACATATAACATCCTGATCTTACACCTCCTAAGGTGGTTCAATGGTTGTAGTTTCTTCAATACGATCCTAGGAAAGTATGTCCCCCGTATAAGGAGTTAAAGGTGCCCCCCATATGATAGTGCACCGGGGTATCCATGTTCTCAGGAATGTGAGTGTCACTATGTAGTCCAAAGGAGTGGTAATTTAGGTTAAATGATTTCATGAAGCTTGATTCCACCTCTAGTTAATAAAAATTGTAGTTTCTCTAGGATATAAGGCATCTGACACATATCCCATGTTTCTTAGAACACATGGTGAGTTTTTTCCTTTGATGTTGTAACATTGTAGTGGTGTCAATTATCAAGAAACAGTTTAAATCATCCAGTTACAACCACAGAAATATTTATTTCATTTTGGTTCATTTCTAGTGAATCCCTACACCACTAGATGTTCCCCCTCAAGAGGACTCAATAGTGGATGGTGGAATGGGAGGTTTCTTGGCTTTATCTTCTAAAATGTTTGTCTTGATCTGTGCCATTCTCCATTATTGGTGAGTTTCCATGCTACAACTCCCATTATAAATAACACCTCAAGGGGATCCTTTGAGGAATCTTTCCACCCTATTCACTTCTAAATAACCATGTTTTGATATATCATCATCCAATTATTCAAATAATTCTATGGTTGGATGGTATTGAAATTAATGTGTGAAAGAATAATGACTTTTTTGGATCCATAATTGTAAAAAATATCCCATAACTGGGGATAAAATATTGGATGACATTCAGTGTGACACCCAATGTAAAAATTCATTGCTGCTAGATGGATGTAACTGATTTTCGTAGAGAATATTTTTTGAGGTTTATATTTTGTATTTTACATTAAAACTAATCCATGTAACACACACCCATCATAGGAGTCTCTGTAGATATCTCCTATTAACTATAGTCTATTATAGGTTGTCATCCATTTTTTCTAATATATCCATAAGGGGAATGAAATTAAATGTTCTAATTTTCCTATTATATACCACTACCCTAGAGTCACTATGAATCATCAACTTAACCTGAATGATATGGATGAGAAAGAGTCATAGGATGATATTTGGGGGTAATGGAATTTCAAAAGACATACATCCACCCTATTTAAAATATAATCCACCCAAGTTGAAATTAGAATTTAATTTAAATGTTCTTGATCATGTAAACAATCACAAAATTCCCAAATTAGTTTCAAAAAGTAGAAATTATTTGGATATTGTGTTTGAAATCATTATCAGAATACATTTTTTAAACAATTACCATTGTTCCATGATCCATGTTCCTATATGTATCCTTGACTAGATGTAGCCACCATTTTAAAAAGGTCATCATGAATGATGTTTGTTGGACATATGGGTTATAAATATTCTTGTTTCATCCCCATTTCACATATCGCCTATCCTCCAACATTATAATGTACAACTTCATCCTCCATTGGTTTCATAACCTATGGAGCTATTTTATTTATCTATATAATATTCCCACCAGAATACTGAAAAATATACCCAATGATATTTTGATAGTTATGTCTTAGTGGAATAAAAGGTGATTCTGCAAGATCCCTATTAGCTTGTCAAGACTAATTTTACCCCCTTTTTTTAGTATCTATCCGCAATGATTTGGGTGTGAAGAGGAACATTTAATACATGAATACCTGAAATGTGATACCATATATATGGTGAAGATCCAACAAATAGATTCACACCTCCCAATGGTAGAGGAGGAAGGTGTTGGTATCTAGATTCCACCAATATGGATGCTATAAAAACCGCTATTTCTGGTTGTATAAATTAAATTGGGAAGTCCAAAAAGAATCATATATATAGAAATGATTCAAATAAACCCTAATTTCCTCACACATGTTTCACAATATTCAAATCACCCTATATGATTTTCCAATATGTTTAGCAAAAAATTTATAAAATATTTAGATAGGAAATCATACTCTCTCATTAACACCATAATAACTATTCTAATTAGAAAATTGAGGCATTAAATGGTAGAAGATATAGGACTTCTTAGAAAAGGTTCTTTCTAAATTGTATTTCATAATTTACTCTTATCATAGTGTGAGATATAAGGCCATAGAGCCAAAATATCTATAGTTAGGATGTCAATAAGTTTGATCATATTGAAGCTATAAATTGGTAGTCTATTTATTAGAATATAACCTTTTTTTTCCTTCTATTTTATGGATCAACAATTCCTCATTTATAAAAATTACCATCTAAGAATGATGGATTTCAGTGTTTTCTTCCATTTACCCCCCCCCCCTTCTGAGGGCTACATTGGTGGTAGCAAAATCATGGATAGAATGATCAACCATTTATACAATGTTTTTGGAATTATAAATGATTGTGTCATCAAAATAAGTCAACCCTCATGAAAATGATCCTGTGTTATGTAAAATCATTAGTAATTTTAAAAAGCATACGTGTAACTAATAAAAATTATCTAGTACAATCAGTTTCACTAAACATGTATCACATAATTGGTGATATTGTGTAAATGTAGAGGCTGAGAACTAGAAAGTATGTGAAAAATGTTTTTTTCCACACATAATAGAGATACTATTTACCCTAAATGTTTTTTGGTTGTTCCCTTACACCGCAACCCTTTTTCATAGTAGAGGATCTCCTAGGTTTTCTACTCAGACTTCTGAGATCCAGGATTGAGGCCCTAGTTATGTTCTTATGAAATTGTATTCCCTAATAGAACTATAAATTCTATGAAACAATAGAAAATTTCCCATATTTGTTTACATTTCCCATATAGTTCCACCCTCAGAATCCTCAATGGATTCACTTTTGTGGGTTGCGGGAATTTTCTAGTATTGAAAACACGTCCTAAGCTGAACAACACATGATTTTCCTCTATTTAGTGTAAAATTAATCCACAAAGACCATTAAAAAATATATGAGAGATTTGGGGACAACATTCATTAGTTGGGAGAAAATCTCAAATTTTTCACGCAACTCAATTCCCGAAGAAGTACTACATTCACACTGAAATTTCTATAGATTTCCTAGATAATATCATATATAAAGGAAACTAGTTATGTGAAATAATATGATATTACTCACAGACACACATATTTAAGAGTTGGATGAGAAATTTTAAGTCATATGGTCATGTTTCATAGATGATTGAAGATTGAAAATGAATGGTTGTCACACAAACAATCTTATTGTGTTCCAACACTATGCTTTTTAATTGGGAAGTGTTGTGAGAACCAGTATTTTATATAACCAAAATTTATATAAATATCGTGTTTATAATCCCCATTATGGGGAAAACAACTGAAATTCAATGATTCATGCTCTAATTAGTGAAACAATCCCTTTCATAAAGCTCATTGAATAAGAATCTCCCATGAATCCTCACATGTAATGAAATTTATCTAAAAACCATCACATAGGACCAAAATCACCACAAATTAGGTATAAAATTACATCACAGTACTTCCCTTTATCAGAAACCTATTTTTCACAATATGTCATCCCTTTGTGCAACCAAATGGTTAATAAACTCTAAAATTTTCGTGAAACTATGCCTCTTAAATCGATATTCTTTCATTTTGTTGGAACCCATGATTCAGGAAACATCAAAGATTCATACTTCTCCATTATTGTGAACCTCAACCCTTGGGTCCCAAACTCATTTCATTTTTTTTGAAATGTAGTTTCATTTAATTTGAGTGGTCACATCCCTCATACCCATTCAAACTATGTTTTTTCATAAAAACCTCATCCATATGACAAGTCTTATTATCCTTTATGTTCATTTCCATTTCTTATAACTTGGTTTCGGTAGCCTCAATCCCGTATAATCCTAATAATATCAAATCTAACAATTGTATCCATGAATTCATTAAAACATAGGTTGGGACCATGCCTTTTTTTCTCCAAAATCATATGCATTGGTGACACTTATGCCTCAATGATAGAATAATAATGTTACACATGACATCAATTCCCTTGATCATGGGTTGTTTCTCCCTTCAAAATATAAGAATAATTACATCATGTTGTTAATATATATGGACTATTTCCATCACATTATCATAAAATATGTACTTTTACAAAAGGAGTTTTCATCCTTGTAACCCAACAAGGTATATTGGATGCCTCCTTGAGGATCAGTCCCAGAATTACCACAAATACATTTCACCTGTGGAAGGAAGAAACATTAAATTTTGACCACCTTATAGGAGTATTATAAACATCTCACTATACGTATATGAGTTTTGTATATACCCAATCTTCACATACATATATATTACATATTAATTGAAAATTATTTTTTAAATAACATAAGGATACATGACAGAATCATGTAGTTATAATGACTTTATAAACCTTGATACCTAATAAAATGGTTGATAAGTATACTACATCATCTAATATATAGTGTTTCATAAAAAATATCCTTTTTAGAGATATCATACACAATACCCTTCATCATATCCTAGGAATGAAAAAAATAAGAGTGGGTGATATTAGATTAATAGTAAGAGAAAATAATGGAGATATCAGTATAACATGAGTTTAAAGGGTATGAAAAAATAAATATAAAATTTGAAACCACACCATAAAAATTATTGATCACAAAAATGATTCATGGAATAAGGATTAGTAATTTATAAGACATGAATCACAAAGGAATAAAATAACATTTGGTATAAATGCATAACATTAGAATTTTATATGGAATTATGTATTGAAAATAAACAAATAATATCACTTCATTTATAGTTAATCCATATATCCAAGGATATCATAGTGTAATGGGTTCACTCCCCAAACCATTATATTAGTAATCCATCACTCCCAAGACTATCATAGTGTACTAATTCCCATATTGAACATGGTTCACTCCCAATTCTAGTTTTTTTATCTCATGAAATATCAATCATTACCCAATGCATTAGATGGAGATATAAGTCCTTATTTTTACTTAATGAATGTAATATATATGTTTGAATTAAGATCAAAATAAATTACTTATATATGTACCCATAAAAAATTGGTTTTCATAAACATTTAATCATAAAATTACTTATATAAAACAAATTAGTTTCATAAAAATTTCTTCATTTCATCATAAGATAACTCATGTAAAAATGAATGGATTTCAAAAACATCTTATCATCATATACATAATCTTTTTAAAGAAATAATAACAATTTTATCCTTGGATGAAATCTATAGTAAAGCATTAGTAACATAATTTTTTTAATCTTGTATAGAAAATGATTTTGAAATACCACTTGGAATATTTCATGTGAAAAATGTCATTTTCACATTGAAAACAAAATTTTAAATGATAAATGGTAAAAAATATGAAAATAATTTAAATTGAAAATAATAATTGAAACACATAATTTAATACTTAATACATTTACTATTCAAGATGGAATAAAATATTTTCCATGTCATACATGTGAATATAATGTCCCCTTTCACACAAATGATAAAAAGTAAAAAACTACATCATTTAGAAAATGATAATAATTTTAATTATTAAATGTTTTGTAAAAATTAAAAAATGGGTAATATTTTATATAATAATTCATTGGATATTTAAAAAATAATTTATTGAATAATTTTTACAAAATATGCGCATTGAAGTAAATTTATAATAAAAAACAATTATGATGGACTCTTGAGAACATAAAGGGTGTTAAATTAAAGGAAACATGTATATTAATATCATAAATATATGAGAATAAATATTTTGTGTTTATTTATATTTAGATCATAATAATTAATCATTATAAACTTAATCATAAGAATCTCAACAGAAATTGAGATTATAACATACATTTTTTACCATCATGGTATCTTATAAATTGTATGTCACATGAAAGAATAACATTAATTGTGAAATTAAATATCATGGGAATAAATAAATTATTTACATAACAATTACTAGTGATTTTATATACACATCATAAAAGAGGATATATTCATAAAATAACATATATCACAAATAATTAAATTTGAGATGAAATTCCTTGACATCATGTCTTGAATATATTTATACATGATAAAATACCATTAAAATAGAACAAGAACCTTTGAATATCGTAAAAATGACCCTTGGTTTTGTCTTTTGGTATGAAAATCAACCATAAAATATGGATAAAGATGTTGGGGATGAATTTTGATAGGGGCTGGTTTAGCTTAATGGCTTATGATATATGAAAAAGTGGAGGGAGGAACTATTGTTTTATAATTGAGGAGTGGCGTATTTTTAAATATCAAATGATATTAAAAAATTGGAATTCACCCTCACTCTTAATGCCTCAAAAAATTATAAAAAGTGGATTGTAAGGGTGATATAGTTGGAATTAACTGCCTCCACAAGAAATGATATATTTTTCAAACTTATGATCCCCTAATAAACTATGTTTTCTTATTTTTAACATTATAAAAGTCACCATTGTATAAAGTCTATTATTAATAACCTATTTAATTTTTCTTTTAATACTAAAATTAAATTCAGATTTACAACATTATTTGGACCCACTGATTCTATATATTCAATACAATTAATTTAATAAAGATAATATGTATGATGAATATTAATATTTACACATGGATATGGAATTCCCAAAACGATATTTTGAAAAAAACTGTAATAATTATTTTTAATTATGTTTTCTAATATTTATGAAAAGAAATTAATTTAGTCATTTTTTATAATAAAAAATATTCAGAGTCAAAATATGTAATATATTTTATAAAATTAAATTATTTAATGTTGTTGAATTTAATTTAAAATAATACCCATAGATAGGATATAGAAGAGGGTTTTCAATGTGAATATTTTCATAAGTATAGAGTGTTTTACTATAAATATTAAAATCAACATTTATTCAAATGAAAAACAATTATTAATGAATATAAAATTGAACTAATGTTACTTTTTATAAACATTTTAAAATAAAATTAATACTATAAATTCCTTTAACATAAATGTTTTTTGGAAAACATATGTATTTTATATTATTCATCGACTAATACATCATTCCTGAAAATTCCCAAAAGTTTATTCAATGATAATTTTGATAAGTAAATTTTAAAAATGGGGACAATTTTTTCAACAAATAATTCTAAAAATGTCTAAAATAAAAAAAATTATTAGTTCATAATGTGAAATAAAACCCTTTATTTATAAATGTGATGTTTCAAATCATATAAACTATTTACTAAAAAATAAGTTGTTCTTCAATATGTTTTCTATATATAATACTATCATAATTAATATTTTATTATTGGTTATTTCTATTCAAAACACTATGCTTAATTATTATGTTATATCATTCTTTTTTTAAAAATAATATTATTAATAAATCATAGTTTATTAAAAATACGTGTTGTGTGTAATGCAAGATATCAATGAAAATTAATTTATTCCAAAAAAATTATAAAAACACATGATGATACATTCTACACTGTTTAAAATTAATTTCACGCTCAAAATTAATTAATCTAGTAAAAAATTGATGATTTTCCACATCATTATATCCTCACATTCTAATGTAGCTTTTTTAAATTTTAGGTTTCAACAAAAAACATTTACTATGTGAGTGATCATATTTCTTGGAGATGTCTCTTTATAATCAAGAATCTCCACCTATTTTTTCACCTAATAAAGATCCTCCTATAGTGAAATGAAATTTTAGTTCTATATAGGTGACAGTCTAGGTATGTAAATCTTCATGATAGAAACATGAAACATGTAATGTACTAGAGTGTGGTTTGGTAAAAGTTCCAAAAAACAATAAAACATCCCTACTCATTATATAATATTGAGTAGACCAATATAACATGAGATTATGATTACTTCTTCCTGAATATCACAACATTCTTCTATGGATAAATTAATTTATAAAAATTCTCACCAACATAAATATCTATATCTTGTTGAAAATTGTCAAAAATTTTCTTTCCACTATGAGCTTTATTAATGTGAGATTGAATGGATTTAGATTTTTCATCCATTTTACAAGATTCCATGGGTAGAAATATCTTTTTTTCTCCAAATTCACCCCCAACTTATTAGAGTAATACACATTTCTCCTTTGAAGGATTCATAAGGATCCATATGAATTCTTGATTGAAAGAAATTATTTTATGAAAACTCACTGAAAATAATGTTTTAACACCTACCACCTTAAAAATCCATTAAAAAAGATAACAACATATCCTCTAGGTTTTTAAATGTTCTCTCAGACTGACTATATTTAGGGGGTTGATACGTAGTTTTGAAATTAAATTATGTATCATGGGATTAATAATGGAATCTCATGAACTTGTAGGTAAACCTTGGATAATTATTAGATATAATAGAATGTGTTACTCTATAAAATCATACCATTTCATTAACATATATCCCAAAAATATGCTCTAGAGATGAATATTTTATATTTCTGATAAATTGTGATGACTTTGTATGGTGATCAATGAAATCCGATATAGCGTTGTATCCTTTTAACATGTTTTTGATTCCATAAAAAATTCATGGTGTTGTTTATACATTTACATTATAGCATGGGTAATGGTTATGACATACCCATAAAAACATTTCACCTAGCCTTAACATACTGACATACCAATAACTAAGGTATATTCGTTGAAAAAATCAATATAATTACAACATCCTAGAAACACTCTTAAAAATATGTCTACATGTTTTATCTAATGACATTAATATATAATGATGAATTATGAGATTACTCTAAAAAATTCTTCATGAAATCTATTATAGATGAAACAAATAAAATGATCTTGAACTATTATCATTCCATCACAATCAAGGTTGAACATAAGAATACTTCTCACCCACTTCTATAGTTCCCTATTAACCTTATACTCTTATATTATCCTCAAATGGATAGATGGTTGACCAATTTTTTTAGAAAGATATGATTTTCCCTAGTCATTCACAATTAATAGATCCATCATTTTCTAATCTAAAATTAATGGAAAATTTGGTATCCTCATCATAGATAATATATAATGATCATTTCAACTAAGTGAATCAGCCACTATATTTTATTTCCATTGGTGGTAATGTATTTGGTATTCATAATCATTAATCAGATCCCACCATGATGTCGGAAACATGTTCTACTATTTTTATGTGAATATATACTTTAAAATCATATGCTTAATATATATATATATCACTTATTTATCCATAAAGATAATTCTCTCATATGTTTAATTAAAAAATTATCCCAACTAACCCTAAATAATGAGGCAGTGATTTTTCCCATCAACCATCAATTTCCTTGACGCATAATCTATAACAGTATCATTCTATATGAGAACACATCCTAATCCATTCATAAATACATCACTATAAATTAAAAATCATTCTCCACTATAGGGTAATGTAATATAATGTGTGCTGAAAAATGTAATATTTTTTTCCTTTAAACATCACACACATTCATCTATCTAGACAAAGTTTTTTCCCAAATGAGATAACATAGGGATTTTATTATATAGTCTAGATATATTCTTCAATAAATTTTTTTAATATCTTTCTAAAATAAGAAAACTACATTTCTTAGTCCCTAAAGTGGATCTCAACCAAGTCATAGTAACAATTTTCATTTATGGATCTATAAATATAACCTCTCAAGCAAATATATGACCCAAAAATGAATAACATTATAGTAAATATTCCCCCATTAAAGTTTTTCAAAAAAATTCTCCATCCTAGTGTATTTAGTTCAATTATAAAGTGATATTCAGGCTCATACATTCCTTTTGAAAAAATAATAATTTTGTCTATTAATACTTACATAACCAAATCAAGGTATGCTCTAAAGATTCTATTATTTAATTCACTGATAACAATAGGGGAATTTTTAAGACAAAATGGAATCAATATATATTCATAATTCACATACCATATATATAATACTATTTAAATGATTTAGACTTTTTAAATGATATAAAATTCATAAATAATTGTGTGATATATGACACAATATTATTCACATAGAGAAAAATGATAAACCGACAACACATTAAGAAATTAAATAAATTTTTTTATTATTAAAATTCTAAAACCATTAAGATTAAAAATTTTAGAAGGTAAAAATTAAAAAAGGGGAATACTATAATAGAAAATTTTGAATCAACAATATTGGCCAGGATTATCCCTCATACAAATAAAACTATGGAAAATAAAAAACCTCTAAACCTATTTAATTTTTAAAACATCATAATATTGATCCTTGAGAAAAATGATATTGAATTTTTATTGAAACCTTTAACTATTATTTATAAGATGTAATTTTATGGTTATAATAGTAACTTGATCATTGGGAATAATAACAAGACCATTGTATATAGTAAATTGGCCATTTCAAGAGTATATTAACCTCAAAATAATAAAATGTAATATAAATATTAATTATCATGAAAACATTAATAAAAAATAATTATTATAATTGTAAAAAATAATTATCATCATTAAAAACTAAAGAAAAATATTAGCATATTTTCAATAACATGTATTTTAAGGTATTATGTAAAAACACAATATATATATAAATAGTATATACTGTGTTAAAAGTTTATTTTAATAAAATTAATGTATTTTTTTGAATTATCACATAAATTTTCACATGGGTGTTTTTTTATTATATAAAATACTTCAATTTATAGTCAAATTGAAAAAAAAAACTATTTTCTGTGAAACTAGTGTATTGTAAATTACATCATTCTTGATGTAATAATGAAATAATTCTTTTAAAAATTTAGACTCACTGAAATATATTTATATTTTTAAATGAGTCATTAAAATACAATTAACATGATTTGAAAACCAAAAAACAAACTTGCAAAACTCTAGAATCTAAAATATTACATTAAAATAACTTTTTCTCATTTTACACATTCCATTTGATTACACTAATGAATGCAAATTAAAAAATTAATCAAATCAAAAAAATGATGTTATTTTATTCAAATATGGTATAAAATTAAAAAAATATAACTAATAAAAGGTTTTATATAGATATAGTCTTTTATCAAAAAAAATATCATAGAAGTAACACTCTCCTCGAGTATAAATAACCCTCCCCTCCATTACTAAACCTCTTATCCCACACATGGAAGAGCCACATCTTTACCAAAATACTCTTTATTAAGCCGCTTAGAATCCACTAGGGTGTTTCGTAATTATCTATATCAAATCGTCAAGTAATTCTAATAAATATTAATGATGTTAACCCACTATATAAAATTATATTTTTTGTATTTATATTTTATACCTCTCTTTCTCCTCCTTTGGACAACATTCCAGATAATTGGTGGTTAAACTGCCCAAAAAGTAATTTCCAACTTTTTTTATATCCCCACCCTTAGGGAAGATTATACTAAATTATTTATTATATATTAATATATAAATATATGTATTTAAGTAATCTTAAATAATTTCTTGTGATTTATATATAATATATAACAAATTATTAAAATCGAAATTGGAAGGGAAATTTTTATGGAAAAATGACATCAAAATATATCCATTTGACCAAGAAAATTATGAAATATAATCCAATGATTAGAATTTTTAAATAATGGTAAGGATGAAAATAATATTAATTTACTTCAATGGTTTTATAAAAATATTTTTATTATTTGGGAGGAGGAAAAGCTATGAAATAATGTGAGATTTAAGGTAAGGGGATTCTCAAACCCAAATCCTTTTATTTTGGATTTAAATTTCTATAATTATTTTCATTATTAAAATTCCCCTCTTAATCCTTAAATATTATTTTACTATTAAAAATTTTATTATTGGTGTTATGCTTGATTACATCTATTCTAAAAGTGTTTTAAAAAATTATTTGTAAAAAATATATTGTTTCCTAAATACATCTTTGACATATCAAAAAACATTCTTCTTTACATAGTAATAATGATTCTTATCCCTCATATTTTTTAACAAACTCTCTGGGAACCCCAAAGTATATTCATTAATGAATGATTTATGAAATCATTATGAAACCCATTCTATTCAAGGGGTTATTTTATGACTATGAATTTTATACATTCTATGAGGAAAGCATAACTATGAACATGTTTGATGTCAATATTGGTACTAAAGTTTTATAACCCTAAAACTAATTAGGTAATGTTATTTGTCTCATGAGAAAATGTGTATTATAAATGGAAATTATTCTATAATTTTTCACAATAACTTTGTTATTATTTATGCACATATATTATTTGTGGAAATTTTGATAGATTTATTCACAACAATGAGTAGTATTTGACACTATGAAATTATGTTTCATTTTTCTGCATCTTCTACATTATCCATCTCTATAAAATTTCCCTTCAAGAGGTCTATAATTATTCTTTGATTAGAATATGATGATGTTGAAAATTCGTAGTCAATTATTATTAATTCATGTCCTATATACCTCCTATTACTAGTTTTATCTCACCCATTCATTGATATATATCAATAAGTATTTACATGACCAAAGTAGATCATAATCTTTATGAAGGGTAAGCATAAAGAATTTAACTAAATATTCATGTTATATTTTGTACAAGTAGCATTCTAGATAATTTTTCAAAGGAACTAAACCTTTGAATCATGGATTTGTAACACTATTATGGTTTTTATCTAAAAAATGAGTAATAGTCGTTTAAGAAAAATCATGGTTTCTATAGTTGTTATGAGATCAATGGTTTTGTTAATTTCGGAAATATGATTGGAAGACATTAAAGAAAAAAATATTTAAAATTCAATCCCTAAAGAAACATTTTAGAAAACATCTAAACGTATGGATTTCATAGGATATTCCTTTAGAGGTAACTCTAAAAAATAATAAATTTTTTATTCATGTTATGTTTATATAAATTTTGGTCAAACCATTTCCATTTTATAAAATGGTGTGAACTCGTAAAAATTATCCCAAAACCCATGTGATAGAAAGAAAAACAATTTTCTAAAAAATATCCATTATACCATCGGTGGTGGATTTTAAAACATCATGGAAATACATACATAGTTGTCTTATGATATAATAATAACCTAAACCATGTTTGATTTCCTCATCAACCAATGAAAGTTAAGTTGTAACCATCTCTTTTATAATGAAATGATCAAAAACATTCTATTGATATTCAAATGCACTTGAAACATAATAGATTGTTAACTAAATAGAGAATATTTTTTCTATTATCTATTATTATAAGATGTATATGGAGACTCGTTACATTTTTCATGTATATTTTGAAGTCGATCAATGGTGGTAAATGATAAAGAACACTAATAAAAAATTTAAAATAAAAGATTTTTAGTTGGAATACATTATGAAACTATTTCTTGACAAGTATTTCCCACGATCTCTTTCAAAATATATAGAGAGTTAATTATCATATATGATAAAAAAGTAAAGTGAATATATCATGATTAATTGTCAATACATAAAAAGGATTTCAAAATACACCTATGGATTTGTTATCAATAGTGATAGAAAAATACGTAGGATCTTTAGTTGATTAAAATGACTCCTTTAAAATGATACAGTTGTTAACAATTCAGATGACATGAATAAGTGTTCAAATCTGATATGAAAGAAGATATAATTTTTGTAAATTAGTATTTTTAATATTGGGATAAGAAGAGAAGAATAGAGTTTCAAGATAACAGGTCAAATGAAAATGGAGGAAGGAGGATCTCATAACCAACTTGTCAAAAGTATCATAAGAGTCATAATCAAAACTATATCAAATCCAAGTGGGAATTATTGAAGTGTGAAAAGAAATTACACCATGATAATAAATATTCATGTGACAAGAAAAATCTAGGAAAAATAATTGTGGAAATTAATGAACCTCGTGATGCACTACTCATGTTTCAATTTTTATGTTGTATGGATTAAGGGGAATATTCAAGATATTGAACTATATCATGGGTTCTTAATGGTATTATACATCATCAACCACCAAATCTGTAGGATAATGGTAAATATTATGTTATCACTAATGGAGATGTTTTCCATGAAAATTAATCTGTACAATGTACATATATTATTCACATAATAATGGATATTTTTCTGTTTAATATGTTTGTATTCATTTCCTTATATCCTTCATTTTTTTTTAATTTTCTAGTTGAATATTTTATAACATGATGTTGAGATATCATTAATAACACCTAGTGGTTCTATCATTACTGCCTTATTATTAGACTCTTCTCCTATTCTCATATGTTGGAAGATTCTTCTATAGAATCTCATAATCCTTCCCTTTTTAGAACTTGATAATATACTGGGCATGTATTGGATTTATTTATGTACATAACATATCATCTGTCTTGAAAAGTAAATCTCTATTCAAATTCCAAAAATTACTTTAATCCCATAAAAATGCTAGGAAGATCATGAATCAATTTTGGAAAATACCTCAATAGTGTGTATTTGGATACATTGTGAAGATTAATACAATTAGTGAATGTTTTGATCAATGTAATATATCATCAAATTTGTAAAGCCCATTGTGATGGAATAAAATGATTTATTTCATGGTGTGATACCCAAAATTCTCCCAGATCATGTGGTAGATTATTCAATAGAACTTACACATGGAGTAATTAAAATCTCCAAATGCTCACATAGAATGTACTTTATTGAAAAGAATGAGATAAAAACTAGTTTTAACAGCTTCTAGGAAATTGTTTTAAAAAAACATAGTTAATCACATTAGGGGGAACTGATGCTCTATTTTAAATTAGTATAGACCAATGCAGCTTTGTATCGTATTTTTAGAGAACCAAATGATTTCCATAAATAATATTTATCTCCTTACAAGGATTTATGACATGTTAGATCTACTATAAGAAAATAATTAATTCTCAAAGGTGGATCTCCATTCGAGATAACATCAATAGAACCTAATGAAGGAAGATATTCAAATGACTACTTTTCATACAAATTGTAGACACTATGATTTCTTATTAATTACCTTCATAATTAATAAATCCCATTAAATCTTTCTGGATATTTTAGTAGGGTCCTTAGAGACTATCTAGAAAATATTTTAGTACATTTTAATCTTGATATCCTCATATCATCCAATATCATTGGGGGACATGAAGACCATCCAAGGATTGTGATATGAAAATTTTGGAAGTAGAAAATGTTTACTATGTTCAGAAAGAGTTTCTTTTTTCTGAAACAAGTTGCATTCATAGGTAATTTCATCAAAAGTGATGGAAATTATGTAGACCCTTCCAAGAAAATAGAAATTAATCAATTTAATAGACCCTCATGTTTTTGTTAAATCTATATATTCCATGCCTTTGTAGTTTATTACTGATATGTTTTGATAAATTTCATATGAAATTATATCCCATTAAATTTTTATCATATAGAAAAAGGTAACGTATTTCTAGATATAATAATGTGAGGAATGATTTGAGGATATCATGAAGTTTATAGTCACTCTGGATTACACACAATAAAAAAAGTGGATAAGTTTTTCTATATATTGTGATCCTTTAATGAAATTATTGGATGTTGGACTCTTGTAGAAATACAATGTGATAGCCTAATCCCCATGAAAACAAATGATCCACCAGAAAAAATTGGCAAAACATGATATAAATTTAAAATCAATGATTTTCATTAAGAGGATTTTAAGGAAATACAAACATTGAATGAGTTGTGACATATATACTAACCATAAGAGTCTAAATTATATAGTCATATTGAAGAAGATCAGCATCAATCAAAGAAGGAATACACTTTCTACATTCACTACAATAAAGGATATGTGAAAACATAAATAATTATCTTATTAGAAAATAACATGTTACATTATCTACAATGGGGATTGAGAAAGACCCTGTATTCATGGATATGAAAAGGATGGATATAGAAATCATAATTCTATGGAAAACACCCTAAATAACCATTATTTCTTAACTATCTATCCACAATATGATAAAAAGGGCATATTAGAAAAATATGAAGATTCAAAAATTTGGGAAAGATGTAAATTAAGTGAAATTCCTATAGTTCTACGTTAATGATGATGGAGTCAATTTGTTTGGAGATATGTTATGTGGGCCTGCATCACATGAGATAATGAAATTTCTATTGGATATTACATATAGGTCATATTTCTCCATCTATCCTGGAAGTTTCATTATGTACTAAGATATTCATAAAAAAATTTAGTGGGGCAACATGAAGAAGGATATTGTTGGATATATCTCAAGATAAAAGGTATATCAAAAAGTTAAATAAGAGTGATATATGTCCCAGGGGATAAATCATCCATTACTTATACCCATGTAGCAATTAAAGAAAATCAAAATTGAAAATGTCCTTAATCTCCCAAATACATCAAAATGAGAAAACATAATATGGTTAGTGGTGGATCAACTCACCAAGAATTACAACGTCATCCGTATTTGGGAAGATTTTCCCCATGAAAAGTGTGACAATATATTTTTAATAGAATTGTTGAGGCTACATTGGGTTATACATTTTATTTTCTCTAATCATGGTCTATGGTTTACATTAAAATTTGGCTGAATTGTTCCACATGAATTCTGTATTGAATTGAATTTCCATAGGACATATCACCCCTAAATTGATGCCCAATCAAAAATGTCTATTTAGATTCTTGAGTATGTACTAAGATCCTAATCAAGGGAATTTAAATAAGGATGGGATCAAAAACTCTCATTAGTTTTTTCTCATATAATAATAGCTCCAATCAAGTACTAATATGTTTCCTTATGAAACTATATATCGGAAGGGTTGTATAACTCTTCCTTGTTTTGAAGATGTTGGGGAACCAGATATAGTTAGACCCAACCTTATACATGAGATGATAGAAAAGGTGGAAACATACTAGTAGAATATTAAATATTATTATAGTTAGAGGAATAGATATGTTGAAAAATGATAATGGAATTTATAGATTAAACCTGGATAGAATTTTTTACCTCAAATATCACCATGGAATAGAGTAATGTGTTTTTGGAAAAAATTAGAAGCTTAGAAATATGCACATTTTATTATTTGATATCATTCATCCCATTGAATCAATGGTATGTCAGCAAGAAAATCAACAAAATATGTCTCATCTTAATAATGTGTTCCATGTGTCTCTCCTAAGAATTTATATACATAACCCCTCACATATACTAAATCTATAGGTGCAACCAATGGAGAATGAACTATTGTCTGAGGAGAAGTAAGTGAAGATCATAGACCATAGAAGAAATGTTTTACACAATAAGGCAACTCAGATTGTCAAAATTATGTCATGGAATAAATGATATTAAAATAATACCTCAGAATAAGAGGGAACAATTAAATATATGTACCATCATCTATTATAAAACATGAATTTTGGTTGAAATTTTCAGAATGAAATATCAAAACGCTGGAATAATGTAATAAACTAAATTTTTTAAATAATAAATGATTCTCAAATAAATGTTTGTAGTATTTAATAGTATTATACCCATATTTTACATACAGAATCAAAAAAAATATAATTCATTAGTGAAAATTGTTATATTATTTAATGAATAAACTAATTTAAATGTCAAATATTATAAGGGACATTAAATTATAAATTTAAATACTACAAAGTAAAAATTTATATTAAATTGATATTCTATAATCATCCCTCCAACAAACTACATGATAAAAAGAAAAAACAATATAAGTAAACCAATCCAAATTTTAGAAAATTAAAATATATATCCTTGAGATAATTTGTTTTGAATGTTGACTAAAATAATAAAGTGGTGTGTAAAGGAGGTTATGTGACCAATAAAATAGTAACCTTGCCATTGGGAATAGCGACTTAGCTATTAAAATATTAATTTTCCCAAAAATTAATAAAATATTATATAAAAAATATTATCATTAAAAAATTAATTTTAAAAAAGTATTATAATTATATAAAATTAATATCATGATTAAATAAACAAAAATATATATTCATGTTTTTAAAAACTATATTTTAGGTTATTTACTAAAGATAATAATTTTTATAATTAAAATTAAAATATTATATTTTAGAAAATTGTTTTGAAAGAATGATTGTCAATTTTCAAATCATCACATTTATGTATTCCAGGGATTATTTATTTTTAATTTTCTAAAATACATAAATTTTTAAATGAATAGTTAAAATATAATTTTTTCAAAATCAGTGTATCATAACTTACATAATTCATCATATAGTAATGAAATAATAAATTATAGAACTTGAGTATCACCTATATAATATTTAATTTGAAAAATGATTCATTAAAATACATTAAACATGTATTAAGAACATTAAAATTAATTTCTAATGTTCACAATCGAAAATATTACATCCAAAATAATATTTTCTCGTATTTCCACCCTTCCTTTTGACTAAACTAATGAATTATAATTATAAAGTGATTAAATATCATAAACCCATGATTTTAATTAAATCAAGGATTATAATGTAAAAAATACTGTTACAGTAATTACAATAATTATACAATTTTATTTAACATTTTAACAAAAAATACACCCTCCTAATGTATAAACAACCCATATCCCTTCCACTGACAATGAAATCCTTCCACTCTTTCAAAAGACAATTATATTCCCAAAACCACTCTATTATTCTTCTTAAAATACGTAGGGTTTTTCTGGATTAATCTATCTTAAATTATCATGGGTGTCTAGTTCCATAGATGAAAAGAAACAACGATAGAGGGGTATGTTTTCATAAACTTTTCTTTGTGTTTTCTCTTCTCTTCTTCTCTATAATATTATATTTCAAACAAAATGATTATATTAATACACAGTGTATATAAATTATAATAATGATGTTAACCTATTATAAAATATTTTTTAACTATATGTTATACCTCTCTTTATCCTTATTTGGAAACATCACTAATAACAATTGATTGGCCTCTATCAATGAAATTTATAATATAAGTTTTATAACCACCCCTATGGATGGATTTAATAAATCATTTAAATTATATAAATGTATAAAAATATTTATTTTAATATTGTGGAAGTAATTTTACTAATCTCTAAATTTCATTTATAAAAATAAACAAATCATAGAAATTAGTGAAATTCTTAAGGAAAACATGATATCAAATAATAATCCTTTTAAACAAGGAAATTATGAAATATAATCAAATGTTAATAACTCATAATTATAATAAAAATAAAAATAATTTACTTCAGATTGGATGATTAAATAAACCATTGTTTTATTATTCTATGGGAGTAAAGTTGAAAAAATTAAGAGGTATTTAATGTATGGGGATTCTCGATCACAAATCCTTTTCATTGGGTTCTCTATCATTCTCATAACATTCAGTATAGATATTAAATTAATATTACTAAAATATCTGATCATGGTTATAACATGTTCATTCAATGGTAATACATTTTTTATCCTTGAGAAAATATTTTTTATGCAAAATACAATGATTATTCAAAAATAATGTTCTTTCAAAAATACTTATTTGTCTCATCTCATTTTCATGTTCCTCACTCAAGATTAATGATGCTTATATCAAACATGTTTCCCGATATTCATATTATAACCACATTTTTTATTCATGAATGTATGATTTATGAAAATATTATGAAACAAGTTCCTTTCCATGGGTTATTTTATTACTATTATTGTTGTACGTTTTATGTATCTTGCATGATTATGTGCATTTATAATGTGATTGGTTGGCCTAGAATTATATACCCCCCCCCCCAACACATTGGTAATGGTGATGTATCTCATAGGATAATATTTATTGTTTTTTGGACATGATGATGTCATTATTCATAATGATGATTTTATTATTTATGCTCATACGTTATGTGTGGACATGATGCCAGCTTTGTTCACAAATATTTATGTTTTTTTTGGTATGACATAATGGTTCATTTTTATTCATGAGACACATTCTATGTATTTTTAAAATGATCCCCAATGTTTTATTTGATGATATTATGATTATATATTATGTTGTTCTTTATTCTCACCCATGTACTATTTGTTCACGTACTTTAAATCAATTGATACTAGGAGTTTAGCTCACCCATTTTGTTATTTTATGTCATCATGCGATTACATGAACTATTTAGAATGTGATATTTGGGAAGATAAATAATACGGATTTAATGTTTTTAAAAGTGGTGTATGATCAAAATTTTCCCAAGACACTAATCATTTGGGACCTAGAATTTTAACACAAATATTTTTTTTGAAAATGATGTAATAGTCATGTACAAAAAAGAATGGTCATAATACTTTTCTTATGTATATCATCTTTCTAGAACCTCAATTTTTGATATCCACAACAAAGGCCATTTTGGACTGTTATTAAGATCCATGAAGTTGGTCAAACTAAGCATAAAGACAGAGTGGATGATTCTTTTTCTTATTTGTGATCTTTTTTAGTTCCCAATAATCCACAAAAATCTGCATGGATCATTTTTTCTTTTTAATAAAATGGATATGTTCATTCCAATGTGACATACATGGATGATTGAATCCCATTTAATGATTCTCTTGGTGTTTACTTTTCAATTAATTAAAATCAAATGGGGATATTCTATATAGATACATTGAAATAGGTGTATCCAAAAGAATAATTTGTGCTGATAAATCAACATCATAATTTTGTTCAAGGTTGGGATACACATTTTGAAATACATAGAAAGACACGTTAAAAATAGACATATCATTGATGTTAAGTTTCTCACTATCTATTTGAGATAAAACACCCTTTTTATATGAAGTATGAGGTGTATAAGAATCTCATTCACATAATATTCAATTATAAAAGATTAATAGACTCATGTTTTGATCATCACACCATAAGGTTTTTTCAATTATAATTCAATATCTAATCCTTAGGGTGGAATTTTTGTATCCATAGGAAAAAAATATAGATATAAAATAGTGGGATGATAATGATTTAAATAAGGCTTTATCAATAATAGAGTATATGGTAAGTCTATGTCTCACCACATAGATATCACACCCCTCATTAGAAATATTAACCATTTGAGTTTTTCATTTATCATTTTGATTGAGTTGTTTTTATTGTAGATCATGATCAATCAACGTAATGTTTTTCCACTAGATTTAATAATGGCCATACTAATTTAATTTTGAACACTACAGTGTGGGTTGTTCATTATGTGGATCATTTTACCTATTGACGTCATAATCTAACTCTATCTCATAGCATCAATAATCAATTTTCTAAAACCTTCCTTTCCAAGCATAAAACATTTATCATTCTAGTAAAGAAACATAATCCATGTTTTATGCTACACATTGATAATGAATAAAATCTTGTATTATTTTATCTGTGGATTGTTGTATTTCGTTTTAATTTTATCTTAATTTTCTTATCGGAACCATGAGAATTGAAGGTGAATAAAATCTCCATTTTATCATTGATAGCACAAAAAATTATTTGTACCAACATACATTAATCATTAATGTAAAATTACCTTTAGATAATTGTTATAGTCCATTGAATAATTTATAAAATTTACTTTAAGGATAAATGATAATAACAAAGGCTTACCTCTCATGTATTATAAGATTATCCTCATAGGTACCAACTTATTCATTATCCTTCTTCTTTAACTCATGGAATTCCTTCTGCATTTTCATGAGGAGAATATGGAGAATTTAATTATTGAAAAATAATCTCTTGAACTCATTCCATTACATGGGGTCAATTTCAACTGGTATACTCATGTTATTGATAAGATTCATGCATTGATTCACTAACCCTTCTAAATAATAGATATGAAAATTTAATTTTTCATGATCCAAACATTGATGAATATAAAATATCTTTTTAGTTGTATTGATCCATTTCTCAAAACACCTAGAGGAAAAAACCACTAAAATGTGGTGGGTGTTTCTTTATAACGGATTAAGTAGAATTTTGTTCCCTCATTTGTTCATTTGGTTTTTTATCATGATTTATAACCTGAGAATGATGTGTGAGAATGGAAATAATATTTTTTTTCAAATCCATTATTTTTTAGTTATTTAAGAGAACAATAATTACATTGCTTATCACACTCAACATTTACACATTTCCTTTGGGTTTCATCCCTTTACTAAAACATAAAATCATAATGAGAGAATCATTAATCACATTTACAACTAATGTTTAACCTAGGCCAATAATTTTCTTTAATAAAATTATTCAAGATGGTTTATATTTAGTTTCTGAATTTCAAATGAATTTCTCTCATGTGTGTCAATTCTGATGTGTATCAAGGCCTATTGTCTTGAACCAAGTGATGATCGATTGCATCACAATGTAACGTTTTATTTTTTATTTCCCCAGGCTAAAATAGTTATATAGCCACATCCACTTTTAGAATCCAGACATGTACGTAATTACCTATAAATGACTCACTCTATATAGCACCCAAATTACAAGATAGTTCTGTATATATATATATATATCATTATGTTTCCTCAATAATTTTTTCTCATTCTATTTTAAAATTATTCCACTAAACCATTATATAATAAAAACTGTAGACTCCAAATCATATGAATCATATATATTACTTCTTAATAGATGGATATTCCATGAAAACGTATTGGTCCATGTTGTAATCATTTAGGTCAATTACCTCTAGATTCTTGGATACAAAGAAACTGGTTGATAAATGAACTATATTACCTCATTCTATGTTATTTATAAAAATCATGATTTATTTGAATTACATTCAAAATATCATTCATTATAACCCGGTGGAAATAAAATTGAGAAATAGTGATATCAGATTCTCAGAAAGGGTAAAATAGAGATATGTATATAATATGAGCATAAGGGTATGAGAACAAAATAATATTATTTAGAAACCATAACATACATATCATATATCATAATATTGTGTCATTTTATAAATCATGGTAGTCCATTAGATATGAATAATGAATAAATCCAAGAACAAATTCATTGAAGCATAGCATTATAACAAGTAATAGAAATAGGGAATAAATAAAATCATAAAATATCAATTCCTTAGTAGTCTAGGATTTCTATCAAGGATATCATAGGAGAATGTGAACACTCCCAAAACAATCATAATAATAAAGGGCCACACCCAAGACTATCATACTGGAGAAATTCCTTCACTAAAATTGTTTCACAATCAATTCAGTTACTGTTTATCTCATTAGATATTAATCCTTAACCAATGTATTAGAGGGAGACATAGGCATCACACATCACATAATGAAAATCATACATACGTGTTCCATAATATGATTAAATATTCATAATAGGGAAACCCATGAAAAGAAATTGGTTTCATAAACATTTCATAATAGCATAACTTGTGGACATGTAACAAGATTCATAAACATTTCATCACATCATCGTAACATAACCCAATAAATAAGGATCGGGTTTCAAAAAAATATTATAATCATAAACACTAATAATTTTATGAATGAATACTAATATTATATGAGGTTCAAATCAAAAAAAATAATGAATTTCAAAAACAATATGTCATCATTGATGGAAAATGTTTTTTAAAGTCCACTTCAGTCATTTCCTACATAAATCAATCTATTCACATTTAAAATCACTTCGTAAATCTAAAAGTTAAAAAATTAAAAATATTCTCTATTTTAAAAAAATATTTTTATATTATAATGTATGATTCAAAACAATTACTTGCCATGATGGTATACAATATTTTTCATTTCGTACTTGTTAAATCAAGGATATTATTCACATTTTATCAATAAAATTCAAAAATTACCTCCACCAAAATATAAAATGAAGATCCTATTTATAAAATTGTGTTAAATGTGAAACATTGGTAAAGAATAAATTAATAAATAATTGGAAATTGGAAAAAAAATTATATATAATAATTTTTCGAAAACACGGACTTGGAGAAAATGGAATATTAACAAAATAGAAGAATAAATTGGATTTTTCTTAAAAGCGTTATTCTAGACTGTAGAATACATAAAGATAAGAAATTGAAAGGAAACAATGTATTTTATTTGAATAAATAGAGTATATAGAATTAATGAGTTTCAGGAGATCTAGATTATAATATTTTTCCATAGTATACTTAATCTTAAAAATTCTTGACAAACAATGAGATTGTAAAATAAATTGTTTACCACTCCAGTAGGTTTATAATCCTAATCCGCATGAAATAATAATATTAAATGAAAAAGTAAATAAATTTAGAATAAAAAAATTCATGATCTAACATTTAATATGGTATATATATAAACATCATAAAAAATATAGGTTCATAACATAACAAATTTACCAAAGAATACATTTTTAGGTGAAATTCACTTACCTCATATATAGAATTTTTAATACACATTCAAAATTAATTACCTTTTAAAAACATCCCATGGATCACTTTTTAAGTACACTATGGTTTCAATTTTTGGAATAAAAGTAGATAAATAACATTGATACGGATATGGGGAGGGATTTTTTTTACGGTTTGATTGATCCAAAGGGATTATGGGGAGTGACGAAGTGGGGGGAGAAATTTATCTTTTATTGTATCACCCCAAAATTTCATAGTACGTTATTTTGTAAAAATAATTCAATAACTTGAGTTACAGGCAACTCCAAGTTCGAGCACACCATGACATACCAAACTAGCTATCCAAAACCCATTATGAATATAATTGTAACAACCTGATATTTTATGATACGTATTATTTTTAATTTTTTTGATGTCATGTGTTTTATGCTACAACAATATTATCTTGTGCTATACGGCACACTGTATTAGCTTGAAGTATACGCATCACTATTCTTAGATTGTGTTACACACAATTTCATGTTCATTTTATAATAGTCATTCTACGCAACATTGATTGTATATATATATATTCAATGTATAAATGAAATATGGTTGGATACTGTTAAACAAAACAACAAAGAATTCTTACACTACACGCAACCCTGACTTGGCTTGCATTACACGCAATCGCGGCCTTCCTCGATAGCGTGTGTTGTACGCAATACTGGCTTTCACTAAACAATGATATCTGGTTATAATATTATAACGAACTAGCCGTTCTGAATATTATTAACTTCATTTTTAAGTTTATAACAATATTATTATTTTTACACATTTTCAGAATCATGGTATGAGAACAAAATAATTTTTTCGGGTAAAATAAGTATTTTTTTAAAAAAAATGCAATTTTGCGGCCTTTTGATGCCGCAGCTACATTAAATCTACTTTTTGACATGTTTATAAGTTCATATTTTACAAAATAAACTTCTTATTTTGAATTAGGATATGAAAATTTACATTTGATAAAGTTTTGATATTTTTCTGATAACTTTCATATTTAAATGAATAGTAAAAACACGCTATATTTTAATTAAAAAAAATTTTTCATTGTGATAATTTATTTGGTAAAATTATAATATTTAATGGGTTTAAAGTATAAACAGAATATATTTTTACCATTTAATATAATTTATGTCATTATAATTTATTATACATTGAATTCATAGGTAACAACATTTCAATCTTTTGAAATGTTTTAACTTTTAAAACACGTTTTCTTAACAACGGGATTAATTTTAAATTAATTTTTGAAACTTTTGTGTATTGAATTTAGAAAACTTTATTCCATATTTGGAATTATTGGGTCTAAATTATATTAATAAGATAATTTTTTTGGGCATTATGAATAGTAACCATGGTAAATTTTATTTACCATAGTAAAAGGTATATCGGGTAATTAAGGGTAAATATAATATTATAAAATTACCCTAAAACTTTTATTAATAAAATTGGATGCTTATAGTTTGTCTTAAGGAATATTTGGGAGGAAATGGAATCCATTAGAACCCAATTGGAGGTGATTAAGACCTTTAGTTTATTTTATTTAAAGAATAGTGAAATATGTCTCACTCAACTTTAATAATTAAAGTATTTTTAATATAATTTATATAGAATATAAATTCGGTTATAAATACTCATTTGAAATATAAATTTTTTTTCCTTATCATGGTAATTTATTTGTAATTTTTAATAGTTATTTAATGACCTTTTAATTCTATACATTAATGAAGCAGAAATTATTTATTTAGTAAAAATTCAAAAATATAGTTTTTATTGAAATAGTAATAAATATCAAAATTCCCAGAAATATGTACAAAACTTATTATTAGTGTATATATAAACCTTAATCATCCACTAGCCTAATTTTTGACCATTTGGATCCTTATTAAAGCGATTTTGACACTTATATTATTTTATTTTAAATGCTTCCAAAGTTGTCACCTTCATAATTTAATAAAGATAACAATTTACATGATGTTATTTTAAGATGATAAATTCGAGTAAAATTATTATTAAAAATTCTTTGATATTTATCATCATCAAAGGATTATATTTTTAATTTTTAAACAACAAGTAAGTATATTAAATAATTATAAACAAATGATGTACTAATTATTTTATTAAGAGATATACCAAATAAATGGTTTTAAAAATATTAACATAAATATTATATGAACTATTTAATGTGCTACACGAATTTTATAGACAAATGTAACATGTTAGGAATCTATTAAATATTTTAGTTCGAATATATCCTCTTTCTAGATTTTATTTCAATTCAAATAAATGAATAGTGTCAAAATTGACACTATTGTTATTTTATAAAAATAAAATATTATTAAATTGTTTAAAAATCACAAAGATATTTAAATATTATAAATTGAAATTTATATAGTCTAAAATTTCATAAAGTATCCAATTATGGAAAATTAACAACACATAAGTGATTATTTATAAATATTTAAAATTTAGAATTTTATTACCCCAAATAAACTTAAATAGATTAAATAAGGATAAATAAAAATGATAAGGTTTAAAATAAGATAAAAACATGTCTAAATTTGATTGGTTGATGTTATTACAGCCCTATCTCATCTAATATTTGAATTGAGTCATTTTTTAAGGTTTTTATGTGGGGTTTGAATTTAATATAAACTAATATTTCTTATATTTCCAAAGGTTCCCCTCTCCTCCCTTATAAAAGGGTACATCCTCCCTCTCCTCATCACACAAATTTTAGCCTTAAATATTGGCCAAACCCTGCCCATTTCACTTCCCCACTTCCTTAGAAACCTACTAGAGGTACTGGTCTTCTCAAAAGACCAACTCTAGTGCCCTAAGAGAAAGTTTAAAGGAGGCACTTCGAGAAAGAAGTAATACCTTCAACCGTTTTATTCAAGTTCCAATCTTCTTCTAATCCCTCTTCTTTATTTTTTTCATTATGAAGTAATAACATAAGTATCCCTCATATACTGATATGTTATTATAAATATGAAACAAAACTATTTCATCTTCTATCCATCCTATGGAAAACAAAATCCCCGTGCGTGCATATGTACAGAATACCGTATCCATGCCGTGGTGTAATCAGTTTTTCCACCAACACCTTACATGGATGGGTATAATTGTGTAAAGAATAACTATATATGGTTATTATAACATCACACTGATTCTTATATATTATACCATCTACTATAATTCTATTCAACAATTATTGGAACGATATCATCGCTCGTGCGTACGTACGGACTACCGTCTCCACGACGCGATGAGATTCATTCTCCATGTTAACCATACATGAATGATCATAAAGTTTATATAATTAATAATAATGAAATATATTAAATAATAATGCTACTAGATTTATGTATATATATATTTATGTCATCTATTTAGTTTCATTCAATTCTATATGGAAACGAAAACAGCGTTCATGCGTACGTACGACCTACCGTCTCCATGAACGATGTATTTCTTTCCTTTTATAGATCTATTATATATATGTATATTATGAATATATATTATATATAAATCATTTTTTGTATTCTGGAATTAAGTAATCATTATCTATGTAATTATATGAATAATTACTAGTCAAAACACGGACGACAAATGAAACGATTTTACCCAAAACGCTCTTTAACATGGAATTTACAAAAGAACGGGTAATATAAAGTCATAAGTGAACCATATATGATATCATAACAATGAATATGATTATTTAATAAGTCAATTGCATTATTTAAATCATTATATAGTAGGTTCAGATACATATGAAGCATATTTGACATTAGGTAAGGGATAACTTTTCCAATCTCATTTTTATCCGAGATTGTTTATTCGTAAGTATTTACTGGGGTTATATTTATCATCCATGTCATAGTTTTATAAAAAAAATCATGTATGTTTAAATTCCTTTTTACCCATTTTTGACTTTTACTACATGGTATGTACGGATTCTTTCTTTTTTTTACATTACGATGTACTTTTCGACTTTTTTGGAAAACGTACGAGAAGAATGTTTTTAACTTATACGGCATGAATGGATTTTTACGGTTTTATAAAGCCTTATTTTCATAAAGCTTTATCCAAATGATTTCATGAATATTTTCAATAAAATCTCTTTCTTTTAAAATTGCATGGCATTTTGTTAAAAGAAATCGATTTTCAAGAAGAAAAGATATTTTCCTCAAGAATTCATTTCAAGTGCTTTATCAAAACCATTTTCCATATAAGATGACATTATTTCATATGTGTATGTTTCAAGTATTATGTCTCTATGATTTACATGGTTTTACTTCTCTTATGATGAAATTATATCCATTTGTTTTATTTTAATTATGTTATGATGGGATGATGTTTATGAAACCCATTTTATTCTTTTGGGTTATGATGAATGATTTATGTTTATGTTGTGGCACAAGTAAGAATGATTTCATTATGAGATGGATGGGACCTATATCCCCCTCCAATGCATTGGGTACAGATTTATATCTCATGAGATAGACATGGCTGGAACTGTAAGTTAATCTGGTTCAGTAATAGAGGACTGGAACGGGGAGTGAACTCGATTCAGAAAGGGACTTTGTCCACTAAGATGGTCTTGGCATCAATGCCTTGGATACTATGTAAATTATATCATGTGCTTAATGGTTTACAAATCACATGTTTTATTCCCATGCTATTTTATCATGATTGATGTTCTTTTATGATATATGCCTTGCATACTTCAATAATTTATGTCTTTGATCAAGATTTTGATTTTTAGATTTAATGTTCAACCTTTTTCATTCAAATGTTTATGGATTGTTTGATGTTCTCTATGTTTACCCTTACTGAGAATTTGATCTCACCATTTTTATGTTTTCTTTTCCCCAGGATATAAAGAATGTTTTTAGGTAAGTAAACCAAAAAGGGAAGATCTTTATGGGAGATGTTGAAGATCTTTCACCACGAATAGAAGATTACGTTCCTAGTATCCAAAGACACTAAACTATTACGGTCCTTCGGTGTCTCTTTTTGTTATATATTATGTATTCTAAAAAAGTAATGTAATTTCGATGTATGTCATGATTCGGGTATCTACAGTTGGTATCAGAGGAATGGTTTAGTCAACCTTTGGAAACTAGGATGTGAGAACTTTAGTGAGATCCCTAGAGATATTTCTAATGTATGTCTAGGGATGTCCCTAAGGGTAAGTATAAGTACAGGTTATAGTCCAAGAATTATGGTAACGATCTTAGAATTTGACCTATGATGTTAGATATTGAAGATAATCCCGCTTGATTGTGATTTTTTCCTCTCACACTATTATTTTTGGGTTTTAGAAAATGGCTGGAAATCAGAAGATTCAAGATAATGGAGGATATGATGGTCAATGTAATGATATTATTCACGAGCAACCAAATGAAATTGGATCTAGAATTCCACATATCGTTATTATTGAAAATCATAAATATCATAATATGATCAATAATCTCATCTTCGGTAAGTATCCCGACAAAGCTAATAAGAGAAAGATTGATTTACATGATGATCATAGAGGAAAGAATGTTAAATTCCCCTCATGTAAATCACGTGGGAATAGGAATCAGGGAGAATGTTTCAAAGGAACTGGAAAATGATTTTGGTGTGGAAAAGAAGGACACAAAGCTAGTAATTTCAAAGAAAAAGGTTTAGTTAACGCCATGGACAAGGATAATGGTATTTCTAGGACATCAACAACGGTTAAATGTTTTAAAGGTGGAATGTACGAGAATTATGCAAAGAAATTACCTACGGGATGGTCTCATGAAAATAATCATCATGTCTGTATGGGTAGTATTAATATTGATGATGATGAAGAGACTACAAATGATATGTGAGATGAAATAAGAATTGAGGATTAAAATGATGAAGCTCGGTCAATGTTTTATGAAGGTAGTGGAATGATTGTATGTATATCAAGAGTTATGTTGTATAGGTAATTTAATGGTACTGTGGAATAAAGAAACATATAAGGATTGTTACACTATTGTTTATCTTAAAGTATTTGAAAGTATATGTTGAATGGTACTAGTAACCATGAAAGGTTATTCAGATTTTTTTGGAAAGAAGAATATATTTTCTTGACGAAAGGATAGAGAGAAAATAATATGTTTGATAGTATTTATGAGCTCATGATTGATATATGGACTAACTTATATCATGGGTTGAGTATGTAGAATTTTTGGGATTTTTGTATGTGGAAAGATTTAACTTTTGACTGCACTCATGTTTTCACTAAGGTTCTATGGTAATTCATGTTTCAAATGAATACATGATTAAGGTATTAACATGTTTGGAATGTGACCAACAAGATATATCTTATGATATATGGGGGATAAATGATGGTATGCTCGGTAGATGACATTTATAGTAATTGTTTTCTTTATAATATGATCTTGGACATAAGTATTTTGGATACGCCTAAATATTGGAATGGATTATATTGGACATTTGTTAGTATTGTTTAAGGCTAGAACTTTTTTCGATATTATTTCTAGAATGTTATAATAGTGTAGTTTTAGGAAAAGGACAACCTGCAAGACGGGTGATAACCCATTGCGTCATACAAGGCTATGGGAATAGAACCCACAACTGAAGTGTGACAGGACTTTATCACCTACCACTGGCCTACATGAAGTTCCTGGTTAGTGGAAACTAGTTTTATTTTATTAAGCGGTATGATAAATAAATTATAAGTCCATTTTTGGAACCATATACGATTAATCTCACCATAAGATGGACTTATAACTTTTTCTAACCTTTTGTTGGAAACAGATTGAACGACCCATCATTCTATCACATGATCTGCTAACACTTCATGAATAACAAATTCAACTTCATTTCATTAAGAGATTAAGTGGAAATTGTTCAATTCACAAACAACAGGGAGATTGCACCAAAATCATGTAAGTATTTCTTTTAATTCATCAACTATAGAGAAATGATATTGAAAACCAAAAATGTTGTCCTAGTGCCCTTATATCCGATGAATCAGATGGTACATTAGATCATCACAAATCTATGGCTTTGTGATTGATGGATTTTTCATATCCATGTTCTCTACCACTGTCCATTAGAACATGATGGTTAGGTTTTTCTTCCATATCCATATTTTCACCTATGTTCTCCTATATAGAAACCCAATGATTAGTTAATTTGGGTAACCGCAATAGTTATGGTTTGGTATTTCATTTTACGATGTGTGTTGCAATTAAAGAAACATTCAAGTAGAAAACCATGTATAACCCCGACAAATTTTGAGGGCGAAATTAATTTTAAGGGGGGTAGAATGTAACAACCCGATATTTTATGATATGTATTCATTTTAATTTATTTTATGTCATGTGTTTTATGCTACAAAAAATATTATCTTGTGCTATACGCCACACAATATTATCTTGAAGTATACGAAACACTATTCATAGATTGTGTTACACACAATTTGAAGTTCGTTTTATAATAGTCATTCTATGCAACATTGAGTGTGTATATATATATATATTCAATGTATAAATGAAATACGGTTGGATTCTATTATTCAAAACAACAAAGATGTATTGAACTAAACACAACCCTGACTTGGCTTTCATTACACGCAATTGCTACCTTCCTCGATTGCGTGTGTTGTACGCAATACCAAGTTTCACTATACAACGATATATGGTTATAATATTATCATGAACTAGACGTTATGAATAGTATTAACTAAATTTTGATCTTTATAACATTATTATTCATGTTACACATTTTCTAGAACATGGTATGAGAACAAAATAAATTTTTCGGGTAAAATAAGTATTTTTAAAAAAATTCAGTTTTGCAGCCTTTTGATGCTGCAACCACATTAAATCTACTTTTTGACACTTTTATAAGTTCAATTTTACAAAATAAATTTCTTATCTTGAATCAGGATAAAAAATTTACATTGGATAAATTTTTGATATTTTTCTGATAACTTTCATATTTTAATGAATAGTAAAAACACGCTATATTTTAATTAAAAACAACTTTTTTGATCGTAATAATTTATATGGGTAAATTAGAATATTGAATGGTTTTAAAGTATAAATATAATCTATTTTTACCATTTAATATAATTTATATCATTAGAATTGGTTTTACATTGAATTCATAGGTAAAAACATTTCAATCTTTTGCAATGTCTTAAATTTCAAAACACGTTTTCGTATCAACGAGATTAATTTTAATTTCATTTTTGAAAAATTTGTGTATTTAATTTAGAAAAATGGATTACATATTTGGAATCAGTGGTTCCATATTATTTTTATAATATACTTCTTATTTTTGGGCATTATGAATAGTAACAACGGTAAATTTTATTCACCATAGTAAAAGGTAAATCGGGTAATTAAGGGTAAATATAATATTATAAAATTACCCTAAAACTTGACTTAATATAATTGGATGCTTATATTTTTTCCTAAGTAATATTTGGGTCGAAATGGATTCCATTATAACCCACTTGGAGGTGATTAATACCTTTAGTTAATTTTATTTAAAGGAAATTGAAATATGTCTCACTCAACATTAATAATTAAAGTAATTTTAATATAATTTATATAGAATATAAATTCGGTTATAAATACTCATTTGAAAGATAAAATGTTTTTATTTATCATGGTAATTTATTTGTAATTTTTAAGAGTTACTTAATTACCTTTTTATTCTATACATTAATGATACAGAAATTATTTATTTAGTAAAAAATCAAAAATATAGTTTTTATTGAAATACTAATACATATCAAAAGGCCCTAAAATATGCACAAAACTTATTATTAGTATATATATAAACCCTAATTATCCACTGGCCGAATTGTTGACCATTTGGATCCTTATTACGGCGATTATGACACTTATACTATTTTATTTTAAATGCTTCCAAAGTTGTCACCTTCATAATTTAATAAAGATAACAATTTACATGATGTTAATTTAAGATGATAAATTAGAGTAAAATTATTATTAAAAAATATATGATATTTTTCTTCATCAATTGGTTTTTTGTTTAATTTTTTGCAACAAATATGTATATTAAATAATTATACAAAAATGTTGTACTAATTATTTTATTAAGAGATATTCCAAATAAATGGTTTTAACAATATTAAACTAAATATTATATGAACTATTTATTGTGATCCACTAATTTTTTAGACACATTTGACATGTTAGGAATCTATTAACGATTTTATTTAGAATATATCCTCTGTGTATATATTATTTAAATTAAAATAATTGAATAGTGTCAAAATTGACACTATTGTTATTTTATAAAAATAACATATTATTAAATTGTTTAAAAATCACATAAATATTTAAAAATTATAAATTGAAATTTATATAGTCTAAAATTTTATAAATTATCCAATTACGGAAAATTTACAACACATAAGTGATTATTTATAACCATTTAAATTTTATAATTTTATTACCCCAAATAAAATTAAATAGATTAAATAAGGATAAATCAAAATTATAAGGTTTATAATAAGCTAAAAACATGTCAAAATTCGATTGGTTGATGTGATTAAAACCCTATCTCATCTAATCTTTGAATTGAGTCAATTTTGGTGGTTTTATGTGGGGTTTGAATTTAATATAAACTAATATTTCTTATATTTCCAAAGGTGCCCCTCTCCTCCCTTATAAAAGGGCACCCCCTCACTCTCCTCCTCACACCAATTTGAGCCTTCAAGCTCGGCCAAACCCTACCCATTTCACTTACCCACTTCCATAGAAACCTACTAGAGGTACTGGTCTTCTCAAAAGTCCAACTCTAGTGCCCTAAGAGAATGTTTAAATGAGGCACTTCGGGAAAGAGGTAATACCTTCTACCATTTTCTTAAAGTTCCATTCTTATTCTACTCCCTCTTATTTATTTGTTTCATTATTAAGTAATAACATAAGTATAACTCATATACTGATATTTTATTGTAAATATCAAACAACCCTATTTCATTTTCTATCCATCCTACGGAAAACAAAATCACCGCGTGTGCGTACGTAGGGAATTTCGTCTCCACGCCGTGGTGTAATCTGTTTTTCCACCAACACCTTACATGGATGGGTATAATGGTGTAAATAATAACTATATATGGTTATTATAACATCAAAATGATTCTTATATATTATAACATCCACTCCAATTCTATTCAATAATTATGGGAATGAGATCATCGCTCGTGCGTACGTACGGACTACCTTCTCCCCGACGCGATGAGATTCATTCTCCATGTCAACCATACATGAATGATCATAAAGTATATATAATTAATAATAATGAAATATATTAAATAATAATGTTACTGGATTTATTTATATATATATTTCTGTCACCTATTTAGTTTCATTCAATTAAATAAGGAAACAAAAACATCGTTCATGTGTACGTACGGCCTACCGTCTCCATGAATGGTGTATTTCTTTCCATTTATAGATCTATTATATATATTTATATTCTGAATATATATTATATTTAAATCATGTTTTATATTTTCGAATTATGTAATCATGATCTAAGTAATAATATGAATAATTACAAGTCAAAACATAGACGACAAATGAAACAATTTTACCCAAAATGCTCTTTAACATGGAATTTACAAAAGAACGGGTAATATAAAGTCATAATTGAACCATATATGATATCATAACAATGAATATGATTCTGTAATAAGTAAACAACATTATTTAAATCATTATACAGGAGGTTCGGATACATACGAAGCATATCAGACATAAGGTAATGGATAACTTTTCCAATCTCGTTTTTATCCGAGATTGTTTATTCGTAAGTATTTACTGGGGTTATATTTATCATCCATATAAATGTTTTATAAAAATGCTTTCATGTATGTTTAAAGTCCTTTTTACCCATTTTTTACTTTTACTACGTGGTATGTAAGGAATATTTATTTTGTTTACGTTACGAGGTGCTTTTTGACTTTTTCGGAAAAAGTACAAGAATAATGTTTTTTTAACTTATACGACATGAAAGGATTTTTACGGTTTTATATAGCCTTATTTTCATGAAGCTTCCTCCAAAACATTTCATGACTATTTTCAAAAAAATATATTTCCTTTAAAATTGCATGGCATTTTGTGAAAAGAAAATGATTTTAAAAAAGAAATGATATTTTCCTCAAGAATTCATTTCAAGTGCTTTATCAAAACCATTTTCCATCTAAGATGACATTATTTCATAGGTGTATGTTTCAAGTATAATGTCTATATTATTTAAATGGTTTTACTTCTCTTATGATGAAATTATATCCATTTTTTTATATGGATTATGTTATGATGGGATGATGTTTATGAAACCCATTTTATTCTTTGGGTTATGATGAATGATTTATGTTTTTGTTGTGGCACAAGTAAGAATGATTTAATTATGAGATGGTTGTGACCTATATATCCCTCCAATTCATTTGGTATATATTTATATCTCATGATATATACATGGCTAGAATGGTAAGTTGATCCAGTTCAGTAATACAGGACTGGAACGAGGAGTGAACTCGATTCAGAAAGGGTCTTTGTCCATGTAACACCTGAGAATTTTATGAGAAATATTTTGTTTTTATGTTATATAAATCATAAAAGGAATCTTTAAATACACACAACACCAGCTTGGGTTGCTTTACACACATCTGCGACCTTCCTCGATAGCTTGCGTTGTACGCAATACCGAGTTTCACTAAACAACGATATGCTATTAAAATATTATTAAAACTAGCCGTTATGAATAGTAATACCCACTTTTTGGAATTTTTTTAATTTCATCTTTCAAAATGGACTTCATTTTTGGATTCGGAATATTGAAATTATCCTAGGGTGAAATTTTGGTATTTTTCTGAAAACTTTCAATTTTGGATGAATAGTGAAAACACTGTGTTACTACTTAAAAACTGACTTTTTATTAAAATAATTATTTATTTTATTTAAATTTATTTTAGGTAAAAATTGATACATAATACTTTTATAAGTTCAAATTAATTCATTGGATTCATTTTATAATTATTTTAGACATATAAAAAATTTTATTGAACTTTTCACCGTCTTTTACCCACCTCCTAGAAGAATTTGAAAATTTTACATAAAACATAATTTTACCACTTCTATGAGTAGAATTTAGAAAATCCGAAAACATGGATAATATCAAGGACTAAAATTTGGTTCTTTGAGATGAAAATAATTTTTGGTGAATGGTAACTTTTTACTTTTTTTTACCACTGTTAAAAGTAAATAGGGTAATTAAGGGTAAAAATGTAATTATTATTACCCTAACACATGTCCTAATTCTATTGGATATGTGTAATTAGACCAAAAACAACCTTAGGAATAAAATATGACCATTTATGTCCACTTGGATTAGATTAGGGCATTTAATATTATTTTATTTAATGAATAGTTAAAATAGTTAAAATCAATGTTTTATAACTGAAACATTTTTAATATAGGGTTATACATAAGATAAATTCAACTATAAATATACATTAGAAATCTAAAAATATTTCCTACATAATGGTATTTTATTTATAATTTTTTGACATTAAATAAGGTAATTTATTTATGACACAATGATGATTAAATAATTATCATATTAATGAAATATTGACATAATTGATGTTATAAATACCCAAATAAATGTAATTTGAGACTTTTTATGAATTACAACAAGTATATATATTAATATATAATGTTATTATTGATTTAATTAACTTTTTTCGAACCAATCTATCTGTTATTAATTTTACCAAAATCAATTACCAAATAATGTCAAAATTGACATAAAATAGTTTTTAAAAAACATATTATATTAGTAATTGTTATTTTATTCATAAAAATTTAAAGTTTGGACACATGACTTAGATAAGGTTATATATATTAATAATAAAAAACTTGGGGTTATTTTGGCTTGTTATGTTATGTTTATTAACCTTATAGTGTAAGAAAACAAGAAGACATGATAAAAGTAAAATTATATAACTTAAAGTTAAATATAAATGATAAGGATAAAATAGAGACCTAAACTTGTCTAAATTCTCTTAGATGAAATAATTTAGACCCATCCACACCTAAGATTTGAAATAAATCAATTTGGAGCTATTAAAAACTGAATATGACTTTATAATATAATAATATTTTTAGTTTTTCCTAAGGTGACCCTCTCATCCCTTATAAAAGGGCACCTCCTTCCTCTCCTCCTCGCACCACATTGAGCCTTCATGCTCGGCCAAACCCTTCCAATTTATCCTCACCACTTACCTAGAAACATCCTAGAGGTCCTGGTCTTCTCCAAAGACCAATTTTAGTGCCCTAAAAGGAGGTCTCAAACAGGCACTTTGTGGGAGAGGGGTTCGGACACTTACGAAGCAAATCAGACCTAAGGTAAGGGAAAATCTCACAATCTAACATTTTATCCGAGATTGTTTATATTTCAGAATTTACTGGGGAATATTTATCGTCCACATCCATGTTTCCTAAATATTTAATATTATTTATATCCTCCTACAATTTTTTAAATCCAATTTTACCCTTCGGTGAGTTTTTAGTAAAATATATGAAAGGAATCTTTTGTCATTTTTCGTACGAGGTACTTTTTGACTTTTCTTGCCAAAGTATGAGAAGAATTTATTTTTAACTTATACGGCATGAATGGATTTTTAGAAAATTATTTCCTTGAAGCTTCCTTTAAATGTTTTCAAGTTTATTTTTAATCACCTTCTTTTAGTTTAAAATTATAAGACATGTTAAGAAAGGAAAAAGTTTTTAAAGTAGAAAGTATATTTTCCTCAAGAATGGAGTTCATGTGTTTTATCAAAATTATTTTACATCTAAGATAATATAGGGTTATTTTCTATCCTTATTTTTTTACATTGATTTGATTATGTTATGATGGAATTATTTTTATGAAGTACTTTTATCTTATATGGAATATGTTATGATGTCACAATGTTTAAGAATTCCATTTTTATTACATGGGTTATGCTATGATGTATGATTTATGATCTTATGGAACACATAAGAATGGTATCATTATGAGATTGGTGGGAAATATATTTCCCTCCAATTCATTGGGTAAAGATTTATATCTCATGAGATAGACATGGCTGGAACAGAAGGTTAAACCGGTTCAGTGAAATAGGACTGAAATGGGGAGTGAACTCAGTTCAAAAAAGGACTTTGTCCACTAAGATAGTCTTGGATATGAGTCTTGACTACTAAGAAATGATTATCTATGATTATGTGTGTATTCCACCAAGTTTCATGTTTTATGTTTTGATTATGGGGATTACATTTCACTACTATGATTTATCCCATGATTATGAAATTATGATCGCTTTGCAGGTTAAGATTTCTAAAATGTTAAGTTCATATGAATATGATGTAATTGATATTTCTTTTGTTTACCCTTAATGAGAATTTTTTCTCACCCTTTTGTATGTTTTCTTTCCCCAGGTCTGGAAGAAGGTTATTAAGTAAGATATTCCAAAAGTGACTCTACATATGTTGAAATAAATGGGAGATAGTGTAGATACATTATGAACCAGTTGTTTATGTTTCCCAGTTTTAAAAAACTATACCTATATGGTCCTTTCATGGTTTTGTTATATGTTGTAATAAGTGTACTTCAATTTTGATGTAATTACCATGTATGTAATGTATGGGTTGTTATAGTTGGTATAAGAGGAAAGGTATAGTCAACCTTTGGAAACTAGGATGTGAAAGCCCTAGTAAGAACCCTAAGGATAATTCTAAGCATAGAACATGATCTTAGTGTTTTAAAAATGGCCATTAACAACATATGATAAGACATTAAGTGTGAAATTTTATTCCAGATTATGTGTTTTTCCTATTATAATTTGTGTTTCTCACACAATTCTTCTTGGTTTTAGTAAAAGGCTGGAACCCGAAGGAACCGTGTTAATGCGTAATGCGACGGCAAATGCAATGATTGTCCCCCTGAGAAACCAAACATTATGGGAGATGGAATAAAAAATCTTGTAGCCATGCTCACACAACTTTCTCAAGCTATGAATCATACAGGACTTCCAAATGAGAAAAGGAAGGAGCAACATTCTGTTGAATCCTTCATGAGGCAGCGTCCACCTTCATTCAGCGGGTCTACTAATCCATTTGTTGCTGAACAATGGATTAGTACTACTGAAAAGATGTTTTCAGTTCTTCAATGTTATGAACATGATAAATTCATCTTAGCAGTTTATCGTTTGGAAGGATATGCTGGTCAATGTTGGAATCTTATCAATAATATGTGGAAAAAATATTAAATTGAGTCCATGGAATGGGACGAGTTCAATAACTTATTTTTCAATAAGTACTTCCCTCATATTCTTCGAACAAAGATGGAGAATGAGTTTCTTGAACTGAAGCAAAAGGATGATGAATCTATTGGTACCTATGAAGAAAATTTTACAAGACTTGCAAGGTATGATCCTGGTATTATTATCCAACCTAAGAGTAAGATCGATCGATTCATTAGTGGCTTAAAACCAAGTCTTCGAAGGGCGTTATCCATAAGGGACTTCAATTGCTATGAGGAAATTGTTCGATGTACTCTAAAGGTTGAGATGGAGATTGGAGTAACCCCTTAGTCATATGGGTTTGATATGAAGAGGAAAATGGAATTCAAAGGAAAATATAAAGAGCACACTGAAACGAATATGAGTTTTACCTTATTCTCAAAGTGTAGAAATAAACATTGAGGGAGTTTTCTTAAATGTAAAAGTAAATTTATCAAATGTGGAAAGGAAGGTAATTGGGCATTTGAATGCCGCAATGATGGGAAGAAGATGTCTAGTGATGCGAACAAAGAAAAGGCTACAGAGAGTGCACCTCCTACACATCAATGTTACAAGTGCAAGGAAATGGGGAATTATGCCAATCAATGCCCTAATACAAGGGTTGTTGATGATGATCAACGTCAAAAAACGCTTAAGGCTAAAGACAAAGAAAAGTCACATGCAATTTCTATCAGCGATGTAGAGTACGATAACGAAGTGGTGAAAGGTACACATACCATCCACTCTAAAGTACGAAATGTTTTATTTGATTCTAGATACACCCACTCTGTTATTTCTGAATAATTTTCTAAGGGTATCGTCGTATTATATCAACAATTAGATGTTGAGTTAGTTGTGACAACCCCTAATGGCACAACAGTCACATCAAAAGTTTATAATTATTCTCCGATTTAAGTTTGTGGGAAAGTGCTTCCTGCAAATATCGTGAACCTTCCTATAGTGGAATTTGATGTGATTCTTGGCATGGATTGGCTTTTTTATATGGATCTCATATCAATTTCCAATGTAGGTAAGTCACATTTCATATTCCAAATCAATCTACGATCGTCTATTGATGCAAGGATGAACATAACCTTCCAGTGGAAATTTCTTCCATTTTATGGGTCTTGATTCCACTAAATGAAGGTTATTTATCTCAAATGGTTTGTGAGAAACTCACAATTAAGAGTATGCCCATTGTACGAGAATTTGATGATGTCTTTCCGGAGTAATTGCTAGGTCTTCCACCAAATCGTGAAGTTGAGTTTTCAATAGAACTCATACCGAGTGCTTTGCCTATTTCAAAGACACCTTATAGAATGGCCCCAATTGAGTTGCAGGAATTGAAGAAGCAACTCCAAGAGAATATTGATAAAGAATTCATAAACCCTAGTGTGTCACCTTGGGGAGAAACTATTCTATTTGTTAAGAAGAAAAATGGATCAATGAGACTCTACATTGATTATCAATAACATAACAAGATAACTATCAAGAACAAATATCCTCTCCCATGCATTGATGACTTATTTGACAAACTACGCGGAACTCAATACTTTTCCAATAATGATCTTCATTCCGGGTATGATCAATTAAGGGCCAAAAGGGAGGATATACCAAAGATGACTTTCCGTACAAGGTATAGACACTATGAATTTATAATGATGCCATTTGGTCTTACTAATTCCCCTGCTATCTTCATGGATATGATGAATAGAGTCTTTAGAGACAATCTTGAGTAGTTTTTGGTAGTCTTTATAGATGATATTCTTGTCTATTCAAATAGAAAATATGAACATGAAGTTCACGTGATAATTATATTGAAGACCATGAGAAAGGAGAAGCGTTATGCCAAATTTACCAAGTGTGAATTTTGGCTTCAAAAAGTTGCATTTTTTGGTCACAAAATCTCAAAAGAGGGGATATTTGTGGATCCAGCAAAAACAGAGGTTATAAAAAGATGGTCGAGACCAACAACAGTAACCGAGATCCTATGTTTTCTTGGTTTGGATGGTTATTATCGACATTTTGTGAATGATTTTTCTCGATTATCTAATCCACTCACTAGGTTAACTCTAAAAGGAGTTATGTTCGTATGGACTTTGGAATTTGAAGAGAATTTCAAGGAGTTGAAAAGAAGGTTATCCAGTGCACCTGTACTCACACTTCCTTGTAGTGGAGAAAGGTTTGTGATCTATAGTGATGCATCCAAGAAGGGGCTCGGGTGTGTTCTTATGCAAAATGATATGGTGATAGCTTATGCCTCACAACAGTTGAAAATCCATGAGCAAAATTACCCAACTCATGATTTGGAGTTAGATGTAGTAATCTTTGCGTTAACAATTTGGAGGCATTATCTTTATAGAGAAAGGTGTGATATTTATACAGATCATAAAAGTTTAAAGTATATTTTCACACAAAAGGATCTGAATATGCGCCAACGAAGATGGTTGGAGATGATTAAGGATTACGACTGCTCAATTCATTAACACCCTAGGAAATAAAACAAGGTGGCAGATGCATTAAGTTGACAAGACCATGCTAGCTTATCCATGATGAGGATCACAAAAGATCCAATATTTTTGGATTTACAAGGGATGGATCTTGAAATTATAATGGAAGGGGAAAAATCTTTTCTTTCTCAAATGAATGTTCAACCATATATACATGTGAAGATTAAAGAGGCACAAAAATAAGATTTAGAGTTACAAAAGAAGGTGAGAAATGTTCTTGAATTCAACCTTGATTGTGATGGGATAATAATGTTCAGGAATCGTGTTTGTGTTCCTCCCATCCCAGAATTAAAGGAGCTGTTGGATGAGGCTCATAGTTCTTCATTCTCTATTCATCCTGGAAGCACAAAGATGTATAGGGACCTGAAGGAGTACTTTTGGTGGGATGGCATGAAAAGAGATGTTTCTGAATAGGTCTCTCGATGCTTGGTTTGTCAGCAAGTTAAAGATGAGAGACAGATGTCTAAGGGGATGTTACAACCATTACCTATAGCTGAATAGAAATGGGAAAACATCACTATGGACTTTGTCACCGGACTTCCTAAAACATCCAAAGGCAATAATGCTATCTGGGTCATAGTTGATCATCTTACAAAGTCTTCCCACTTCATTGCTATTAGAGAAGATTTCTCTCTAGATCAGCTTGCCAGGATATATGTAAAGAAAGCGGTAAGATTTCTGGGAGTACCACTTTCCATTATATCTGATCGGGATATGAGATTTACCTCGAAGTTCTGGCGAAGTCTTCAGCATACTCTTGATACAGAGTTATGTTTCAGCACTGCTTATCATCCTCAGACAGATGGTCAGTTTGAGAGGACAATTCAAACTCTAGAAGATATGTTGAGAGCTAGCTCTATGGATTTCAAAGGTGTTTGGGATCAACACCTACCTTTGGAGGAATTTTATTATAATAATAGCTTTCACTCTAGTATTCAGATGGCTCATTATGAAGATCTCTATGGAAAGAAATGCAGGACTCCAACTTGCTGGGATGAAGTTGGGGAAAGAAAGCTATTAAGACCTGATCTTGTTGATGAGATGGCAGAAAAGGTCAAATATATTCAACAACACATTAGAGCTTCTCGGAGTCGACAAAAAAATTATGCCGACAACCTAAGAAAAAACCTACAGTTTAAAGGGGGTGATAAAGTGTTCTTACGAATATCTCCTTGGAAGAGAGTAATGAGATTTGGAAAGAAGGGAAAGATGAGCCCTAGAGATATCGGTCCTTTTGAAATATTGGATCATGTTGGGAAGGCAGCTTACCGATTGGAGCCTCCACCGAATCTCTCCCAAGTTCACAACGTGTTCCAAGTATCTCTCCTGTACATAGCTCATAAGTTGTACCGCTGGAGCAAGATCATTCTTATGATCAACAGCCGATAGAGATTATGGATCATAGCGAAAAAGTCCTACGGAACAAGACCACTCGATTGGTGAAATGTTTATGGAGGAACCACCAATTAGAAGAAGTTACATGGGAGCGTGCAGATATGATGAGGGAGAGGTATCCTAATCTGTTTGTTATAAAGTGACGAATTTTGATGGCAAAATTCATTTTAAGGGGGGTAGAATGTAACACCTGAGACTTTTATGAGAAATATTTTGTTTTTGTGTTATATAAATCATCAAAGGAATATTTCACTACATAAAACACTGGCTTGTCTTTCTTTATACTCAATCGCGACCTTCCTCAATAGCTTTCGTCGTACACAATACCGAGTTTCACTAAACAACGATACGCTATTAAAATATTATTAAAACTAGCCGTTATGAATGGTAATACCAACTTTTTGGAATTTTGTAAATTTCATCTTTCAAAATGGACTTAATTTTTGGATTCGGAATATCAAAATTAGCCTAGGGTGAAATTTTGGTATTTTTCTGAAAACTTTAAATTTTGGATGAATAGTGAAAACACTGGGTTACTATTTAAAAACCGACATTTTATTTAAATATTTATTTATTTTATTTAAATTTATTTTAGGTAAAAATTGATACATAATACCTTTATAAGTTAAAAGTAATTCATTGGAGTCATTTTATAATAATTTTAGATATATAAAAATTTTATTGAACTTTTCACCGTCTTTTACCCACCTCCTAAGAAAATTTGCAAATTAAATAAAACATAATTTTACGGCTTCTATGAGTGGAATTTTGAAAATCTAAGAGACATAGTTAATATCAAGGACTAATATGTGGTTCAATGAGATGAAAATAATTATTGGTGAATAGTAACTTTTTACTTTTTTTTCCCACAGTTAAAAGTAATAATGGTAAGTATGGGTAAAAATGTTATTATTATTCCCTAACACATGACCTAATTCTATTGGATAAGTGAAATTCAAACAAAAAAAACCTCAGGAATAAAATATGACCATTTAGGTCCACTTGGATTAGATTAGGACATTTAATATTATTTTATGTAAAGAATAGTTAAATTAGTTAAAATCAAAGTTTTATAACTAAAACATTTTTAATATAGGGTTATACATAAGATAAATTCAACTATAAATATTAATTAGAAATATAAAAAGATTTCCTACATAATGGTATTTTATTTATAATGTTTAGACATTAAATAATGTAATTTATTTATGACACAATGATGATGCAGTAATTATCTTATTAATGATATATTGAAATAATTGATGTTATAAATACCCAAATAAATGTAATTTGAGACTTTTTATGAAATACAATAACTTTATATGTTAATATGACATGTTAGTATTTATTTAATTAACTTTTTTCGAACTAATCTTTCCGTTATGATTTCCAAAAAAATCAATTACCAAATAGTGTCAAGATTGACATAAAATAGTTTTGAAAACAAATATTATATTATTAATTGTTATTTTATTCCTAAAAATCTAAGGTTCATCCAAATGACTTATATAAGGTTATATATATTAATAATAAACAACTTGGGGTTCGTTTGGCTTTTTATAGTAAGTTTATTAACCTTATAGTGTAAGAAAACAAGAAGACACGGTAAAAGTTAAATTATCCAACATAAAGTTAAATCTAAATGATAATGTTAAAAGAGAAATCTAAACTTGTCTAAATTCTATTGGATGAGAGGATTTCGACCCATCCCCACATTAGCTTCGAAATTAATCAATGTTTGAGAAATTAAAAATATAATATGAGTTTATAATAAAATAATATTTTCAGTTTTTCCTAAGGTGCCCCTCTCCTCCCTTATAAAAGGGCACCTCCTTCCTCTCCTCCTCACACCACTTTGAGACTTTAAGCTCGGCCAACCCCTACGAATTTCTCATATAAACTTCCCTAGAAACATCCTAGAGGTCTTGGTATTCTTCAATGACCAATTTTATTTCCCTAAAAGGAGGTCTCAAAGAGGTGTTTCAAATAAGAGGTGGTTCGGACACTTACGAAGCAAATCGGACCTAAGGTAAGGGAAAATCTCACAATCTCAAATTTTCTCTAAGATTGTTTATATTTCATTATTTATTAGGGAATATTTATCATCTACATACATGTTTCCTCAATATGTAATATTATTTATATACTCCTACAATTGTTTAAATCTAATTTTACCCTTCGGTGAGTTTTTAGTATAAGATATGAAAGGAACCTTTCGTCATTTTTCATACGAGGTACTTTTTGACTTTTCCAACAAAAGTACGAGAAGAATGGTTTTTAACATATATGGAATGAATGGATTTTTAGAACATTATTTCAATGAATCTTCCTTTACAAGTTTTCAAGTTTATTTTTAATCATCTTCTTTTAGTTTAAAATTATATGACATGTTAAGAAAGGAAAAAGTTTTTGAAGTAGAAAGGATATTTTCCTCAAGAATGGAGTTCAAGTGTTTTATCAAAATTATTTTCATCTAAGATAATATAGGGTTTTGTTCCTATAATTAATTTTTAACATTTATTTTATTATGTTATGATGGAATTATTTTTATGAATTCCTTTTATCTTATATGGATTATGTTATGATGCCACGATGTTTAAGTATCCACTTTTTATTACATGGGTTATGCTATGATGTATGATTTATGATCTTATGGAACACATAAAAATGGTATCATTATGAGATGGGTGGGACCTATATCTCCCTCCAATTTATTGGGTAAAGGTTTATATCTCATTAGATAGACATGACAGGAATGGCAGGTTAAACCGGTTCAGTGAAACAAGACTGAAACGAGGAGTGAACACAGTTCAGAAATGAACTTTGTCTGCTAATATAGTCTTGGCTATGAGTCCTGACTACTAAGAAATGATTCTATATGATTATGTGTGTATTCCATAATGTTTCATGTTTTATGTTATGATTATTGGGATTACATTTCACTACTATGATTTATCCCATGATTATGAAATTATGATCTCTTTGTAGGTTATGATTTCCAAAATGTTATGTTCTTATGAATATGATGTAATTGATATTTCTTTTGTTTACCCTTACTGATCATTTGAGCTCACCATTTTGTATTTTTTCTTTACCCAGGTAAGTAATAAGGTTATTAAGTAGGATATGCCAAAAGGGACTCTAGATATGATGAAATAAATGAGAGACAATGTATGTGCTTTATGAACCTGTTATTTATGATTCCTAGTTTCTAAAGACACTATACCTATACGGTCCTTTCATGGTTTTGTTATATGTTGTAATAAGTGTAATTAAATTTTGAAGTAATAACCATGTATGTAAAGTATGGGTCGTTATAGTCCACTAAGATGGTCTTGGCAGCAATGCCTTGGCTACTATGGAAATCATATCATGTGCTTAATGGTTTCCACAATCACATGTTTTATTCCCATGCTATTTTATCATGATTGATATTTTTTTATGATATATGCCTTACTTACTTCATATATTTATGTATTTGATCATGATTTTGATGTTTATATTTTATGTTCAAACTTTTGCATTCAAATGTTTATGTATTGTTTTATGTTCTCTATGTTTACCCTTACTGAGCATTTGAGCTCACACTTTTTATGTTTTCTTTTCCCCATGATATAAAGAAATTTTTTAGGTAAGAAAACCAAAACTAGAAGATCTTTATGGGAGATGTTGGAGATCTTTAACCAAGATTAGAAGATTACGTTCCGAGTTTCCAAAGAGACTAAACTATTACGGTCCTTTGGTGTCTGTTTTTGTTGTGTAGTAAGTATTCTGCAAAAGTAATGTAATGTCGATGTACATCAAGATTCGGGTCTCTAAAATTATTATCTAAATTATTAATTTTATATATTACATATAAATTTAACATCCTTATTATGTGTTTCTTAGAAATAATATAAGAACAAATTCATCTTTTTAGATAAAGGAAGTACTTTTCAGAAAATGCAATTTTACCGTCTTTTAATGGAGAACCCCTTTTAAATCAAATATTTGACACTTTTATATATTAAATTTGAAATAATAAACTTATTCATTTGAATCGAGACATAAAACTTTAGTATCAATAATTTTTTTTGTTTTTCTGATAACTTTAATATTTGGGTGAATAGTGAAAAATACTAAATTTTAATCGAAAACAATTTTTTTAATCAAAATAATTTATAGTGTTCAATTATAAATTTGAATGGTTTGGAAGTGTAGTTAAATTATATTTTTATCATTCAATACAATGTAGGTCATTATATGTAATTTCACATTTAAATTTTACATAAACACATGTTAATCTTTTGATAGTTTTTGCATTTTGAAAAACCCACTTTTTGGTTTTGATAACAATAATTCATTTAAATTAATAAATGAAACTTCTATGTTATGAATTTGGAAAAATAGACTTACTTTTTTAATTTATAATATCAAAATTATCTTAGCATGATTTTTTGGTATTTTTCTGAAAACCTTCAATTTTTGATGAATACTGAAAAACCCTACATTATTAATTAAAACAGAATTTTTGTTTAAATAAATATTTGTTTTATTAAATTTTAATTTAATTAGAAATAGATATATAATACCTATATAAGTTCAATTTAATTCATTGGAGTCATTAAATAATCAAATTATATGTATAAAATTTTATTGACTTTTTAACGTTTGTTTACCCACCTTCTAGAAGCATGTGCAAATTTTCATAAAACATAATTTTACCTCATCAATGAGATTAATTTAAAAACTCTAAAAGAAATAGTTGACATCATCAATTAAAATGTGGTTCAAGAAGATGAAAATAATTTTTGGTGAATTGAGATTTTTGACATTTATTTACCACAATTTAATGTTAATATGGTAATTAAGGGTAAAAATGATTTTATAATTACCCTAACACGTGTCTTAATTCTATTGTATAAGATTAATTCGACCAAAAATCCATAGAAATAAAATATGACTTTCTTTGGTTCACCTGGAATAGATTAGGAAATTTGTTATTATTTTATTTAAAGAAGAGTTGAAAGTGTTAAATTCAATGTTTAATAACAAAACAATTTTTAATATACGGTTACACACAATATAAATTAGACTATTAATATTAATTAGAAAGATAAAAAGATTTCCTAAATAACAGTATTTTATTTATAATTTTTAGACATTAAATAATTTAATTTATTTATGACACAATGATGATGCAACAATTACCTTATTAATGGAACATTAAAATAATTGATATTATAAATATCCAAATAAATGTAAATTTAGAAATTTGATGAATTACACTAATTCTCAAAGTTAATATGATATGTGATGGTTGGTTATATAAATGTTTTAAAAATGTATAACGATGTTTTGAATTTTTCACAAAAAAAAATACTAAATAGTTTCAAAATTTACATAAATTAACTTTTAAAACAAATACTATATTATTGGTTGATATAATTTTCCTAAAAATATAATTATTGGCCAAATGTCTTAAATAAAATTAAACATGACATTAATTATCTACTTTAGGTTCTATTGGAATCGTAGATTATAATTATTAACCATGTAGTGTAAGAATACAAGAAGACATGGTAAATGATAAACTATTTAACTAAGAGTTAAATCTAAAAGATAAGGTCAACATAGTAACCTAAAATTGTATAAAACATATTGGTTGATAATATTTCGAACCATAATCACCTAAGGTTAGAAATAAATTCATTGGGATCCATTATAAACATAATCATATTTTATAATAAATAAATATTCTAATCGTTTCCAGAAGTGACCATCACCACTCTTATAAAAAGGCACTTCCCCTTCTCTCAAACTCACACCTACCCAGCCATATGGCTTTTCCAAACCCTGACCAAATATCTCCAAAAATCCCTCACATCAACCTAGATTCCATAATTTAATCATAATTCCAACCTAAGGAGCCCATTTGATCAACTCAAAAGGAAACACCCAAAGAAGATGAAATAATTTCACCGCCCGCTTTCATGTTCTTTTCTTCTTCCACTTCTTCTGTATTTGTTGTTTCAATACCAAAATAATAAATATATTACCGCCTACAAACTATGATGTTATTATAAATATTGTAAAACCATATTCGTTATTCTATTCTTCCTATAAATGACCATGTCACTATATATATCTACGTACGGCTTACCATCTCCACGTCGTGGTGTAGTCTGTTATTCAAACACTTAATTAGTTGGATGGTTATAATAACGAGTAAACCTGATGTAAATAATAAATATAAAATATTAATGATTCTTTATATATGATATAACATCCAATTACATACGCTTTCACCATAAATATAATGATATTGTTGCTTATTCGTACGTACTGATTTCTGTCACCACAAATAGGATGAGATTCATTCCCAATCGTAATCATTCAAGAATATATTTCATTTTATGTTTAAAAAAATTAAAACATAATATAATTTTGGATATTAATCAAATACATACTATCCAAATAAACCATGGCTTACGTAACCAAGTATATAAAGGAAAACATGTCACTTAACACCCGAAACAATGATACTACTATAATATTATTATCAAAGCAATATTTTAAGATCATATATGATATCAAATTTATGTATATGATTCTTGTATAATTTAATAACAGTGATTTGACTATTATACAAGAGGTTAACATACCCTCAACCAATGAAAAGTATACGGTAAGGGTTAATGTCACAATCTCTTTATTATCCGATGTTGTTTTACATAAGTATATATTGGGACATATTTATTATCCATGTCCATGTTTCATAAAAGTGTTTTAAAAGGAATTATTTTTAAGAGACTTTTTTAATAAAAAATCATTTTAAATGTTTTAAATATATATTCTACTAATCCTTTCTCATTAATTTCCATGTTTTCAAAATTGTTTTAAGGATTTATTTATATAGACCAGAATGATTTAAAATGTTAGTTCCTTTTAAAAGATTCAATGTGGTATGGGAAACATTGATAAAAAACTATCATTTAAAGGAATTTGATTATAAATTAAGTGACTTTTAAATGATTTCATTAAAAAGGGATATTTCCCTCAATGCTTTTTATTGATCATTTTCAACAATGTCATCATCCATTAGGGGATATTATTCATGATGAAGGTTGATTTATTATGATTCAAATATTCCATATTGTATTGAAGGTTTCATGATATGTTTGACTATGGATGTGTTATTTTTAGACCGTTCATCATTTATGGATAAAGTATTGACATTTCTTATGCTATTTTTAATATGAATGTTTATGTTATGTGTAATCCTTTTCAAATGAGGAAGGTATGGGACTTACTAAGTGACGAGTGAAGCCTCTTATACCTCCTCGATGAATTGGTGGGTCTCATGAGACCAAATTGTGTCTTAGCACAATTCCTTGAGAAAATATTATTTGTAGTCTTGGCATAAGGCCTTGACTATGTGGTTATGATGCCTAGAATTATCCATTCCATCATTATTATATTTGCTATAGATATTCCATGAGATGATTCGACTAGTAGAACATCCATGTGAATAAGTGAATGGAATTATTTGACTTATATTTGACATATTATAGTTAAGTTTATGTTTAAAAGGATTTTGTTTTCTTTTTATACCATTCCTTAAATGTTTATGCATATTTAGGAATGTTTCCGCTATATTGTTATCCTTAATAGTCATCCGAGATCACCCCTTATGTTTTATTTTCCGAGGATTCCAAGAAGTGTATTTTGATTAATAAGTCGGGTTAATCTGGGGGATTAATGGAGTTCGAAAAGAATCAATTATGCTGTGTTTTCTTTTCAAATGTGTAATGTAACGTTCAAGTATTTAATTTATTTTTCATGAGTAATAAACTGTTCGGTCATTCCGGACATGATTCCTTGTAATCATGCCACTATTTTAAAATAATGCACTAACTCTAGGCTTCTGAAGTCCGGGTGTTACAGTTGGTATCAGAGGATTTGCGTTACAGTTGGTATCAGAGGATTTTTATCAACAACCTATGAAATAGATTTAGATAATCTATGATTGGAGGAAATTACCCTCAGATCGACATTGAGGAATAGTATAGAAGAACAACCTAGAATTTGGGTAATATAGTGATTTTTAGTATTTTCCAAGAAATATATCCATATCTGGATATGAGCTGGTAGAGGTGGCTCTTGCACAGATATACCTAGGTGGGAAAACTATGACAACTAGTTTCAGGCTGGACCCGGGGTATCCTTGTTCATGACAACGTTCCTTACTGTAGTCTTGGTTATGACACTCCTGTGGGATATGCTTAGGATAATTCACATATTCATTAAAATCCATTATGAAGTATTTAAGAGTAAATACTTCCTCAAAGAAAACATTTTATGATTATAGATTATATGCATAATCTTTTAAATTTATATTAGGTATTTTACACATTTGTAATTATGCATTGTGATTTATAATATAAACCAGTTCATGCCATTGTTTAGAAATGAAACCTAGTGTATGGAATGAGAATTCCATAAATACGCAAGATTAAAAGAATAAGAAGTATCATATCTTTCATTTTACTATTCCATCATTTAAAAGGTAAATGGTCTCCCATATATTCCCATAATATGAATAAATAGTATCATTTGTTAATAAGATAAGTAAAGAATTTTCTGTGTTCTATGTCTTTGAAGGGAAGAATGAGAAGAAAATGATGGAAGAGAGAATGATGGATAACGGGAAGAGGGGAATCAAGGATTTCCCCATATGTGATAAATGTGGAAAGAATCACCTTGGAAAATGCATGAAAGGAATGTGAGTTAGTAATAATTGTGGAGAAAAAGGACACCATGTACGTGATTTCATGGGTAAGAAAAAGGTTTCAAATGTATAATGTGTTGTCTGCAAGGAGTTTGGACACTACGTGAATCAATGTCCAAATAATCTGAGTATACCCCCAATGTTGTTAATGGATAATAATCATGTTATGATACTACCAAAGATGAAGAGGAATGATCATAGTTCTTATGTTGTTAAAGTATTGTGTCATTTTAGTATTATATTAATGATGTATATATTATAATAATTATAATGTATAAAAGGATTGTACTGTAATATTATGACATTAAGGACATGAGATTGTGTGGAACCAAGGAAAGTGACTCAATAGCGGGTTAAATTTCTTGGAAAATATATGGTTTAGAGAATGATAAAACATAATATGGTTCTAGTATTGAGGTAGTAATTTTTTAATAATATATGATTGATTTGGATAATTATATTGGATATTATTGACTACCTTGAAACATGTTAATGATTTGTATAATCCATCATTATTGGAGTTTACAAGAATTTTGGAAAGAAGGAGTATATCCAGTATTCTATGAGTAATAAGTGATCATGAATGTATTCAATAAGGTTTTATTGGTAATTCAGGGTGTTATAGTGTTTTAAAAGAATGCATGATGAATGTATTCGCATGTTATTACGTGGAATAAAGGATCTTAATTATGTTTAACATCCTTATAAATTTTGGACTTTGAGTTTGGAAAAAAGTATTTTGGATAATTCTAATGGTTGGAATTGATTATGTTTGACATTATATACTAATATTAAGGTTAAATCATTTCTTGAGATTATTTTTGGATTTTCAAAAAAAGGACAACCCATATGTTGGGAGACAACCCGTTGCGTCCGACAAGGCCGCAAGACTTGAAATCGCAACTGAAGGGCAACAAGGGTGGATCACCTAACACTTACATAAATGATTTCCTGGTTTTTATAATGTAGTTTTTTTATACTCTGAAAATTGAATTATAAATTCATTATTTTTAAAACCCTATATGATGAGGATAAAGAGAATATTTTTGAACTCTATTATCTTTTTGAGTGAAAGATATGTTTTTGGTAGGAAATTGTAGAAGGATGAAACTAAACTTGTCAAGTATATTTTTTTCCTCTTATTATATGAATAAATTAATTCTTAAACTTTAGGAAAGACATATTAATAAAAAAAATGTGTCATCCTAATACCTTATGTTTTGTTGAACCAATGATATTTTAAATCATCATAGAATGATGGATTTGAGGCCCTCAATTTTAGACTTTTTTTCACATTGATGACCTTAATCACTCCATATAAATATTTACATTTCCATCTAATTATGTGTCTCTAATTTCCACCAATTTTTCCTTAATCGAGATCATAATTTGTCGTTGACTTTTTCATTTCACTTTCCTTCTTACTAAGACAAAATTTTATTAACCCAATTTCCGATGTGGGTTTTCCACAAAAGTATTTTTCTATTTTAAACCATTTATTTTCAATGAACAATTTAAAATTGCGATGATGCTATTCATTAAATTAGGGGATAGAGTAACACCCCAAGATTTCATAGTACATTATTTCTTCAAAATAATTCAATAACTTGCGCTACAAACAACAACATGTTTGGGCACACTATTACCTACCAAACAAGTTCTACAAAATCAGTTATGAATAGTATTATATGATTTTTGTATTTTATATATTTCATATAAATTTTAACATCCATATTATCCGTATCTTAGACATAATATAAGAAAAAATTCATTTTTTCAGATAATGGAAGTATTTTTTAGAAAATACAATTTTACCGCATTTTAATGGAGAACCCTTTTTAAATCAAATTATTTAACACTTTTATATATAAAATATGAAAAAATATATTTCTTCATTATAATTGAGACATAAATATTTATTTTCAATATTTGTTTTTTTTTCTGATTAACTTTCATATTTGGGAAATTAGTGAAAAATACTAAATTTTAATTAAAAACAACTTTTTTAATAAAAACAATTTATTGTGTTCAATTATACATTTGAATGGTTTGGAAGTATAATTGGATTAAATTTTTATCATTCCACCCAATGTATGCCATTATAAGTAATTTCAAATTTAAATTGGACATAAACACATGTAAATCTTTTGATAGTTATTACTTTTTAAAAAACCCGCTTTTTTGTTTTGACAACAAGAATTAATTTTAAATTAATATATGAAATATAAATGTTTTGAATTTGGTAAAATATACATAATTTTTGAATTCAGAATATCAAAATTAGCTTACAGTGAATTTTTTTCTGAAAATATTCAATTTTTTACGAATATTGAAAACACTACGTTATTATTTTAAACAGACATTTTATTTAAATAATTATTTATTTTTATTAAATTTATTTTAAGTAAAAATAGATATATAATACCTTTATAATTTCATTTTAATTCACTGGAGTAATTTTATAATAAAACTAAATGTATAAAATTATATTGAACTTTTTGACTTTTTTTCCCACCTTCTAGGAGCATCTGAAAATTTACATAAAACATAATTTTACTGCTTCTATGAGTTGAATTTAAAAAATCCAAGAGTCACTGTGTGTATCAGTAATTAAATTTTGGTTCAATAAGATGAAAATAATTTTTGGTGAATAGTAACTTTTGACCTTTTTACCATGGTTAAAAGTATATTGGGTAATTAAGGGTAAAAATGATATTATAATTACCCTAACACATGTCCTAATTCTATTGTATAACTGTAATTCAACCAAAAAAACCTTAGGAATAATATATGATCATCTTTGTTCCACTTGGATTAGATGATGACATTTATTAGTATTTTATTTAATGAAGAGTTAAAAGTGTTAAATTCAATGTTTGAAAACTAAACCATTTTTAATGTAGTGTTACATACAATAAAAATTACACAAAATATTCATTAGAAATATAAAAATATTTCCTATATAATGGTCTTTTATTTATTATATCTAGACATTAAATAATTTAATTTATTTATGACATAATGATGATGAAGTAATTACCTTTTTAATGAAATATTTAATTATTTGATATTATAAATATCCAAATCAATGTAAATTGAGAATTAAGATTAATTCCACTAATTTTATAATTTAATATTACATGGTAGAGTTGATTAGATAAATTGTTTTATGTGATAAGTTTGTTATGAATTTCACAAAAACAAAATACAAAATAGTGTCCAAATTGACATATATAAATTTTTAAAACAAAAACAATATTATTGGTAAAAATATACGGTTCGGCCAATGGGAATAAATAATATTATATATGTAATTAATGAACCACATGAGGTTCTCTTGTATTTTTATAGTATGTTTATTAACCACATAGTGTAAGAATATAATAAGACATGGTAAAAGATAAACTATTTAACTAAGAGTTAAATAAAAAACATAAGGTTAGAATATAAAACTAAACTTGTCTAAAACCTATTGGTTTAAAGTATTTCGACCCATAACCTCCTATGGCTCGAAATAAATTCATTAGGATCCATTATAAAGCGAATATTATTGAATAATAAATTAATATTTTAATCTATTCCTATAGTGACCCACACCCCACTTAGAAAGGGGCAATTTCCCTTCTCTCAAAATCACACCTCCAAAGCCATATGGCCTGGCCAACCCCTACCCAAATATCCTCACAAATTCCCTCAGATCAACCTATAGTCCTTAATTTTATCATAAATCCATCATATTTAAGCCCTTTCAATCAACTCAAAAGGAAACTTCTGAAAAAGATGTAATAATTTCACCACCCACTTTCTAGTTCTTTTCTTCTTCTACTTCCTCTTTCATTGTTGTTTCTATACCAAAATATTAAATCCAGCACCACCTACATACTGTGATGTTATTATAAATATGTTATAACCATATTATTTATTCTATCCATCCAATAAATGACAATGCCACCATATGTGCATATGTATGGCTTACTGTCTCCACCTCGTGGTGTAATTTGTTATCCAAACAATTAATTATTTAGATGCGTATAATAATGAATAAAACTGATGTAAATAATAAATATAACATGTTAATTATTATGTATATATGATATACCATCCAATTACATACTCTTTCAACATCAATATAATGATATTTTTTCTCATGTGTACGTACAGATTTCTTTCTCCACAAATGCGATGAGATTCATTCCCAATTGTAATCATTAAAGAATAATTTTCATTTTATGATTAAAAATAATGTTTAAGAACATAATATAATTTTGTATATGAATCAAATACATCCTATCCATAATAAAAAAGTTCCATTTAACAAAGCATATAAAGGAATATGGATCAGTTAACACCAGAAATGATGATACTTCTAAAATATTATTAACAAAGTAATATTGGAAAATCATATATGATATCATATTTATGTATACGATTATTTTATAATTTAATAACAATTATTTTACTATAATACCATAGGTTAACATACCCTTTTCCAAGGAAATGTAAAATTTAAAGGGTAATTTCACAATATCTTTATTATCCGAGGTTGTTTTTATGTAAGTATCAACTGGGAAATTTTTATTATCCAAGTCCATGTTTCATTAAAGAGTTTTCAAATGGATTATTTTTAAGGGAAATTTTTGTTAAAACATATTTTTAAATGTTTTAAATATTTATTCTTGTAACCCTTTCTTACTATTTTCCAAGTTCTTAAAAGGGATTTAGGATTTAGTTATATGGACATGAATGTTTTAAAATTTTAATTCTTTTCAAAAGCTTCATTGTTCTATGGGACAATTTAATTCAAAACAATATTTAAATGAATTCTTTTATATATTATGTGTCTTTTAAATGATTTCATGATAAAAGATATTTCTATCAAATATTTTTCTGATCATTTACAATTATTTCAACATCCTTTATGAGATATTATTTTTTGTGGAGGTTAATTTATTATGATACAAATATTCCATTTTGTATTGAAGGTTTTGTGATATGTTTGATTGTGGATGTGTTATTTTCATATCATTCATGGTTTATTGATAAAATATTGACATTTTCTATGCTAGTTTTATTACAAATCATTCTGTTATGTTTAAAACTTTTCATATGAGGAATGCATTGGACTTAGTGAGTTACGGGTGGATCCCTCTATAACTCCTCGATGCATCAATCGGTCTCATGAGACAAACTAGTGTCTTGGCACAAGGACTCACTAAATCTTATTTTCAGTCTTGGAAGAAGTCTTTGACTATGTGGTTATAAAGTCGGGCATTATGCCTTAAATCATTATGAAATTGGATATGGATATTTCATGTGATTTTTTGACAAGTGGAATATCCATGTAAATAATAAAATTGAATTATTTGATTTATCTTTTCCATATTATGCTGATGATTAAGTTTAAATGGAATTTGTTTTTGTTTTATTCACTTCCTAAAATGTTTATTCTTATATATAAAAGTTTTCGCTATGTTGATAACCTTACTGAGCATTTTATCTCACCCCTTTGTTATGTTTTATTTTTCCCTATATTTCAGTTAGTGTATTATGATTGATAAGTTGGGTTAAGCTAGGTGATTAATGGAATTCTCACACGATCATTTACGTTGTGTTTTGTTTTTTAATGTGTAAGGTAACGTTCATGTATGTAATCTATTTTCCAAGACCGCTAGACTGATCAGTCATTCAGGACTTCATTCCATGTAATCATTCCAATGTATTAAAATAATGCACTAACTTAGGGCTTCTGGGTTAAGGGTGTTACAATTATAATTGAGGATAAGTGGTATATTTTTACGTCAACAAAATATTTCAAGAATGGAAAGTCATTCCTAGATCATGTAGCTAAAAAATTGGTAAATAATTTATTGGATATATTACATATTTGATCCTAACCTCCCCCATAAAAAAGACACATGTTTTAAGTATGTCATGACCTTAGGCTCTATGTTTTTTCATTTTTACCTTTTTAATTTTCAGCAAAGTGACTTGCCTATTTTTATTTACAGAGGTAATGTCACCGATAAGAGTAAAATTAAAATTAGAAATTTTAGATAACTTTTATAACCTAATTACTAGTACAAAATCAAATTTATTAAAAAATTATTCAATGTGTTTTGAAAATTAATTTTAACTCACGTGTATATAACATCAAAAAAACAAATTTAACCTTATTTGATGTAATTAAATTTATGACCATTATTAATATTTTTGACCAAAAAATATTTTTCACATGTTATATAATATTAATTACTCCAATTATTAATATGGAATCAATTTTATCATATTTAATTCTTTGAAGTGGAACAATATAATTTCAAATAATACCAACATACATGATGGAAAAGGGGTTTTTGAAAGAGAAAATTATCATAATTGTAAAATATTTTAATATCAAATGACAATATAAAATTGATTAAAGTTACCTAAATTTTATTAATAAATATATAGTTTAACAATATTTATGTTTTAGTTAAATATTAAAAAAAAATCGTTCTGGTAAATTCCTTATATGGAAATGTAGTTTTTAGTAAAAATCTATATCTATTTATTATTCATCGAGAAATTAATATTTCAATAATAGATTAGAAATCAGTCAAATAAAATTTTTACATTTATATTTCGAATATGAGGTTTATTTTTTCCAATAAATTATATATATGTGGAAAAAAAATTTATTTAATTCATAATAATCAATATAACCATTTTTTTAGAAAACAGAATTCCCCAAAGATATAGTAAATTCAATAAAAATTAAATAATTTTGGCCAATCTATTTTCATTATATATAACCACTATAATAAATATTGACAATGGTTATTGATATTTATATTACCATGGTTTATGTATAGGTTCTAACTATAATTTTAAATAATAATATTAATAGTATAATATGGTATATTAAAACTCGGTGTTGCATGTAACACAATATATTAAATAAATTTAATTAATTCAAAATAAATTTTTTTAAAAACTCATTTTATTTTCAATGTCCCCATTAGATTAATGGGTCTCTTTATGATTCTAACCAGAAAAGATATGTTTCGGATGACTGTATATATGATGGGTCACAACTAGATTTTAAATGTGTAACTGACCCTTATATGACCAAGTTATACGAGACCTCCCACACTGGACTATAGATAAGTGAAGAACCCTCACTAAACATTATACCCACGAACCCTCTAGATGTAAAATAATATATATATATATATATATATATATATATCTGATCATGATAATCTTTATGTAAAAATCCTAGTAGAAATTTTATGATGAGAATAATGTTTTTGACTTGATGAGTATGAAATGTCGCACATTACAAACATGAGTAACCTTTTGTGAAAACCATAGGTTTCAACATGAAATTAGACTTGTATTAATTGTTAATTTTTCAGATGTTTCATTATAGTTTTCTGGTGATTTTTCATTTTGTATACCTGATATACCCTATGTCATATAAAGGATATGCTTTCAAAGGCCAAGTTAGGAGAACTTTTACAAATTCCCACTTACCCATCATTATCATTATCTCCAAACCTAATGTAGACATAATTTCATGGTAGAAAGTGTTGAACTTATGTTATTTCTACTACAATATTACATTATGAAGTTGATTCATGAACATGTAATCAATTCATGAGGGAGACTGAGATTAGGTGATGAAATCCAAGGAGGATCCCAAGGAATAAGGATATGACATTACATAATCATATTATGACCAGGGATCTAACATCATCAACCATGTTAGTGATGGAATCCCACATCCTGAAAGATGTAATGTGGGGTCTTGACCTACCTAAGGATGAAAATCCCTAAAGTGATTTCATTGAGAACCCCAATGGATGCTTTGGAAAATATATATCAGAAAAGAAGTGATTAAGAATTGTATTGTATGATAACATGAATTATTTCATCCAAATTAAAATATTTAAATTTTTATTATAGAATAAATCATTTTATAAAAAGCTGATGAGTTTAAATCATTTAATGTTTACTAGGAAAATTGATTTTAAAACAATAAAATTCTTTTAGAAAATATTTATAACATTAATGTAAAAATAAACCTCTATGTCGTATTCAATAGTATATATTGAAAATTTAAATTCATAAATTAATAAAATGTTACATTTAAAATTAATCTCCAATACTGGATCCTTAAAATTTATAAAAGGTTTTCTATAGGAAATGCTGGTCCAAATAAAAAACATTTCATTATGAAAGGAACCTTTTTAATACACTGAAATTAACTTTGATGAAAATAAAATTTTAAATAATGTAAAAAACCCTTTTTTATATTAAAACATTATATCCTAAAATAATATTCTAAATTTATATGAATTAAAATATTTTTCTAGGTGAACCCATTCATAGAAAAATAATGTTCATGGGGAAACAAAATAACATGAGGATATCATAATTAAGTTCTCAATATCCCTTACGAGCAACATACTCTTTGAAAAAAAATTACTTCCAAATGGTGTTTTATGTGATAGAAATTTAAATTAATAAAAAATAACATTAAATTCAATATATTTTTCAAAATTTGTTGAACATACACATCATTTATGTCCAACATGATGCTCAAAACTCACTAAATAAAAATGGAGTTACAGAAGAGCTTTAAAACATAGGTAAAAATGTCATAAAAATCTATTTCATGAAAATGATCAGATTTGATTTATTATTTTCAATGAATATAATAAATATATGATAATTATAAATCCATTGGTATTAGATAAACCCTTGAAATAAAAAATGGTTTTTAACATAAATATATCTCAATATATTATGGTTTGAGATAAAGAACACTTATGAAATGAGTAATATATTATGAAAAACCCCGAAAATTTTAATCTTATAATTGAAAATTAAATACCATGATTAATATATTATCCATGATATGATATACCCAATTTTTATTATATAATAAACATAAAATAAATTACGTTCATAGTAAAAAAACATGTCATATAGAGAGGAATCTGATATTAAAGTCCATACCTTGATCCATATTTGGTCTACGCATGTACCAAAAATCCAATATAACCAAATATTTATTATGCAATACCTTCATAATAACAATATTATTGTATATTTTATTGATTAAATTCCCTTTTTCCTAATATAATTTTTATTTCTTACATATTATTCTTTTATGTATGTGTAAAAGTTGAATTGGTGTCAGCTCATTTCAATGATTTTAACGATCAATGATTGCTATTTAATAATATGTTAAATAAATAATATAAATATTAAAACCCAAAAATATAATTTATTATAAACATTTATTAATATTATTATTTCATTTTACATATTAATAGATGATAGTTTTCCATTTAATTATTTATGTAGGTGGTTAAACTGACCAAAACATTAACATTCTATATCATGATGGGTGAGTATGTTTAAGGAAATGTAAAATATAATTATAATAGAATAATTATAATATTATTCATATTTTTTTTGATTTTTTTAATCATATTTTATGTTTTTTATTAATAATTAAATGGAAATAAAGGAAAAACGTTACTTCAGGGAAGTAGTAGTACACACCATAGATTACTAAGATCACTTCTTTTTTATAAGTAGATGACAATTAATTAATAATTTATGTAACATTAAAATAATTAAACATTATTATAAATAATAATCATATGTTATCATATTACTATTTTAAATTTTTGAATATAGTATAAATATTAATAATTAAGCAGAAGGGGTTACTTTATAGTCACTATTGGGCTTAAAACATTGGCATGAAATTACCCTAAAAAATAAAATGATTAAGATAAATAATTGAGACTTTAGTAACATAAAACATCATCTTTATTATGGTATTGAACTAATTTTTATCCTTTAAATTAATTCATATATATAAATATCACAGTGCTAGAGAAATATAACCAAGTTTATTCGTAGGTTCTTTCACTTCATTCCTTATCTCCTCAACCTTTGTTCCATGTTATTACTATTCAAGGGGTTGTAAAATTTTTAATAGATGCACAAATGATTTTTTTTGAATTATTGGTTTTTATAAGCTTTCACGATTATAGGTAGAATTATTTTTTATTATAAAGTTGAGATTTAGTTGTATTGATGTTGATAAGGTCTATTTTCATGAAATTGGTTTTGATATGATGCTCTGGTCTTCTTATATTGGTTTCTAAGTCCACATTGGACATCAACAGTATCTATATGTCCTAAATTATTCTATTAGAATTTCCATTTTTTGTAGTAATCTAAAAAAATGATGATTTCCAAATTTTCCTTAATATATTTCTAGTTCTCTTTTGGAAATTATCGCCATGATTAAATTAATACCATGGTAATTAATTCCTATTCAGCACTTTTATTAATCTTAAATTAATATTTTAAATATATTTAAACATTATATTTAGTAGTTTAATTAATTTTTTAAATTATTTACCAAACCATTTATTGATTTTGAATTTTTTATAAAATCTTGTATAGAATATTGAATTTTATTTTAATATTTTATTTCATCACCATAATAAACATAAATAAGACTGCACTATGTTTGAAATTCATGATTGAAGGACCATGGATAAAAATTAACATGGCATAATTGTTTCATATCACTTACATCATTTTCCATTTTGAGATAGAGACAATTGTTATAATTTTAGATCACTATAATTCAAAATCCCCCCCTGTGATACATCATAGATATACAACTTTAATGCCTTATGAAATGGACCCTTTTACTATGTAAAGGTCCTCAGTGATCTATAAAAATTTCACCACCACACAAGTATGTGTTGTATTGGATGTACATGAAAGAAACGGCTATGTAAAGGAAATAAAAGAGAATTTATAGGTTCTACAATGCATCTATGGGATAAAAATAACCTTGTTTGGAATGTTTCAAGGTAATGTTTATGAGTACATTCTCAATAATGGTACATCCATAGATTTCAATTGACACATAATATTTATATCAATAAGAAAATGATAGGTAATGTTCATAATATACTCATGGATAGGAAACATGCATTATATTAAGGTAATATGTTTCTCATGTAAGGGTACCACATAGGTTTTGAATCTACGTTATGGTCATTCTCTATAAAACAATGATGCATCATGATATTTTCTTCATTATCTCACCAACGTAAGGGTCCTCCTTGGAAAGAGTTGATACATAATTATACCCAAATGAAGATTAAGAATTAAAATTCATGAAAGTGATATAATATAAAAATAAAAAATTATTCTTTGTTCATTTAAATATTGATTTCGTTCTCAATTATTCCTTTCAGAATACATCCATCAAATGATAAAAGTATAGACAATGTGATGAATATCAATAAATGATAGGATTTGTGGGTGTATTTATTATAGATATCTTCACCCTTATAGTTTTCAAGGTGTTATCCATCTAAACCAGGTATCTTGGGTCATTTATTCATTAATTTTCATAGGGATGGGGGAGAGGTTAACCTGATTATTGTTTATTTGTTTCCTGTATCCCATTATAAGGGATTATGTTCCTACATAACTATATTTAAGGTTCTTTTATTGATTAATTTTTTTGTTTTCAATGTCATTTAATTTTTTATTCATCATGATTTACATTTATCGTCTATTCATAGTGATCTCTAACTATAGGATTATGGAGATGTAAATTTAGGGATTGGTCTCTAAGGGGGATTCTAAGGTTAATATAATACCTTATTATCAGTTTTTTAATTTTTGATTCTTATAATTTATGGGGATATGAGTGTGAGTGAAGTGGATAGATTATCATCATGTGATAATACAATTTTAATCTATATTGATTTACATATCATAGAATCTATCTATCTATCAATCAATATATCTCTCTCTCTATTTACAATATCTTGGTCCGCACTGCATATGATTAGATTTTGGTGGATTGTGGAATTTAGAATATATTATTTGATTTGGTTTTTGGAAACATGTATCCCTTGGTTTACTGTTTCTATACATGTTCACATTGGAGGTGGTCAATGGGATATTTATATGGTATTCTTCCATTTTTTTATGTCCCAAAAATTAGATATAGAGGATAAATCATTAACTTATTATGAAAATATTATTAGGTGAGAAAAATATCTGGTTAACGATGATTCCTTATGATAAATCATTTGTCTATTCAACTTAACACAAAATTTTATGTGTTTTCTTTCACTTCCATTTCTTCCAAATTCAATAAAATAAAACACTCATTTCATAATTGTTCTAAAATAAAACAAAGATATGAAATAATAAGTTTTATTATTGTGATTTTCAAATCCCATATAATTGAGGGATGACCCTTTTTAGTCATTATAAAAATTTTAAGTGTCTTATAAATCCTTTTGAATAAGAGCCCTATCAAATATTCTTTAAATCAATGTTCAGTTTCTTCCACAGAATTGGGTTGAGATATTCAATTTTATAGGACATTTTAAAATAGTATTTTTCATTTCATTTTCCATTCCATATTTTATTTTATTTATATTTTCTCTTGCTTCTCTCTTTTAATATATACATCAAGTTTGGATAAATATCATAATTTTACCATTATAAAATATTCTATCACTAACTATATACTATGATTAATGATTTTTAAAGGTTCACCAGTGAAACCATCATGGTTTATTCCATAATTTACGGATAATTTAAAAAATACTATAATGATTCCACACTAATCCAAAAAGATGACATCCTCTATTCAACATTCTTCTATAAATCTTTTTTTGAGGACCAATCCCTAACAATAATTAATGAATCTAAAAATTCATTAACAATTATATTTTCAATACTTAAATCTGAGGCCACACTGTGTGATCCAAAACATCAAAATATAATGAGAATGAATTATCAATTCTATACATTTATTTCACAAAAAAAAAATTAAATTACATTCCCAAATTGACTATTTGAATGATTATTGAAAAAATATAATGAATTGTCACATTAATTCCAAGATTCCATAAATGACAATAAATAAATTAACACGATGGAAAAAAATATAAAATATAGAAAAATATTATGAAAAAATAGATTTTGTCATGGAACCCACACAAACTGGAAGATTTGGAGTAACCAACCCCATTTCTGAATAGAGGACCCACACCCCATCAATGGAAAATAAATAACCCAATTTTATATATGGATTACAACACTCTAAAATACTAATTACATACCCATTCTATATATTTTGAATAACACTATGGGGATTTATGATCCCTTTCTTGTATCGAATGACTTCCAATGCACCACTATCAACTTTAGGGATTTAAGGAACATATTTTATCAGTGATTTCTTGAAGAAAACCCGATATATTGAAAAAAAATAAACCATAATTATCAAAATGTAAAATAATATTTAATGTACTGCTCAGGTGCCTGATTCTAACACCTGGCCTTGAGAGTTCATATACTTTCTAGAACATAATATGTAATCTGATTGTATATGGTATATAGCCTCTAACATGTTGTTTTCTCTATTAAAAAAATTTCTAGAACATATGATGTGGAGATATATATTTTTTACAATATAATAGATGATGTATGGGACATTCTATTCTTTATAGGCATGTATCTTTAGTACACATCGAGTTATATTCCCGTACACAAGACTTATATTATGAATACATGTATTTTGTAACCAATTGAATTGGTTAGTGTGTATAAAAAGTACCTGTTGTGACATATATCTAGATGTACATGTAATGTGTTGTGAAATACAATGTGTGTGAGAACACATGAATAATTGGTTCATACCCATGACATATAGCTAGACACACCTTTAGATATCTATTGTTTGTGTGGTGGGGAATAATACATGTCAGTCCAACAACTTGACCTAGCATGTAAACGGACTAAAAATAAAAATAACATGGTCCTAAAATATATGGTGTGTGAATAGATGTAACATTATTTTTGTTATTCATGAATTTTCATAAACACTAACATTTAATTTTGCAGGATACACGAATGTGACTCAAGGGGACTACACATCCTGTAGTCGAATTTTAAAATATGGAATATGAAAAATCACATTTTCTAAATCCCAATCAATGTTTTTTTCATCATCTTTATAAGTAAATATTGTTTTATTTTACCATAATATCCTTAAAGACCACCATATCTAAACTCTATATCATAATTAGTTGATTTTTTCACTATCCATTATCCATCATTGTTCGCATTTTATCATGTAAATCGAAATCCCTATTAGCATTGAGACCTACTACCCCAACACCATCTGAACCTAAATAACAACCCTTTATATATAATTTACTCTATATTTGTTAATATCCAACTCTTACTTATCGTGGTTGAACCACCATCCATTAAAAAAGTAAAAGGTACTTTTTCTTTATGATATGAGAGGGATAAAAGGGGGGAATGCTAAGGGTTTGGTGGTCATGAATTATTTTATTTTCACCATGTTATTCATTTTTTTAGTTCTTGTACCTCTATGTTCCATGAAACTCATTCCCTAAGATGATGGAGGGGACAAAAAACTACAAGATCCTTCCTTCCTCGGGTTGAAGGAGAGATAAGGACCACCTGAGTCCCACCTTCAATTGGCCCTAGAGAGGCGACTAGAACCAACGGTATAGAATCTCACATAAAATGGAAGGAATTACCCTTTTTATTTAATAATATCTGGAGATAAGACAGTAAATCCAAAACAACTCCAAATACTAAAATAAATGTAAATCCCAAAATCCATTCCCATATTCATGTCCAAAATAATGTGATAAAAAGTAAAATAAGCTCAGCAGGATGTACGAAAAAATGAAAAGGACACATGAAAGCTCCCAAAGCCCAATCTAGTAAGGTCCGGTAGAGTCGTCAAGGTCCTCCTGGAAACATAAAATTAGTTTTACATAAATAGGGAGAGTATACAGGTATGCTCAGTAGGGAAAACCAAAAGCTTTCGTGTACAAGTGTGGAGACATTCTGATGCCTCGTGAGAAATAGAGATAACCAAAACACCTAGAAAGGAAACTATCTACCCCACCTCACCAAGGAACACTCCCCAAATAACACAAGTTAGGTAAAGTAATAGTAAAATCACATTGATTTTTGGGTACCCCACACCACTTTCTCACTGGTTATTTTTGACATCCTATGTATTAGACCTCTCCCAAATATCCCACTATAGTCCCATTTCCACCCCAAAAACATCCTTATTGGCAATCCCAATCATACGTATGTCTTGCATGCAAACACCTAGGCCACTACAACCATAGATAACCACGTCCGAAGACTCATGGTCCACAACAACTACCACCACACCCGCAGACACCTGGTTCAGAACAACCACTACCATGCCCGAAGAAATTGGGGCTAGAACAACCACTGCCTTGCCCAAAGAGACATAGGCCGCATCCCGAAGAGACATGGGAAACAAAAATTCCCACACAAACCTAGGATAACCACCACGACACACACCTTTTAAAGATTCTTGGGACATAATGAACCTTAGGCCATCATAGCCTTCACGAAGAGTCTTGGGCTACCTGGTAGAGGGAGAAGAAAAGGAACTAATAACCATCCACTCATAGGAATGTTAGAAAAAACTCCCTCCCCCAGGGATTGGGAGTGTTCAACATGAAATTGTCAATATGGGTGGGGTGAGTATAAGAAACACAAGAACTAAATACTATATACATTTGTAATCAAGTACTCACACCAACCTATGGGTCATGAAACCAACAATTATCACGTACACAAACACTCTTGTTACTATCCCTACATGCACAAGTACACAACAGCGACAATCAGAGCACAACTCATTTCTGGAAAATGGTTTCCACATAATAACAACTCTCATTGTCATGTTCAAATGATTTAATTTAAATATTCATTCACTACTTGGAAACCAATAGGCATAACCACAAGTCCAAAAAACTATTAAAGGAAAACATCAAATAAAGTGTTTAAGAATTCACACCAAGTTCCCCTATAAGTAACAACATAAAAAAGGTATCTTTGGGATCCCTTGAAGTACAAGAATAAACCCAAGCCCCAACTTATGGGGTCCAAAACATTTACCACTGGCTCCACACGACCCCATATTCAAAAACAAAAAATATATCAACCAGTGATTCCATTACAATCCATGTCACCTCACAAATATTAAACCAAACTACTAGGAATATCACCATATCAAGGAAAGGGAGTTTTTAGAATTAACTAATACCAATTATTATGTTGCTTGACTCTATTTGTTTAACTGGGGTGATCACATAAGGATTCTTATTCATCTTGCATTCAGTTAATTAATCAAGTTTACGTGATTAACCAGTTCAAATGTTACAATCATTCACTCACATGATTATCCATAAAATAGAGCTTCATTAGTTTCAAGAAAGGACCACCAACGACCATTATTTTTAGTGGACGTAGGCTTATGCAATTATCAATATAAAAACTAAGTAATAACACAGAAATCATCATTACCTTTCCCACCCATTCATTCATAAGATATCTATTTATTAACTTTGTTAAATATGTTTTCATCTACCTCCCTGGGGAAAATCATCATACCCACCCCGTATGATGCACAAAAAAGAGAGATGAAGGAATAATCCCTACATGGATGATCAAGGATATGAGCTTACTTATTGTTCTATGAACAGGGGAAGCGTGACATGTTGGAAGAACTCCAAGGCTGAGTAGAAAGATCTTTAGCATAGGCGCATGATTCATCTCCATAAGGGGGACTCCAGGAACAACAAGGAAATGAAAGAGACCAAGGAAGAACAAGATCATAGTGTATTAACATGCTCGATCCTAGAGTTACAGGATATGTTATCTTGATGTGATTAAAAAATGGATCGAGGTTGAACCATGCGGCTAGGTAGTGGAACATGTTGGAATTAATTTATATTTAATAATTCTCCCCATAGACTATGAAGATAGACCAATTAATGACTATGAGTCTATAGATTTCCATTAAATTAGGAAAAACACATAATAGGGGTGAAACTGGAAAACATGGGAAGATAGAAAACACAGAAAAGGGTATGATAGGACAATCATTTTGTTAATCGAGGGTTGAACCACTCTTAGTGGAATTAAGATATCATTTATGTGCATTAAAATAGCCTTAAACCACTTTAAAAGAGGCATTTAAAACACTTTTAAATCAAAAGATACGTTACTGGAGTGAAATTGGAAAAGTCTCGAGGAATTATGAAATGAATCATTGATGGGTGAGTCCCCGGAACCCTAGCACCATTTCCCTTAAACTGGTTTCCATCGATCTTTCTGATGGCTGATCAGTGCCTCCAATGGTCGGTCGCTGCCTCCAGTGGTCAGTCGGTGCCACTTCAAGACCATCGGTACCCCAACAACCATTGGTGCCACCGACTCCCATCAGTTCTGCTGATGCACTTTAGTGTCACCGGTGCTAATCGGTGGCACCATTCACCTCTCATAAATTTTGGAATACTCCTCAATGATTAACTGATGGTCCTTGGGATGCTTCAAACGTCAGGATTTGAAAATTTAAAGGACCATAAGGGTCTACGTCATTAAATCAAATACTTCTCAAACTATTCCTTCCCTTGATAATTTATGTATAACCCAAAGAAAAGAGAGGGGTCCGAACAACCACCTTGTAAGATACCTCTCAGAGACAGACCACCGTAGAGTTGTTCGAATTATTGAATAGAACCTCGATATCCAGGAACACCTCTCTCATATATATCCTCAAAAATGGTAGAAACACTACCTCTCATCTCCCCCATGTAACCACATAAACATAGAATGTTCACACTTTCCAAACTTATGGATTAGGAAATCCCTTTCTCTGTATCATGATATTATCCACTTAGGGTGGCACTGACTCTCCCACATGGGTTTAATAACATCTATCATAATGTTTCTTGATTAGGTATTAGGTCCTCCCCTCCCCATAGTCTGGAATTTTCACACACATTCAAAGAACAGGAGAAACGTCCCATCTTATAACAAACAAGGTCAAACATTACATCAAAAAAAAGCACAGTGCAAAGGCATGATCAAAACAATGAACAACTCAGGGTACTTGGCATGCATCGTTGCATCCCATTTAAAAGTAAAATCTTTTCTGTCACCATGCCTCCACACCAAAAGAACATGAAGAATGGTCTATACATAAAACACCTTATCCTTACGATCTGCAATTTTCACTGGTAACTCCACGAACATCGCATCATCCTCGATATCCAATTCCCCCAAATCAATGTAGTTGGAGTCATCATGTAGATACCAAAATATATGAGATTCATGTAATAAAATTTGAATCATCTCCATTAGTTTTAGAAATTCCATCTAATATTCCACCTCACTGACTCATTCCAACACCTCAAAGGGTCTGATGAAACTGAGATAAATCTTACTACCGCTACCAAACCTCCATTTTACACATTGAGGGGAGAACGTTAAGAACACATGGTCTCCAACCTCAAACACCAGGGGTCTTTTCCTATGATCATCATATGACTTATACCGGTATAAAGCTTCCTTCATCATCTCACACATAAGTTAAAACTTCTCTATCATTCTTTGTACCACCTCTGGGACAATAACATCTACCTACCAAACCTCTAAGCAGCACACGGGCCAACGACATGGTCTCTCGTACAATGATCCAGATGGGGCCATTCCAATGGTAGAGTGATAGCTATTTTTGTAGGAATACTCCATCAGAGGTAAGTGTTATACCCATGACCCACTGAAGTCCAGAACACATGCTTGAAAAATATTCTCTAACATCTAGATGGTCCTCTTTTTCAGTCCATCCATCTGAGTGTGGAAAGGGGTATTAAGGAATAGTTGGGTGAAAAAAGCATGTTATAACCTCTTCCAGACTCATGGTATAATGAAAGTACCCCAATCTGAAACTATGGTTCTGGAAACTCTTTGTAGCCTCAAAACTCCACCCATGTACTTCTGTTCTAAGGAATTCAATGTGCTCAACTATTTAACTACTAAAAAGTGATCTGATTCATCTATGTGTCCAGCACTACCTATATTGAATCATAGCCTCTCTTAACTTTGGGTAGTCTTGTGAAGAAATACATTGAGACATCATACTACTTCCACTTGGGAATGTCTAGGGGATATAGTAGATCGCTAGGAACACAGTGTATAGCCTTCACATACTAACACAGGAGGAACATTGCCACAAACTCTGTGACTACCAACATCACTCTAGGACACCAAAACTGACCTTTCAGGCCCTGTTACATCTTGAAAACGTCTAGGTGAACCACTAGGGATGATCCATGGAACACATGGAGAAATCCATCATGCATCAACTCTAGTAAAAACAACTTACCGCCAAAAAGCATATGATTCTGACTATCCTTCTTCCATCCATCTAGATCATCACCATGGATAACACGATCACGCATCACATCAACCTATGACTCTCCCCACCTAGACTCCTCTGCTTGGAATACCATGGAATACAACACTATCATCTGAAATAGACAACCTCTATCATCTTCTACACTCATGCGCAAATTTAACTTATCCAACTCATTCATTACTTACCAAGAATCTGTTAATTCATTAACCACATCCTTCTGTGACTTCCTTCTCAAATCATTAGCCACAAAATTCCCCTTTCTTGTGGTGTTGGAGATCCTGAATTCGTAGTCCTAGAGAAAATCCATCCACCTTTGCTGCCTCAAGTTCAGGTCTCTATGTGAGAAGACATACCTCAAAATCTTGTGATCTCTGAATACCACGATGGATTCCCCAATGAGGTAACAATGCCACATCATCAACGCAAACCCAACCGCTTCAAGTTCCATGTAGTGGGTGGAATATTTATGTTCATGAGGGTGTAACATCCTATACACATAAGAGATCACTCCCCCCTAATTCATCAGCACACCCCCCAAGCCTAGACTAGAAGCATCCTAGAACACTTCAAATATTACTCATTCCTCTAGAAACCTCAGAATTGGGGAACTAATTCACTACCATTTTAGATAACAAGAAGGCTTCCTGTCACTGCTCACTCTATATTAATGTCTGGTCTTTTCTGGACAGAGCTATCAATGGCACTACAACTCAAGAGAATTTATGTACAGACCATAGGTAGTAACCTTCCAATCCATGGAAACTATGAACCTCTACCACATTCATGTGTTCTACCTAGTAAACCACAATTTTTACGATCATTGGATCCACTACTGTTCATTGATGGGACACCATGTGTCTATGGAAGTGCACCTCTCGTGAGCAGAACTGGCACATGGACAACTTCCCATAGAGCTGGGGGTGCCGGAGGACCTCCAAAACAGTCCTTAAATTATTTGCATGATCCTCATATGATCTTGAATATATCATGACGTCTTCAAAGAACATGACCAAGAACCATTCCAAATACTAATGGAAAACCTAGTTCATGATCCCCATGAACATTGTTGGTGCATTAATAACACTGAATGACATGTGAAAAAACTCAATTTGCCCATATCTGCAACTAAAAGCATTCTTCATGATGTATGACTCCTTACTCAACTAGTGATATCCGGACTATATGCCATTCTTAGAGACCCATCCTTCTCGTCTCAATTGGTCTAAAATGTCGTTGATCCTTGGGATGCGGTAACTATTCTTGATCATCACCATATTTAGTCTTCGGTAGTATATGCACAGCCTGAGACCACTATCTTCCTTATTTTTGAACAAGACTGGAGCACCCATGATGATGTGCTTTTTCATATAAAACCCTTCTTCATCAGGTCATCAACCTGAATCTGTGACTCCCGTAACTCTGAAGGCGCCATCCGATAGGGAGACATCAAAATCAGACAAGCACTGTGTTGTAGGTATATCCCAAACACAAAATCACGTTGAGGAGGTAGAGTCAAAAGCTATTCGGAGAAGAAGTCCAGGAACATGTAGAAAATCCTTTAAACATCCACCATCTCTGAATCTGGTGACTCAACCGACAGCTCGGATAACAAAAAAAGAAGGGACTCCACTCACCGGCTTCCCTCCTGGAAACCTCACTCACCAATAAAAGCTACATGTTGGATTCCCATATCTACGAACATGAACCTTCTGTAGAAAAATTAGATAACAACATGCACATAAAATACCCAGTCAATGCCTAGAATGACATCATACGCCTGTATTTGCAGCAGAACAAAATCCCCACTGGACTGATGTGATCCCAACATTAGTCTGCATCATAGACAAACATCAATCATGCTGGTATGAAGTCCAACTAGTGTGCTCAACACCAAGTTCATGTAAAGTATCTCTACATATGGACCACATGCATGGGCTAGACTGGTTGCAAAAAAGTATTTCAAATAATCGAATCAATGAAGAAACATTCAATAGTACTAAACAAAATGATCGAACATCAAACCACTTATGGCCCTACTGAAACTACTACCTCTGTGGGGTGCATATTCCCATGCCCAAATCCTCTAACCCTAAACTATTGGTTGCATCCCTGACCATTCCCTAATCGAGGTCTATGAGGAGAACAACGAGGTCATCCTCCATTGGCATCGTCTACCCGTAGTGGAGAAGGATCTTGTTGTCCCTGAGGCTACTCCTGAAAAGGTATGTCTGAAAGCTGGTTTTGCTGAGGGGGGAACTGAACCTGCCCACCCCCACTATACTACACATAATATAGGATATGATTGCAAAGGTTTCCATGGAAACCATAGGTAAATAACCTTGGTTTTAGGATCATGGAGAAAAGGCATGGATTGGGAGATCATAACTCGAATTGCTGAGCCATTCTCCCCGTCGACTGATACCTAGAAGGCCCTGATACTAGAGGAATACTGTAGATGGTATTCCCTTTGAAAAACCCAAATGGCTCTACACCTTCTACACACCTACTAGTGTGTTTGTCCTCTTTACTAACTCAGCCTTCTTCTAAACCTCCATGTATGTCAGAATTGTGAACATAGTAACATCATACATAAGAGATGTTCAGAGTACCTCCTATAAGCATCTTTCCCATGACTCCTCATCCAGGAAGAGCTGTGGAGATAAAATAAAGATATAATTGAACTAGATCCCCAACTCCCTTACTACCATACTCTCATTATTGGGGGAGATAATATCCTACTTCTTTTCGTCCATCGTTGTGGAAGAATGGAATTCCACTTAGAACTCATTCACAAATTCTTTCCACGAAACCTCAGCCTTCGTCCTCTTACTGAGGTAGAGAGTCCAACAATAATGAGCTGATATCCTCAAAAAACTAACTACCAATGGAAAAAAATACTCAATTGGAGCATGGATTAGGGTTAAGGCGATTTTCATCTCCTCGGGACAACCCTATGTCTCCAAGTCAGAAACACTTCCATTGTACTTCCTAAAGGTCTCCCGCTAGAAAAAACATAGAGTCTTATACCACTTGTTGTACTCATCCTCTCAATCAACCATTTTCTAATTGACTATATCAAACTGATGGGCCACAACTTCCCACACTACTCATGGTCATCATCTGGGTGTTGTAGCTGAAAAGATGAACAAGGAATTCATAGGCACAAGTAGTGAGGAATATCCCTATTTAAATTCGGTATAAACTTTTTACATATTTTAAATTTCACAAAACACCTAATACACACAAGAAAAAAATTAATTATGATTCATGTAGAATAACTACGGTCTCTACCCTGAAATCAGGGTAGCCTCACATGGTCGTTCAGTATGTCCAGAGTCCTCCTGTCAGATCACGGGATGGACTAAAATCCAATGTCCTAGCCGGTCACACCCCAACCTACCTATTATTTAATCTTATTATTTTATCTGGATTTTGAATTTTTTTAGGTTCAGGTTAAATCCAAAATGATATTTTTTAAGTTTTGACAAAATTTCGCATTTTTAAGTTGATGTCACTGGATGCACAAGCAGAGCACGTTTTGGAAACCCCGTGTGGCCTTCACTACTACAAATACCCCATTTATCATCGCTAAAAATGGCCTTTAATAGTGCCAGAAAAGCGTTGATATAGCCGGCGAAGATATGGGGCCTTTATCAGTGCTCCAAAAAGCGCTGATAAAGATCCCTTTTATCAGCACTAAAAAAAGCGCTAATAAAAGAAAAAAATAAAGAAAATTTAACAAAATTTAACAAAAATCCTTCAAATCTGTGGGGCTTTTATAGCGCTTGAGCCCCCCTTTTAACAGCACTTTACAGCCCCTCCAACACCTGCCAGCACCTCCTTCTACCCTATATCAATGCTACACCCACCCCCTGTATCAACGCTATCCCCCCAAATCCACCCCCATGCGCGCTTCCTTGCCTCCACCAAGATTTAATCTCGAGAGCTCCCTCTTGCGCTCCTAAAGCCTTTACCACTATGCGATATTGATTTGTTCTCCAGTAAATGACATATCTATTTATTTATATATATATATATATATAGTTTTATTTAATCATATGGTAATATATAGTTATATTAATTATATATATATAGTTATATTAATATATATTTTTATAGTGATATTAATATATATTCATAGTTATATTAATATATATATGTAGTTATATTAATATATATATATAGTTAGATTAATATATAGGTATATAAATATTTATATATTGGTATTTTAAATAAAATGGATATTATTTATTATTTATATAAATATAATATATTTTATATGGAAATATATGTTATTATTTATATTTATAATTAAATTTTTATGTGTGAATATATAAAATATTATGTATATATTGTAATATATTTGATTACAAATGGTAGTGAATTATAAAAAACGATAAAATTTCAAAGACATAATATCAATATGACTGTAATACATTGGAATAAATTCAGTCCCCACCAAAAAATACAATAATACCCCCTTAAACGAGGCTGATATTCCAAAAAATGTTAAAACAATCGGGGTATCCCGACTAAAAACTCAATTCTGGAGGGCTTATGGGCCTTTTTTCCCTTGAAAAAACCTTGATCAATGTTTTCCCAAATTCAAAAGGGTGTAGATCTAAACGCAGGCTTCGATTTGATATTTTGTAGAGCTCAAACGGGCACCAGAATAAAAATTATTGGTCGTTTGAAGTTCGAGTTGCGTTTTCAACATATTTTGGATTTTTTTTTATTTTTTTTTAATTTTTTTATTCTTTAATATTTTTTAAAATTACTATTAATCCATAATAATTAGAAAATTATTAACTAAAAATATTTTTTAATTTTTATATAAGCCATTTTCACTAAATATCTTATATATTATGTGTAACTGTACATTTATACTTATCTAATATATATATAAAATTATATTTAAAAAATATATATTATATTTATATCAATATAACTATATCTACATATTTAAATATTAATGTATTTTTCAATGAATTTTTTGGAAGTAGACCCATTATCAAGGCTTTTAAAAAATCTTGATAATGACCCCGCTTTATCATCATTACTAAAAAAATCACTAATAACGGGGTACCCTTTAACAGCGCTAAAAAAGGGCTATTAAAGGGGGTACCTTTATCAGTGCTAAAAAATGCGCTCATAAAGGGGTACTTTTATCAGTGCTTTTTTAGCACTCATAAACGTACCCCCTATCGGCGCTTTATCATTAGTGCTGATAAAGGGTGGAGCTATCGTAGCCCCATTTTGTGGTAGTACTTTCCTTGTCATCGGCACGATCCACCTAATTTTGGAAAATTAATATTAATAAATTTTGTAACTTATTGCGTTAGTTAAAATTTTCATAGTTGCTAATAAATATAATTAATATTATAAAAAGTAAATGAGTATTTATATTATTCACATGCTCATCAGTAGGATTATTATTATCCCTATTATTGTTTTGATTGATAATTATTTATTAACATTATTATTATGGTAATTTAGGTATTATTATTTTTATTATTATTTCAGGCCGGTGCACGTGCACCACACGACTAGTGGAAGTCGTGCGGTTAGCCTAAGTACCGTGCAGTTGGGGAGTTTGCTTCAATCAAATAAAAATAAATTAAATGAGTTAAAAAAATATATTAAAATTATTATTATTATCATTACGAAGGGTACTTATTATTATTATTGTTATTACTAAAGATGTTTTATTATTATTGGGTGTATTATTAATATTTTTTTATTAATGTTATTATCATTTTATTTTTATTTATTTTTATTCTATAATTTTATTTAGTTCTTTTCCCCCTCTTTATATTTTCATTTCTTTCTTTCTTTTTATTTTATTTTCACTCTCCCTCTCCCCTTTTTCTCTCCCCGTCGCGAACAGCCCCCCCTGTAACCCTATTTTTTTATACTGCCACCTTTCCTTTCTTCTCTCTAGTTCAACATCGTAGCGCCTATGTAACCCTCCTTCTCCCTTCAGTGCGCTAGCATACCAACCTCCCGGTGCCTCCCCCATGTCCTGCACACTCCCCGTGCGATGCCCCTGACCTCTCCCATATATGCCGCCTCCCTCCCAGCTCCTCCTGCAGTGCGACCCCCCTTCAACCCAGTTCTTTCCTCCTTGCACGACTCGACACCCTCCTCTTCCTACTTCCTGACACACCATCCACAGGACACTCCTCCTTCAGGCGCAACACCACACAATCCCACACCCCTTGTCTGAACCCCCATCCGCCTCCCTCTCCTTTTTCTGTATCTCCTTCTGTCTGGTTAAAACTCTTCCGACGTGGCCCTCTTTTCAGCATCGGCACCCCCCCCCCCCCCCCGTCGACCTCCTGCATGACACCTCCCCCACCTTCTACGCTGTCCAGCGCCCCCAGCCCCAGTTTCCACAAAACAGGCTCCCTTTCTAGCCTCCCTTGCAGTGCTCCTGCCCTGTTTCCGCCTCCCTACCCAGCATCATCACCTCACAAACTGCCACCCTCCAGCACTCCACCAGCTGGCTACCCTGCATGCTCGGCCTTCGCCCTGTCCTTCCATGCCCAACTCCCCTTCCATTCCACACACATGCTGCAACACCCTGCCCACACAATGCCGACGCACCCCCAGTAGACCTGCAACCTCCCTTGTGGTAGTATGTTGTTTTTTGTGTTATCCTCATTAGGGTTTTTATTTAGGGTTAAATTTTTTCTTAGTTTGAGTGTTGAATTTTAAAGATATTATTTTTAGTGTAGTATTGTGATAAATCTTTGTTGCGCACCATGAAAATCATCTATTAGGTGTCTATTTGATTTATTAAAAAAATTGTGCTGCAAAAATATTTTTAAGAGTGTTTCTTATGCGTTTGATTTTGAAGTGGTATGTTCATATGTGGTATGGTCCAGTTTTGGTGAAATCCACTTTACACCATCAAATAGGGTTTTATTCAATCGTGTAGTTGTTTTATTAAAATGTATAATGGTTGAGAATTTCGTTTTAGAAATGCTTGGTGTTAATTTAATAATAAAATTGTTTTTAAGAGGTTTTGGTTGGTTTCATGGGTTTAAAGTCGTGGTATGCTTTTCAAAATTGTTTTATAAAATTGTAAAATATTTATTAAATAACATGGATGCTGTGAATTTGGTTTTGTAAAAAGTGTCTAGGTGCCCATGCTTTTAAATATTAATTTCATTGTGTCGTGTGCTTTTGTCTGGTTATTCACTCATAATGTTTTCTTGGAATGTCCCGGTGGCTCTATAAATTTATTAGTGAATTATTTTGACGTTGGTCATTTTTTACACACATTATTGATTTTAAAGGGGTTTAATAATTAGTATTGTTGGTGAGTGTGGTGTTTTGAAAACATACCGAGGTATTTCTTTTTCACTGGTTGTCAATTTGAATTGTTTTAGGTCAGTGGTTATGTGTTTTTAGTTATTGTGTGTTTCTTGTAGCGTGTTGGAGAGGTGACTTCATGACACCCCGGTCATCGGCTTGTGCATGATTGTACGTCTGTGTGAGGCGTGTCACGTCACCGTGTTCGAGCTGCGATTCAGGGTAGGTCCCCCACTGCACTCACCTTTAAATTTAGAATTTATTGATTTCTTGATATTTTATTAATTATAAAAAATGGGAAATAATATAAGATAATAATTTTTTAAATGATTATTTGTTGTTAAATGAGTCATTTATTTTATACAAGACACTTGAAATAGTTTCTTGATGAGCGAACACCTATTAGTGAAAGAATTCATGTTTGGACTTTAATCCTAATTCATTGAATTTCAAAAGTAGTACTGGTTTATTGAAAAATGATTTATTTTGAAGCGCAGACAAGTGTTTTGGTTCGCTTGATAAATGAGGATTATCCTTAAAATTGGTGAAGACCTGCTTGGAACTTTAATAAAATTAATTATTTTGGAAAAATCAATTTGGGGTGACACAGATGTGATATTTGGTGTATTTTGACTGCATGATTTGTGTGTGATGTTTGTACTACTTGATTGACTTTGTTGAATCACCCCTTTCCGGTTATTATATGTGTTGACATGAGAACTTGTCATAGTAAGTGAATCTTATGAGAACGATTGATTCAATAGTTTAGATTACGCTCTGGCTAGTGGCCCCTAGTATAGATGACACTCTGCTAGGGGATTCGCCCCTCGGTTAGTCCATGTAGGGAAACACCGGGTGTTAGGGCGTTATGACACCATCGAGAGTACGCATGCCTTCCGGATGAGTCACATGTATAGTATGATCTGGATTATTCACGAGCTCCTAGGTTCGACCCATGTTTCCTTTAGTGCTTATTTGTATGTGGCGTATGATTGAGGTTCCTAGTTCGATTGTAGTTCCTCATTTGCTACATTCCCATTGCCCTTATTTTGTGTCTGTGTGTTGTGTGTGGTTTTCCTCTTGATTAAAAACTATGTTTTAGATTTTATATTGTTTGTGAAAATGTTTTAAAAGTGTGATGTACATGTTCCTTCAACCATTAATCTTTATCTTAAACCAAAAAAGGGTAATGTACTATTAGTTACATTAAAAAATGAATGTGTTTGTAAAAACCCATATTTTATATAATGTAGTTCAATCAAGAAATTAATAAACTATTTATTTAAATGTAGTGCTTTGGGTATAGTTTTTTGGGAACACCAACTGAGTTTTAATGATCATGCCTATAGTGTTTTCCTATTTTTAGTTTCTGTTATAGGTTTGACTTGAGTTTTATCATTATGGGAGACAGTTGTTGTTGGATTGGAGAGCGACTTTAGGAGTCACGAGGAGTTTTGGTCGTGGCCAGGTTAGTGTACTTTTGTTGGTTGTGTTTTTCTTTCTCTTTGTTTATCTATCTTGTGTAGCTCTATTTTATTTATGCTTCTTTATTTAATTTCATTGGGAGAAATCAATCCCACTTGCTCTCTATTGATGCCCTGGTGCTTTTTGCCAGCCCGGCAGGATCGGGAATGCCTCTCAGGCCTTGCCATGGATTGGATCGGGTGACCATTTCAGGATCGAACCGGGTTGGTTTATGACAAAATGGTATCAGAGTAGGTTAGCTCTTTTGTGGAACTTTCTTTTAGAGCACCCATCATTATTTGAGTTTGTTTTAGTAGGAGTGAAGGTTTCGGGGCTTGAGGAGAAATTACGAGAAGGAATTCTTGAACCCATGCTCGTTCCGAACCTCGGGATACCATGGGATGTTCAGGTTGTTGATGTCATTGGGTTCATTTGGATTGTTTTATGTTGGAAAATGAAATGGATGCCAGGAAAGTGAACTTCATGAGCTTCCATGGTCTTTGAAGCTATGTGAATCCAAAGACATTACCCTAGAGTGCTCCTTATGACGATGGCATGACTGGCATATAGCCGCCAAACTTATGTCTGAGTCACCCATCATCACTAGTTTCCCCCTAGTGGATCGTTTCATTTTTCTTTCATTCTAAAAATTGCTTTGTAATGTTTTATATTGGAAATTGTGAATAGTTGAAATTGAAATGGAAATGACCATGTTTTGATTATGTTCTTTTTTTTCCTTGTTCCATAGTGTTCACCTCCATGATGGTTTGATGGATACCTAAGGTGCAGCTTCAGGTGGTATGCCCCTAGTGAATCCTCTAGTTGACCAGCCCATAAACTATGTTCTGGAGTTCCAGAAGTTGAACCCTCCTCTCTTTTATGGACAAGCAGAGCCTCTTGAGGAAGAGGAGTGGTTGCAGAAGATTGAGAGGAAGTTTAGTTTCGTTGGGCTACCTGAGTCATTAAAGGTGAAGTTGACTACCTTCATGCTTGGAGGCCCAACCTAGAAATTGTGGAACTCCGTGTCTCGGAACAATCCTCAGGATGATTTGACATGGTAGTTTTTCAAGTCATCATTCATCCAAAAAAAATAATCTGAGATGAAGAATATGAGGAAGAGGATGGAGTTGTGTTTTCTTCAGCAGGGCATTGAATCCATACTAGAATTCTATTGATGTTTCATATACATAGTTACATATGATCAGTGGTTTGTTGTGAATGATCCGAGGGAGGCTTGACAATTTGAGTCTGGACTCCGACCTGAGCTGCGATCAAAACTGGAAGAGCTAAACCCAACCACCTTCTCGGATGTTGTGAGGCATTCCTTTTTGGTGGAAGCTAGGTTAGGAGGAGTACTTGAGGTGGAAAATCCTCCAGCATTGGGAAGCAGTGCAGAGGATGGTGAAAAGAATAATGAGAAGTGACCTGATGCTAGTGGTGGTGTTAAAGGAATCAAGTGTCCTTCATAATCTCATTATACTTCTCCAAAATGCAATGTCGTGATATATCACCAGTGTGGTAGGAAGGTTCACAAGAGGCTGACATGTCTGAGTGCTCTAAGAACCTGCCACACCTATGGACATTGGGTTCACTTGTAGAGATTCTGTCGTGGTGTTTCCAAGAAGCACCTTGAAGATAGACATCGCTCATAAAAGGTCACCTCATCCCATCAGCAGGAGTTGGGAAATGTTTGGGGAACTGTTTGAGGTTTTCCCTTCGTAGTGTTCCCTGGATGTAGTGGTTTTCACTTGTGTCAATTTGAGGTGTTTTTTTCCTTTCAGTTGTAAGAATGGTTATTATTGAACCTCTTCGAAACTTTTATTTTACTGGAAGTGTGTTTGGTGAAATTCTGGTTTTGTGTTATGTTTGGGAATTTCTGAAGCCGGACTGCGAGTTATGAGATGCTTCAATTATCGGTGCTCCAGCCATAGGCCCCGGAGTGAAGCTAGTGCATAGTCAGGAGAACCCCAGTGGTGAATAAGGGTATTGGTTTAATCATGGACTTTAGTGTGACATGGTTTGTGTCATTATGATGGTGTGACGCCGTTGAGGTTGCGGTAAAGGTAGTTTTGATGTTTGATTTCTTGGGACCTTCCTTCCCTTACCCTTGTGGTGGGTTTTTTTTGTCCGTGTGGAAAGCATTCAAGTTCGGTTAATTTTGTCAGTCCTTACACTGGGGAGACCCATCACAGGTCTCATTGAATTCAGTTTGTCTTGATTCCTATTGTGGGGAGACCGTTCAGGCCGCCCGTGTGAGTATCAGAGTTTCTTTTCATGTATCATTTGGTGGTAGGTGGTCTCATGTGGAACCACCTAATCTTCAGTTCGTCCTCTTGAGTAAATGTTGATATTGGAGTACACTCAATGGTTTTGTTGGACTAAGATTATGGGAATAAGTGTTGGGGTAGTTTAAGTCCGTTTATTCCTTGGATTAAATAGGTTGTTTGGGTTCTTCTTGATCATGATTAAGTTGATTGTGTTTTAAAGTATCTGTTGTGTGTCATGGGTTTTCTGTGTCAGTTTGGATTGATCAACTAGAGGCGCTTAAACTTTTGTAGGTTGGTGACACTTGATGAGTTTTATCTTTGGGTCTTGATCTTTTTTTGGCTTTCCGAAGGCATAAAGAGTTATGGTGGGGAGAATTGTTACACCCCAACCTATCTATTATTTTCTCTTATTATTTTATCTAGATTTTGAAATTTTTCCTGAGGTTCAGGTTAAATCCAAAATGGGATTTTTTGTGTTTTGACAAAAGTGAGTGTTTTTAAGTTGACGTCATTGGACGCACGAGCAAAGAACATTTTGGAAACCCCACATGTCATTTCCCTATCATCAACATGATCTAGCTGTTTTCGAAAAAATAATATGAATAACTTTTTTAAATTATTGCATTATTTAACATTTTCATAGTTTTTAATAATTATAATTATCATTATTAAAACGAAATGAGTCTTTATATTATTTAAATCTCATTCATATGATTATTATTATTCCTATTAGTGTTACGATTAATAAATATTTATTACCATTAGTATTATGGTAATTGAGGTATTATTATTATTATTATTTCAGGTCGGTGCACGTGCACCACGCTGCTATCGGAAGTCGTGTGGTCAGCCTGTGTATCGTGAAGTTGCAGAGTTAGAGTCCCTAAAATAATAATAAATTAAAATAGTTAAAAAATTATTTTTATTAAAATTATTTTTATTATCATTAGAAAGGGTACATATTATAATTATTGTTATTACTAAAGATTTTTTAGTATTATTGGGTGTATTATTAATATGTTTGTTATTAATGTTATTATCATTTTATTTTTATTGAGATTAATTCTGTCATTTTACTTAGTTCTTTTTCGCCTCTTTTTATTTTCATTTATTTCTTTCTTTTTATTTTATTTTCACTCTCCCTCTCCCCTTCTTCTCTCCTAGTCACGAATAGCCCCCTATAACCCTATTTTTGTCCGCCGACACCTTTCCTTCCTTCTCCCTCCTGTTGCGCCGTAGCGCCAATGGAACCATCCTTCTCCCTTCAGCGCACGAGCATACCAACCTCCCGGTGCCTCCCGCCTATCCTGCACACTCCCCACACGATGCCCCTACCCTCTACCATATAAGCTGCCTCCTGACCATCTCCTCCAGTAGCGTGACCCCCCTTCAACCATGTTCTTTACTCCTTGCTTGACTCGACCCCCTACCCTCCCTCCTTCCTAGCGCGCCCTCCACAGGACACCCCTCCTTCAGCCACAACACCACACAAGCCCGCACCCCCTGTCTGCACCCCCGTCCACCTCCCAGTACGCTTTCCATAGCACCTTTTGTCTGGAGAAAACCCTTCTGATGCAACCCTCTTTTTATTGTCGATGCCTCCCCCCCCCACACCACCCAACCTTCTGCATGACACCTCCCCCTCCTACTTCACTACCCAGCGCCCCCAAACCCAGATTCCGCAGAACAAGCTCCCTTCCTAACCTCCCTTGCAGCGTCCCTTCCCTATTTTGGAATCCCTGCCCTGTGGCATCACCTCATAACCCGCATTCCTCCAGCACTCCACCGGACGTTTACCCTACCTGCTCGGCCTTCACCTCGGCCTACCGCACCCACCTCCCCTCCCATTCCACACACTTGCTGTAGCACCCTGCCCGCACAACTCCAACGCACCCCTAGCTCGGCAAACCCACAACCCCCCTTGTGGTAGTATGTTGTTATTTATGGTGTTATCCTTATTAGGGTTGTTATTTAGGGTTAAATTTTCTCATTTTGTGTGTGATTAATTTTAATTATCATTTTTCTAGTGTATTTTTGTGATAAAATTTTGTTGCGCACTAGGGAAATGTTCTATTATGTGTCTATCTGATTTATAAAATGTTTTTTTGTGCATCGAAAATAATTTTAAGATAGTTTCTTATGTGGTTTATTTTTGAAGTGGTATGTTCATATGTGGTATGGTGCGGTTTTAGTGAAATCCATGTTGCGCCTTGAAATAGTTTTTTATTAAATCTCATAGTTGGTTTATTGAAATGTACAATGTCTGAGAATTTCGTTATAGAAATGTCTTGTTGTGAATTTGATCATAAAAGTGTTTTTTAAGAGGATTAGGTTGTTTTCGTGCGTTTAAAGTCACGGTATGCTTTTCAAAATTGTTTTATAAAATTTTTAATGATTTATTAAATAACATGGATGCTGCGAATATGGTTTTGTAAAAAGTGTCTAGGTGAACGTGCTTTTAAATGATCATTTCATCACGTCGTGCAATTTTTCTTGGTTTTTCCCTCATAGTGTTCAGTGAAAAGGCTCGGTGGCTCTTTAAAATTATTAGGGAATTATTTTGATGTTGGTCTTTTTTTTGTAAACACCTTATGGATTTTAAAGGGTTTTAATAAATTGTATTTTTGGCGTGAGTAGTGTTTTGAAAACATACTGTGGTGGTTATTTTGCGCTGGTTTTCCGTTTGAATTGTTTTAAGTCAGTGGATATGTGTATTTAGTTGTTGTACATTTCGTGAAGTGTGTTGGTGAGGTGACTCTACGACACCCGGGTCATCGGCTTGCACATGCTTATATGTCTGTGGGAGTCGTGTCGTGTCACCGTGTTCGAGCTACAGGTCAACGTAGTTCCCCCACTGCACTCGCATTAAAATCTAGAATTTATTAATTGCTTGATATTTTGTTAATTATATTAAATGGGAAATAATATAATATAATAAATTTTTGAATTATTATTTTGTGTAAAAGAGAAATTTATTTTATACATGAATCTTGAAACATTTTCTTGAGGAGCGACACCTAGTAGTGAAAGAATACCCATTTGGCCATTACCCATAATTCATGGAATTATAATAGTAGTTCTGTTTCATTGATAAATTATTTATTTTTAAGCACGAACAAGTGTTTTGGTTCGCTTAAGAAGTGAGGAGTTTCTGTAAAATTGGTGAAGACCGGTTTGGAACTTAAATAAAATATATTGTTTTGGAAAACTCTATTTGGGGTGACTCAGATGTTATATTTGGTGTACGTTGGTTGCATGATTTGTGTGTGATGGTTGAACTGATTTACTAACTTTGTTGATTCACCCCTTTACTATTTTTATATGTGTTGACATGATATCCTGGAATAGTATGTGAATCTTCTAAGAGAAAATGTTGCAATAGATTAGATTACGCACTGGCTAGTGGCCCCTAGTACGGGTGACACTCTACTGGGGGATTGGGCCCCTCGGTTAGGCCATGTAGGGAAACACCGGGCATTAGAGAGTTATGACATCATCAAGAGTAGGAATTCCTTCGAGATGAGTCACATGTATAGTACGTTATGGATTGTTCATGAGCTCCTATGTTTGACCAATGTTTCCTTTAGTGCTTATTTTTATTTGTCGGACGATTGGGGTACCTAGTTCGATTGCAGGTCCTCATTTTCCACTTTTCCATTGCCCTTATTTTGTATGTGTGTGTTTTGTGTGGTTTTCCTCTTGATTGACAAGTATGTCTTAGATTTTATATTGGTTTTAAAAAAAAAATTATATGTGTTATGCACATGTCCTTCAAACATTAAACTTTTTCTTAATCCAAAAAGGGAAATGTACTGTTATTATCTTAGAAAATTAAAGTGTGTGTAAAAACCAATATTTTATACCATGTAGTTCAAACTTGAAATAAATAATCTCTTTATTTAAAGGTACTGCTTTGGGGATAGTTTTTTGGGCATGCCTGCTGAGTTTTAATGCTCACTCCTATAGTTTTTTTGTTGTTTTTAGTTTCTGTTACAGGACTGACTTGAGTTTGCTCGTCGTGGGCGAGAGTTGTTGTTTGATTGGAGAGAAAATCTCAGAGTTGCGAGGAGTTTTGGTCGTAGTCAGGTTAGTGTACTTTTGTTGGCAGTTTTTTTCTATTCCCATCATTTATCTATCTTGTGTAGCTCTATTTTATTTCTGGTTCTTTATATAATTTCATTAGGTGAAATTGTTCGCACTTCCTCTCCATTGATGCCCTGATGCTTGTCACAAGCGCGGGAGGATCAGGAACACCTTTCAGGAAATGTCATGGATCAGCTCAGGTGACCGGTTCCGGGTCGACCCGGGTTGGTTCGTGACATAGCCGATCTTCCCAATCCTATTTTGCGCACCAAGATTACATAACATTATTTCCTTATCATCCCATACAATCCTCATTATGCCTAACCCATAACTTCATCCTATTTCTCAACCATCACCAATGATACCATTCTATCATTACCCAGCTTCTCCAAAATGAGGTGGGGGACATCATACTGCCAGACCCTTCCATCCCAAAGTTAATGGAGAGATAATGACCCCCTGAGTCCCTCCTTTAATAGGCCTAGAGTGGTGACTAGAACCAAGGGTGTACAATCTCACATTAAATGGATAGCATTACTCTAATTATTTAATAAGACCGGGAGATAAGATGTTAAATCCCTAACAAATCCAAAGTCTGTAATAAATGTAAAGACCACAACCCATTCCCATATGCATGTCCAAAATATAGTTATAAAAATTTCAAGAATCTATGTAGGAAGAACCAAAAGAATGGAAAATCAGCAACAATAACTCCAGATGCCTGATGTACTATGGTTCGGCACGGTCCTCAATGTACTCCAGGAAACCTGAATGAAATTTTACATACATAGGGTGAGAATATAGGTATTCATAGTAGGGAAAACCAAAACATCTCTTGCACTATTGGGGAGACATGCCAATTCCCCTTGATAAATTGAGATAACCACAACACTTAGAAAGAAAACTCTCCACCCAGCCTCCCCATGGCACACTCCCAAAATAATGCAAGTCAGTTATAGTAATAGTATTAGAAAATCAATATTTGGGTACCCTGCACCATTTTCCCACTAGTTATTTATGAAATAAAATGCATCGTACATCCCCCTCAAATCCAACTGCATTCCCACTATTACCCCTAAAGCAACCTTATGGTCCATCCCAACCATACATATATCCCTCCCGCAAATACCTAGGCCACCAAAACCACAAATTGCCATGCCCACAAACACCTGGGAGACAATAGCCACCACCACACCCAAATACACCTCAGTCAGAATAAACTTCAATGCCTAAAGATACCTAGGTCAAATAAACCATTGAGACACCCGAAAACACCTTGGCCTCATCCCGAATACAGTTGGGAAACAAACCTACCCGTACACACCTAGTCCAACCACCAAAACATAGCCTGACTAAATATTCTTAAGACATAATAAACCTTAGGCTGTCACATCCTTCCCTAAGAGTCTTGGGATTCCTGGGAGAGGGATTGTAAAAGGATCAAATAACCAGCCAATCATAGGAATGTTGGGAAAAACACCCTCCCCCACGAAATGGGGGTGTTTGGAATGAAGTTATCAACATGGTTGGCTTGTGTATAAGAAACACAAGAACAAAATATTATACATATAGGTAATCAAGCATGCATCCCAACCTAATGGTTTCAAAACCATTAATTATCCCATACACAACCACTCTTACTGTTATCCATTCACAAACAAGTACACAACAACCACAACCAAATCACAACCCATTTCTGGAAAATAGTTTCCACATTTTACCATATCCCATTATCAAGTTCAAATGATTTCATTTAAATATTCCTTCCCATTCGTGAAACTGACAAGCATAACCTCAAGTCAAAACAACAAATATATAAAAAATTTAAGAAATGATATAAGTATTCACACCCGGTTCTCTTGACAATATTAAAAGGTATCCGTGAGATCCCTTGAAGCATTGTTACCAAACTAAGCCAAAACTTATTTGTTCCATAACATTTACCACTGCCTCCACACAACCCTAGATTCACAAACTAACAACCTCTAAACTAGAAATTACATTTCTATCCATGTCACCTCAAAAACATTAAACAGAACAACCAATCATATCACTAGAATAAGGTAAGAGAGTTTTTAGAGATATCTAATACCATTCATTTAGTTCTTTAATTCCATTTGGTTAACTAGGGTGATCAGGTGAGGATTATTATTCATTGGGAATCCATTTAATTAACAATGTTTACATGAGTATATGGTTTCCATGATACATTTATTCAATCACAAAATTATCTAGAAAAAAGGTCTGCATCAGTGTGTAATAAAGGACCACTAACAACCATGATTTTTAGTGGACATAATCCCATGCAATTGACAACAACAAAATTATGGTATAACACAAAAATCACCATCAGCATTTCCACCCCTTTATTTTTTATAAGTAATTTTATTAACATTGTATAAGATGGATTCAACTGTGTCCTGATAGAACATCATCATACCCACCCTGCATGATGCAAAAAAAGAGGGAATAAGAAAAAACCCCTACTTGGATGGTCAAGGATCAAATATTTCTCATTATAGCCTAAACTAGGGAAGTGCGACTTGGAGGAAGATCTCCAAGGATGAGTGGAAAGAGCTCCATCATGGGCGCATGATTCATCTTGGGAAGAGAGACTCCAAACACTGTAAGGAAATAAATGAGACTGATGATAATATATCATTGTGTGGAAAGGTCCGATCATAGTGTTATGGGACGTTAAATCTCAAAGTGCATAAAAAGACGATCGTGATTTAACCAAACTATTGGGCTGTTGAACAAGTTTTATTTCATATATATTTAATAATTATACTCAAAGATGTTGAAGATAGACTAGAAAATGGATGCGAGTTGATAGATTTCTTATAAATGAAAAAAACAAGTAACAGGGGTGAAACTAGAAAACAAGGTAAGAAGAAAAATTATAAAAATGGTGAGACATGCCACAAATATTGGTAATATAGGGTCACCCCACTCTTAAGGGATTTAGGATATCATTTATGGGAATTAAAATGGCCTTAAAGTACTATAAATGTGGCATTTACAACACTTTTACGTAAAAAAGATATGTTACTAGAGAGAAAGAGGAAATATCTAGGATAAATTGGAAATGAATCATAGATGGGCAAGTAACAGACTCCCTGGAACTGTTTCATTTCCCCAGTCGCCCAAGCACTAATTTCCACCGGTGCCGCTGATGGCCATGTAGTGCCACTAATGCACAGGGGTGCCACTTATGCCCATCGGGGCCACCTTTGGTCCATCGGTTCAACCTGTGGAGCGTCAGTTCCACCGGTGGTCTATCGGTGCCACCGATGGGCCATCGGTGCCACCGCTACCTATAAGTTCCACAAATTCCCATCAGTACTACTGATTCCTAGTGATGCCACCAATGTCGATCGGTGCCACCATTCCTCCAACATAAATTTTGGAAAACTCTTCAATGAGTCATTGATGGTCCCTAGGATACGTCAAACATCAGGATTTTGTAATGTAATGGGTTAGGAGGGTCTGAAAAATAACAATAAGGGTAATATGTGAATCATGATAGATGAATGAAATTGTTTTTAAATGAATTTTATTTATAATATTAATATCAAATGGGAAGAATAATTATGATAAGTCCATTTAATGAAAATGCTACCGCCATGTTTGAAGAAAATTTTAATAATATGAATTAAATTGAAAATAAATTTTAATTCGACTATAATAGTCTTATATTCATTAAGAGTGAGTTCAAAAATTCATTATCATGTTAATCAAATAAAAATTGATATAAAATGATGGAAAACAATCATAAAGAACATGCATTGAAATTTAGAATTCAATATTTCTAGATTAACAGCCATTTTACAATCAAAATTTCTTAAGGAAATTAATTTTAGAAATTATACACATCATCACAAGAATAAGGAAGAAAATAAATAGGAAGAATAATTTTCCAACTGTGATGGTGTAAATTCCAATAATTCATGATTCACCCTTCATTACTTTGAAGGTCTATTTCCAATTATCCATGTTTTATCAATATTATTCATGATGAATGGATCTATATCACCCTTATTTTTATAGGGTTACATTTTAGAAAATAAATAACCCTATGTTTGTCATGAAATAATATATTTATAATGAAAAAGTAGGATATCGGGGTAAAAAAATAACCAGTCAAAAAATTCATGGTTTTCAATTTGTCCCTTGGAAAAACTATTAATTCAAATACTAGTAAAAACAAATAATTATAGTCCTAACCATAGTTACATAATTTTTAAATGAGCTACAATCCATGAGATATAAATTCCTGTATCCATGAGATAAAAATATATTTAATTAATTAGCATTTGATATCCCTTAAAATTATTCACTCTAAGAAGTTCACCAAAATTTAACACATGGATAAAAATAATATACCAAGACAAATAAAATGGTAAGATATATCTTTTATGAAAAATATTTATGGTAAATTTATCATTTTACCTCATTTATAGTATATTGCCTTCATAATTTAAAAATATATTGTGACATGCTTATGAAAGTAATTATTTTCTATAAAATCCATTAATAGTCAGTCCCAAGTACACAATACTAAGATCTAAAATAAAATTGGTATTATTATTAAATAAAATACATCCATGATTTCAAATAATTTAGATGTATCAGAAATCCCACATTTTTCCACTATATAACATGATAGATTATATGCTCTGAGATAAACACTTGGTTCTGATAATAATAGAATGATAACATATAATTTATAAAGTATTTATATAGGGTAAATTTATATTTTTACCACCATTAATGTACATGATATTTCAATGAAAAAAACAAATTTAATATTTTTAATGTAAAATCATTGACTTTACAAAAAACGAATAGTCAATATGAAGCACAAATTCGTCGGATTTCAAGTGGAATGTGAATATAAATAATGAATACTATTCGATGGTTTCAAATAATTGGATTATTCCTGAATCCATAATTTATACTTTATATAACATGGATCATTATAAGATATTCAATATTTAATTATAATACTAATTTCTAGATTTGGGGATTTAAATGGATGTGACATGACACGTCATCATATTTTTGTCTATGAATTATTATAATATTACCTTAATTTATACTTATATTATTTCTAATTATTTCAAATATATATTTATAAAATTTTGATATATTCTTCTATATCAGAATAATTTAACCAATTATGTATATACCCATTTGTATATGCATTCCTCTTAGTATATTCAATAAAAAAATTTAATGATTTTTAAGATCTCGTAAAATGATTTAGTGATATTTGATTGATAATATTAAATATGTAATGAATTTTATATCATAGAAATTTATTCATTGGTAATTTTTTATTTTAACATGATATGGTAATTATTTAAAATATAAATTTCTTAATACTTGTCATGTCATTTATATAATTCTTGATTTCCCAATTTAATTAACACAAGAAATGCATTTTTCAAACATAAGTTATCAAAAATATTAACCTTTTAATGACACAGCATAGGTTATGATGATATGTTAATATTTATTGCATTATATAATTTATATCCAAATATATCTATTATCATGTTGTTTGTTTAATTCATTAATATTGGGTCACTATGAGGTTCATGAACCAGATAATCCCAGCATAAACAATCTGAAATATATGATTCTCAATTATAAAATAATGTATACATAATAAGTATAAATTTTTTTTAATATCAAGTGTTTATGAAATTATTAATTAGTCAAAAATCATCTAAAATTTTAATTAGGTCGTGAGAAGTTTATTTTACCAAACAGAAAACAATTTGAAATTATCAAATCTAATGATTCCTCTAAACCCTTAACATATCGATGTGCATTCTTAGGTAACTTTATCTAACACATATAAATATTTTATCGAGGACTCACTCATTACCTTATAATTTTAAAGGAATAATGAATTTTTTTATATTAACCTATATGAATATCTTAAGAAAATTAGTCCCAAAACATTACATAAAAACATTGATTATATCTCATCACCGTAATGTCTAAAATTACATAACATTATTAAATGTAATTTTTATATAGGAAATAGTCATCATGTTATGGAGGCCATTTTATTTCATAATTTTAGTATAATACAAACTAAAGAGTTACATTAATTATAATAACTATAATTATAATATTAACAATATATATAATCTCTATAACATAATTCTCCAAATGATCATATTTGGTAATGAATAACACCTATAAAAGATACAATGATATTATAAATAATGAACTTCTAGAGATGTTATTCATTATAATTTTTATTTAAAGAACAATGTTTTTAAACCACCCAATTTGATATTCTATGGGAAATTATAACATTTTTTGATTTTATTAATATTTTAATCATTTATTGTGAATATGAAATAATTTTAAAATAATTATTATTTTTAATTAGTTTTTTATTTGTAGAATAAATTTCTATAAAATAATATTTTTTTTTTGAGTTTAATGAATTATATGATTAAACACATGATTGGAAAATTTATATTCAATTATAACAAATGACGAATTCATTCATAAGAGGCCTAAATGAAGCTCCAAATTCATACCTTCGAATCTGTGGTATGATTCCAAAAATATTTTAGATGAGAAAACACATCACACATGGTAGGTCTAAAGGAGGTGAAAACTTTAAGAAACATAGAAAAATTATCAGGATCATTTTTTATAACTATTCAAACTCAAGATTCATGCTCCTTCAATACCATTAATACATTGGAAATCAAATAAGGGTAATAAAATGATTCTAGCAGCCAAAAATAATTTCTTTTGTATTTAGATGGTATCCCTCACTAAAAATTGTCAATTAATTTTAGATTTTTATTTTAAAACTAGGAGGTTTTGAAGAAATACATTGAATATGAATACATTTCTCAATTCTTCTATTTATTGTATCTTTCATGTGTGATCATTCAATGGAATATTTTTTAGAGAAATTTAACCACACTCTTTTTCTATAAAAATTTATCTCATCTGAATTTCAATTGTTTTTCATTATAGTTGGAAATTTTTATTGTCCATATTTTGGTATCATTATTTTTTCTGAATTATTATTCTTAATATTTAATTTATATTACTCTTCTCTACATCTTGTCCTATCTTTTATTTCACTTTTTTGATTCCACCAAACTCTTCTCTATTGTGATCTATAATACCTATGGTCATGAGTAACTAACCTAAGGAATATATCAGGGGGTGAATCGATTATGAAACCATGTATTATCACATTAATGTGTTATATTTATTATTATTATTTATTTTATATAAGAATTATATATGTGTATTGTAATCCTAATTGTGATTACTTAAGGATTATACTCTTCTTTTTATCTTTTCTCCCTCGATCAAAGAGGCGAATTAGTGGTGTAAGTGGTGATCAATGAGTGAAATACATATTACCACCATTGTATAAGATGGTAACTGCACATTTGAAAGACTATGATCATTAATTGAATTTGGAACTATTATTTATACAATAAAGCCTCACTCTAGGTCATTCTATCAGGTGTATTTCATTTCATGCCTAATTTATTCATTTTATCTATATATTTCATTGAATATTTATTTACTATTTTTTAACCATTTTATTATCCACCACATTTTATAGTTTTTTATAATATTTTTGAACATAAAATATAAAATCATGGAAATTTCATACAGGGAGTTCTTGACCATAATATATCCATATGTGAGACAACTATTGTCAACCATAATGTTAAACTAGGTAATATCAATTATATCTTTTGTATCACCCTCTTATAAGTTTGAAAAAATATAGAAACTTTACTATGAAGACATGTTATCTTTAATATAAATGTCTTTCACATTTTAAAATAAAATATTTCTTTTGTAAAAAAATAAATTAAAATCTTATTGTCATTGATGTATTTAAATTAAAATTGTACTGCATAGGAAAAAAAATTTGTAGGTGCAAGATAAGTCACTAATGACAATGATTTCTAGATTATATTTCCTATAGAGAAAAAATAAAACTAGGATGCGTAAATAAAATTTATATTTGAATGTTTTCATGAATCTCATGATGAAAAACTACAGCATGTTCTAGAACCTATGTAATTAATTCAGTAAAGATACATTCAGACATGATCAACCATTGCCTAATGAGGTATTTTAAGGAACAATTATATCAAATTAAATTGTGGGAGAATAAAATGAATTAGATGGGTATTGGTCAACTTTTTATAAACTCAAATGTTAAGTGATTCTCCAATTTATGACAGTGAAAACTTAACACCTCTTTATCTCTCTTGTTATTTTGAGAAAGAAAAAACCAACAAATTGGTTGAAGTTTTATAGAATTTAGTAGAAATTCACATCCTACTTCCATCCACTAAATCCCAACTCTAATAGGTTCTGATAAATAAAAAAAATATCGTATCCAAATGATGGAGATAATCAATGTTTGAACACTTTTCATTGTGATTTTATTTATGGGTAATTAATTATTACATATGTTTGTTGTAATTTTTTTAATTGGATACAACTTGTATTTCTTGTAGGATTAAGAATAATGAGACTATGCACACAGAGGAAGCCATAAAACTCCCTGAATTTATAGAAAATTTATTGGGAGTAGCATATAAAGAAATCACAGTGTTTTTTTCTGAAGAATCCATATTACAAGATTCTTTAAATAAAATGTAATTATTTATATACTTATCCTTATTTTATTAATTAACTTAAAATTAAATTATCAATAATATCCCCCATAATAATATTTTAGATTCAATAGATTAAAATGAGAAATCGGATAATGATGATAATAAAGATAATAAAGTTCTGTCTAAATATGAGGAGGAGTCATCCATTTTACATCACATAGAATATGTGTTGTACTACATTGTAATGAGGATAGAACCATTATACTCTCTATATTACTTACTATATAGCATTGTGAAGAGAATAAACCTAAAAAGAAGAAGTTTTCTTGTTATATAAAAATAAAACCACACCCACCTTTAGATTGTGGATAACCAAATAGAATTTCCTAACATGGGGAAAGAAGAACCTAGAATCCACATGGGAGTCCAAACCAATATTTATCCTTTTAATTCTATTTATCCATTTTTTTTTCTTTCATAAAATTTCTTAGTTTTATTTCGCTTCATTTATTAGGTGAAAAATATTAGCACTTTGGAACATATCCCAAAGCTTCCCCCAAAAAATAATGTAGGTTTATGCTTCTCATTATATTTGGTTCTGATTCGCTTATTTTTAAATTTTTTAGTATTAAATATTGGTAATTAAAATACTAATTATTGTGTGATTTCAATCTATTTTTATGGGTTTTGTGATTTTTTCCTTTTTTCATGGTTTTCCTTAGAGGTTCATGCATTTTTCAGTTTTTTGAAGATAGAAAACATGAATTTCAAATATTCCATTCAATATAGACAATTTCATGCTACTATTATCAAATATTCTTATTTGAGATATTACATGAATTGAATTATTAATGGCTATTTTTTTCTAATAATTTTTTGAAAAATAAATTTTGAGATCTAGAAAAGGTTATGTGATTAAATAAATTTTTATGGATATGGAATTATTACATGAGGAATCTTGATTTTTGAACACTTTATTATGAAAAAAATGACTTTATAAAAAATAAAACCATGGGGAGCCAATAAAAAAGCTTATTTAATTATGAAAAACCCGTTAAATATTGATTAAAATTGTAAATTGGGATCCCAAATGATGTTATAATAATTTAGGTACTAAAATTCAAGAAAATGATATAATATAAAAAATTAAAATAATTTACAATGCCTAGTTATCAATAATTAATGTATTTAGGTAAGTGAAATATAGAATTTGAAATGATGAATATGGGAAATGACTTATAATAATTTCATTTTTTCAATCAAGGAATTGGACAATGGAGGCTGGGAATAAGGAAATTTTATAGGAGCAAAAATTAAAAAGTTATTCTTGTTAAATTTTAAATCTATTAAAATCTATTTGTTTGAAATTTGTAATTCAGAAATGAAAATTGATTAAAATGTGGTGGTGAATAAAATTATCATTGGTGGAATGAAAATTTCACTATTTAATGATATTTTAAATTTCATATATGGAATATTTTTTGGATCCTAGGAAGGATATATCTTTTTATAAGGTTGAATTATTTTAATTTCCCAATACTGTAATATTTAAGTGTGGTAAAATTTATATTTTCTATATCATAAAATATATTAATTATAGTTTAAATGTATTTAATGCCAAAAATCTGATATTATATAGGAAATTAAAAACATCGAAGGTTTTATATGTAATTTGAGCATAAATGTGAAAATAGCTTCATTATTGATTTTTTTCACTTATAAATTATTGTCTTATTTCAACTAAAAAAATTATACAGTAACCCATATTGTAAAATACCTTTTTTAAGTTTAATAAATAATTGGGTTAATTTAATTTAACTGGAAAAATGGTTAAATAAAATCATAAGTGGCCCAAATACATATCCTAATTCACACTATAGAATCCATTCCTATATTGGATGAATTTTGATGTTGATCCCACATATCACACATTATAGTCCTCGATGAGATTAAAATTATAAAAAGATATATAACATGCCATGGTTAATTTTATCTAACCAACCCAACTTAAGATTCAAGATCTATAAAGGCCACTACTGAATAGGATATTAAAGATATGGAATACAAAGTTTGTTATGTCGATAAATAATTTATTTACTAATAATGTTGTACCATTCCCTAAATGCATCCAAATTTGTATAAATATTTTATATAGATAGATGAGAGGTATAAAAAACATTAAATAATACATTATTTCCATATTTAACCCTATAATGTGTATTCCACATGTGAGATTTGTTAGGAATACCTTTTTGGAAAACTATTCAACTCTTTTTCCAAAAAATATATCTGCTCTCCATTTTGATATCTTGTCATTAGAGTTCTACATTTTATGAAATTTTAAATAGATTTATAATTTTTTTATATTATAATATAATTTTAAATATTTAATATAATTATTCATTCTATTCATATCATCACATCCTTTATTTCTCTTTTAGGTTTTCACCATGTTCTAATCAACTATGATCTATAACACCCATGAACATGAGTAACTAACTCGAGAAATCTCCTAGGGTGATGAATCAATATTGAACTCAAATAATTGAATATACATGTTTGATATATATTAATTTATTTGAGTATATCTGTGGTGATATAGGGTGATTGAAATCATCACTGTAATTATCTACGTATTAACATCTTTGTATATACTTTTCTCCCTTGATCGAGGAGGACGATATGCGGTGTATATGGTGATCGTTGAGTGTACGAAATATTCATAACCATGGTAGTGGAGGGTCACTATATATATGATTTATTATCATAATTAATTTTATTTCAAATGTATTAATTAGATAAATAAGGTTCTGTCACGGCTGTTCACAAATGGTTATTTCCATTCATTCCAATATCATTCATTTTATTGGCATTTTTCATTGTGTATTTACATTATTATATTGAATCTATTTTATAAACCCCCAAATTTTATGATTTTTATAAAATTTTAAAATCCCCAAAATAATATAAAAAATTAATTAGTAATAGTGTGGGTTTGACTAAGATTGCTCCACACTTGAGATGACACTATCCAGCCACTATGCTACACAAGAAATTATAATTTTTAGCTTCTAAAACACTATGTGTCTAGAGAAAAATATACCAGAAAAAAATTGTGGTATTTTTGTAAATAATTATTTTAAATGTAATAATATAAAAAAACATGGGTGACAAATTCAAATATCCACCAATTAAGGAATAAGTGATGTCATCCCATGATGGGTACATAAGAAATGTGATTGAAGATTTTATTGAATTTATATTGGGAAAACATAACTGTGGAGTTTCATACACATGAAAACCATTTTACATAGATACAAGTTGGAATAACATTTAAATTAGGCTACTTAAATAGGGGTTACTCATGTCTTTGACTATTACTAAAATGTTTTCGTGTTTTCTAGTTCAAGAAGTAATGAAATGGGAAGAGATAGTTGACTTGTGAACCTGTACTAGGTAACATGGATTATTGTGAAGAAAACTAATTGTTTCATTGATTATAGATGAATATATTTTAATTGGATAATCCAATCGTGTTTTGATATGATGTAAGGCCACTATATATCAGTTCTCAAATTCACATGGATGATGGTAGAAATTAAGTGTCATGATTACCTAAATCTAAAGTGCATTTTGTCGTATTGAAAAACTAAAAAACGTGAGTTTTTATTTGTTTCTAATGTTCTTGGGGATCAATTTTATTTTTTAATGCTTAATAATCTCATAAAGGTATTAATATGTGTTTATTATTGTGAGAGATCATCTTGAGAGAACTGGAAGAGGTATTTTTTAAAATTTATGATGTCTGAAAAAATATGTTATGGATTGATTCAACATTTTTTAATTCATGTGTTGGTAAATAAATATAATCAAAGTTGATGTGTTTAAAAATGTTGTTATCCATGAACATTAACACTAAAATTTTTTGAAATCAAAAGTAAAGGATCGTGTTGCTGAATTTGGATTATGATTCCAAATTCCAGAACTATATACATAAATGATGATCCATGTAGCCAAATCTAAATATGTATTTGAATACCTCATATAAGGGGTTTACATAGTATATTCTATCTTAATAAAGCCAAAATCTGATATGTATCCAAATTTATATCCATGTATGAAAATCAATATTACCATTGTTGAACTGACATGAGCGCACCATGTATCCAAATTATGATATGTGGTTCACCATGCAATGTTATTGATCACATATACAAGTCTGTGTATGTAAAATAGAAATTATTTTATATATATTTCTCTTCATTGATGGTTGAAAATGACATGTAATTTGATTTATGTAATTTTATGAAAGAAATAAAACCATAGGATTCTTATATTGTGGATTACAGATTGAAATATCATGATTTCTATTTTATGCATGATCTGAGTATATTTGATGAAAAATATAAATGGAAGAATGGTATATATTCTTTTATAGATAAATATAATTTATCATTTTTTCATTAATAATTGATACGATGTTACACTTAATCATATTCATTCAGAAAAGAGTAAAATTATTGTGACTTGATCCTTTCTCAGAGATAATGATTCTGTTTTGATATTTTTTTTGTGTATAGATCTTTGATTAAATGTTTCTATATTTTTTTATATTCATATTTCAAAATGAAATTATTTTTGGAACCACATCAATTTTTTATATTATAATATGTTTTTATCAACAGATAATGTGAAAATATTTACTAGAGTTTTTTTCTTGAAGATTTCATTATGCTTACTATTATTCTTGTCTAATGGTATATTTTCCTTATTTGAGAAACCAGAGAGAATATAATATGTGGGAAAGCTGATAATTTATATAAGTAAATTCATTGGAAAAGAAATTTGACACTGTGAAAATTTATTGGAGTTACAAGTGCATGTGATTTTGTTTTATATATTTCATATAATATATCCATTCCAAGAAATATGAGTTGACAAACACCAATACCTCACAACTACTTGTGATGAAATGTATGTGAAAGAAAATTACTCATATAGGCTATTGATTTTTGAGAAATCATGGGCCACATATTATTAAAGGGTTATCAATTTTTTTCTAAAATTAAATATCGTTTACCTATTTAAAATAATAAAAATGTACTTATATAATATTAATGTTGATGTTGAGAGATGTTTTGTTTTTTCATATCTATTAAACAACTGTTGAAGAAGTAGGATGGGAACTAGCACTCATTCTGATATCAATTAGACTGAGAACAAGTTCTGAGAAGATAAAAATCCCATTAAATCCATTTTAGTAGGATTTTTTGTAGAATATTATCATAAAATACAACATTTAGTGCATAATCTCATCTATTAGTGTTGAGAATTAATAAATATGAGGCGTTTCAGTGTTTGAAGGGAATATGAGTACCTCTGTTGAGATGGAAATGTTAGAAATTTCTATGAATGTTTTGAAGATGATTTTTGAATATTTAATGAGTTGTAATGCATTCCTAAATCCTTTATAAAATTCAAATAATATTTTTATGAATTGAAGATGATATTTTATATTGTTGTTGAATCATCCCTATAATTTTTTAGATATATAGTTTTGGGAAGAATACCTAAATAAAGAGTTCTATATATATATATATGAAACGAAGTGATAGATCCCATTTAACTCATGGTGTATAATGAGATCATCATTGGACTTGGTGACTATAATGTGAAAATGATGAATAATACCATAGGGAATCTAGAAAGCGATTTATAATGAGATTCAAGAACTTAGCTTTGGGGACATTGGCATATAGATGATTAGTGGGACATTCATCTTGTTATGTTATGAAAATTACCCAACACATGTAATTTATAACATTTGAATGTAGTGTAGAATAATTCTTTTTGGGTGCATAACCAATAAAGTTAGGGAGTACGTCATTCCACCAAGTCATGTATATCCTTCGGTTTTTGTGACTTTATTTATTAATTATTTTGTAATTTATTTTAAACACATGAGTGAGCGGATTGATATTGAATACTTCTAGGATGTCAAATTAGAATGAAATAATTCATAAATGGTTAATGTGAGTACAGACTCACCCCTCCCTAATAAGATACCTATCAATATAGTGGAACCTTAATTGGAATCATAGCCACCAAGGTACCTTCCAAAAAGAAAACAATTTGTTTACTTCCTTATCAAGACATATATATATATATATAAGTCTCTTCAAAAATAATAAAAAATGATGAATTATAAGGTAATAAAGATAAGAAAAATCTGAAATGAAATTTGATAGAATACCAATAATTATACATAACAACAATAGAAATGGTTTAGTTTTTAAATTTGTTGTTTTTTATTTCTATAATAATGGTAGGCCATGTTATGAAGAACATAAGGAGAAATAAACTAAAATGAAATTATACACTCTTGAATGAGTTCATCTAAAATATTCTCTATTTGATGTTACTGAAAATATAATTCCTTTTATAAAGGATAATTTTGATGTAAAATCATAGATATATAAAAAATTTGATGCTATTAAGGTTTCAATGGAAAAATATATTTGAATATTCTATACGATATCTATGATTTTAAAATCCAAGAGTGAAATAACATCAATTTTCAATGATAACATGTAATTTATTGATGATAATTTAAATTAATAATTTTAGAGAGGGAAATGTTTATGTTTTGTTGATATTAAAGTACTGAATGATATGTAGAAGATATATAGAGTCACTATGAATTTCATTGACACACAATTAGATGTAACAGAAATATGGATGAAAAAACATTAATATTCAATACAAAAATCTATCAATATACATTATTAGACTATTTAGAATATAGAGAGTGATTGGGAAGGTAGGATAAGATAATTTTGGTGTGTGAATTAATTCCTCAAAATGAAGTTCCTTAAGTTGGGTTTCATGTTGAAAAATATGGAAGAGGAAACAAAGTAAACTTCTTGATCAATTAATAAAAGTTATGTTGCCAAACATAATTTTCAATCGATTTATGACTAAAATGAGTCTCACAATGGTTTGTAAAAGATATTAAGATCATGTGAATAAACATCAAACCCAACCACATGGAGATAATGTAACACCTCGTTAGATAAATTTTCTCGCAAAAAAATCAATTTCTCTGAGTTCTATATATAATCTAAAATCAAAAAAATAATAGTTGGATAAATATTTTGGGACATCCAATAATACGAAATAGAAATATGTAGTCAAATCTGAGAAAAAATTCCCCTTAAGGGATCCCAAAATATTCGGCTAACCCCTCAAAAATATAAAGTAATTCATAGTGGGAATCCTGTATGTAACAAGAAATAATAAGATATATTGAAATATTTTCGTAATAATAATGATTTGAGAAAAAATTTGTTGATTACCAGCACAAAATGTCAATAGGTAGAGACCAGATAAGTCCTAAATCAAGTCGGATCAGTTCCTTGTAATGTAAAAAACATTCATGGAATATAAGACCACATATAAAGGGAATTATCCATCTCTAAGGAACATATTTTAATGATGGATTAATTTGTATGAGATGTAAAACATAGTTTCTTATAACTATGATAACTGAAAGTGCAACCCTTCTAGGTATTGTAGATTCCCTAAAGAGGAAATCTAACTACTACTATATGAGAATATGGTTTAGAATGAAAATATGTATGCCTTATTGAAGGATAAAGCTCTCGATAAGTAGATGATGGTTGAGAAATATATTTAATTCTATATGATACAAGAAAAAATCTTATATTTTAAATTACCAATAAAATGGTAATGAATTATGTCAGATTATAGAGATACAATTTTTTTATTATATTAAGATATGCCACATCTAGATTATTTTGAATAAATCCATAAATATTATTTTTAATTGGAAAATATGGATCAAATAGAGAATCCAATATATTAAACAAACTTCAATAATGGAATAGTTATTGAAAATCCAAGTATATATGTAGAGAGGATACATAACAATGTAAAAGTTAATACTAATTTTATTGTTTTTGGTAGTTTTATGTGGATATAACATTGTATTGCAAAATTTATGAGATTATTTCATAAGAAAACTATTTATTAATTATAGTAAAAAACTCGTGGGATCATGTTCTAAAGATTCTACCAAAAACAAGGCATCCTATCCAAAAAAATGTAAAGAATATTCCCAATGGTTGATTAAATATATTGATAGATAATTTGTAATTATAAAATAATCTTTAACAAGAAAAAATAATCTAATTATTATGTATGGTGATGTAGAGAAGTCCTTTCATGATAAGAATAGATTATAGGATGATATTTATACCATTCATCCATGTAGTGAATAATATTAGAAATATATATGTGTATGCTTGAAGAAAATTATATTTGAATGTCTTGGGTTGGGAAAACTATTTCAACCCTTGAACTCAAAATGATGGGATATAGAGATATAAACTTTATTATATAATCAAGTGTAATTCTCTAGAATGATATGGGATTGCAGGTGATGATGTATGGAATGTATACCTTGAGGATGGGGTTCTATGAGAAGAATCCTATTTTTCATATAATTATTAATCTATTATAAATATACAATTATAGATATATATGAATAGAATCGAAGATTGATCAATTATATAAACTCACATAACCAATATTTTGTTTAAAATTGTTATTTTATTAGGGGTGATTATCTATCAAAATGGGGTTAACCTTGATACTGAAATAAAATGATATAATTGTATATGTCAATATATGATCCTACTTTTTTTGAAAATCTATATGTGTTTCCCCCAATCTGAGAAAGAAAAACTATGTGTCACATATAAAAATTGGGAAATCCTTATTTCTTAAACAATTCATTCCATTTTAATACAAATGATTTTCTCATGTAGTAATATATCAGATTTGATGAATTAACATTTCTATGATAAATGTGATGCCAAGTTAAATTCTAAAAATATCATGTTGGTCTTCATTTTTTATTATAATTTTCAATCGTTGACCTTTAACACATCATTAATTCCTTCTTTCCTAAATTTTTGGATATTTTTTATAACAGTTAAAGGGAATAAATTTTTTTCAATGGTTGGAATATTCATAAACAATATCAGGATTTTTAAATTTCAATTTGTATAAGAAAATTCAACCATTTTTTCATAAGGTACATTTTTAGATCAATAAGGATATAATATGATATTAAAAGGATTATATTATATTATTTAATGGAAATGTATTTAATCAAGAACCTTGCCTTAGAGTATAAAGGGTATCATTGAGCAATTTGAATTTGTTCGTATCTCATATGGTATATGATGGAGTATCAAATACTAATTGTTATAAATAATTATTTTGGATATAAACAGAAAAATTTAACAAGTCCTCAAAAATAACCACCTAATCAATTTACGGGAGAGTAAATTCACCATTTCATTTAGGGAGGTAATAATTTCATCAAATTTTCATTTATTTTTAATTATGCGGGGGGAGTGTTTATTAAATGAAGAAGATTATCAATAATATTTAATATTTGTAATAAACCCAAAGGGTGTGATTAAAAAACCTAAATGTTCTTTGTTTTATTTTTATTAATTAATATTTTCAATGTTATAAATTAGAATAAGATATATGTGATATATTAGAATATCCAAAAAAAGAAAAAGTTATTTTTTTCATGATTGGTATATGAGAAAAATTATTGATGAATTTTTTTTGTTTATATAATGGTCAAAGAGAACTTTAGAGATGGCTACCCTTTAATTCCTAGTATGTAATATTCAATTGGGATTTCCATTAAAAATAGTATTTTGGATGAAATAACCCTCACGTATTATAATGGTAATAATATAGTTGATTTTTTACGACATTTTGGGAAATTAAGAAATAGTAAGAGGGAATTTGTTGAATCATGAGTACTAGAAATCATTGATATATGTGAATAAATAGTGTAAAATAGCATTAATGTTAGGGAGGAAGGAAACATAATTAGAGAATCCATACAAATATTCCTATTGTTGAATGATACTACAAATTGGTACTGAAATTCCAATGGATAATTCATAAAATGATGTTTTTGTTTGATAGGGATTTAATGTGCAATGCATGATATTAAAGAGCTAAAAGTTCATAGTTTTCATATGATGTTAAATTTATTGGGAATTAATTTAATTGTTTGTTATTTTTAATAAATATCAATTTTTTATGAAATATTTATAAAAGGTTTGGATTTGATAGGGATTAATTTGAAGAGACCTAGATTGTAATGGAGGATTAATGGGAAAAATAAATTAATTATGGGTTTAATATACATGACATTCATGTATAAAAATGGTCACATATAGAAATTGTGATATCCAATAATTCCATTATTGGTGAATCCACATAGCTGAAATCACAATATAAACAAATGTTATCATAGGTGAAGAGTAATGTATGTGAATTTAGTAACAAATTGAAATGGTCGCATAACTAAATTATATTATTTATCCAAATTCCTAAATGATGTATATGAAATATTCTATATAAATCCTAATATATAAACATATATGAATTCCCCACATAGGAGGTTTCTATAGCTTATCTAAACAAAATGTATCTATATTAAACTATATATCTGAATTCAGATCAACAATCATGAATGGAGAATCACATAGAATGATATAAATAGGATCACAATACCCCCAAATTATAATACATGATGAACCATGTAATGGAATATTTTAGGTATCTATTTATACGTATGAGAAATTAAAATTCATGTTACAAAATTTCCCATATATACTAGGTCAATGTTAAATGCCTCTAGATTTAGAGTATGTAAAGAATAAAAATGAATCTGATTGTTCTTATTCTAATTAAATCTAGATAAAAATATCATTAAACTTATATAATAAATGATCCGAGTGTATCATTATTTATAAAAAATGAGAGATTCTGTATATATTCATTATTAGTTAAACTAAATTTATCATGCTTTAAATAATAATGTAGATGATGTAACTCCAAGGAATGGTTTTCCTATCAATGAATAAAATTATTATGATCTGATCCATTATATAAATTAATAAATAAGGGATTAGATAATACTATGTACAGATTCAAGAATAATGGTTTCCCTATTTTTATAAAAGTTACTATGTCAAAATGAAATGAGTTCCACACTACATATATTTGGAGTATATTTTATATAGCTATGATGATTATATAACGTGATGAATTTGAGTTGATATTTTTTTAATGATTCAAATTATCACACAACGTTTTTTCCATAAATATATATTATTCAATTCATTTTAGATAGATTAATTTAAGGGAAAGGCTGTTATTTCTATAAGGACAGTCATTGAAACAGGAAAAAAGTTACTATGTGAATCAATGGGTGAAACTTGTGCATTTTATTTTCATTTATATATAAGATATAATATTTACTTTCCATGAATTATGAGTGGACACCAACCATATTCATGAATCCACATGTACTTAAACAGATATCGTGGAATATCACATCTACAAGGTATTGCGATTTGAGACAACATAGTCCACATAATTTTAATGGGATTAATATATTTAAAAATTGTAAATAAAATGATGGTAGATTTATAAAAAATTAAAATGATGTTAAGAGAAAATTAGTTCTAATGATGAGAGATTTTGTGGTGTGTGTCATCGGAATAACATATCACTCTCAAATATAAAGAAGAAGAAGAATTTGGAATCAACTGTTTTGGTTGATTCACTAGAATAAACATCCACATAAATTGTGAATAGTTGTATTCTGGTAATTTAATATTAATAGAAGTTATTATCAAATGAGAATTTCTCATTTGCGTGACATAGTATGTGATATTTTCCTTGGGCTACGTGTCATAGTGATAGGTTATAACAATTCCCAGTTGTGATGAAATCCTATAATTTCCAAGGAAGTCTTATTTATTATAAATTATTTATCTTGATGATATATTTTTGTGGGACAGATATGATACATGATATCATGGATGAAGAATAATTGAACATTGAGACACCTTCTCAGGTTGTATCCCCTCGTTAATCTCCATGGTGAGAGATTAGGAAAACATTACCCTTCAATAAGAAATCCACATTCAAATGTTTCCTTGGTTAACCATATCTACTTTAGTGTTTAATTATCCCTATACTTTAAGACTATTATTAACACATATCATGATTTTCATAATTTTAGGAATTGATGAATAGTATGATGAATTATTCCCCTAGAGAGGTATGATAGATTAGGATAATCATCTATGTTGTTGTATTAATGAATAATGTGAGAAAATATTTTACCATTCTATTATTTAATTGAGGTTGATGTCTCATGACCATTAATGGTAATTTAAATACATTCTTAAGGTAGTGGTGTTATCATCACATTAATTTTTTAAATATTGAAGAATGATACATCATGAAAATAGGTTTATAACACTATATTGGAACTTATTCATTTATAGATATGGATAAAAATGGATTACATTACAGAGTGTATATCCACTTGATGTTATATGTTTTTATGATATAAATTATTTCTCTTCATCTCATTGATGTTTTGATAAGTGGAAATTATGGATTTTATCAGTGAAATCTAATAAAACTGAGAAAGGGGCATGTAAGTTCACACTATGTGTATTCATAACCTCATTTAGATTATATATGAACAAATATTGTTTGATAAATATTATTTTTTTACGTTGTTTAAAAATTATTGATGTTGGTTTGATCCCCATTATCCAATCCCTGGTTATTTAAGAAAATATATATATATGAATTAAATTTTTAATAAATATTTACAGAACAGGTGAATATTAATTTAATTTAATTAATGTGAAATATTTATTTATTGCAGCTAATTCATGATGCATGAAAATATTTTTCAGATTTGTGAATATTTAATAAATATTAATTTATAAATTCAACGTATATGAAATATTTTTATTCATTAGAGGATATTAATATGGTACTAATTTAATTTAATAAATAGTCAACATTAAGGGTCGATATGTATTGAGGATGACTGGAAAATTTTGTTTTATGGACTTATGTGAAATTTCATATAAACAATTATTTGAATAAATATTAATTTATTTATTAATAAAAATAATATCTATTATAAATGTCTGTTTAGCACATGTTTTGTATATTAAAAAATTATATTAACATGGGGTTCTTCATGGATTTTCAAAAATAATAAGGGGTATTTTGAAAATTTTAATTTCTAACAGTAGTGTTATATAAACTAGTTTATGACACTTTCCACAAGATTAAAGAATTGGCTAGCCCTAATCTAAAATGGGAAAAATTTATTTTCGAGAGGATTATATCATCCCTGGAGATCTATCTCATTTTAATTATCTAAATATCATTGTACTCTTATACTCCTCTACTAGAATTAATTCTTATTCTATTGATTAATCTGGATGTGATCAACAATGATCATCGAAAGTTTTATATTCATTATCTCCTGCATCTGGATACTTAAATAACAATCATTAATGGTTCTAAAATCACAAGTGGGTTATTTCTAGAGGGATTAAGCCAATGATTCATATGATGAAAAGAATTTTAGATAATAGTGGTCTACTGATTCAACGATGAATAAATAATTCCATGACCAAGGTAATTCTAAATTAATCTACCAATTAATTATAAATTAAATGTTATGATCCTCTATTTTTATGATGGTATTAATGAGTTAAGTAATGATCAATGATTTTTAGTTTATAAAATTATTGATCATGTAAATCATAGATTATAGATTAATAATGAAAAAACATTTGTTTTTCGTACCCAAACCAGTGATTCCAAATACTCTCATAGCCTTCAAGTGATATCAAAGGGATCACATGATAATTTATAACTATTTTGTTCATTTCTCATTTTTAATAAGTTATTCTCTGTATTCAAATATAGTATACTTGTTATTTAATAAATATTTTAAATAAGTGTTTACATAATATAAATTTTTAGTGTTAACATTTTATGTCACCATTAATTGATTGAAAATAGATGAAGGAGGATTGAAGATTCCCTTGGGAACTGTTAAGGATTATAGATTGAATACAAAGATTCATGATGTGTGATCAAAGTACATGGAATGAACCCAAGTTCACTATATATATAAATATAAAAAGATATATGATGCATCGAGAAGTAAAAAAACATGATATATTTAATACACATCATATTTTATTTGAACTAACCTAGCACGCATTCTATCAGACCCCCTGGTGTGTAACTCGCATACAATCTGTGTAGTCCACATGGTATATCAGTGAAACTAACACTAATCATGTGTTAAAATATTTAGAATAGCACTATGTGAGATTGAAAATTTCTATCACTAATGAGATACAAATATTGCAGCTGGTGCACATATCATGTGACCAATTATTTCCCACATACTAATAACATGTTGACTTCATAGGTGGGTCTTTCAAACGCATGAAAAAAGGAACACATGATGAGTATCTTGTTGGTACATTTTACGTAACCCCGTATATAGAAATATCATGTTCTTAATATTTTGTACACGATTCTAGAAAACTGAGGAAAATATTGTGCAGCTCATTAGTACATGATTTATCCTCAAATTGTAAACAATAAAGTAAAATTTCATATAGAATAATTAATTGTATTTTTTAAAAACCTAATTACATTGTTGAGATATGGTCAGTTAATAATTAAATAGATGACCAAAGAAATAATAAATTCTCAAATAATTAAATATAATTATCTTTAATTACTATTCAATATATTTATTTTCCATATTTCATTTACAATGGGTGTATCTAAGGTAAATTTATTGATCATTAAGATAAACTAAATTAATAAATTAATTCAATAATATTTATCACAGTAATAGAGTTAATTGAAGTGAATTCAAGATAGTATAGTTTTTCATATTTGGTATATATTATTGAGATGACTATGATTATAGAGAATCCAATGTTTGTGCCTGAAATCATAAATTCCTTAGATTTTGATTATATTTCGATAATCCACTTTTAAATTTGGTTGAGGGGGAACATTACATTGATCATAGTCCTAGTATGAATATATGATCTAATAAATAAACCAGAAGGCCCCAAATACCTTAACCCACTATAATTGTCCCTCTAAACATATTTTGATTTATTTTTAACCTATCTCCCAATATTTCATGGTTCTTCCACAATTATTTCCCCATATAGAGATGCATGGTTCCTAGTACCAATTGAAAATGGCATGCCCTCTTATTCAAATTAATCATATAAGCATTAAATTTTGTGTATTTGATTCTATTATTTTACATAATGTAGCATTTTTTTGATTATGATTTATAAAATTTAATAAGGGATTATTTGTCATTCTAGTCATCTAATTATGTAAGGGAATGAATAATCATAGATTTCATTATGTAATCCACATTAATCAATCATTTCATTCCTCTATTCAAATTTTGAGGGAAAAATACATTCATTATGCTCTTATGTGATTCGGCTTGGATCATGTATGCACTAAAGGTTATCCTAATCCAGGATGTGCATAGTAACAAAATACGAATGGTACAATAAGAACTGTTATTTGTTCAAGGAGTTACTTACCCATGATAAGGTATTTTCTAATCATCATCTAGATTAAAAAATTAGAGAATATCATGGTTATTCAACTTTATTTAATTTGTTTTTCTTATTTCATGGTTAAATATTTTTGGATATTTAAAATATTATGTTTACTAATTAATAAGAAGTCATGAAAGATGTGAAATAAATATTATAATATATGTAATAATTATTTTGACATAGTTATTAAATTTAGTAAAACAAATTTACAATTTTAATGAATTTGATAACAAAATATTATTAGTTTACACCTAAAAATAATAAATTCATCAAATAACATATAAATTTGGGGTTGCCTTCTGCTACATGGGTAGAAAGAAAACCATTGTTCAAATTTCCTATCGAACATCTTTGGGGGCACTAACCATTACCATATAATCAATATTTTGTGTTTTGGGGTGAATTTGTTAATTTAAAAATCTAGGTATTTAAAGAATAAATCATTTTCTTATTTATTGATATGAATTGATTAATTTTACATATTATAAAAATATTATGTAATTTTATTAATCAAACAATTTGTTTTCATTAATTATAATATATTTATAATTTTTTATTTAAAAGAATTATTTCTAAATTTTATAATTTAAAATTGAAAAATTAATATCATTTTTTGAGACATAATATCAAAATTATGTTATAGTGAAATTTTTGGATTATTTTGAAAAAAATGATATGTTTGGTGAATAGTGAATGATATTAATTTTTGTAAAAGTGACAATTGTTTTCATAAAATTATGTAATTTAAAGACTTGTTACATTCTGAATATGATATCATGTAATATAATTATTATTTAGTTATATTTATTACAAAAAAATATATTTTCAATCAACTTCATATTGGAATTAGGTACAAGTTTATTATCCAAATAAAAAAGGATTTATCTGAAATAAATTTTCATGTATGTAATGTTTCAACATTTTAAATAATATGATCAAACCCTAATTAAGAATTAATGAAATCATGTTTATATATTAGATATCATTAAATTTAAATTTAAATTAATATAATAATTTTTAGTAGTTATATAATTAACATTAAATAATATTTGGGTTCGAAATAAATATCTTCAAAACTCACCTTTTCATCGCTTTACAAGATTAATTTTAAATTAAATTTCACCAATTATGTGAAAATTATTTTTTATAGTGGATTCAATATTTGGATAAAAATAATTTATATTCTCTAATATGGTCAACTTAATTATATGATAATTAATAGTGGAAAGAGTAAAAATTAATTATTTTGGTTATGGTAAAACCTAATCTATTATGTGGAATAAATAAAAGGATAATGTTTAAATTGACTTAAAAATTTATAAAATACATTTAATTTAAATATTTATAACTTATAATGTCTAAAGATCTATAATGGTCAATTTCAGATCATTTCTACAAGTTAAAAACATGGGTACATATTTTTATTTTAAAAATTTACAAGTATGCCACTCACCTCACTTATAAAAGGAGACACCATCTTCTCTCTTATTTACATCATCAATGGCACATTTATTGGGAATTTTTTTTCATATAACGTCCTTACATATTTACCCATGAACCAAAGAGATTAATGTTATCGCTAAGATATCATGATAATCCTTTTGGTTTTAACATAAGGATGTTTTCCAAATAAGAGGTATCATTGTTACCTGAGAATAATAATTTTATTTCTCTTTCTACCTCATTAAAATATTAATCAATTATGATTATATAATAATAAATAGTAACCAATAAAATTGTATAATATTTTGTTAATTTCATAACCTAAGTACATCTACTATTCTATCAAATGTGACATAAAATTGTTATTTGTGTGTACGGTGTACTACAACCTTGTGAACCGATATTATAGAGAACCTTTTTTCAATCATTAACATTAAAAAACTTTTTCATAATACATAAATCATTATAAAAAAATATTCCCATAGACCATACTAGTATAGTTCCTTTGGAAACAGGAAAACATAAACAATGGGACAAAAATGAGATACCTTATCTCCCACTAAGTTCTTCTTGACCAGAACACATAATAGACAAATAATACATAATAAAAATCGTAATAACCCGGGGGAAGGAAACCTAAAAAGGGGATACCAGGTATGCTCAGTATGGGTAAACATGATATATACATAAGAAAAGTCATGAGAATAAGCATATGAGAACATTATAATGAAAATATAAGATTATACCCTACATATCAAATATCATATACATGAATCATGGAATAATGCTTAGTAGTTCTTAATACATGATTCATACTAAAATAAATAAAATGAGACATAAAATAATATCATAGGAATAAAATATGAAATATTGGAAAATACATAATCATATATAATGATTTCTATAGTAGATAATGCATTGTTTTCAAGGCCATATTAGTGGTCAAAGCACTTTACTGAATCAAGTTCATACCCCGTTCTAAACCTATATTATAGAATGGAGTTCACTCCTTATTCCAACACTATATTACTCAACTGAGTTCATTTCTTATTCCAACCTTGTAATAATGAACTGATTTAATTTCTCCTTCCATCCATGTCTCTCTCATGAGATGTAAATCATTATCATATTCATTAGAGGGATATATATACCCCACCCATCTCATAATGAAATCATACATCCATGTGCCACAAGATCATAAATAATAATATCTTAACAAATGAAATGAATTGGGTATCATAAAAATGTAATCATATCATGACCTATAGTAAAGAATAGGTTTCAAAATCATTTCATCATTAACATAGCCCGTGAAAATAAGCGAGTTTCAAAATCTTATAACATATTAAAGAGAAACATGTCTCATAAACATTATGACATACAAACATAATCCATTCAAAGGAATAATATGAATGGAAACATTCAATTATTTTCCAAGAAATGCAAGAGTGACCCCAAAGGATGTTATCATTGATGGGAAATAATATTTAATGACCTTATAAAAACCTTTCTTGAGGAAAATATCATTCTTCTTTGAAAAATTATTTTTAAAACATAAAACCTTTTGAAAAAACATTTTCATTGTAATTTAATTTCAAACATATAAACGAAAATTTTGAAATAATATAAAAAATTAAAACAATTACCTTAAAAATTATCGACACATATCACTTTAATTCATTTTTAAACCATTTTTGGAAACCTTGTTTTTGAAATAAAATAGATTTTCTACTGAAGGGAGAAATATGTTCAGATTTTCCTTAAAATTATTATTTATATTATGTACCCAAGAGTGGGAAATGAAAACAATAGATGGATATATATTTAATGAACAATTAATAAGTAATCACATGAGTTTTATTGAGAGATTTATCATAATATATCATCAAAGAAGAAGAATCTTTAACAATCTCAAAAAATGATGAGATAGTTTCAATAAAATATTACAACTTGGTAACTTGGGATCATACTATACATGTTAGAAATGGGAATTAAAGTAAGTTTTAAATTTCATAAAATAATTTTATTCATGATATAACATGTTAAATATATGAATATAAACCTTGAAGATTAATTTAGGTTCATAACCAAACATGTGTCTCGAAGAAGCAAAATTGAGACAAAACTATTTAACCGATTTGTTATATTCTGAAACATACTCCCCATGAATTCAAGTTAATATAATAGATATGTAAATAAATATAAATTTAATTATAATAATAAATACATACATGGTATTTATACACACTAAAAAAAGTAATGGGTGGTGAATAAGCATGTGTCTCAAAGAAAAAAAAGTGAGATGAAATCCCCTTACCTTGTATCTTCACTCCCTTTATACAAATAATAGATTAATTTTAATAAATTTATGTTTTTTATAATTCTTTTATATAATCATATTATTATATATAATACCACATATGGGTTTATTATTACTTTATATTACTTACTTGTTAACAATTATATGTTATGGTTCCACATCCGGTAATATCTTCTTTGTCCGTCACATGTTTCTTAATTTATTATAGTTCTGGTCCATATATTTAAATCATTATTTCCAAAATTTAGACCATGATATAAATATCATGTATATGAATTATATTTTTATTACAATAATCTATATAGTTTTTCCCTTGGAATCCGGGGATGACCGCATTGATGGGAGGTTCAAACGTTCTGATGGGTTTCTAACGGGTTTGTTCGTATAACCGGAAACATCCAATGATTCCACATCCATTCAGACCTACTTTCCAATGGTAGGTTCTCATTAGTTTGTGGACTGATGAGGCTTAGGAATTTTCATTGGTCGAGAGGATGGGAGGTCGGACTCATCACACCTTTTTGAGGGGAATTATTGTCTACTCTGGGACTCTCTATATAGATTTAAGTTATGTTCGTGAATCCTTATTACATTAACAAGTATAAAATGTTCTTTCCTTTAGATCTGACAATAAATGTTCAAATATTTAGGAAATTTAGAGAATCTTTTATATGTATTCAAGGTTTTTCATCGATAGAGAATCATCGGTATTTATTAGAGATTCTTGGTCAATGGTACCCTTCGACACATTTATATAGAAGTCTCTTGGTCATTATGATGACCATGCTGGTTTTAAAGCCACTCAGTGGGGCACTTGAAGATTATTTTCATTTAGAAGGACATGTATTATTTTAGAGTTGGGATCGAACCCGTAGACGAGCTACCTACGTATCCTTTGTTTAGAAAAGGAATCAGAACCCACATAGTTCGAGTAAGGGAGTATGATGTATATGATTGATAGATCAAAGAAGGATGTTATAATTACTTTTACCCTCTAAGCTCACGTGAGTCATGCTCGGTGTGAGAAACAAGAGGTATTGGTAAAAATTAGACAATTGGGCCATGAAAGATGCAATCATAAGAAATGATGTGGGACTTATGTGTGTATGACTACCCAGACAAATGAAGGTTAGGATTTACTTTAGGGAAGAAATCCAGGAACAAGGACCATAAAGGTATATGTGCTTCATAGAGATTTTGAATAATCTAACTTGGGGCTTACTCCTGCAAAGGAGTCCCAAATTAAGATAAGACTTGTGATTGGGTTTTACTCCTGAAAAGGAATCCCAGATCAAAGGTAAATTAGGACTGGTTAAGAGAAATTAATACTAGGGATTACTCCTAAAAAGGAGGCCCAGATCAAGGATTAATGTTTGGGGCTTACTCCTGAGGAGGATGCCCAAATTAGGGGACTGGGTCTTACTCCTAAGGAGGATTCCCAGATTTGGGAACATTAAGAATTGGGGCTTACTCTTAAGGAAGATGCCCAAGTTAAGAATTATGACTGGGGCTTACTCCTAAGGAGGATGCCCAAACTTGAGACTGGGGCTTACTCCTGAAAAGGAAGCCAAGGTTAGGGGATCTGGGGCTTACTCCTAAGAGGATGCCCAAAATTTAGAGGACTTATGACTGGGGATTATCCCTGAAAAGGAGACCTGGGTTATGGATTATCTCACCTTAAATGATGAGGTTAAATGAATGAAATCTCAATATTTACTGACATAAAGATGTGTAAATCACTAGGTTTTGAGAGATATTCCACAAAATTCTTTTCACATAAAGAATTCAAATCAAGAAATCATGCCATAAATGGATTTGAATAGTGTCTTGAAGACTGAATCTTAAATATGAAATGTGTAATGGCTTAAGAGGGGTGAAATGGGAAAGAAAGGCATACAAAAAGGTAGGGGCGCGCAAGTCCTGGCAGGCGCGCAGGTACTGTGTGGGCACGCAAGTCCTGGTCGCGCAGGTATATGCCTGCGCGACACGTTTAGTACTTGCGCAGTGTTCAACCAGTAGGGTAATACTTGAGCGACCTTTGTTTAAGGCCTTTAGAATCCTTTTGAGGTTATTCCAGCAGAGGGGTGTGGAAGTTCTATTGAAGGACTAAGGCAGCGCGCAAGTGTGGCCCTTTTCCCTTAAGGGATGGCCACTCAGCTGCGCAAGTGTTGATGAGTTTCAACACTTAGGCCTTCCTCCCCCTCTTTAGATCTTCCGTTATAGGTAAGAAATTACCTTATAAGTGTTCCAGAAGCTTTGAGAAGAGACTAGGGCGTCGGGAGCTCAACTCTGAGTTTCTGGAAAAATTCCTCCTGAACGGGGTGGCCGACATGGTCTATTTATAGGCAGGAGAAGTCCCCGGGCGGTTATCACTTAGGTCACGCAAGTCACTTGCGCGACCATAATGCGTCGCGCAAGTGGACTTGCACGACTATGAGGAAACTTGTGCGACTCAGGGGAAATCTTCTCCTTGTTCATCCCTTTGTCGATTTTTGATATTTTCTTAAAAGGATTGATCAATTTGTGCTAAGTCATTTCCCTTTACATTCCGTTGGACTCTATGATGAAAAAAGGAGCTTCAACAAAAGTCCCCCCTCAGAGTTGAATCCGAAAGAAATGAGGATTTGAATCTGAGGAAATCGAAGACATCCAAAGGAAAGGGGGAACGCAAGCCTTGATAGCGCAGAGGGTGGTGCGAAAGTGCGCATCGCGTAGGACCTGGGTGCACTGGGTATGGAGCGCAGGGTTCTGGCCGCATCTATAAATAGAGGGCCTCACTTCCGTACAAAGCATCCCGATTTCCGGACTTCACATCTTCGAGCTCTTGCCGTGCAAGTCACCTTAGCCACAAAGGTTGTTCTGTTTTCCGGTGTTTCTTTGATGTTGTGCTACTGTAGAGGTATCTGGACCTGCGCGGTGATACTTGCACGCCAAATACTTTCACGGCACATCTACACTTGCACGTTAAGTTTTAGACTTTCGCACCTTAATACCTTTGCCATTTTTTCAAATTATTTCACAAATTTTATGAAAAATCAACTTACTTAAGAGTTAATTATTAATCATTTGGGAAGATTCGATGGTTCCTAAGGGAATTGGAATGGCTGATGAACTAGCTAGCAAGCGGATTGATGATATGATGAAAATCATTGTCCATGATTACTATGATATCTGTGACAACACTCTCCCAGATTTGGCTAAGTACTTGAAGAAATATCATCTTAATTTCCCACAGAGCATCTATCTTCATCTGTGTGGTCATGGTCATCTGCAAGGAATCAATGTTCCATATACAAAGAACTATACACCTGAAATGTAGTTGCACTGCCACTCCTCCATTTCAGTTATGTTGTGCATTAATAGAAAAAACAATGGTGTGAACTTTCAAATTCCTCCATGTCATTTCCTTGAAGATATGAAAATGGAAAACCCATGGGCTGATATGTTTTCCACTGACTATTGGTGGAGAGAAGACAAACATGGAATTAGAGCAATATCTAAAAAGAGTACTCTCTCCAAATGGTTGTTTACTTCCAATGCTCCATTCTCAAATCCATGTATCCATCTTCCAAGTCTCTTGGACATAAACAGCGTCACTGTTTGATCAGCAGAAAATTCTCTCAAACCGCTCTCAATAACATCCTTTTACAATTATTCCAAGAAGAGCTGGTAGCACTACATCTCTTATTGTATCCAGTTGAATGAATGAATTCTAGGTGGTTGCTGATGAAGTTCGGGATGCCGTAAATCAAATGAAGAGTCATGTTGAAAGCCTCTTGCAATTCATGAAAAAGAGAAGAGACTCCAGTCTGTGGATGTCCTTCTAACTCTTGTGCATCAATGAAAAACACTTTCATCTTCAATTATTTGTACTTTCATTCTCTTTTTCTACATTCTTTAGATTTTACCTAAGCCAATGGGCCTAGTAAGAATAGTTTGATTTTTACTAGGATTAATGTAAATAACCCTAAAAACTTCAAACCTTTTAATTGCCCAATGTTACATAAATCATACAAAATATATGTTTAGTGAGCTGGGAACTTGACTTTTATTCAGATTTCCCTTGACTTTTGTACGCAGTTTAGAGTCATGCACGTCAGACATAAAAAAGGGCTAATGGTTAAGGTCGAAATAGCTTTGACCGAAATGGATTATAATTGACTCAATTCCTTGAAAATTCATCTGAAAACATATTACCATACTCAAGTATGAGGGAAATTATGTAATCTATGAGTTAAGAATATTTGAATCTGAGGAATGATATGAAAAAAAAGAGATAAAAGGTATTAGAAGAAGTAGTTTCCAGGAATGAAGTTACCATTATTTAACAAACCCGTTAGGGGGTTGAATTATGCAGGGCTACCTAAGGGCATTGGCTGCATAGTTAAATAAAATAGTATCTTTTGGATAACAAGTCTATTATGTAGACTGTTTATGCAAGGCCACCTATGGGCACATGCTACATAGTCAGTCAAAAGAACACTCAGAAATTTACTTTCTTAGTGCTAAAATCTAGTGAATGTTTATGGAGATTCAAATCATCCAAAGTATAGAGTTTACTGTATGGAAAGAGGTACTTGAATATGGAGAAGATATTTCTGAACAAGATTATCAATGAACTGGATGAATATCACTCCTACGAAGGTCTTGCCCAAATGTAGGGAAGGATAATATAAACCATAGACTTCAATACTTTCAGATCATGAAAAAGCATATGGGACAAATATTTTTAGGATGGCTTTTTTTGTGGATTCCTACATACTGTCATTTAAGAAAAATAAGGAAAAAAGAGGCATTCTTCCCAAAAATAAAGTTACCACTATCCGAAAAACCCGTTAGGGGGTTGAATTTTGAAGGGCCAACTAAGGGAATTGGCTGCATAGTCAAATAATTGTATCTTTTGGCTAACAAGTCTGTTATTTAGACTGTTTATGCAAGGCCGCCTATGGGCATGTGCTGCATAGTCAGACAAAAGAGCTCTCTGAAGGTTGACATCTTTGTGACTAGAAGTCATGAAAAGGGTTATGAGGATCTGAAAATATTTAAGGTTAGGATTATGACACATAAATATGGGTATTGTTCAATGTATACAGAGATACATAGATCAATGCTAACCATAATCATGTTGTGGCTGGGTCCTGAATTGAAATGTTATACTTCACTACGTATCCCATAAAAATTTGAATCAAGCCATACATAGTTCTTAAACTACAGTTTAACGTCGTGTGGGACAAAAGGATTAGAGATCATAGTTTTGGGTCATAAAACATGGACCATTGTAAGAAATACACAGTGTGTTTTTTCATGGGCACTTTTCATCCAAGGGACTGAAAATGGAATTTGGGGTTAGGCCCAAATACTTGGGCCTGGATTCGAGGGACACTCAAACGTTCCTACGTATCCCATAAGGATGGGAATCAAGCCCACGTAGTTCTAGAAATACTCTCTGTACAAATTTGGTTCGTACATGTGAAGGGTGAATGGGGACTTTAGTGCAATGATGGTTTAACCCAAGATAAATGGTCCGGGCATTTCCATGTATTCACGTAGTCTTTGAAATGAAACATGATTGAAAAATCAATGAAAATAATGGATCCCTCTCAGGTGAGGGTATCGAAAAAAATTTTAGGTTATTGTCATACTGGACAAATGTTTTGTATAGTTTAACTTTGTATAATAAGGACGAATGTGAACCAATATAAAGATATTGATTCTATGGGTGGTTTCATGAATCAACATCATATGAGATGGAGGTGAACCGATGTGAAGAGATTGGTTTTGGGCTTGAACCTTGGGAGGTTGCCTACATACCCAGCCTAGATGGCATGGATCAAAGTCCGTGTAGTTCAATTAAAGAATGAATTAATGATCAAGTTGTTCTTGGGGACAACAACCTAAAAATGATATTGGGACTTACACATGGTTAGTAGCCCAGAAAGAGTGTTATGGTTGAGGTTTGATCGAAGCTCACGTGAGTCATACTCGGTGTGAGAAATAAAAGGTAGCAATAACCTTAACAATACATAGTTTAACGTCATGTAGGACGTATGAAGGGACTATGCAGTTTAAAGTCTTGCAGTTATGACTATTGGTGCTGCATAGTTTAGTGTCATGTAGCAGGGACAAAAGTACAGTTTAATGTCATGTAGGACATATCACAGACTTTATGTACAATTTAGCATCATATTGTTAGGATGATGGGGACAATAGAGTTTATTGTCATGTTGGAGGAAAGGGGGACTGCGCATTTTAATGTCATGCAGTGAGGACAAAAGAGTACACCATCTAACATCATGTTGGATGCATTGGGGATTTTTTTCCACAGTTTAATGTCATGTTGGACGAAAAAGGGATGATACAGTTTTGCCTCATGTTGGACGAAATTGAGAATAGTTTAAGGTCATATGCATGGACCGTGGATGGTGCAGTTTAATTTCATGCTGGATGGTGGTGTAGTTTAAGGTCATACAGGATCTTTGATGATTATGTAGTTTAACATCTTTCCGGACGTAAGGGACTTTTATACAGTTTAGCGTCATGTAGTTAGGATGACATAGTTTAACGTCTTTCTGAACGTAAGGGACTTGCAAATAGTTTAGGGTCATATGCCAGGACCATTGATGATGCAGTTTAAGGTCATACAGGACCTTTTAGGGAACTTTTTCACAGTTTAGAGTCATGTGGGATGAAAGTACAAATAGTTTAAGGTCATATGTATGGACCGTTGCTATATAGTTTAACGTCATATAGCAAGGACAATGTATATTTTAATGTCATGTAGGATGTATTAAAGGACTTTTGTATAGTTTAACGTCATATAGCAAGGACGAAGTGGTGCTGCACAGTTTAGTGTCATGTTGAAGGGACATTCATAAGGGACTTTGCAGTTTATACAAAATACTTCTTCAAAATTATGGCATTGGTTGGAGTAGTGATGATTTCTCCATCCATTGAGATTAATGAATAATCTCCATTGGAGTAGACCCTATGTATTGAATAAGGTCCTTCCCATTTTGGCTCAAGCATGGGAGGTTTATTTCCTGGTATCATAGGAGTTCTGAGAACTAATACAAATTCTCCCTGAGTGAATGAACGAAGATGAACTTTTTTGTTAAAAGCTCGTGCTATTTGATTCTGATAAACTTCCAAGTGGTGCAAAGTGCACAATCATTTCTTATCTAATCGTTCCAATTCATTCAATCGCTTTTGAGATTTCTCTTCTGTAGATGACTGATCGCAAATGGCTACTCTGAGCCAGGGTAGTTGAACTTCAATGGGAAAGACGGCTTCCGTTCCACATACCAATGAATATGGTGTTGACCGAGTTGCAGTGCGTGTGGTAGTCCGATAAGCCCATAAAGCATGAACGAGTTTATCAGGCCATGACCTCTTATCTTTATCCACCATCTATTGCAGTATATTTGAAAGAGTCTTGTTAAAGGCTTCTATCTGGCCGTTGGCTGCTACATGATACCGAGATGAATGGTTGGATTTGATGTTGTATTCTTGATACAACTTCTTCATCTCGGATGAACAGAAATTGGTGCCATTGTCCGTCAATATGGTATGAGGGACACCAAATCTGGTAATGATGTAAGACTTAATGAAGCCAACAATGCATTTAGAACTCAATTCCTTGAGAGGTATTTCCTCTACCCATTTGGAAAAGAAGTCAGTAACAGTAAGAATAAACTTAAACTGCTTGGTCATAGCCGAAGGGTAAGGCCCCACCACAACCATCCCCCATGTGGAAAATGGCCATGATTAGTTATCTGTATGAAGCAACTCTGGAGGTTGATGAATGAAGTTGGAATATACTTGGAATGAATGACACTTCTTTGCGAAATCAACACAATCTTGTATCATTGAAGGCTAAAAGTATCCAAGCCTTCGAATTTGATCAGACAGCCTATGTCCCGACTAGTGGGCACCACAGAATCCTGCATGCACTTTTTTCATGACAGCCATTGTCTCTTCTCCATCAATGCATCTGAAGAGAACTCCATCAAAACCACATTTGTAGAGAATTTTCTCTAGGTGATCTGGGCTATCATAAAGAGTAAAATTAACCACATGTCGCCGAATTTGTTCTTTCTCAGGTCTATCAGGTGGAAGTGTTCTATTTTGAAGGTATTTCCTGATATGTGACATCCATCCTGTTGTATGACCATACGGTTCAGGAATGGGACAAATTTCATTAATTTCCTCTATTCTGATTCAAACATAAGGTGAAATTGAATGACAGTGGGCAATATTGATGGTTGTCTTGTCCTGATTTGGATATGCTAGAGATGTGGCTATATTAGCCAGCGCATCAGCTTGAGCATTTTGTGATCTTGGGAAATAAGAAAATGTCGGTTCCAAAGGGAATTCCACCATTAACTCTCTGATGTAATCATACAAAAGGATTTGTTCTTCTTTTCTAATGGAATAATCCCCATTGACTTGTTTGATTACCAGGTCTGAATCACCCTTCACCATTATGTGATTTACTTGTGCTTGAAGCGCTAATTCGAAGCCTGCGATAAGAGCTTGGTATTCGGCTTCATTATTGGTACCACCTTCCCACAATAATAAGGAATAAGGTAACATTGCCTTTTCTGGAGAAATGAGCACAATTACTAAGCCAACTTTGTTGAATTTAGAATTTCCCATTTTCCTCCCTGTTGGACTTCTGGAAGCACCATCAAAATACATTTCCCATGCCTGAGGACTTTCTGGAATAGAGAAGACTTCCTCATCAGGGAGTTCAATATCTGAAGACGTGTCTTCCACTGAAGGGTGTTCAGCTAGGAAATCAGCTAGATCTTGGCCCTTTATCACCTTTTGAGACACATACTAAATGTCGAATTGCTGCAAAATAACTGCCCACCTTTCTAGACGTCCTTTAAGCATTGGATGACTAAGGATGAATTTGAGCGGGTTATTGCGAGATACCAATTGGGCCTTGTGATGTTGTAGGTAGTGTCTCAATTTCTGAACTGCAAAGATTAATGCCAGGAAGCACTTCTCAATACTTGAATACCAGGTTTCTGCTTCAATCATGGTTCAAATGAGATAGTAGAAACTGTTTTCATTTCCATCATCATTCTTTTGAGCAAGAAAGGCACCCAATAATCGCTCTAGAGCTGTCACATAAGGGATAAGTGGTCTTCCTTCAACAGGTGGCATGAGTACCGGTGGACTCAAGAGGTATTTCTTGAGAATATCGAATGCTTCTTGACATTATTCAGTCCACTGGTATGTGACTCCCTTCTTCATCAATTTGGTAAAGGGTAAACTTTTGCCTGCCAAATTGGCAATGAAACGCCGAATATAGGCTAAGTGTCCTTGAAGTCCTCTTAATTATTTCAAATTTTGAGGAGGTGATTACCAAGGATTGACTTGGTCTTCTCAGGATCGACTTCATTACCACGATGGCATAAAAGAAAGCCGAGAAATTTTCCTGAGGTTACCCCAAAAGAACATTTTAAGGGGTTCATCTTCAAATTATGTTGTCGAAGCTTGCAGAATATGACTTCCAAATCAGCCAAGTGATTAGAACATTGTGTGGATTTAACTACCAAATCGTCTACATAGCATTCAACAAACTTCCCTAAGAAGGGTTTGAAGATACGATGCATGGCACGCTGATAAGTTGCACCTGCATTCTTTAAGCCAAAGGGCATTACCTGGTAATAAAACACACGCTGAGGGGCTCTGAAGGTTGTTGATTCATCATCTTCTGGGGCCATTCCGATCTGATTATATCCAGAATATCCATCCATGAAGTAAAGTGCTTCATATCTAGTTGTTGCATCAATTAGAAGTTCTGTAATCGGAGCTGGGAAATCATCCTTAGGACAATGCCGATTAAGATCTCTAAAATCGATGAAAACTCTAATTTGTCCGTTCTTTTTCTTTACAGGGAAAATATTAGCCAACCATTTGTAATATTGACCTTCGCTGACGATGTTAGCTTTGATAATCTTATCCACTTCAACTTCAATTTTGGAATCATAAGTTGGGTGTATTCTTCTCGCGGCTTGCTTAAATCCTTGATGTTCTTCTGGTAAACCCAAATGATGAGTAGAAACATCAAGATCAAGCCCGGAAATTTCTGTATAGTTCCAAGAAAAAATATCTCTATTTCTCTTTAGAAAATAAATATACATCTCTTGCTCTTCAAGAGTCATGGCCGCACTGATTAAAGTGGGGTGTGGATCTTCCTTTGTACCCAGATTTATTTCTCTGAGTTCATCTACAGTGGTAGAGATACCCTCTTCAAATGCTGGAGGAGCAACTCTGAGATCTTCCTATTCTTCTTCATCATGTATTATTTATTCCATGTTTACTTGCATAGTAGATGACAAATCAGAATTTTCATGACCAGAAGAGATGTCAAAATTTTCATATATTGAAGAAGAAGCTTCCATTTCTGACCCGATTGATGATGAAGGGTCTTCTTTGGGTAATAAAGAGGAGCTGATGGATTGAGAATCGACATCATTGTTCACCTCCGATGTTGCTATAACTTCTTTCTGACCTATTTGGTGAAGTATAGACTTGTTGGATTTCAGTAGATGAAATGAAGACGTCACCATTTGTGCTTTGATCACTGCTTGGTAGATTACCAATTTCTCCCATGTTGTCTGGCTTGATTTTCGTAATTGACATTATGTATCTTTCCATAAGAGTATTTTGATTTGAGTATAGCTTGTCAATTTGACTGATAGGCAACACATAATCTATACTCACATGTGTAAATGGATTTACTGGAATTTTTTCCAAACCATAAGGAGCATTAACTTTGGTAATCTCATTTGTTATGGATTTATCCCGTTGCTTCATGTGATAGAATTCCACCTCAATGTATTGAGACTAACATGTCTTGAACGGGGCCTTATCACCATACAATGTCCCAACTTGACCATCAAAACAATATTTGAGACATTGATAGTATGATGAAGGGATAGCCGCATGCGGATGTAGCCAGGGTCTTCCAAGTAAGACGTTGAAAGCTGAGTCTTGATCAACAATCATAAAATCTGAATTGGATACAAGATCTCCAAACTGAGTTCTGAGTGTAACTTCACCTAGTGGTTCTTGTTCATTTTTATCATATCCTTGTAACATCATGGTAGAAGGAGATAAATCAGATTTCGTTAGGCCCAATCGACGAAGTGTACGAATGGGCATGAGGTTGACTCCTGAACCATTATCAATGAAATCTCTTCGAATATCCACGCCATTTCCCTTGACAGATAAATACAATGGTCTAATATGTCCATGCACAACATCATCTTCATCATCATCAGTAAAAGATATTACTGCGTGGAATTTTGTAGTATTATTCTCTATGTTATAGACTTCCGCTGCAGCAATTTCAGTTTCAAACTCCTAAGGACTCGACAAAGCCTCGACGAGTGCTTCCCGAAGATCTTTTGATAGATTCCGAGCATCCAGAATTGATAACTTGGCTAGTACTTGGGCCAAGTGTTTCAATATATCATACTTTTGATCCAAAGGTCTGTGTTTCCCAATAGGAATCTGTGGTTTAGGAGGTACTTTGGAAGCAGATGTTTTGGAAGTTGATGCATCTTGTATTGGGATATGAGTTGGCAATATTTCTGGTTTTGGAAGACTAGACCGATTAGATATATTTACTTGCTGAGAGGAAGAATATGAAACCTTCAACTGGACTTCCAAAATAACTGTTACAGGACTGAATTTGCTATTGGTTGAAGAACTTGGTTGTTCTTTCTGAGCTCGCTGAAGGGCTCTACCATGAGTTTATGCTGCATACACAGTTCTAGCAGGGGTAGAATTGGAATAGTGGCTTCCGAAAGATCCACATATTCCCCTGTATCCTGAACCCCTGGAACTTCCTCTGATTCCTCTGTTTGATACAGGGAATTCATGCTCATTGAAATCGAAATAGTGACTTGCATATGGATCTTTTAATTTAATCATATTAATAGAACCAAAGATTAACTCTTCGTCTGATGAAGACTCTGCCTGATTAGCCTATTCAGGATGTGCTGTTTGGTGGGGCGGTGCCCATGGCTTTGAAGTAGATGGAATTAAGTCCGCCAAAGTCAAAGATGAATAAGGCTTTAACACATACGCATCCTCTCCTGATTCATTTTCTTTCTTTGAATCATGTCGTTTCTTTGAGGACTTTCCCTCTGACGAAGAGGGTTTTTTCCGCAACATTCATGGAAGAAGACACACTTGGTTTCCTTAATTGTGTTCACAAAATAGCATGAGTTCGAATGATTGTCATTCTGACCATTCAATCGTCATACTATTTTGCATTTTTTCTTTTGACTTCATTCCATTCATTTTCCTCCTCTGGGACTCTAGTAGTGACACCTGCTACCTGGGATGAGGAGCCTTTCAATGTGACCTATCCCGAGTCGACCATCTTTTTCAGGAGGTATTTGAAGACAAAACACTCCTGGATGGGATTCCCCAACATTTGATGAAAAGGGAAATAGTTAGGATGGTCTTCATCTCCTTTATTGTTTGGCCTCTTTGGGATTGGAAATTGAACCAAATTTTTTTCCAGAGCCGAAATGAAATAACCATGAACTTGTTCATTTTGTAAAGAGTATGTTTTGCTCTTCAAGTCCTCAAATTGTTTTTGTCTTTTATCTTTTTGATCATCTGGATGAAAAGGCCTTTTTTGTTGGCGCTCAGAAGGTGGAGCCCTTCGAGAAGATGAAGGTTTTGAGGTAGAAATAGGTACAGGTGCTTGTTTGAGCATAACTGTAGCAGTTTCTACTTTACCCATTCTCCTTCCTAGAGCTGATGGAATTACACAAGATTTAGCCTTAGCATGTATAAGGGAATCTTCAATCTACTGAGTGATTGAAGTAAGGTCTCGAAACCCTCCTTTGTATTTCATAGGGATTAATGGTGTGCGTAATTCGTCATGCAAATTTTCCACACAGATTGGCAACAATTCTTCTTGAGGGAGTGCTAAACTCAAGAAATATGTTAATCCCTTCCAGCGAGCAATGAAATCAGAGACTCTTTCATTCTCCCTTTGCTTACAGTTTGTAAGATCGAAAACTGTTGTCTTTGGAAAAGTTGAGCTGAACTAATGGAGAAATTTTGGGCCAAGATCCTCCCATCCGGTAATTGACCAGGATTTCAAGATTTTATATCAAACAAAAGATGGTCCTTGCAAGGTTCACACGAAGCATATGAGTTTCACTCCTTCTTGCTGCACCGGAGTTCCCATCATAGGATCGCAACAAGACACGTAATGCGTCAAATATTGTTCAGGATCGCCTGATCCATTGAAAATAGGGAATACTGGGTTCCCAAAACTGGATAGAGGAGAAATTGAATCTACCCATTTAGGGTAAACTTTATTTTCTGGTTGAACTTGAGAACACTTCCCTTCCATAGTTTCTAACCATGTTGTTAATGAATCAATAGTAGTTATTAACTTTTGAGAAACATATGGTTGAACTTGGACTTGGGTAGGTGCAATGACTTGAGCTTGGACAGATGTGGTGATTGGTGTTGCAACTGATGGTAGCACTGCCAATTGTTGTTGCACTTGACCCGTAGGATTAGAGCTGTGAGGGTGTACTGATAAAAGAGGATATTCTTGAACCATCTCAGTAGCTGCAACAAATTTCTTTGGCTGATTGACTCCTGCCTGCTTAAGAAGAAGACTATTCTGAAGTAGTTTTGCATTAAACCTTCTTAATTCCTTCATTTATTCCTCTTTTTGTGAAAACCTCTTCTCTAGTGAATGCAATTGGCATTCTCCAAAGGAAGGATATGTAACCTGGTTTTTTACCTTCCCTTTGTTGGATCCTTTTCAGAGAGGGGGAAGTGGGTTACTTGAAGGATTACTTAGGTTCTGAGTAATCCTTTCACTTCGTGTACACACACCTTCTTTATTTGTGTCAGTGCGTACATCTTCTTGAGCACGAACCTCTTCATCTGAGTCCCCTGAGTGAGCCTAATCTGGTGGATCAGCAACAACGACATTGATTAAATTAATCGGTGCATAATTCACCGCATCCCTTCTATCAGCATTTCTTTGATATTGTCTTCTTCCATGTCTTTGATGAGACATTGCCTTTTATTGATTTGATCCCTCAGGAACTTCTTGACGAACCGTAATTTTGAGGGAATCTCCTGATAATTTGGATCTTCATTCTTCTTGTGGTTTCTTCCCCAATCGAGAAAAGACCAAATTTCTCTAAGGAGGTGATTGATGATTTGAAAAAGTCCCCAGTCTGGTGGACTGGGGCTATTCCTGTTGTTCTTGCTCAACTCCCCGAATCCTTTTTTTTAATTCCGAGGGTTGGTCTAAAAGAGTCCCCAGTCTGGCGAGCTGGGGTGGCTCTTGACATGCTATGTCTGAGACTTTCTTAAAAGCTCTCCTGATCTTGCGACCCTTAGTTCGGAAATTAGATGGATGCATTAACCTATATCCGCTTTTATCACCCGGTTCAAAAGACTATTGGATGATTTCCGACACTTCTGTCACTTGGTGACGTGCTCGCTCCAAATGAGAGGCATGTTCAATATTCTCGTTTTCTTGATGCAAGATTAATTATACAACTTGTTCTTGGTATTCTTGATTTTGAGAGGAACTAGTTGAATCATGTTCTTGGGAAAGCATTTGATTACAAACAAAGCCCATTGACTGTGGCCGTCCATGGGCAATAACATTGCATGAGACCATTTTAGGTCGGATTTGCTGACTGGAGAGCACCGTGAAATGTAGTGCTCCATGAACACCCCATCCTATGACACGAATACTAGATGGGGCATTGGCAATTAACTGACGCAATCTTCTTAGTGCTCCAAAGCATGAATGTTGAAGGGCTCTCTGCTACTTTTCAGCCTTCAGATATCAAGAGACTGATAGAGATTCCAAATCAATCTAACGTTGTAACCCTTCTATTATCATAAGATGATTTTCATATTCATCATAAGAATATACTTTCTTTTTCAACTGACAAAGAGTTTTCAATATGTTGAGATGAATATCATGAATTTCATCTTCCGTCAACATTTCTGAAATATTATACTGAGAGTCATCCAGAGGCCAAAACATGACTGGCACTTCACCTTTAGCTAGTTGTTTTCTCATATTCATCATTTCCTCTTTATCATTTGATGAAGATTCTTCTACTTGATTTGACCAGAGTTGGTGTTTCCTTGTTGCTTCATTGGATTCAACAGGATTGGTAGAGAAATTATTGATAAAACTAGAAGATGAATGACTTAGGGGTGGTTTGGAGAATGACGTACACCCTGGGCTATCTTATGATTGAGAAAGTATTTCACCTACTAGCGATGAAGCTTCAGACATGACTGGTTTCTCATTTGCAAGTGCCTCAAGATAAGAGGGCTTTCTCAGCACTACATTTTCCACTGGTGCATTTTCCAGGCAATGTGCATCACTACTACGGAGAGGACTTTCGCAGAAAAATTCATCATCATGGGGAGGACCACCATAATGGGTTACAGAAAAAGATGAGATCTCTTGCTCATTGGTCTTCTAACCACACAGAGGGTTCCTATGGCACTCATCTGAAGATGAAACTTCGAGATCGACTGAATTGTCATGAAGCAAGCCTTCATGAGGAATTGTATGTTGAAGACCTTCGGAATTAATGTTCCCACTATTGGGAACTGAGGGAGTATAATATTGAATTCCAATAGATAATTGTATGAGGGCTTCAATAACTCCAACATCGAGCAAGGCCTTGTTACTGATTGGATCTTGATCTATTGACTATACTGGGCAGGTCTTTTTCATAGACGCCTTCTTACTCACCTTGGAAACCACTTGTTGATGAAAGTGGCTGCTCTGAGCCGGTGTATGTTCCTGATCAGGAAAGATGGCCAGGTTATGCTGACGATCTCCTCTCAAATCAGGTGTATGTACCTGACTTGGTCGTCCATATTATATGGGGGAGTATGTCCTATAAACCTCTTGGACTGGAACGGATGTGTGTTTCTGTTCCGAAGTGAATTGTTGATGTATCACTCCACTAGTAGGGATATATTTATTTGTCATTCCCTGAGATGCCTCTGAAGTTGTTATAATATCCTGGCAGGCATCCAGAATATGAGAAGAGATTTTCATCTGCTCTTTCACCATTGATAGAATATGCTTGGTGACTTCAGCTGCCGGAACGGGAATATACATCCATTCCGGGCTTGGAGCAGGTGTATGTGCCTGCTCCTGTCCTCCTTTTCCTGTCAGTGAATCCTGACAGTACTCAAGTGTGGGGGCAGAGAGTTGAGTCTACCTCTTATTTGTTGTTGGGGCTTTCCGACTAACTTCTCCGATTGATACCAGAGAGACTATTGGTAGGCTAGATTAATACCAACAGGTGTATGTGCCTGCTGATTGCACTTCACCAAACGTGGTTGACGAGATCCATCATATGTAGTCAGACGAGCCTGCTGACTAGCTGATGATGTACAAACAGGTGTATGTTCCTGCCTATAGTACTCCGCCAGAATTTCCAGGCGGGATTGGCGCGATACTGCCAAACGAGTCTGCTGGATAGTAGGTTTAAAATGGGCAGGTGTATGTGCCTTCTCGTTGCTTGCCACCAAGTTAGGTTGGTGGACTTCTCCAGAGATGGCATAGATGAGAACCTACTCACTGTTGATCGGATTCCGCCTCTGGTAGTTCGTCTTGCTTTCTCGGGTTCGAGGAACCTGAGCCGAACGCCTGGAGTCGGTACCCTCATCATGTTGAGGGCGCACTTCCGCACGAGTCTGGAGGCGATTTTTGGTGGGAGCCCTCAGGAAGGACTTCTGTCTGTTTGATATAAGGTCTTGAGAGACCTGCTCATTCACCTCCCCAGAATAAGGGAGCGAATGGTGAATGCGTTCCGGGGATAACGACCCAAAACGGTTGGAGACGGTAGTAAGCACCGCCTACTTCTTGATCACTGGTCGTCATTGTCCGGACGACCGATGAAATTTGTTAACTTGTAGGGATTGTCGGGCAGCCTCCAGAGTTGGGATGGTAGCGTGTTGACGGTACTCCTTAACCAGCGCGTTTGATACCCATCATTCAAGACGCTGAGTAAGTGATATCGTCCTAAGAGCGGACGACGATCCAGTAGGAGTAGCAGCAGTGGCATTTGCAGCAGCAGTATTCACAGGTGTGAACATGAGAGCATCCATTCTAGAAATGTAGAAGATCTTGGAAAAATAGTGCATGTTTGATATAACAGACGTAATCGAGATAAATTCAGCTACTACATCTTTTGGATGAGCACATATGTCAATGATTGTTTTTGTTGGACCTCTCATTGATTTTTAAATAGGGGCCTAACAAATAGGTAAAACATCATTTTAACTTGGTTAAGGATTCACGTCGGGTTCACCATTTTTGTTTCCCTCGGAATTCGGGGATGATCACCTTGATGGGAGGTTCAAACGTTCCGATCGGTTTCTAACGGGTTTGTTCGTAGAACTAGAAACATCCAATGATTCCACATCCTTTCGGACCTACTTTCCAAAGGTAGGTTCTCATTAGTTTGTGGAATGAAGAGGCGTATGAATTTTCATTTGTCAAGAGGATGGGAGGTCGGACTCATCACACCATTTTGTGGGGAATTATTGTCTACTCCAGGACTCTCTTTATAGATTTAAGTTATGTTCGTGAATCCTTATTACATTACCAAGTATAAAATGAGCTTTCCTTCAGATATAACAATCAATGATTAAATATGTAGGAAATTTAGAGAATCTTTTATATGTATTCGAGGTTCTTCATCGATAGAGAATCATCTGCATTTATTAGAGATTCTTGGTCAATGGTTCCCTTCAACACATTTATATAGAAGTCTCTTGATCATTATGATGACCATGCTAGTATTAAATCCACTCAGTGGGGAACTTGAAGTTTATTGTCATTCAGAAGGACATGGATTATTTTAGAGTTGGGATCGAACCCGTAGACGGGCTACCTACGTATCCTTTGTTTAGAAAAGTAATCATAACCCACATAGTTCGAGTAAGGGAGTATGATGTTTATGATTGATAGCTCAAAGAAGGATTTCATAATTACTTTTACCCTCTAAGCTCACGTGATTCATGCTCGGTGTGAGAAACAATAAGTATTGGTAAAAATTAGACAATTGGGCTATGAAAGATGGAATCATAAGAGATGATGTGAGACTTATGTATGTATGACTGCCCAGACAAATGATCGATAGGATTTAATTTAGGGAAGAAATCCAGGAACAAGGTCCATAATGGTATATGTGATTCATGGAGATTTTGAATACTCTAACTTGGGGCTTACTCCTAAAAGGAGGCCCGAATTAAGAGAAGACTTTTGATTGGGTTTTACTCCTGAAAAGGAATCCCAGATGACAGTTAAATTAGGACTGGTTAAGAGAAATTAAGACTGGGGATTACTCATGAAAAGGAGGCCCAAATCAAGGATTAATGTTTGGGGCTTACTACTGAGGAGGATGCCCAAATTAGGGGAATGGGTCTTACTCCTAAGCAGGATTCCCAGATTTGTGAACTTTAAGAATTGGGGCTTAATATTAAGGAAGATGCCCAAGTTAAGAATTATGACTGGGGATTACTCCTAAGGAGGATGCCCAAACTTGAGACTGGGGCTTAATCATGAAAAGGAAGCCCATGTTAGGGGATCTGGGGCTTACTCCTAAGAGGATGCCCAAAATTTAGAGGACTTATGACTGGGGATTGTTCCAAAAAAGGTGACCGAGGTTAAGGATTCTCTCATCTTAAAGGATGAGGTTAAATGAATGAAATATCAATCTTTAGTGACATAAAGATGTGTAAATCACTAGGTTTTGAGAGATAATCCACAGAATTCCATTCAGATAAGGATGTCAAATCAAGAAATCATGCCATAAATGGATTTGAAGAGTGTCTTGAAGACTGCATCTAAAATAGGAAATGTGTAATGGCTTAAGAGGGGTGAAATGGGAAATAAAGGCATCCAAAAAGGCAGGGGCGCGCAAGTCCTGGCAGGCGCACAGGTACTGCATGTGCGCGCAAGTCCTGGTGGCGCAGTTATATGCCTGCGCGACACGTTTAGTACATGCGTGGTGTTCAACCAGCTGGGTAATACTTGAGCGACCTTTGTTTAAGGCCTTTAGAATCCTTCTGAGGTTATTCCAGCAGAGGGGTGCGCAAGTTCTATTGAAGGAGTAAGGCGGCGCGCAAGTGTGGCCCTTTTCCCTTAAGGGCTGGCCACTCAAGCGCACAAGTGTTGATGAGTTTCAACACTTAAGCCTTCCTCCCCCTCTTTATATCTTCCTTTATAGGTAAGAAATTACCTTAGAAGTGTTCCGGAAGCTTTGAGAAGAGACTACGGTGTCGGGAGCTCAAATCTGAGTTTCTGGAAAAATTCCTCCCGAATGGGTGGGGGCCCACATGGTCTATTTATAGGCAGGGGAAGACCCCGGGCGGTTATCACTTAGGTCGCGCAAGTCACTTGCGTGACCATAATGTGTCGCTCAAGTGGACTTGTGTGACTATGAGGAAACTTGCGCGACTTAGGGGAAATCTTTTCTTTGTTCATCCCTTTGTCGATTTTTTATATTTTCTTCAAAGGATTGATCAATTTGTGCTAAGCCATTTCCCTTTACATTCCTTTGGACTCTATGATGAAAAAGGAGCGTCAACAATAGTATAGATGTATGAAATGGAATACACAATTTATAAAGAGGGTATGTTGTATTTACACATGGACAATGTTTCTATTTTGTCATCATATTAAATGAAAGAGAGTAAATGAAATATATGTATATATATTTATATATATAACAATATAATAATAATTATTATTTCATATATATCATATAATTTCGCTAAATTCATCATTAATACATTCCATGTAGTGTGTGAACGAATCATATCTCTTTGAGGGGGGCAGTAGTCCACACTTCCTCAAACATAATTATCTTATTTACACCTAATGGATGGTTCAATGGTATGTGTTTTTAAAAAATTAAAGAAGATTTAATACATAATAAATAGAATATATATCATATATAAATATAGTTTCCATCATAATGTCCACCATGAGAGGCAGTAATGGAAAAATTAGCAATCTTCATTTTATGAGGTGGTAGTTCACCGAACACGTAAAAAGTATGTTCCCTACCCATTAGCTAGAAGTATGTGTATGTATATGTATAAAAATAGAATGAAAATATATCTGAATATTTAGGATACTGGTTTTGATATAAAATATTTTAATAATTATTATTTTGGGGGTATATAAAGAATATAAATGAAAGTGGATTAAGAGAAGATGTTACCTCTTAATTGGGTAACTTTTTTGGTTTGTGTGAAAAAGATTACTTGGATTTCATTTTTCCCAATGAGAGTCTTATAAAATTAAGTGTTGGATTTTGGGAAGTTTATTTCTCAAATAATTGTAGAACAAATTTTGTTTGATATTTATGAAGAAGGATGGAAAGATTCCTTTTTATAATAGAGGAGGAGTCCCACTTTTGTAAATTTGGGGATAAGGAATTCCACCCACGTTATTCCAAATCAATATGGATCAAATAATTAGAAAAATTAGATAAAAGGTTGAATATGGTTTAAATATGGTCATACAATGGATCTTGGACAATATTTTAGGTTGTATGGGCCCAGATTAATGATTAGTCCCTTATTAATCATTATTTTACCTTTATTTTTGTAATTACATTCATTTTCTTTCACTAATTATTTTGGGAAAAAATAATTTTACATTATTAGAAATTATAAATTATCATGATAAAAAATATGGAATCAATTATTCAAAATTAAAATAACTGAAATGTTATAAATTATTTTAGATTTAATTCTATTGATAGGATGACCCTGCTAGTTTTTAACGTAAAAAACATCTAACAGTTTGCTAAATTTGTATACCCAAATTCATAGATAAATTGATTCCAATGAACTAAATGGGATTTATTGATAATATTATTATATAATTAAAAATTTAAACAAAATTAGAATATAAATTATCCATATTAATAAATTATACAAAATCGCAGGTTTCAATTAAAATCCAACATCTTTCTCTATACATACAAAAATGTATTTTCTCAGAAAAATCCAAAAAATCTCTCTTAGATAATTAATACATTTTAAATTAAAAAAACTAAGTTTCTTTTATAAAATTCACATTCTAAATGTATCTAAAATTAATTTTATTATTTTTCATAGGAGGATATTTAAAGGACTACATTTGAGAAAATATTATTTGTAAACATATATGGTCTTTAACAAAAATTATATCATTCCTTATCAATATATTTTTTATATAAAATAAAATTTTAAAAAATATTTAAAAATTAGTTTTTTCACAACCTGAACCAAGCGAGGGCTAAATTTGTAACTATCTCAAACCCTCCTCCATTGGCCAGTGGTTGGCAACTGGAATCGAAGGAACAATAAACTCGGGGAGGCCTTTACCTATGAACCTGTACACACACTCATCCATCTCAATGAAAAAGTGCAAAGAAAAAGTATAAATGGAAGAAACTACTATAAAGTAAAGTGAACATGCATGAACCGTAGATGGAACATGAGTACAGTAGTGAATACTAAAATGTAAATGAGAAAACACATTCCTAAACTAGAATCTGGTCCCAACCATAAGACAACTCAAAAAGAGTATATGTTGAGAGATCCCAGCTCTTGTATCCCAACAATGAACACTGTTTTCCATGCATCTCGTATCCATATTCTCCTCTATAGTCACGATCAATATGTCATCCATATGAAGAAGACACAACATGTGTTGGGAAAAGTCCACATAGGGGTGAGTATATAAATACTGAGTAGAACACCCCAGAAAGGAGAGTGGGGAGTATAAATATATAAAATAAAAATAAGTAGTAATTGGAAAATGTTATAGTAAAAGGAAGCATGAAGAGTGCAGCTCAACCCAACAAGAGTGTGGAAGTAGAATAATCCAAACACAAGGAGCTCGAGATGTTGAGGAGATAAACTCCTTATCGAGACATTACTATATATTGTTGGAGAGTGGAATCATCCAGCCATGATAATCTATACATGGAAATCACATGGAATACCCCACACATCTTTGCCTTCATAGGAAAAATAGTAACCTAGTCCCAAGGAGTGGATACTTTAATACAATGGATATATATTTCCTCTATCAAATAAGCCCAAACAAGAGAGTAAGTGGATCTCCATATCACAACCGAGCCTAAGAAAGTGATTATCCATCAATACCATGTAAATATATATTCAGTGGAAAGAACCTCATGTGTATTCACATGAGACACAACTCAAAAGGGATCAAATCACCACACCTCATCACATTCCTCTTTAGGTGGCACTGACTCGCCCACAGCGTTTTAGGTTGTGCTACAAGGATGCGAATTGGTAGGGAATGTGCCCTTCTTTATCATGATTCATTATGTATGTTGAACCACACCTCGCAACTGTGCCACATAGTTGAGGGTCTTCTCTAAATGTTTGGGACTACACTTCCTAGTAAAGCTATATGGTCATCATTGTATCCTTAGGGACTATGCTACCTTACCAAGATAGAGGGTCATCCTGGTATCATTGGGGAATACTCTACCCAGCCCAGCTGGAGGGTTAGCTTGGTATCTATCGTCGAGCACTACACTGCCCAGCCCAGTTGGAGGGTCATCCTGGTATCTCACATTGCGTACTAAACTACCCTACCCCAAAGGATGTTCAACATGGTATCTCTCATCAGGGACTACACTACCTAACCCAGCTTGAGGTTCAACCTGGTATCTCTAATCGGGGACAACACAACACAGTCCAACAGGAGGGTCATTCCGACATCTGTCACTGAGTACTAAACTCTCCAACTCTGCAGGAGGGTTATCTCTGCATCTTCCATCAAGGACTACACTACCAAACCTAGCTTGAGGGTCATCTCAGAATGTCATCCTGGAAAGCATGTCTGGTTAATTTTTTCATTGGATCTCATCTCTGTGAGTTCCAAACCAGAACATCCACATCGTATCTCAAAAATCTAATTTTTGGGGAACCATTGCATTCTACATAGAAAAATACTCTGGATATGTGTATTTCAGTCCAATATCCGAGTTCAAATGAAGGAGATACTGAAGATTAATGGTTTCTCTTGGGTGCTCAAATAGTACACATCGTGTGAGGGGCCCAACACAACGTGTGAACCCTCTTCACTATCTGAACATGTCTCTAATAGATATGGTCCCCATACAATGTAGTAGTGTGTTCCTTGTAGGTGTACTGCATGATATATTCCACTAATCTGAGGACTGTGCAGTGTCTGTCGGTCGGGTCCATGTACTCGGACTTTCTGTCTGTGTACTTCAGTACATGGTGTGTTGGTCTACACAAGACATTTCCACGTGACAATGCCGTGTTTTAATGATCATAACAAATAATTTTCCAAGCCATGTCTCGATCACATATCTCATCTCACAGGGAGAGGTGGTATAAGGTGTGTCGAAGGGGAGTACATGTTTTTTTCGACCGAGGGAAAAACATTTGTTTCCCGACGATTGATTAGAGAAAGATGGGTTCTGCTTAATCACTCATATCAAGTGCACTGTTTTCATTTCAAAATGCCTAATTGTTCCATATCCAACGATACCTGGACCTACTTTCCAAAGGTAGGCATTAACAGGGTGATTTGGCCAGTGGCACTTAAGAACTCACATTGGTCGAGAGGAAGGGAAGTCGGGCTCATTACACCTTTTGGGGGGAATTATTGCCACTTCTGGGACTCTCTTATAGATTTAAGACGTATTAATATGTTCTTGATTATTTGGTTTATAACCAAGAATAGTTTCCACAGATTACTCTTGGTTGGAAATGGTCAGGTGAATGCAGGGATTTAGAATCATTTAGGTCTGAGGTTTACCATTCCTCATTGGATTGATGACTTTGAGGAGTTTGGACTCATTTAGACGGCAATGGTTTAAAGCCTCAAAACTGGGCACGTTCGATTTTATTATCATCCAGGGGGGATAGATAACAACTTGAGAATTTGGATAGAACCCATGATGCAGGCTTATGTGAGATTTTCCTGTTGTTGGGATTGTACCTCGGGGAGGCGTCTGACGTACCCTATTTAGGAAACAGTTATCAAAACCCAAGTAGTTCATTTTGAGGGGCATGATTGGGACATACATATGGTTAGTGGCCTGAATTGGGATTGAACCTTGTGGAGGCTTCCAACATACCCTGCTTAGGTGATGGGGATCAAAACCCACATAGTTTGTTTTGAGGGTCCTCATTGTGCGGACGCCATGACCTTCACAAATCTCTAAGCCCACGTGAGTCATTATTGGTGTCAGAAACAAGATAATGCAATAGACTTGGAAAGCCTTGCACATTCTCCCTACTGAGGGAAGGGGAGGAAGACGATGAATGGAGCAGAAGGCCGGGACCACTGAACTCTCCTTATCCATGATGTTAGAGGATGGTAGGAGTCGCGCAGCGAAGCAATGAACTTTCCATGATGAGAGGGGAAAGGACATTGGCTTCTGACAAGGATGGTGTCGGGATTACTCTAGGATAGATGCCAAACCATTCCCATGAGAGGGGAGATGTTCTCACTGCTAGCACTCATCTAAAGGAAACATGAGTGGGGTCCCTCATTCCTGGAAAGTGGAGAGGAAAAAAGGGGACTCTCGTGCTCAGACCCTGCACTATAATGGGAATGTGAACCCAGGAATGCATTGGGAATCTGCTCAAGAGTAGGGGAAACCCATTTTTCCTCACCTACTGTGGGTATGTAAACTCAAACTGGCATGCTTATGTGCCTGAAGGTTTCATCATACGGGTCTAGTGGCTTCAGTAGAGGCCTTGGCTTGGGGCCGATGAATAGGCCAATGAAGGGATTTTGAAGGATCAGGCCAGATTGGAAGGGTTTTATCTGGCTTGAGGAATGGGAGAACCGAAGGAGTTGGCGGGCCGCATGGGTGCATGAGGAGTGGAAACCTTTGCATAGGGGGGTGCTATGTGGTTGGAGAGGTCGTCCGCATACCGGGGTGGTATGCGGACTGATGGGAATCTTGCGTACCAGGGTGGTATGTGGCTTTAGGTTCGGCCCGAGTACCAGGTTGCTACGTGGTGGAGTCCATGCGAGCAGCGGCGGCCCGGGGCATCGCCGGTTGGGGGTTTGCCTGTCAGGGCTTTACCCATGTAGGAGGGTGTTACGTGGTGCATCAGATTGAAAAGGGGGCATAAACTACCTGGTCCGCATGGAGTATATCTGCAGAGGGGCCATGGCTCGCTGGTTTCATTTTATGGTGACAGTTCAACAATTTGTTATGCATTTTTCGGTTCCTAATCAATTCTTTTCCAGTTTTATACCTATTCTGGTTTGGGAATTGGAACTTCTATGTTCGTGAAATCCTAATCTCCTTCCTCCAGAATCCTTCCTTAATAATTAGATCTCCAAACCTTCTCGCCGATGGAGTCCAATCAACTGATCCCTCGATATCTTAATCCTTCTACCCGAATATGATTGATCCATTTCTTCTCCTCCTCAATGTCCTTTTATAGAGGGAGGAAAGAGAGGTATCTATGGTCATGCAGCACCTTTTGCGGAGGCCCACGACCGAAAACCTAGTTTATAGATGACTTGGTCAATTCGAAACTCACGGGGGGTCATTGAATGCACCTCACCCGCGAACCAAATTGGTTCCGGGGGTGCTTTACTGCCGCGCAGGGCTTCGCCTCTATTCCATGAACGACAGCGCGTGCGGTCTGGGCCGGTTGGTGCATTTCGCGGATGGGATAGTTAGTGAGGGTGGATTGGGATATCTCCTATCCTACATCGCGCCAAAAGAGGCTTTACCGCCTCCATTTCATGAATGACGATGGTTCGCGGAGGGGGCGCCTCGCTGAACCGACCACATACCATCAATGTTGGACCGGTATGCGGACCATTCGGTCCTTTTCCAATATTGAGTATTCTTCATATTTTTGTCCAATTCTTTGATAGAAATTGGGTAGAATCCTTTCTCAAATTAAGAGGGATTACTATTCTACTTTTCATATTTTCAAGACACTACAAATGCCCCCCAATGAAATGGGGTTCGATCGGAACGAAGAGGAGGCTATTCTGATGTAGAGTGGTCTTGAAACTATGATAGATTGTGGTAGAGGAGTGGACATTGTATGGGACCATTCCTATAAGTAAGGGGGCCCCTACCCTTGTCTTTTAATGGATTCCTTGGGAAAACGGAGCTCTCTCTTTCCTTCTTTGTGTGCCTGCCTCCTTCGCGAAAATCGTCGTCCGCGTGCTAGCTTCCGTTTCCGCTAACCATTTCTCATTCACGATTTCCATCACCAACGGATCGATCTCACCAGCTGTGAAATAAAACTTTTAAATAATTAAAAATTATGTAACGATAGCCGCATAAGAAATTGCTATGCTTTTTTGGACAGTCCACGAACTGGAATAATCTATACTTTGAATATTCTTAAGTCTTTGGAACATAAACATTTAAATCAGGGATTGAGATTCTATAGAGCAGCCTGGATCATGGCTTGCTTGCCAATGATCTGTGGTCTAGAGTGTTGTGGACTTCCTCCACATAGGGCTAGTTCATGGGATGCAGTCGTTGTGAACTACCTCTAGAGGCCAGCCTGTGGATCTCGTCATGAAGGCTCCTTGATGGAGTCCTTTTCCAAATACATGGTATTTTTGTCTAGAAATTATTATTATGGACTAACCATTTGCCTAGTTTTTATAATGCAGGGAGAAAATACGGTTCCTCTTCAACCCGCACCTAGGCCTACTACCGAGCCTCTTCCAATTATTCCAGGGATACATCTAGCTATGATCCATAGAGATGAGAGAATCAAAGAGGACCCTAGCTGACCAATCATTCCTGAAGATAGTGTTTTGAAGGACATTATCTCTCCCGAACTTCTAGGCTATCCGATATCAAATCAACTTTTTCTTTTTGGTTTCGGCATTCATGACGACGTCCCTATCCCCCTGTCTTCTCAGGTATTTTGTCCCCTTGTTTGGAAGCGTCGCCGAAGTACTCTAAAGAAAACCTCGCCCAGTCAGGAAAGATGATCTCTGACACTGATCCGAAAGACACTTTTATTTTGAGAGGCTCTGTTTGGACTCAAATTGATTGGTACACCCATGAATTCTCCCAAGAGACCATCCTAAAAAGTGACCTCTCCTTGATCAACCTTGCTCGATTGGATCCTAATGCGGGATGGATTACCACGTGGGATCTTCGGTCTGGTGGGATTTTCTCAAATGACTGAGCCTAGGCCTTCTGGGTCTATTATCATTGCTGAGAATTTCCCAAGTCAATAGAAGTAGTAAATCTGTACTCTGTATTGTGGGCTTCCCAGTTTGTTATTTACTCGTCATCTTCGATCCTGCATGACTTTCTCAGTTGCCGGTGTTCAAGAACTATCACTTTCCACCTCGCCCATGGTGAATTTAGTATTATTTTATGGGACATCTACCAACTGGGAGGGATTCTGATCATTAGTGAGATGTATGAAGAGTTTCTGCCCACTCTTTATGCATGGGACTATGTCGAACGAGAGCCTTTGTTGGCAAAGGACCTACCGGTTATGGTGGAGCGGTCACTGGGTCAGCCCTTGCATTCCCGCTATCTTATTCCCTACAGCACCTATATATGGTTATTTTGGAAGGCCATTGGTCCTATACCGAAGGTCAAGTACATAGGGACTCAACATTATCAACAATCATGAACTATCCCTCGTTCCTACTGGGTGGTTCTGGAGGCGGGCGACTATCATTCAGGGGGTTATGAGGTGCACCCCAGTGTGCCACCTATGCTCATGCTGGCATGTATTTTCGCCATTTTTTTGTGCGTGTCGCTATTCCCATCTCATGATATCAACCTAGGAGTCAGGGCTTTCACCTTGATGATGGAATCTGAGATGGCGGGGGGCTGCCCGGTGAATCTGGCCATGCCCACTTTTGCTCGTATTTACAAATTATTGTGCCACATGCAGGAGGGTGGGTCACCCTATCGTCTGAGTGGTCCATTTCAATTATTATATGGCTGGGTGGCGTATCATTGCTGCTATCATGAGTATCATCATAACACAATCATTCCTCTTCCTACTCTTCGGCCTACCCTGCTCGATATAGCTGGACTTCGTCTAAAGTCCCTCATCTCTTATGAAGTTGTCACGCTTTTGAGAGACTTTTCCCAGTTTTCTTTCTCTCCCTACACCACTTATTCTAGCGTCGTGGTTGACGACCGTAGGGGGAGCTTAAAAGAGCTTTCATATATGATTTCACTGCGGGATTGGTTTTTTTTGTGAGGATTGATGGGGTATCTCTGTGTGAGTTGTACACCACCATATCATTTTTCTCAACATTTTGGATGCATGAAACTCTAAGTTTCCCTTCCCCATCATCAGGAACGAGGACTACATCCGTCCATTCTCCATAAATTGTGGTTGATGTTGATACGGGAGGGATCTAGAAAAAATATCCCCTTTCATGACATAGGAGCGGATGCCAGCCTATCCTTGGAGTATGTGAGAATATGGATTGAGAATTATCCAGATGGGATCCTGGGGAATTCTGTCCTGAAATTTCCCAAATCGGGGGTTACTACAGCTATTGTGCTTACCGCACCTTTCTCATCAGCTTTGAGGGAGGACCGATTGATGGATCCCAGGTCAAAGTGGGTCAAGGGATCTCCCTCTTCCAACCCCTTTGTGGCCGAAGTTCAGGGAGATCCAACCCTTATTATGTAAATGATGATGACCCTGTGACTTTGGGCCCCCATGATGTAATTCCAGAAGCTCTGTCGGTCGATACTAGACATACTATCTCTACTCCCAAGCTTGAACCAAGGCTAGAAGATTCTGAACTACCAGTCTCAGAACTATATTCTACTGCACACATGTCTTCGTTGACCGCATTTCCATACATCATTCCTATGTAATCTAGAAAGGATACCAAAGACCCTCATGTCATGGAGGACCACTGAGTAGTGGGAAGGTGGGCATGGCCTCGGATCTGTGAGATTGTTGACAAAACTCCTCTGGATGAGATAGCGACTAAAACTGAATCCCTTTGGCCACTCTTCCTAGGTTTGGGGTTAGGTGGATTCAACTGTCAAAAATGTCATTTTCTCGCCTTCCAGGTTGTCATTTCCCCTAGGGAGTTTTCCTCTAGTGAACATAAACATTCTCACCTCGCTGCCTCTAATTGCGGGACCCAAGATTTTGGGGAAGCTTTGATGAAGCTCCATCAAGTGATAGCACAAGAAGCGAGCTCTCAAGATCAGGTGACTGCCCTATCTACCAAGCTGCATGAATGCGAAGCTCACGTAGTGATGTTGAGGGATCAGTTGTCATCTTTTACTGGTGACCTTGAAGCTACAAGGAAAGGGATCAACGGTCTCAAAACAACGGTGAGTCATACTCATTCGGTGGCTAAAGTTAAGGTCATAGAGAAGTTCGTGCGGGATAAAATATGCAATAACCTTCACCAAATGGTTTCTAATCTGATGGAGAGAGTGATCCAGGCTCCATTATGATTGTAAGAGATATTTCTATACACTTTTTTTTACCTCTTTTTTGCTGCGAAGGAGAGACTTTAGCTTGTGGACGCCCTCCCTTTTTTCCCAAGTTGAATACAATTTGATGTCGATCATTCCTTGCTGTAAAATTTAATTGTATAAATAACAACTCCCTAAATCATAATAAATCATAGTTCAAGAAAATGATAAAATAGAAAAAAACTCTAATTTTTTCCTGGACCATGGAATCTAGCGAGCATAGTTTGACTATTGCTAGGGTTTTGTAGAAAAACCATAAAATATTTTTTTATTTTTCTTCAATGCCCTAAGTCTTGCCTAGGCCCATTTAGTGTGGACCCAGTGGGTATAGACTGGTTTTTTCTTAGGTCGCCCTTTTCGGGTTTTCAGCCTATTGGGATTTGCGCCTTTTTTTTGTGAGTGGTTTAATGTCCCACCGACAAGACAATCATAACTGATGTTTTAGGTCCAGCAGATTTGACCAGATATGGTTGGGCGAGGGCCCCGACAAGGTTTCGTTGATTAAAAGATGTATCCACACCTTTCAGACGCGCATGGGGTAACATGTATAGATTTGAACAACATGTCGGGTAGGTCACAAGGAATGGGAGACGTATCGGCATGCAGAGGTAGGAAAAGCATCGCCTAAGGAAGACTTGACTTTATTAGATGGGCCATGGGCGATCAATATGCAAAGCTGTTGAGGGCATGGTATGCATAGTCATGCAAAGGTGTCCTTAGTCAATGATTGTCCATTTCTGATGGTCTGAGGACTTCATAGTAGTCCTGATTATAGAAACCACCATGGGTGGCTTGGAGAAATATGAAAACCACCAGGGGTGGATCAGAAAGGGTATGTGATGTCTAAAACGGTTTGGGAACATCTATATTAATCAGTATTGCGGATGAAGGGCCCATGTCCTACACATTTAGAAAGCGTGAAGGATGGTTGGAGCTTGGCACAGTTTAAAGTCATGCTGCTGGGACATTCCTTAAAATGGAATGGCTTCTCCCAGTTCTCGATAATCTCTTCAAAGATGTTCAACCATATTCAAGAATAGTTGTGAAAGAGGTTGGTATACTATAGCATAGAGAGTTTCTGAATCCCTGGATGGATATGGGTGCTTAGAGGCCAAGAGGTGTACAGAGAGAAGAATTTCCAAAGGAAATCATGGCTTTGGTTGACGGGCCATGGGAGATCAATATGCAGAGCCACTGAGGGAATGGTATGTATAGTCATGCAAAGGTTTCCTTAGGTCAGTGATTGTATTCTCCCAAATTTCGGGCAGCTTCAGGGAAGTTGAGATTCAGGACTACCAGGGGTGGCTTACGAGAGTTCAGATTTTTTTGAGTATAGAGTATGGTTTATGAAAAGAGGGTACCTAGATACAGGAGAAACATCAAGGCCAAACTTCCCAAGAATGGGTGAATTCATCCCTTCTCACACTTGTGTGAGACGGTGGTTTGTGCAGGTCTGGCCCGTGCACTGAGGGACAGTGGAAAGGCTCCAATCCTGACTGAACCCATGACAGGTTTGACCGTGCAGTTTAACATCATTTGGTGAGGATGACTTCCATGCAGTTTAACATCATGCAGTGAGGACGGAGGGCATTACTATAATTTGATAATGTGCAGTTTATTATCATGAAGTATGAACATATGAGTATTTTAAATTCTGTGCAGTTTAGCATCATGCGGTGAGGACGATTAGCATTTTTAAAGATACTGTGAATTTTAATGTCGTGCAGAGAGGATAAGGGGGCATTAAATAGTCTATGAAAATTCTTTTAGTTGGAGGAATTTCCCTGGATGTTTAATGCTTGGTCTTTCCAACTTCACACCAAGGGGAAAAGACATGTTTAGTGTCGTTTTAATCGTCATGTGGTATGGACGTAGTTGCAAAGGCCACTCTTGATTAGAATGTAACTGGGCTCGAATATCTCGGCATGTCCAAAACGTGGAGAGGGGTTGATGGTGTAAACCGTGGTTCCGGGGCTTCTTGGATCCGAAGATATGATATGGGGGCTCTAAGGCCGGTAAGTGTACGGGTCTAGGAAGATTATCTCCTGAGGAAATCTTTCCTTTGGTACATGGTCCATGGGATATCAATATGTCGAGCCGCTGAGGGCATAGTATGCATAGTTGTGCAAAGGTGTCCATCGGTCGATAACTTTCCACTTCCGATGGCCATGAATGATTATGAGGATCTGAGATTGTTTGGGACATGAAATATTTCATTTGGTAAGGAAATATTTGGACATGTCGGTGATGTTCATCCCTGGTTGATGTTAAAACTCGAAGAGTTAACTGCACTAATTTATCTTGTGCAAGGGTTGTACCTTTACTCCATGCAGTTTAATGTCGTGCGGTAAGGACGAAGTACTCTTAGTTTAACGATCATAGAGATCGGACCATTTGGTGGCTATTACTACAATCACCCAGAGGGCAATTGAGTTAGGATGCTTTGGTATACTCTGAACAATTGTGAGGGAATGAGGGTGTTAATTGTATCTCTCGGGTTTCCCGGATCAGGAGATATGGTGTGGGGCTCTGAAGACAATAAGCGTACAGAGATTGGAAGGGTATCGCCAGAGGAAATCTTGCCTTTGGTAGACGGGACAGGGGTGATCAATATGCATATCCCCCGAGGGCATAGTATGCATAGTCATACAAAGGTATCCACAGGTTGATGACTTTCCACTTTTGATGGCCAAGTATGATTATGAAAATCTGGGATTTCTCATAGCATAGAGTTCGGCATATGGGGATAATGGTGTCCAAGCATATAAGAAACATCTTCATCGCAACTTCCCATTGAGTCAAATTAGCCTAGCCCTGGCTTGATGTTTGTAGATGCAGATTGTCATGTGAACCATGGGCAGATACATAGGATACCCAGGTAAGGATACCATGGAAACATTTGGATGTGAGAGGGGAATGAACTTGTAAACCACTGCTCTATAAATTTTTGGATCTTGAGATATGATATGGGGCTCTGAGGCTGATAAGCATACAGAGATAGGAAAATATTCACCTGATAAAATCTTTCCTTTAGTAGACGGTCCAGGGGCTATCAATATGTAGTGCCGCTGAGGGCATGGTATGCATAGTCATACAAAGGTATCCATGGGTTTATAACTTTCCACTTCCGATGGCCAATGGTGGTTTTGAAGATCTGCAATTATCCAGGTCATGGAGTCTGATTTATGGAGAGGATGCATCCAAATTCGCAAGGAGTATTCCCATCTTGTTTCACTATAAATCTTGGGTGGATCATGATGAAGTCCGTGTAGTTTTAACATCGTGCAGTGAGGATGATGTCCGTGCAGTTTTAACGTCGTGTGGTGAGGACGATGTCCGTGCAGTTTTAATGTCATGCGGTGAGGACGAAGATGAACCAACGTGAAAAGGGGATTCCGTGTAGTTTAACATCATGCGGTAAGGAAACTAGACTAAGTAGTTTATCTTCATATAGTAAAGACGAGGGGTATATATACCACTGTTTTCTATTATCGGTGGCTGGGATAGGATATAATATCTCAACATCGCTATGTATCCTGCGAGGGCAATAATCAGGCCACACGTAGTTATTTTGGGGAATAAACCTCGTACAGGTCTGGTTTGTATGGGGGGAAGGGGAAATTTTTTTCTTTCTCATTAGTGCAGTTTAATGTCCTGGGATATGGATGCAGAATACACATCGTGCAGGTCTGATCCTTACATGGGGGAAGGGTATATTTTTAGCTTCATTTGGGGTAGCAGGGCCAGGGTATGGAATTCTGGCGTCACTATGTACCATGCGAGGGTAAGAATCAAGTCGTACGTAGTTCTTTAGAAGATAATACACCCCGTGTAGGTCTGCTCCGTACATGGCATAAAAGAGAATTTTTAATCTTCAATCGGGGTGGTTGGTCTAGGATGGGGGACCTTGGTGTCGCTACGTATCCTGTAAAGGCTGGAATCAAGCCATAAGTAGTTCCTTGAAATCCATGTTGTTTTTTTCCACGTAAAGCGACCCATCCATAATTCCTAAGCCCATGTGAGTAACACTTGTTGTGAGACACAAGGAATGGCAGACGTCCCAGTTGCGTAACGTGTGAATAGTAATGCTTAGAGGGTGGGGATTAAGGTAGTGGCTATACCCGATCATGGGTTTCGGGTGTCACTACGTATCCTGTGAGAGCAGGAATCAAGACACACGTAGTTATTTGAAAGAGGTACATCCCGTGAAGGGTTAGTCCATACACGGAGGAAGAGGGAATTTTTTTAATTTCATTTGGGGATGGCTGGGCCAGGATGTGGGATCTTGGTATCGCTACGTATCCTACAAAGGTGGGAATCAAGCCGTACGTATTTCTCTGAAAGGTATACACCACGTGTAGTGTTGGTCCGAACACAAGGGAAAAAGGGAACTTTTAACTTTATTTGGGGATGTCTGTGCCAGGATATAGAATTCGGGAGTCTCTACGTATCCTGCAAGGGAAGAAATCAGTTCGTACGTAGTTCTCTAAAATCTGTGTAGTTTAACGTTGTGCAGTGAGGATGAAATACTCTTAGTTTCAGGTCATATAGTTTGGACTATTGGGGATTTTTATTTTAACGTCCTGCAGATCAGACAATAGGAATTTGGAAGTTTAATGTCATGAAGCTCGTATGATAACTTCTTTTGGTTTTGCAAAATACTTCTTCATAAATCTCGCATTCGTAGGGGCGGTAGTGAAATGCCCATCCATGGAGATCAAGGCATATGCTCTGTTGGAGTAGACCTTGTGTATAACATATGGTACCTCCCACTTGGGCTCCATATTTGGAGGTTTCTTTCTGGGTATCATTGGGGTGCAGAGATTCAACAACAATTCTCCTTCCAAGAAAGACCGAAGACGAACCTTTTTATTGAGCGCTCGTACGATGTGGTTCTGATATACTTCCAGATGATGCAAAGTTTGCAACCGCTTCTCATATAGTTGTTCCAATTCAAATATCCATTTTTATGATTCCTCATCATTGGATAACTGATCAAAAATGACAACATAGAGAGAGGGATAGAGGCCAATGGGCAGGACCACTTCTATTCCGTATACTAATAAGTACGGAGTAGCCTGAGTTGTGGTGTGGATTGTGGTTTGAAAAGCCCACAATGCATGAATGAGTTTATCTGTCCATGATTTCCTGTCTTTGTCCACCATTTTCTGGAGAATGTTGGACAGGGTCTTGTTGAAAGCCTTTATCTGTCTGTTGGCCTCTACATAGTACCAGGATCAGTGGTTAGCCTTGATATCTTATTCGTGGTACAATTTCTCCAATTCAATAGAGCAGAAGTTGGTGCCATTATCTGTCAGTATGGTATGAGGGACTCCAAATCTTGTGATGATACTGGATTTCACAAAGCTGACAATGTTTCTTACCCCAACATCCTTGAGGGGTACAGCTTATTCCCATTTGGAAAAGAAGTTGGTTGCTGTGAGGATATACTTCAGTTGTTTGGCTCTGGCAGGAGGCTATGGTCCCACGCCGTCCATTCCCCAGATGGAAAACGTCCAGGAGTTATTGGCCTAATAAAGTAACTCTGGCGGTTGGTGAATGAAGTTATCATGAATTTTGAAGGAGTGTAACTTTTTGGTAAAGTGCTCGCAATCTCATTCCATAGTGGACCAATAGTACCCAAGCCTTCGAACCATATGGGAAATCTTAGACCCTGACTGATGTGCCCTGCATACTCCAGAATGTACTTCATTTATGACAGAATAAGTTTCTTCTCCATCAATGCATCTTAGGAGGACTCCATCGAGGCCTCGTTTGTAGAGGACCTTTTGTTGATATGTGCCGCCATATAGGAAAAAGTTGATTTCCCTTCTTTTTATTTTCTCTCGTTCATCCCTATCTGATGGAAGTTCTCCCCTTTGAAGGTAGTTTGCAATGGGGGTCATCCAGTCGATGGCAGGACCATATGGCTCAGGAACAGGACTGAATTCGTTTATTTCATCCATCATAGTCCGAACAAACGGCAAGACCATTCTATGATGAGAAATATTGATAATTTTTTCATCCTGGTCTGGTTCAGCTAGGGCTGTGGCGGCATTAGCTAATGCATCGGCCTGGTAGCTCAAAGACTGGGGAATATAGGTCAATGTTGGTTCTGTGGAGTATTCGGCCATTAACCATCGGACATGGTCAAACAGGGGAATCAGCTCCTCCTATTTAATAGCATAGTCACCATTTACTTGCTTGATGACCAGTTCTGAGTCACCATTTACCTTAAGGTGTTGTACTTGTGTCTGGAGTTCGAGCTCCATACCTACAATAAGGTATTGAAACTCCACCTCATTATTCGTACATCCTTCTGACAGGAGGAAGGAATATGGAAAGATAGCCTTTTTGGGACATGAGTAAGATCCCCAAAACCACCTTGTTAAATTTGGGATCCTCCTTCCTCTTCCTTATCGGGCTTCGGGATGCGCTGTCGAAGTACATTTCCCATGTTGGGAACTCCTCTTGAGCCAAGAAGATGTCTTCATCTGGAAGCTCGATGTCCGGTGAGGCAATCCCTATCGAGGGGTGCTCTGCCAGAAAATCTACTAATTCCAAGCCTTTGATGGCTTTCTAAGGCACAAACCAGATGTCAAACTATTGTAGGATGACTGCCCATCGGGATAGGTGCCCAGTCAGCATAGGAGGGCTAAGGATGTACTTGATAGGGTTACTACACGAGAACAAATGGACTTCCTGATGCCGCAGATAATGTCCCAATTTTGAAATGCGAAGACCAAGGCCAAACAACTCTTCTCGATGTTTGAGTATTGAGTTTCAGCATCGATCATGGTTTGGGTGAGGTAATAGAGATTGTGTTCACTGCCGGTGTCATTTTTTTGTGTGAGGAAGGCTCCTAGTGACCGCTCTAGGGCCGTCACATATATGATAAGAGGTCTTCCTTCAACCGGGGGCATGAGCACCGGTGGGCTTAGGAGGTACTTCTTTAGGCTATCAAATGCCTCTTGGAAATCATTTGTCCATTGGTATGTAACCCCATTTTTCATTAACCTGGTGAAGGGAAAACATTTACCCTCCATGTTGGCTATGAACCGCCTAATGTAGGAAATGTGTCCTTGGAATTATCTCAACTCATTGAGATTGTGGGGAGGTGGTAAACCCAGGATAGCCTTTGTCTTTTCCGGGTCAACTTCGTTTCCGCGATGTCATACGATGATGCCAACGAATTTCCCCGAGGTAACCCCGAAGGCGCATTTCAAGGGGTTTATCTTCAGGCTATGTTTTCAAAGTTTTTTGAAGACGGTATCAAGGTCTGATAGGTGATCCACGTGCTATCTTGATTTTAAAACCAATTCATCGACTTAGGATTCAACAAATCTCCCAAGGAATGGTTTAAAGATACGATGTATAGCACATTGATATGTGGCACCAGCGTTCTTGAGACCAAATGGCATGACCCTATAATAGAATACTCTTTGAGGGGCCCTAAAGGTAGTGGATTCTTCGTCTTCTCGGGCTATCCTGATTTGATTATACCCAGAATAACCGCCCATGAAGGATAAATCCTCATACCCATCCATTGTGTCAATTAATAACTCAGTGATCGGGACCGAGAAATCAACTTTTGGGGAATGCCGATTTGAGACCTCTAAAATTGATGAAGAAGTGGATTTTTCCATTCATTTTCTTAATGGGGACAATGTCGGACATCCAGATTGTGTGTTGTACCTCCCGAATTATGCCTTCATTAATGATTTTATCAACTCCATCCTATAATTTTTCATCATGTGTGGGCTGTATCCTTCTGGCAGCTTGTTTATAGCCCCACTAGTCTTCTAAAAGACTTAAGTGGTGGGTCGCCACTTTGGGATCAATTCTTGGAATTTGTGTGTAATTCCAGGCAAAAATATCTTGATGTAACCTCTAGAAAGAGGTATATACCTTGTGCTCCTCGGGAGACATGGTTGTACTAATGAGAGTGGGCCTCGGGTCTTCCTCGGTACCCAGGTTTATTTCCCTGATCTCATCTATAGTAGTGGAGATACCTTCCTCAAAAACGGGAGGTGCATCCCTAAGATCTTCCTCCTCTTATTCCCCTATATTTTCAACTTCTTGACCCATTAGGGGGATATTTCTCGGCATGGGCTCTTGGGTGTCTGGAGGTGAGGCATTGTGGGAATCCTCCCTCAAGTATTCACCCCCAAATTGAGGGTTAGCAGTCGTTTCTGCACTGCTATGCTCTAGCGTCATAGCTGAAGTCATGAGGATAGCTGAGTACGTGTCCAAACATGAACTCCTTCTCTCAAAATGGTTGAGGGAAAGTATGTAGTCTTCGCCGAGCATCTTGAGGCGATCATCAAGAACCATTTTTAGGTTGTTTGGAGCAGGGATCCATTCGATACCATCGATCGAATGCTTTTTATTCTTTTGATCATAAAACCTGCCGTAAATGTAGTGTGACTCGGAGAGCTTGAATGGGGCCTTGTCAGTGTTCACTGTTCCACCATGTCCATTGACGCAATACATAATACACTGGTGGTGGGATTAAGGAATGGCCATGTGCTTATGGAGCCACGGCCTTCCCAGCAGGGCATTGAATGATGTATTCTACCAAACCAACAGGAAATCCGAGTAGGCCACAAGGTCACCAAAATGGGTTTTCATCTTGATTAGTCCCATTGGTTTTTGTTCACGGTTTTCAAAACCCAATAGAGTTGTGGCTAAGGGTATTAGATCATCTTCACTGTAGCCCAACTTAAGAAGTGTCCATAGGGGATGGAGGTTAACTCCAGAGCCATTGTCAATAAAGACTTTCCGGATCTCAACATCATTTAGTGTACTAGACACATATAGTGGTTTGGTGTGTCCTTTCATGATGGAATCTTCATCATGATCAGTGAAGGAAATCACTGGATTGCATTCAGCTGGGCTAGTCTCCGTTCAGAAAATCATGGCGGCAGCTACCTTGGCTTGAAACTCCTTGGTGCTGAGCAAAGCTTCTATAAGAACCTCCCTAAGATCTACTGACAAACTCAGGGCATCCAGGATTGAGAGTTTAGATGCTATTAATGTCAGATACTTTAGGATATCGTATTTCTGCTCCTGCGGCCGATGCTTCTCCGTTGGCGGGAGAGTTTTAGCAGGCACATTGGGAGATGGAGTATGTGACGAGGAGGGACCGACTGGGGGTCGGATGTCGACGGTGTTACAACGTTCTGTGGACTCGGCCCGACCGGTTTGTTTTTGCACACTAGGTGGCTAGACACTTGTTCCTCCTCCGATGGGTATCATAGAATGATGGGGGCAGAGTGGCTACTTGTGGAGGTGGAGGGATATTCTTTCTTCTGCTGAGTCCGTTGAAGGTCTCTCCCATGGGTTTCCACGATATTAATGGTTTGGGCCGGGGTAAAACCATAGGGTTGGTTTTGGCCACGACCACACCTCCCCTGGTACCCCCTACTTCTCTGATTCCTCTTCCTAACCCCTTGTGTTGGAAACTTGGGTTCGTAACCATACACTTCGTCAGGGAATGATTCCATTAGATGGATGATGTTGATGGAACCAAAGATTAGCTCCTCGTCCTATGACAAATCATCCTGGTTGGTTGTCCCTGATGGTGCTGTTTAGTGGGATAGTACCTGTGGTGCCAAGTTTGAGGGCATAAAATCTGACATTGTAGGGGTTAACTTTGTCCTCATTGCAGACTTGTCCCCTTGCGCTTGTCTCCTCCCTTTTCGATTACGACAAGATAATTGGCTCATGGAGGGTTGTGGGTATGATATTTTCGGATGTGCGGCATTAGGGGCTATTGGTGGCAACACTGGCTGTTGTAGTTAAGCTCGGAGTATTCCCAGAGCTTGATTGTTAAGCTTCCATGTCATCTAGTCATAAAATTTCTACCCCTTATTACTGGTGACTACCTTCCACCCCTCCCTTTTTTCGGAGTTGGTGGTAGAAATATATATCACATTTGCTGGGGGTGGTCCCAACTCAACCTTCCTGGAGTCTACCGTCCTTTGTAGAGGTCCTTTTAAGATGATGCATTCCTGGATATTGTGCCCAAACATTCAATGGTAGGGATAGTAATTTGTCCTGTCATCGCGGCTGAATTCTTCTGGCTTCCATGGCTTCGGGAGGTGGAGAAAGTTTCAATTCATGGCGTCCATGAAGTAGCTGTAGACTAGGTCCTCTTGGAATGAGTATACTTTGTGTCTTCGTTCCAAGAAATAGTTCTTCTTCGATCCTCTCTGATCGTCCCGCATGGGTGGAGGCGACCACTTATATATAGGTGGCACATGACAATTTGGTGGAGGCCTAGGAGGTAGAGCATGCGCAGGGGTTGGCTTGAGCATGAAAGAGGATGCATCAGCTCTAACTACTCTCTTTGCAGAAGCCTGTGAGGCTATTCAGGAATTCAGATTAGTCTACTGCAGGGAGTCTTCAATTCTTTGGGCAATGGCAATGAGATTTCAGAAGCTAGTGGTGCACTCCACTAGTATGAGCAGTGTTCGCAGCTCATCTTGAATGTTATCGATGCATATGGCAAGCATCTCATCTTGGGGCCTTGGCTTGTTCAGAGAGTAGGTCAGACACTTCCATCTAGAGATGAAATCTAAGACCCTCTCTTTCTCCCTCTTTTTTCAATTCATGAGGTCGTTGACTGTTGTTTTAGGCAGCGTTGAGATGAAGTGGATCATGAACTGCTGTCGAAGGTCTTCCCAGATTTTTATTGACTGAGCTGGCACACTCATATACCAGACGAAGGCATATCCATACAAGGTCTGCATGAATCATCTGAATTTCACTGCTTCTTTTTGTTTCGGAGTTCCTATCATAGGGTCACAATAAGACACGTAGTGCATCAAATTCTATTCTGGATCTCCTGATCCATTGAAAATAAGGAATACTGGGCTCCCAAAATTGGGTGGAGGAGGTGTGTTTCTCACCCAATCATGGCTGGGATTTTTCTATGGCTGTACCGGAGTGCACTGACCTTCAATCGCTTCCAATAGAGATTTCAGTGCCTCGATGGTGTTGGCAAGACCCTGGTTTACATCTTGTTGGGCCCAGTCATGGCCAGGTGTAGCTTGTGGCATTTCTTGAGTATACGGCTTGGACAGAACCAAGGGTGCTTATGCCATTTGTGACACCTCCGTAGGGTTCAGACGTACTCGCTCTGGTTGCTTCATAAGTACAGGGAAGCCTTTGTATTCATCCAAACCCATGTTTAGGTAGTTGGACAGACCAAGCACCGCATTGGGTGGGGGCCCTGACCGTGCTTCATTTTCCAGGGTAAACCATGGTCTTTATGGTGCACATGCTGGGAGTGCAAGGTGTGTCTCCTCTTAGGAAGCGCTTTCAATAAGACGGTTCCTCTGGAGTAGATCTGCGTTAAGCTGCCTCAATTCTTTCATTTCCTATTCTTGTTGAGCGAATCTCTCTTCAAGCATAAGTGGATCATTTTTTTTGAGAGAAGGAGGCAGGTTAAGGGTAACCGGTCATTTTTTCTTATCCTTGTTGGAATTTCACAGGGTAAGAAGAGGAGGGTTAGCTGGAGGGGTAGCCATATTTAGGGAGACCCTCTGGTTCCGGGTGTGCACACTTGATGGTTCGTTGTGAATCACAGCCTGAACAGAACTGTTGTCTTCTGATCCATCCATATTTTAATCATCATTGGTGTCACCCATGGGGTTATACTCTATGGCGTTTATGGATGCATATTGTGGTTTGGAGGAGATGTCATCTTCTAAATATGAAGAGGATCTCCCGCGCCTTTTACTGGTCTTCCCATTCCTATCACATGATTGCTTTCGGACTACATGATGAAGGGTGACGTGGATAATTCTTTGATGTGACCTTACGGTATGCCTCAATCTTGAAGGGGATGATGATTCAATGGAAGGGATAGGGTAGGAACCTCCTCTTCTAGCCATCCTCCCTAGACGAGAGAATACTGATTCTCGTGGGGGAGGATGTTGTTGAGGGGGTAAATATTCCCCATCCCTGAGGGATAGGGTTGGCTTCATTCCTTGGATGTTGAGTCTCTTCTCGTCTTTATTGGTCTTACAGGGGCATTTTTTGTTAAAAATGTCCCCATCCCTACATGCTAGGGTTGACCCTTGATTGCGGAAGTGGCTACTACTATCGCTACCTGCCTAATCTTGCGTACCCCTATTGGGGGGTGAACTAGATCTAATGCTAAGTTCACATGTGAATCAATCCCCTATGGGGAGGCAAGTAATGACTGCTGATTGTCCTCTCATAGGCAAGAGGCCTGTTGAATGCTTTCGGTGGCCTGATTCAAGAGTTCGGGAATTGCTTGTTCCTGTCAGGCCTGACACTTTTGGGACTTACTCAAGGCATGTCTCTATTGGGTGTGTCGCCTTTCCTGAACAGGGACCCCACTCGATTGATGTCTTGAACATGATGACGTTTCAAGACATTATGCCAAACGAGTTCTTCTAGTTGGGGAGCGGAGTGAAATGCAGAGTTCCATATTCTCCCCATCCTCTGATATGGACTCATATCGGAGCATCACCAATGAGGTGGAACAACTAGTGCAGTGCATGGAGGTAGGCTATCTCAAGGTTTTTGTACACCTCTCAGGTCATGGTGGACGTGCCGAAGGAAGAGCTTCCAGGTCGATGCGACGCATGAGGTCTCTTATTGTCTTGACATGGTCTACATACCCATCGTAGGGTAGGAATCTTGATTTCAGCTGGCAGAGGGTTGTCCATATATTGGGGCGGATTTCGTGCAAAGATTTTTCTACCAAATTTCTGGTTAAGTCGAATTGAGAGGTGGTCGTGGGCCAAAATGTAACTGGTACATCATCTCTGGCCAGTAGTTTCCTCATGTACAACATGTCGGCATACTCCTCTATTAGCGATTCCTCTACCTGGTCGGCCCAACTGAGACACACACCGAGAGTGTGGTCAGAGGTAGTGGGGCCAGTAGGTATAGAATTATCATGCGGGTGATTCCGAGGAGGTTCAGAAGATGAATGTGGCCCCAAACCGTCTCCTGATTGAAGAAGGGTGTCGTTGGCAACTAGCTGGGAATCTGACATGCTTGATCCTATCCTTCTGAGTTCCCTTGAATATGAGGTCTTTTTTATACTTGATTCAGAAGGGGGAGGACCTTCCTATCGATATTATATGTCATTGCGGGGAGGACCTTCACTGTGGTGGCGACAACGGCGAGGACTACCATAACAGCTGCCATAATGGTGAGGACTACCATCACAACTGTCATAGGGAGAATGTCTTCGGGGTAAACCCTAGGGAGGGCCTTCATAATATTCTGAAAACGAGGGGAGGGCCTTCTTGTTGATTGGCGTCTAGGCAGGGAGGGCCTCCGCTATCTATGTCGTAATGGTGAGATCTACCATTACTGCTTGATGCCTCACTGCATAGAGGACTTTTTTACTGCATACCCTAGGGAGGACCTCCATGGTGTGTCGCATAAAGTGGAGGACCTTTTGATTGTGTTGCATTTTTATGGGGAGGTCCTTCGCAACAACTTCCATCATGGTGAGGATGACCATCATGGTTTGATGTTCGATGTATATCCTAGGGAGGAAATTCAAGACACACTGCGACAAAGGGAGGACCTTCTGGTTGCGTGGGGCCATTGCGGGGAGGACCTTTACAATGGAGACTGTGGTGGTGAGAAATACCCTCACAGCTGCCACAATGGCGAGGAATACCATCACAACTGCTGTAGGGAGAATGTCTATGGAGAACACCCTGGGGTGGGCCTTCAGAATGTACCGCAATGAGGGGAGGGCCTTCTTGTTTCTTGATGTCTCTACGGGGAGGACCTCCATTATCAGAGTGGCGAGGACTACCATTGTGATCTGATTCATGGTTGTACAGAGTGTCGTTGCAATATAACCCCTGGTAAGGACCTTCAGGGTGGTCCACGACAAGGGGAGGTCCTTCTTGACGTGATGAGACATCACTGCGGGGAGGGCCTCCGTAGTTACGACTACGATAGTGAGGTCAACAATCATAATATGTGGTCCCACTGCACAAATAGTGTTTGTAGTGTATACCCCGGGGAGGACCTTCATGGTGGACTGCAACAAGTGGAGGGAATTCTTGCTGCTCGATCTCCTAGTCGCGTGGATGGCTTCCATGACTCGCATCAAAAGAGAAGCTCTCATGATCGATCGTTATATGCCCATGAGGGAGGCCCCCACAGGTGCTCTGGGGAAGACCTTTAGAGATTCTGGTAGCGACATTGTGGGGAGGACCTTCGCAAATACTACTGCCACTACCAAAATATGGTAATGGGTGGGTAGAGTTCTAATAATTCGATATGTTCTTAGTAGCATTGGGAACCCCAGCATCCAGCATAGCAGAGTCATGAACCCGCTCGTTATTTTTCGGATGCCTTCAGCGCGTTCAGGGTGCTTTCTTGCGAGCAGCGGGGTCCGTCTTCTATTGATAACAACCTTCTCCTTTGGGTCCCTTTATAATTGAGTCACGTGATGCTGCCGGGATATACCGACGAACATCTTGACTTTTAGCAGGGATATATGTCTACTCTAGAGCATCCACCATGATGGACGGGTGTCCCCTAGTTGGAACGAGTGAGGCTTCTTGATCTAGATTCCCTTACCTTGCAGAATATGGATGACGACCCTCCTAGGTGAAAGAAGGGATATAGATCTGCTCTGAGGCGGCTATATCGTCTCTTAGATGAGTCACCTCAATTGGGGAGATGGACCCATGGGCCCGAGTCCTTACTATTGTAGCTGATGCAACTACATTTTGTAAAGTCTGCAAGATATGATCTCGGATCGATATTTGCTCCTCAATCATTTCCAAGAAATGTAGAGAGACATATTTGGCTGAAATCGGTATGAATTCCCATTCTGGTATCAGAGTAAGAATATCCTACTGTGGTCCTCTAGTGGTCAGTGGGTATTGAAAATTAACCTATTTCAGGGTAGGTGAATGACTCTTCCCCTATATTGGGATATGCTAGTTTATCTCTCCGTTCACCGCCACATCGGGATGGGGGACTTTACTTGCATCCACCGGGAGCTATCCCTACATATGTTGGTTCCCCACCATATCGAGTCGGTGGCTTTCGTTCACAGGGAGACGTGCCTAAAAATTAATTAGCTTCACATATGGATGGTGGGCTTTGTTGATCACCACCACATTGGGATGGTAGGCGTCAGGAGGATATTCTAGGAGCTGGTCATCCAGGCACTGAGTTTCCACCACTTCTGGTTGGTGGGCTTCATAAACCTGGGTAGGGAAAGGTGCATGCCGGGTAGGTGTCGTCCTATGTGAATGACGGGCTTGATGGAGCTCGGTGGGGATGCATTCCTGCTCGTATGATGTAGACATGTCTAGATGGAAGACTTTGTAGGAGCAGATGGGTGTATGTGCCTGCTCGCAATATGTCCCTGTGACTGGGCAGCGAAGCTCCTCCTCAGGGATAAGGGTGATGAACGGTCCCTGGTTGCCTGTTTTCTGCCCTCGTCAGTCAGTCCAATGGGCTGGAGCTCGGGGAGCGTGGGCCTGGATCCTCGGGGTGACATCCTCCTTAGCGTGAGGATATTGAGTCAGGGCGTAACCACAACAACGTCTTTCGGCAAGGGCCTTAGAGAGGAACCCCTATTCAGTGGGGATAAAGTCCTTAGTGCCTACCTCATCTACCTCCCTATGATGAGGGAGGTACTCATTGTCTCGTTCCAGGGAAAGATTCCCGAAATGGATTGAGATGGCAAAAAGAGCTGTCTGGATCTTCTTTCACGGCCGCTTTTGGATAGCCGACCGGTGGGTCTTGGAAGATTGGATGGCGTGCATGGTCACCTCCATTGTCGGGAGAGTACCGTTCAAGTGGTACTCTCAGATCAACACATCTGAGACCCAGTGTTGAAGATGATGAGTATGTGATGGGGTCCTTCATTGGTGAGGATGTACGGTCATTACATTGCTTGAAGTACAGTTCTGTGAGTTTCTATGTGATGCCATTGGATCGAAGGGAGTTGTGCTTGGTTCCTGTAAAGTATTTTAACAAATACAAATAAAAAACATGTCAAAGCAGCATCTCATGATCCCATGCGTAATTAATGACCTTTATTGGCCCTCCTTGTGAGTATAAGGGGGCACAGAGTGAGATTAGGTTAAATCTGTCATGCTTGGATAAAGATTCACGGCAGGTTCACCATTTTTGTTTCGATTGAGGGAAAAACATGTGATGCCTGATGGTCGATTAAAAAAGGTTGGGTTATGCTTAATCACTCATATCAGGTGCATAGTTTTCATTTCGAAACACCCAATGGTTCCATATCCAATGATACGTGGACCTGCTATCCAAAAGCAGGCGTTCACTAGGTGATTTGGCTAGTGGCACTTAAGAACTCACATTGGTCAAGAGGATGGGAAGTCGGGCTCATCGCACCCTTTTGGGGGGGATTAATGCATGTGATGGGAATCTCTTATATATTTAAGACGTATTCAAATGTTCGTGAATCTTTGGTTTACACCCAGTCATAGTATCTATGGATTACTCATGGTAGGCAATGGTTAGCTGAACACAGGGATTCAGAATCATTTAGGCATGAGGTTTACCATCACTCTTTAGATTAATGACTCTGAAGAGTTTGGAATCATTGAGACAGAACTGGTTTAAATCCTCGTAAATGGGCACTTTGTAGTTTATTGTCACCCAGAGGGGACCGATAACGACATGAGCATTTCGATCGAACCCGTGATACGAGCTTATGTGGGAGTTTCCTGTTGTTGGGATTGAACCTCGGGGAGGCGTCCTACGTACCCTATTTCAGAAATAGGGATCAAAGCCCACGTAGTTTGTTTTGAGGGGCATGATTGGGACTTACACTTGGTTAGTGGCCCAAATTGGGATTGAACCTCGGGGAGGCTTCCTACATACCCTTCTTAGGAGATGGGGATCAAAACCCACACAGTTCATTTTGAGGGCCATCGTTGTGCAGACGTCATGACCATCACAAATCTCCAAACCCACGTGAGTCATGCTCAGTGTGAGAAACAAGAGAATGCAATAGACATGTAAAGCCTTGTACATTTTCCCTACCAAGGGAAGGGGAGGAAGACGATGAGCGGAGGTGAAGGATGGGACCACAGGACTCTCCTTATCCCTGATGTTGGAGGAAGGTAGGAGTCGCACAACGGAGCAATGAACCTTCAGTGATGAGAGGGGAGGGGCCATTAAGTTCTGACTAGGATGATGTGGGGATTACACTAGCATATATGCCCAACCACTCCCAAGATAGGGTAGAAGTGCTCACCACTAGCACTCGCCAAAAGGAAATGTGAGCGGGGTCCCTCAATCCTCGAAAGTGGAGAGGCACAAAGGGGAATCCTGGGCTCGGACCCTGCACTACTATAGGAATGTGAACCCAAAAATGCTTCTGGAATCCGCTCAAGAGCTGGGGAAACCCCTTTTTCCTCACCTACCATGGGTTTGTGAACTCAATGTGGCATACTGATGCACCTAAATGTTTCATCATATGGGTCCGGTGGCTTTGGTAAAGGCCTTGGCTCGGGGCCGATGAATAGGCCAAAGAAGGGATTGTGATGGATTGGGCTAGATTGGAAGGGTTTTATCTGGCTCAAAGAATGGGAACACCAAAGGAGTTGGTGGGCCGCATGGGTGCATGTGGAGTGGAACTCTTTGTATAGGAGAGTGCTACATGGCTGGAGAGGTCGTCCGCATACTAGGATGGTACGCGGACTGATTGGAATCCCGCGTACTAGAGATGTACGCGGCTTCGAGTTCAGCCTGTGTACCAGGTTGGGATGTGGTGGAATCTGCGCGTGCACTAGCAGCCAGGGGCATTTCCGATCGGGGGTATACCGGTTAGGGCTTTTCCTATGTAGTAGGGTGCTATGTGGTGTGTCTGATCGAAAAAGGGGCATAAACTACCTGTTCTGCATGGAGTACATACGTGGAGGGGCCATGGCTTGCGGTTTTTATTTTAAGTTTTCAGATCACTAATTTGTTATGCATTTTTCGTTTACTTATCATTCCATTTCCTGTTTTATAAATGTTCTGGTTTGAAAATTGGAACTTCGCAGTTCGCAAAATCCTATGATTCTTCCCCCAGAATCCTTGCTTCAGAAGTCAATATCCAAACCTTCTCCCCGATGGAGTCTGATAAATCGATCCCACGATCTTTGAATCCTTCTACCTGAATCTGATCGATCTCGTCCTTCTCCCCCTCGATGTCCTTTTACAAAGTGGGAAAAGAGATGTATCTGTTGTCATGCAGCACCTTTTGCAGAGGCCCGTGACCAACAAACCAGTTTACAGATGACTTGGTCAATCCGCAACTCATGAGGTGTAATTTAATGCACCTCACCCATGAACCAAATCAGTTGGGGGTGCTTTGGAGCCGCACAGGGCTCCACCTCTATTCAGCGAATGATGGTACGTGATGTCTGGGGTGGTTCGTGATGGTGGACCAGCCTAGCGCCCATCCTATTTCACGCCTGCGAAGGGGTTCCTGCCTCCATTTTGTGAATGATGTTAGTCCACGGAGGGGGTGGCTTGCTGAACCGTCCGCGTACCATCAATGTTGGACTAGTACGCGGACCAGTTGGTCCTTTTCCAATCTTGAGTATTCTTCATATTTTTTTCCGATTCATTGAGGTAAATTGGGTGGAATCCTTTCTCAAATTATGGGGGATTCCCATTCTCCATTGCGGATTTTTCAGGACCCTACAACATTGTGTAATCATTTTTTTTTCTAAACCCTAGTGCCGCTACTGAGGGAGGATGCAGACCATGTTTTCTACAATGAACATGATGTGTATTCAAGATTTCTCCAGAAACTAAAGGTTTTCTCTGAATTTCAGTAACTTCTTCCAAATCTACCATATCTACCATCCTGGTCGCCTGAATATTCTTTAAAAACTCTAGATCTTGATGAATAATGCAGGATCCCTTCACCATTCATCATGAATCTTTCTCGATCATAGAAATGGCTTTTTTAAATCATCCAAACACTGCAGTGTCTTCATTCCTCATCGGATTGTTGTGAAACCTTTGGATTCATCATCCTCTCATCATGTGGTTCTTAGATATGTGACTCGCCAGAAAATATGTTATCGTTCAATGATTTCGTATCGTTTCCAGGGTCCTGATCATGCTCGGGTCGCCCAAAAATTGTCAAAACTAGATCAATGGGGATTCCAAGGTGATAAAAGATAATAAAATTTGTGGAAGGTACCAAAACATAATGTTTTAGTCCTCACCATTCGATTTTTCTTCATAGGTGATCTGGAATGGGGCACCGGGGTAAGAACTTGTGATAAACAATAAGAAAATCAGTTCTTCAGCTCATGCAGATTTTGGAATCAATGGCGTAGGTTGATGAATTTAGTTTCAACATGCTCAAAAATTAAATCCAAGGAGTAAAAACACTAAAGAAAAGTCCTACCTAAATTAGATCAATCCCTGCTGATGAAGAATGTGTTTGATGAAGGTGGAATGTCTATTGCATCTCGATCCATCTAGTTCCAAGGTTTTCTTGTCATTCGTTCAACATTCAATTTTTCTCTAATTGAAAGGAGAGAAGGAGAGAAGAGGAGTGTCCATTGGAAAAATAGGACTCTGAGGCTAAAACCTCATTAACATGAATTTATTAACCTAAATTATGTTAAGACAAAATTTAATTAATTAATTAAATTAATTCATTGAATTACATAATCATTATGCCAATGAGTGAGGGGACTGCACGTCCCGTCCTGACTCATTTTATGTTTCACCGAAGGGAAAACCATGTTCCGGACACAACTATGCTTTCATATTTCTAATCTGGTCAATTCTTTAAGAATTATCTCATTATATTTAATTATCAATCCATGTGTAATATAAAATATTTTCCAGATTTTTATAAAATTAATTCCGAGCACATTGGGCCTTGGAATCACACACCATCTTAGCACCTAGCTCTGGGAAAAAAGTATAAATATTTCATTGTCATATTAGAAAAAAACGGGTCTCTAAATCACTCCCTCCTTCATTATTTTCATCTCCAAAATGAAAAAATAATCAACCAACTTGGGATATTGATCTCTCATCTAGCTATCATGTTCCTTGGAACTCTCTTGCTAGTTTTTGTGATGACACAACACTTGGACTGGATGGATGACCAATCCGCATAGGGTCTTCTCTTATCAGTCTGTGATTTCCACTGCGTGCTCCATAGAGGTAGCTCCATCCTTGATGACTAGCTCGCCCTAATCAATAACATGAATAGGGTCATTCACGTATCTCTTCATATGTGACATGGGGAAAACATTATACCCCAAATCCATCTAGAGGGGTAAGGCGAGGCGTTAGGGAAACTTTCCATTCCACTACACGATCTCAAACAAACTGATGAACCTTAGGGATAGCCTCGTTCCCCCTATGAACCTATAAATATCACGTCTTGGAAAGAATATCAAGAATAAGTGGTCTCCTTTATTGAAATCCAAGGACCTATTAAGTTGATCTACGAAAGATATCTATCTTCTATAGGCCGCCTTCATCTGTTCACGGATAACATGGACCTTCTCGGTCATCACCTGCACTAACTCTAGACCCATAAGAGATGAAACTCTAATCTTTGTGAAGAACAAGGGTGACCTACAATGTATCTTTTACAGGGCCTCAAAATGTTCCATGATGATGGTGGAGTTGTATATATTGTTGAACTCAAATACCACCAATAGAAGGTGATCCTCCCAGTTCCAACTAAAATCCAAGACAAAAGATCTCTATATATCCTTTAGAACCTAGATAGTGTGCTTTTTCTTCCCACCGGTCTTGGGGTGAAAGGTTTTTCTCATCCACAGCTGGGTTTTGAATGCCTCTTGTAGGCGTCTCCCTAATCATGATGTAATATTAGCATTATGATCAAATACAATAGTCAAGGGTACCCCATGAAGTCTTAGAATTTATCATATATATATTTACACAAAACTCTCCAAGAAACACTACTCTCAGATAGAAAGGAACTACATTGACATTTTTTGTCATTCCACTATCACCCAGATGGTGTGGTGGTTCTTTAGGGTGCATGGAATCCCTATGAAGAAATCTATGGTTATTCCATCCCATGTCCACTCCGGGATATCAAGCGGCTATGAAAAACAAGTCAGAACCCAGGGCTTAGACTTTACCTACTGGGAGGTAAAGAATCATGAGATGAAATCATCTATACTCTATCTCATTCCGGATAACCAAATACATTGTTAAAGATACTTATACATCTCCCACTCACTTGGATGTATATCTAAGGGAGAAGTGTGGAACACCCACATCACTTCCTCCCACATCACCACTCGAACCCCTATTATCCCATTGATCAAGATTATATGATTCCCTCCTTCATAATATCCAACTATTCCATCACCTATGGATATATGATCACAAAAAACCTCACAAGAAATGTCTCATAGATAGGACTCCTTCACATGCTAAAGGAGCGTAGGATTCAACACCATTAACTATAGGAAAACTATACCCTCCAACTATAACAGGTTCTGCTACAAGGAATCTAACTACTATGAAACTTCCCGTAATTGGAAATACTGGGACTTCTTACTAAGGATTTTTTCTAGATTTTTTTCATTCCCTAGAGTATATACTATCTTAATATTGATGTATTTTAGGATCTCCAACACGCATTACTGCCTCAGGTTCACATCTCTATGAGTGAAGAAGTACCTGAGACTTTGTAAGTCTAAGTAACCCACAAACCTCTCTCCCAGATGGTAGTGACTCCTAATCTTCAAATAAAAGACTACCACTTCTAACCCCATACCATGATGCACATAGTTCTACACATGGGGAATCAGCTGCCCCTACCCATATGAGATGAAATCCTATCAATTCATCAGCACGCAACTGAACCTGGCTCATAAAGAGTCAAAATATACCTCAAAATCATGTCGTTCCTCTAGTAACATAAAAATTTGAGCACTTGTCCTCCAATGCCTCAAATACTCAAATCCCATCTACAATTACTCAGAATATGTAAGAAACTATCACTTCCAAATCAGAGCATTCAATGCAGATGTGATCCTAGATAAGTCTGCCACAAATCTCTGGTAGAACCCCCCAATCCAAGAAATATATGCACCTCAAACACATTCTTAGGTGAATACCAATAAATTAATACTTCATCCTAAATTGGATCCCTAGATAAACACTAATAAAAAATTACATTCCCTAAAATGTGATCTTTTCATATCCCGAACTAGAATTTCCAGATCATTCCATAAAGTTGGTTCTCTTAATGTTAATCACGGACACTCCCCAAGTGCTATTCATGCTCTTACTCTTTCGCAATGTAGACAAGTATGTCATCAATTAAGATAATGAATTGATGTTCCTCATAAGGTTGGAATATCTGGGCCATCAAATCCCTAAAAACAGTAGGGTAATTTTTCACATCAATGGTATTACTGGGAACTCGTAGTGTCCATAGTGAAATCAAAAGGACAATGTCAAAATTTCTTCCTCACAAACTTGTAGTTGGTGGTAGCTAAACCTGAGATCGATGTTTTAGAATCATCTCACAAATTGAAACTAATAAAAGAGGTCATCAATCCTTTTCATGGGTTTTTTTCTTTATCATGTCCGGATTTAGGTGACGAAAATCTATGCAGATCCATAATATCACATATGCCTTCTTCACAAACAAAACCGGAGATGCCTAGGGGGATACACTAGGTCTGATGAAACCTTTTTCAAAAAGGTCCAATGACAGAAATCATGGATCCTGAAGCTTAGTGTGTTCCATCTGATATACTTCATAATATATTAAGGAATCCCTTGGATGAAATTCAATGATGAACTCCAACTCCCTTCTTTCAGGTAGTCCCATAACATCATTGGTAAATACATCCATATAATACTCCATAACTGAATAGATCAAGATACACGAATAGTATGTTTCACCAAGGGTCATACTCTCCAGCTGATGGGTAATGGGTTGTACCCTCTTGGTCACATCACCCAACTATCCTGCTATGTGGTCTTTATCACCATGAAAGGAAAACCTCATCCCATCAATATGTAAGAGTCTAATTAATCTGCAATGACAGTCAATCTGGACTTGAACCATGGATTGTCCAACCATGCCCAAGATGATATCACAGGTTCTTATCATGATGTCCAATAGGTACCATATGAACCTCTCTCCTCCAATAGATAGCATGAACTACCAATATATAAAATATTCAGAGGAAGAATTCCTTATTGGAACATCAAGGCATAGTTATTGTATTAACCTCTCTACCGGGAGATCAAGTTTCCGCAAAAAGAGTTTATATATAACGGAATAGCTATCCGCTATTTGTACTAATACTGAGGTAAGATTAGGGTAAAAATATATAGTACAATGAATCATATTATGTGCCGCTGGGTTGTAGATGTCTTTTGCATGTAGATGTCCAAAACCCTGGCTGCCATCTCCCTGAGCCTGACGGGAGTCGCCTGGTGGTGGTGAGAGAACCTCATACTATCGTCCCCCACCTATATCTCTTCCCACTCCTATACCAATTCCATATCCCTAGGGACTAACCAGTCTCAGTAGAGAGATCCCCGATCATGGTGTTGCCTCTATCGTGGTGGTCCATCACTTTCTTTACTTGGATGCTTAATATTCCTATTCAGGAAGACACATTCCATGTAACCTCACCTATCACATGTTTATCATCAAACCTAAATGTGATTACCAAGTGCTATGTGCTTCCCTGGAACTGGATAACCACACCCCTGAGTCTGATCACAGATGGTTCTCTTATTCTGAGAGCTCTAACATCTACCTACTACTAAAGATCACTCAACCCTTTCATGTCGTCTTATAGATTAACCTATAAGGCATACCACTACCAAGAATCTCTATGTCATAATTTCCCACTCTAGCACCCCAGTATAGGTGGGGATGTACACGGGAACCACGCTGGCCCATATCCATGTATGGAGTCCCTTCTCAAACATTCATTCTTGGATGTATCCATCTCTAATCATGTCTAGAGGGTAGCATGTAAGGTCAGTGAAGCTCACCACATACTCTACCACAATCATCCCTCCATGTTGAATCTCTATAAGATTTTGAATCCGAATGGAGAACCAGTGGGAGGGGTATTACTCCTCCCGAAATAGCTTCTGGAAGTCTCCCCACGAGTGTGTCGACTCATCGCGCATCTGGGTAACAAAGTTCCACCAATTCCTAACTCCTCTATTATTCGGACTTACTACTAAAGCCACCATAAGATCAATCAGGATCTAAACCAGTCCAAAAATAGAAACTACCAACTCATGAAAATCCTCTACTACCTATGGAAATAGCTCACCATGGATCCTCACAAGTCACTGATGCTATAACTCGCAGAGTGTGCCCATGTTGTGCACATCCTTATTCTACCCTTCAGGGATTATCTACTACTCAATAGGTGGAGGAGTCACTACTAGTCCACCTGGGAGAAGGGGATCAGATGATGGACCTTGAACTGAGGCCTCTCCACTCATAGGGTCATCATCACGAACCAAAGCTGGTATCATGGCAAGCTGTCACCTTAGATGCATCATAAAATTTGTCAATGATTACCGTAAAAAGATGAGCATATATATATATATATCAATAAAGGAATGGGGAGCTGACTCAAGAATGAATGTCAAAGACACAATCCTATATGATTCATGTACCATTGTTCCTGATACCAAATATCATAGGGTGCTGAGTCGACAACCAAGAAATCATGGTCCTGGTGAATTTATACGTCTGCAGCTCGTACCATCACCAAAGTCTCTATTCTAATATCCTCTCTTAAGACACATTAACACTATTTCCCAAAATCCCAACCAATTCCTTTATATGGAATGTCCAAAAATTGTCCCAAGGAATGAACCACCTCTAATTCCACTCTGTCTCAACCCGGCCCGAGCTGGGGCTCCAGCCACAACTACTCCATGCCCACCTCTATAGGCTCGGGGTTGGAGAAAAGTGATAAAGGACCAAAAAATCATGGATAGGCCTTTTACTAATAACATATACACATGCATGTATCCAAATCAATACAAAAGTGTATTGTTAAGGTAGAAAAATGGAAATCTGCTATAAAGTAATGTGAACATACATGAACCACAAGACATTAAATGAGTATCGTAGTGAATACTAAAATTTGAAGGGGAAACACACATTCCAAAATTATAATTTTCCCCAACCTAAAGAAAACTGGAAATGTGTATTCTCTATGAGATACTAGCTCCTGTATCCCAACTATGACCACCATACGTGGTCCACACAGCCCATATCCCTACGGTTGACTATAGTCATGATCAACATGTCCTCTCTCTAAAAAAGATAAAACATGTGTTGGAAAAGCCCATATAGGGGTGAGTATATACATACTTAGTAGAAAGACCCAAAAAAAGAAGGGGGTGTAGTAAGAGATAAAACCAAGGAGATGTAGTAAATGGAAAAGGGTACAGTAAAAGTTAGCGTGAAGAGTGAATCTCAACCCAAAAAGAGTATAAAAGTAGACTCATCCAAAGACAAGGAGCTGTTGATGGTGAGGAGATGGAATCCTCATAGAGTCTTTACTAGCTATAGCCAGAGGGTAGACCCATCCATCCATGAAAATCTTGACACAAAAAGCATGTGGCATACCTCATGCATCTTCCCCTTCCCTATAAGGTAAGTAACCAAGACCCAAAGAGTGGGTACTATGATAGAATGTATATATATATATATATACTTACTCATTGAATCCCAAAACAGAGATTAAGGGGATTTATTTCTCAAAGCACATCTTAATAATGTATGTAGCCAACAGTTCCATGTAAATCCATTTGTAATGCCCAACATATTATGTGTCTTCCTAAGAAACAAAATTTAAAGGGGATTAAATTACTACACCATGATACTATCCTCTTTGGGAAGTTTTTAATTGCCTGCACGGTTTTAGGCCGCATTACAAGGATAGGTCTCAGCGGGGAAAGTGACTGTATATCTCAGGAGTACTTATATATGTTGAACCCCACCTCGCCACTATGCTACATTTTCAAGGGGAATTAATAAATAATTTGGGACTACACTTCCCATTCTAGCTAGAGGGTCATCTTGGTATCATTAAGGACTACGCCACCGAGCCCTGCTGGAGGGTCAACCAGGTATCATTGGGGACTACGATACCCATCCCAGCTGGATGGTCCACCTGTTATCTCTTGTCGAGTATTACACTACCCTGTGCAGGTGGACAGTCAGCCTGGTATCTATCATCTAGGACTACACTACCAAGCCCTGATGGAGGGTCAGCAAAGTATCTCTCGTCATGGACAGCACTACCCAGCCCAGCTGGAGGGTCAGCCTAGTATCTCACGTTGAGGACTACACTACCCAGCCTAGCAATAAAGTCTGAGTGATATCTCTCTTCAGGGACTACACAACCCAATGCAGTTGGAGGGTCAATGTAGTATCTCTCATTGGTGACTACACTACGCATCCTAGTGGGAGGTTCTAACTGAAATGGCATCCTGGTAAGCTTGTCTGATCTCTATCGTCCTTGGGAGTTATCAATACACCATCCAACCCAGAACAACCACATCTTGTCTTGAAATCAAATTATTAGTAAACCATCATGTTCTATGATAAAAACCCTAGGGACAGGCATATCGTATGTCAAAATCTAATTTCAAAAGAAGGTTATATGGAAAATTGAAGATTGCTCATGGGAGCTCAAGCAGTACACCACATCTGTGGGGGGCCACATGGCTTGTGTCCCCTCTTAACTATTTGGTCATGGCTCTGGCTGGTCATGAGAAATTTCCCATATAGTATTGCACACTATGTAGGTGTACTATATGGTGTGTTCCAATTATATGAGGACCAGGTCTTGTCTGTTGGCTCTATCCATCTACCCAGAAACCATATCCATGTACATTGGTAAATGTCGTGTTGGTCCACAAGGGATATTGTCCATGTCACCAAGCCATGTCCATGTTCTCAATAGAGAGAATGTTCTTATTCGTGTCTCCTTAACATGGACCATCTCACATGGAGATGTGTTATAGAGTGGGTCAATGGGATTATATGTCCTGAAATACATATCTATTCCCAAGACCTAGGTTCCCCACTGAGGGAGGCTACACGCAGTGTGTCCTTCGATAAATATAGTGTGTAGTGGGGATTTTTCTAGAAAACCATGGGTTTCCCTAATTTTTGGTTGTCATTTAAAAATATGATCCATCTACAATCAGAGGTTACTGAATATTCTCAAAAACTCTGGATATGGTCATAGAACACGGATTTTCTTTGACGTTCATCGCGAATCAACCTTCTTTTAAAATGTGTGTTTGACATGTTATTCTAAATTCCATTGTGGCTTCGTTCCTCCTCATATTGTTGTGAAACCTTCAGATTCATCATCCTTACAACATGACAGTTCCATATTTGTGCCTCACAGAAAAATATGTTTTTGTTGCACAATTTTGCCTAGTTTATAGGCACCTGATTGTGCCCGCATTTCTTGGAAATCATCAACACAAGATCCTTAGGGAATCCACAGTGATAAACGAGAAGAAAAAGGGGAGGGAAGCATAAAAACCCTAGGTTTTGATCATCACCATCTAATCATTCTCGGTTGGTGATCGCGATTGGGGAACCAAGGTTAGAATATGTGATAACCAATAAGAAAATCGGTTCCTGGTCTCATGCAGATCTTTGTATCAAAGTCACCAGTTGAAGAATTTAGTTTCAACATGACCATTCATTTAATCAAAGGTTTAAAAACACTAAATATGATTCTTAAAAAGATGAGATCGATCATTATTGATGAATAACAAGTTTTTCGATGAAGGAGGAAGATTTTTTGCGTTTAGATCCGTCTAGATCAACAGTTTTCTCGTTGTTCATTCTTCATTTTACGTTTCACCAATGGAAATGAGGGGTGGAGTGAAGAGGACATACCATTTTAAAAAAGAGGATTATTAGGCTAAAACCTCATAAACATGAATTTATAAACCAATATTAGCTTAGGATAAAATTTAATTAATTAATTAAATTAATTCATTTAATTAATTAAACGTTCCTCCAACAAGTGAGGGGTCGGGATGTCCTGTAATGACTCATTTTATGTCAAGCTTAGTGGAAACACCATGTCATAAAAACTACCATGGTCTCAGAATTCTGATATGATAATCCATCTAAGATTTATCATATTTTCACTAATTCACCACATGTGCGTAATATAATTTTTTTTTCGATTTTTATATAATTAATTCTCAGCACACCGGGCCTCAGAATCACACGTCGTCTAAGCACATAGCTCTGGAATAATATTTAGAAATATTTCAATGTATTATTATGAAAAAATCAGGTCACTGCCAGTTATTAATATTTATATAAATAGGTTTAATGGCAAGGTTATAATTATCTCATTTAAATAATTATAACAATAAAATGATGTTTCATAGAATCATATGTGTTGTGTTTAACATATGAAAAGTCAGTGTAGAAAGTAACATGTTCCCATTTGATTTCCCGTGTAATGTATATCAAGGCAGTGATGTGTAAAAGAAGTTTATGACATATTTCATTGCATTAAATAAATGAAAATATAATTTATTTGAGAAAAAAAGTCTATAAAACTAGGGGTGTTACATTCTACCCCCAGCAAATGAATTTCACTATCAAAATTTTTCACTCTTGTTAAAAAATAGAGGATAGTTCTACTTCATCATGTCCTCAATCTCCCATGTAACTTCTTCTAACTAGAGGTTTTTACACAATACATTGACAAGATGAGTGGCCGTGTTTCATTGAACTTTTTATGATCTATCTAGAATTTCCACTGGTTGTTGCTCATAAGAATGATGTTGATCCAACAGTACGACCTCTGAGTTTAGTAAATATGAGGGGTTAGGTATGTACTTCACTAGAAGTGTTACATGGAACACATCATGTACTTTATAAAGATTTGGAGGATGTTCCAATTGATAAGCTACTATCCTGATACGATCAATAATTTAAAGGGGAATGATTTACCTAAGGATTAGTTTACCCTCATTCCTGAATCTCATATCTTTATTTCAGGATGCTATTTTTTTGAAAACAAAATAACCAACATCAAATTCTAGATCATGCCATATGTTATCAAAATAAAAATTTGGACAACTATGAGCTACCGTGATATGATGTGGAATTATTTTAAACAATCTGACCATTTTTTTCATCCATTTCATCTCCCAAAATCTTTCTTTATCCAAACTCATACATGCACGTCGAAGCACTATATTTTATCCCATATATTTCATGATAAGGTAACATATGAATGATTTACTTAAATCTATTGTTTTATAAAAACTAAATTCGAGGAAGGTGTTGATCCCAACCACCTTTCAAATCCGGATAATAATATCTCTACATATCTTCTAGGGTTTGAATTACTCTTTCAAACTGGCCATCTGTTTGAGGATGATATGCTATAATGAAACTGAATTCTATATTGAGGTATTACTAAATACTTCACCAAAACATTGAGGGAAACCTAGGATCCCAATTTAATACAATGGAATTTATTAATCCATGAAGCCTTACCACTTTTTTAATGTATATCCTAGAAAGATAATCAAGAGAGAAGTCTTATCTGATAGTAATGATGTGTGCTGACTTAGTATGGAGATCGACTACCACCCATATAGAATAAAACCCTTTAGATGTTTTAGGTAGTATAATGGAAAAACAAATATTTTTTTCTCAATATTCTATTTTGTAATTGGTAATGTATGCAACATCCCGTTTGACTATTATCATTAATCCATAACTTGTTGGCATAACGAGCACGGAGATACAAACAATAATATATATATCTTTAGGTAATCCCTCAAGAAGTATTTATTCTAGTCCCTATATGTCATTGTACTTCCAGGATGAATAGATAATGAATAACTATGAGATTACTCTAACCGCGCCTTCTTCAAATCTTTTTTGAAAGGAACACATACACAGTTCATGAACCATATCATTCCATCCAAATCATGGTTAAAGTCATAAAAATTTATAACCTTGTTTTACAGCTCTACATCTTCCCTCTAGGCCACTATAATCATCCCATGGATTGAGGTTAGAACATTCATTTGAGAGAGATAATATATTTCCTTTTACTTCAGGATTTCTAGATCCATCATTTCTAAATTCATAAATATTAGATCATTTGTGATCCTCATTATGGATAAGAAAGCATGATCCTTCCGACTCAAAGCATCTACAACCTAGTTCTCTTTCCCAGGGAGGTAATTTATTGGGAAGTCATAATACTTTATCAAATCTAAATATGTTCCCAGGAACATGTTCATCTCCTTCTGTGTGAATATATATTTCAGTGTTTTATGATCAGTATATATCACGCTTTTCTCCATAAATATAATTCCTTAATATCATAAGTGAAATAAATACCACTTCTAGAACCAATTCATGAGTTGATTAATTTTTCTCATTAATTTGTAACTACTATGAGGCATAATCAGCAACCATGTTATTATTCTTAATAACATCTCTCAATACCTTCTTAAGTACATCACTATAGATTAAAAACACTTACCCACAACATGGTATTGTAAGAAAATCTGAGTTTTTTATCCTTATCTTTAGTTCCTTGATATTCTCCACATATTCATTTGTCCGGAGGAACTTGACACCCTTTAGAGCTAACTTCATAGGATTAGATAGTCATGATATATACATCAAAAAATTTCAATAATATCCAACTAAACCAAAAAGTTACAGATATCAGTCACCTAAGTTGTTCTACTCCAGTATTCAATAACTGCCATCATTGATGGATCTACTGCTAGACCATCTCATGGAATTATGTGACCCAAAAATGAAACTGTTTTTAGTAAAAATTAAAGCTTTTAAAATTTTCATATAAGTTGTATTCCCATATGGTCTATTGTAAAATTATCAAGTAATATTCATTCCCTTCCTTGATATTTTAATAGATAATAATATCATATATAAAGATAACCACGAAATGGTCAAGGTAGTCTCAGAAGATTTTATACATGAAATCCATTAAGATAGCAGGGGAATTAGTAAGACCAAAAGGAATCGCTATATTTTCAAAGTGTCCATACCTTGTATGGAATGTTATCATGGGTATATCCACCTTATTAACCCTCAATTGATGATGTCCTGAATGAAGGTAAATATTGGAAATGTATTAAGATGCATGTAGTTGATCTATCAAGTCAATAATAAAGGGAATAAGATACCTCTTCTTGATTTTGATATTGTTCAACTCCTAATAGTCTATTTTATTATCACATTGATCCATAATTAATTTTTCTAAAAAAAAGAATGGGTTTACCCCAAGGTGACACACATATCTAAATTAATCCCTTATAATGGTTTTCATGTAGGTTCTACAACAATTATTACAACTCAAATGGGGATATTCAATAAGGAATATTTGAAATTTGTGTGGAACTAGGAATGAGTTTTATTGAGAAGGAAAATTCACGATTTGGTGGAGTTCTTGGAAACTATTCAATAAAGGAATCCACATATTCTTGAAAAATTTGCATATCATTAATATTGATTATATTCCCACCCATTTGAGATAAAAAAACCATTTTGAATGGGAATTAAAACCAATAAATTGTAGGTAATCTCTATAGTATGTTCATGTGTATGGTCACATTGATGGAGGATTATAGGTGGATTTGAAAAATAAAAGGTAACTTATTGTACTAAAATATTTTAGTGGTATTCATGTAGATAAATTTAATCCATGACTAAGATGACATCATATTCAACCAACGGAAGAATGAAAATATTTTCAGGAAGCACATTCCCATAAACATAAACTAGAGATGACTCATATACTTGGGATGAAATCATCGTACCATTAGGGGTTTGAACTGTAAATTCCACATCTAATTGTTTTGGGGGAGCCTTAACATCCATTGTAAATTCATTGGATATGAATGAGTGGGTATATCCAAAACCAAATATGACATTAACAGTTCTAGAGTGGATTTTAATTATACCATTCATAATGTCATTATCTCACCCCTCATTAGAAATAGCGATTGCATGATATTTCCCCTTGTACCTTGGCTTAAGAGGTTTCTAACATCATTCATTATCAAAAAACATTGGGTTTCGGAACTAGTTCATATAATTACCATTCTCCTTAAACATATACCACTAAATATGGGAGGTTCAATATGTGCATCATTCTCACCACTCACATTTTGATCTAACTTCTTCCCATCATTTTGAATATCTTTTTCCTAGTGATCTTATTTTTTTCACACAATACCTTTACCAAACCCCATAAGACAAATTATAATATGATTCCTCTAAAATTTAGAGCATAATGGAAATGTCACTTTATTTTATCCATGAGTTTTAGAGTTTCCTTTGAATTCCATCTTCATTTTATTGTCAAAACCATGTGGTTGATAAATGAATTCATCCTTGATTTCATCCTTGATTTCACACCACACTATCTCTTCATAGCTTCAAAAGTAACTTATTTCCATCAACCTTCTGAAACATGGATTTATATCATTGAAGAACAAAATAACATTACTTTTTGGTTGGATGATATTTCCTCAAGCATACATATAAACTATCATGAAATTAACCTCATAGGTACTGAAGGATTAATCAACCCTTTTCTTTACCTCTTGGAACTATTTCTCTATATTGGTATAAAGAATTCACGGAATGTACATATTGAAAAATATGTTCTTGAAATCATCCCAATCCACTGATTAGTTCTCATCTTATTTCCTTGTATTTTATATTAGATTCCACCACATTTCCACTTTTCCTTTTAAAAAATAAACATCTAAAATGATATTAACATGCTCTAAACATTGGAAAATATAGAATATCTTTCTTATAGTATTGATCCATTGTACAGTGACAAGTGGATCATAAGACCCTCTTGATGAAGGAAAATGTTGAGTCATGAAGGACTCAATAGAATATTGTTCCTTTTTTCACTTTTGTAATTCCACCATGATTGCTAGCTTGTGAATGAAGTGTGAGCATAATAATGACATTTCTTCATTCCAGTTCCCATTTTATTTGGTTACATCAGAGGATAGTTCTTGAATTGTCTTTATAAATCAATATAAATGTGGTTTTCTTAGGTTCTATCCATGTACTAAAACCAGTATCATAGAGAAAGAATTATTTGTCACAATGAGGAACCACATAATCGTGAAATGTAACTTTAGGATCTCTAAATTTTTATAACTTACTTAACAAATATCACCATAGGTTTACCCTAGGATATTAATATTCAACTTATGTGTAAATCCTTAAAAAAATTGAAGAGTTTAGGAATTTCCAATGCATATCCCCTGAGAGTGTTAAACTAGAAGTGAAACAAAGGAAGTTTTAATTTACCAGATTACAACGAGATAATCTCTAAACACCTTTTCATAGGTGTTTATCATTGGTAAATATGTGTCAGATCCACATCCACATATAGTATTGAGAAAAGGATGTATTTCTTGGAATCTTGTTACATTATCTTTTTCCAAAGTTCCATCACATTTACCTGTAATTACAATTATCCTTAGACTTATCCCTAGATATGTCCTTCTATCCTCAATAATGTTTTCTCTTCCTAGATTATAATAGAAATCTAAAAAATTTCACTAATACAGACTATAGTGTCTGTCACCTTTCAAAAATTAAAATTACATAAATTTTATAAAATACATATAAAATTATAAAAATATATTTCCAAAGACTGTACAAGTATATTTTCTTTGGAAGTATGGAAACATAGACAACGATACATAAACGAGATACATCATCTCCTACAAGGTTATTCTTCACTAAAATCCTTCTTAGACACATAAAATACAACATATATATTAATAACCTAAGTAAAAAGGATATAAAAAGGGGTTAACTTAGATACTTAGTAGGTATAAAATAGATATATGTAAGAATAATCACGAGAATAAGCTTATGAGAACAAGATCATGAAAATAGAAGACTATACCATGTATACCAAATATCATAAACAAGAATCATGGAATAAATATTTGTAGTTCATAAGACATGAATCATAAGAAAATAAATAACATAATCCATGAAAATAATTATATTGGAATAAAATATGAAAATTTTAATGACAAATTCGTATATAAAATTATTTGTATAACAATCAAGGAATTGGTTTCGAGGCCATCTTAGTGGATAAATTCCATTACTGAACCATGTTCACACCTTATTCTAACCTTGTATTATGGAACCAAGTGAATTTCTCATTAAAAACATGTAATACATAACATAATTCATTTTTATATCCATCAATATATATTTCATGATATATAAATCATTACTTAATGAATGGGAGATGGATACAGGTCCCACCATCTTGTAATGAAATCATATATACATATTCCATAATATCATAAAAAATATATCATAACTCATAAAATGAAATGGTTTTGATAAACAAGTAATCATATCACAACCTATGAAAAAAATACAAGTTTCAAAATCATTTCATTATAAATATAACGAGTGAAAAGAATTGGGTTTCAAAACCATATAGGCTGTTAAAGAGAAACTGGTACTATAAACACCATTCCATCAAAACATAATACATTAAAAAGAAATTATATTAATAAAAACATTGAATAATTCTCCCAAAAAGTCATGAGTAACACCAATGGGTGTTATCTTACATGAAAACTAATTTCTAACAAACTATTGAAAAAAAAATCATGAGAAAAATATCCTCTATTCTTTGGAAAATTTTTTTTAAAATGTAAAACCTTTGGAAAACCCATTGTCTTTCAAAATAGATTTGAAATGCATATAAATTAATATTTGAAATCAATAAAGAATATAAAATATTTCTTAATTGAAAATTATCATCAAGGATAATCTGAAAATATTTTTTTAAACACCTTTGAAATTATTTTTTAATAAAAGTGTTTTGAAATAAGGCAAATTTTCGATCGAAGAGAGAAATACTTTAACATTTTCATAAAAACATTTTAATCAATATATTAAGTACCAATGAGTTGAAAGAATGTAATAAATCATACATATTTATTTAATTAATATAGGATAAGGAAAATCATTACTGTAATTGAGATATGTATCATAATATTTCATTGATGAAGGATAATCGTTAACAATCTTGAAAAGCAATGAGATTGTTTCCAAAACAATCTTGTCACTTGGTATCATGGGATCATACTATACATGTAAGAAATGGAAATTAAATGAAGCTCAAAATATTATTAAAATAAATTTATTCATGATATAACATGTAAAATGGAACTATATACATTTCAATGAATAATTTAGGTGCATAACCCAACCTGAGTCACAAAGAATAGAAATTGAGAAAAAACTATTTTATGGATTTTGTAACGTGTGAAAAATAAACCCCATGAAATAAATATCATATATTGGATATGTAAATACCCATTAATTTAGGTATAATAATCATAAAACATATATGTGTATAGTACACACAATAGGAATATGTGGTGAATAAAAAATTAATTTTATGAAAATAAAAAGCGAGATGAAATCGCCATACCTTGTATATTGACTCTCTTTGTACTTATAAAAGATTAATTTATTATAAATTTAAGTTCATTATAAATATTTTAAATAGAATTATTATTATATCTAATATCACATATGGTTTTATTATGACCTAATATTTTCCTCTTGTTAAGAATTCTATTTTATGGCTTCACTTCGGGTAATATCTCCTTTTTTTCTTCGCATGTGTCTTAATTTATTATATCTTATGTCCATATACTTATATAATAATTTATAGAATGTAAAACATGATATAAATATTATTTATATAAATTATATTTTTATTATAATAATCTAAATATAAATAAGTATTAAATGGAATTCTCCTTTCACGGAGAGAGTAAGCAGTATGTATGTAAGAATGGTGTTTCCGTTTTATTGTCATGTTGAATGAAAGAGTGTAAATGACATATATATATATCATTAATAAATCATAATTATTTTTTCATATATATAATTTAATTTCAATAAATTCATCTTTAATACATTTCATGTAGTGTGTGAAAAAATCACATTGCTTTGAGGGGGTGGTAATCCGCACTTCCTCAAAAAAATTATCATATTTACGCAAAATGGAAAGTACAAAGAGATGTGTTTTACAAGTATTAAGTAATAATGAAGAAATAATAAATAAAATATGTAACATATGTAAATATATTTTCAATTATAATGTTCACAATGAGATATGGTAATGGAAAAATGAACAGTCATAATTTTGTGTGGCGGTAGTTCTCCATACATATATACTATATGTTCATTACCCATTAGATAGAAGTATATGTATATTTAGGTATAAAATTTCAAATAATAACAGCCTATTATATTTTGGATACTTTTATTTTTATTGAATAATGATATAAGATATTTTTAGGAGTGGATAAATAAAATTAAAGAAAGGGGCATGATAGAAGATGTTACCTCCTAATCGGGTAGCTCCTTTTGGTTTGTGCTAAAAGGATTCCACTGACAGTTTAATGAAAAATGGGAGTATTATAGAAGTAAGGGAGGGATTTTGGGAAGCATATTTGGAAGAACATGTATTATAATAAGTGGTTTGAGAATTGTAATGAAGAAAGATAAGTGGAGGCCTTTTATAGTCGAGGAAGAGTGGTGGTCTTGAAAATTTTGGCATAAAGAATTCCACCCATGTTTTCCATTATCATGTGGATCCATTAATTGAATAAATTCTATAAAATGGAATATAGTTTTTGAATATGGATATAAAATGTCTTGCGGTTAGTTTATATGCCATTTTGGACCTTAAGATTAATTTTTATTCCCTTATGAAGCTCAATTTTTCTTTAATCGTTGTAATTAATTTTAATTATTTTTTATAATGTTTTTGGTAATAAACAAATTTAACCATGTTATAAATTATAAATTATGATGATTAACGATATGGAATAAATTTTTCCAAAATTACCATCACATATGTGGTATAAATAAATTTAAATTTAATATGGTTGATGAGACGACACTACAGGTTTTAAAGTTAAAATGTACAAAAAATTTATTTGTTTTTACACCAAAATTAAAAGTGAAATTGATTCCAACAAACTAAGTTTTATTAATTGATAAAAATATGATATAATTAGTCTTTTAGAGAAAATAAAAACATAATTTATCCTTATAAATAAAATAGATGAAAAGGTATATTTGAGTGATAAAACGGTATTTTTAAATATTTATCCAAAAATGACGTTTCTTAGAAAAATACTCAAAATACACCGCAACTAATTTTTATATTCTAAATTAAAAAATGAAATTTATTTTATCATATAAAATTTATAATTTGTTCTAAATTTAATTTTATTATTTTTTGTAGAAGGACATTAAAAGAATTCATTTGATAAAATAATATTTTTAAATAAATAATGACATTACAAAAAATTATATATTTCATTATAAATATATTTTATTCTAATAAAAAAATTATAAAAAAATTATAAAAGTAGTTATTATAATTCATAGAAATAATTTTATTGTCTAGGTAATAATTATTTAATTTAAATAATTATGTCATTAAAATGATGATTCATAAAAACATCGGTGTTGGGTGTAATATACGCCAGGTCAGTATTATGTGTAACATAAACCGATTCAATGATCCATGAAATTTATTGTGATTAATTGAAGTGTGAAATGAATTTTTGACTCATTTAATTGCAAAATAGAAATCAAAATTTAATTTATTCATGAAAAAAAAATTTATAAAAACTCGGGGTGTTACATATGTCATTCATTTTTCATTAACACCTCTCACAACATCTTGTAATGATGTATTTGAATATATATATATATATATATATATATGATATTTTCACATATTTATACTTGTTGGGTTATTATGTCTCATATACTTTATTAAATTCTATTCTGTGGGGGATACGATGACACTGCTCATGTCTATGGCGGACTACTGCCTCACAAAGTGATGTGATTCATTTTCAACTAATGCTTTACATGGATGGTAGTAAAGATAAATTAGATAAGTATATGTGTTATGTCTAAAATAATTATGATATTAAGGATTTATTAATCACTCTTAAACTATAAAATATTATTTTATTTCATACACTAATATAAGATAACATGGTTCATGTATACATGAATACTACTACCTCTATGGAACGATGTGACACATTTTTTCATCACTGAATCAAATGGATGAAATATATATATATATATATATATATATATATATTTTTAAAGTAATAATATGATATCTAAGATATTATTACCATTATGGGATGATGAAATATTACATGTGTTATTTATATAATGATCATTTAAAAATGAAATCATTACTGATAATTACGTACAGCCTACTATCTTCCTTACCATAAATACTTAATTTTTCATAATCATATTCTATGATTGGTTTTAAATTTATAAATTTATAATAAAAATAATAATTATTTCATGATAATTAATTAGGATATGTTGTAAGATGTCCAATTTTACTATAGTAAACCAAAGTTTTCATTTTAGACATCAAATCCAAATATCATCAAAAAATATAAAATAAACCTAATTATCTATATAATTTAATATAATAATGTATAATATGAAATAAAATAATAATAAACATAAAAATTTTATTTTGAATGTAAATAATTAACAAAATTTTATTATTCAAGAAGATCCAAAATATATGTGACGAGTGAGACACAAGGTAAGGGACTTTGTCTTAATTTCATTTATTCAGTCATATTTTGATGTTATGAACCAATTTAAATTATTGGGTTTTAGATAAATATTGTTTTAAATTATATATCATGAATATATCTGTTATTATTATATTTTATGTTTTATGTAAATTTAATCTTTCTTTGTGCTTATTATTCAAATTTTTCTAAAGTATTAAGAGACTATTCTATAAAAAAATATCATTTTCAATTATTTTCATTAAACATATCTTTTCCAACTAAGTCCAAGTTTTTATAATTCATTTAATAATTTATTTTTAATTAAATAATAATTTTATAAAATTATATTTATGTATTTCGTTGAATTTTTTCCAAAATAAAATCATTTTAAATTATTTTTTAATTTATTTACAGATGAAAAAAAATAATTTTCTATTTTAACATATATAAAGACAAATATTATATAGATATAGTGAATGTTATTATTTAATTGTATTAAATTATAATATTTAATGTTTTATTCAATTAAAATCCCATTTTCTTTATTTAGGTATTGAAAATGGGTTTTTCATAGAAAAGGTTATTCTTATATCCAAAAGATATTTACATTTTTGATTAATTTAGTTTTTCAAATGTTTTATAATGAAAAATGGAATTCATAAAATGTTTTATTATTTAAATGGTGCATGATATTTAAATGAGAAATTATTGTTCACAATATAGCTTATAATATGGGGTAATATATACTAATTTGAAGTTTTAACTTTTTAGATTTATTAATTTTTATGTAATAGTTCGTGTATATCCCAATAAAATTATAATCGTAAAAGATATTAAGTGGTATAAGAAAGTGAATTCTAGGACAATGTCACTTGGTTCAGTAATGTTTATGTCTAGGTATATATATTTGGTTTTATATCACGTTTTTTATGGAATTTTTAGGGTTGGATAATGATAATATGATTCCATGGAATGATTTTAATTTATTGCATTGTTAAAATAATATAAAATATTAGGATTTAAATATTTTTTTTCTAAAATATATCAATTAATAATAGTACTTCAGATGGGAAACAAAGAAGTTATATTTGGAATGCATGGATATAATGATATCTTTCTATATTGGTATCTTGATATTGTTGGAATTAGAAAATAATTGTTTGTTGTAGTGATGGTTTAGTTAAAAAAATTGAATAAGTGGTGGTGGAATTTATGCTAGGGAGTTTTAGTATCCATGAAAGGGGAATATTTTAGTAATGGATCCTTACATGATAAAACATCCCAAATCATATAGTGGATCAAATTAGCCTACGATATCTAAAGGACATATTAATTCCCTATTGATAATATTTGAAGTTATAGAATATTCAGAACGTTAAAAGGTAACCATTTCATTTTATCATTTTGAAGATGAAGATGATTAAAATAGGTCTTTGGATAAAAATACAAGATAAAAACATGATATTGATTCCATAGAATGATATATAATTAAGAATACTTTTGTTAAGAATATTTCTACATGGTAATTCAATATATGAGGGGGGAAATCCTTGAATTCAGGGAAAAAGATAAAGATTTTATAGATTCATAAGAATAAAAATTAACTTTTTTGGATTATTATATCCAAAATTTTATTATTTAAATTTATAGTAAAATTAATTTATTTTACTCAAGGAAGAGACCATGATAAAAATGTAATTTTTGATGCACGATAGTTTAAAATTTATGAGAATTAGACTTGTTGTGCTCTGAAAGTTGACGTGGATTTTTCTTATAGATATGTTCCTTGATATGAAAATTGTATGAAATGGTCAATGTTGAAGGAAATGTATTAGAATCCAAATCAGGAATAACCCTAATAAAATATTATTGATATTATAGTAGTGAACTAAATCATGGATGTATTTTATCATAATTTTATTGGGGTTATTCCAGATCAGGAGGATGATTTTATTATTGACCTAATGCTAAATGATAGTACTATTTATCAACCACATTATCTAATGGATCAAGTTAACATTTCGAATTGAATATGTAATTGATGGAGTTGTTAGATACATTTTTCATAAATAATATAATTTCACCATGTATTTTCCATATTTTATTTAAAAACGAAAGATCGATTAACGAGATTGTGAAATGATTATAGTGCCATGAAAAAATGAATTGTTATAAATAAATATTTTTTCCTCTATACTGATGGTTTTTCTTCTCAGGTACAAGGAGATCTATATATTTAAATGCTTTTTCTATATCCAAAAAACCACAAGCTAATGGAATAAGGGTATGAAAATACAGTGACACATTTTCTTACTTTTTATGGTTATTATGAGTTAGTGAGAATTCCCTTTATAATTTCTAGTGTACGTGCTATATTTATGGAACCAATGTATAGATATTTCAATGTGTTATATTATATTTTTTTTTTGTTCTTATTGTTTTTAATTTTTTTATTCTAAATTTTAGGAGGAAAATGAATGAATCCTAAAAAAACTATGAAAACATTAAATGTAATTAAAAATTATAAAAAATACAGAATGTGTGATTTTTGGTTGAAATTTTTTTATTTCATTGGAAATTATATTTCTATATATTTCATAAGTATTGAGATTAAAAAAATGGTGTTTAATATTTTAGAAGGACAATAAATTTCAACGAAAATATTAATTTTCTTTGTTAAGTGGGTTACTACTTGTGGTTTTTTAAGGATTTTTCGGATGTCTATCTCTTTGAAAAAATTCACTTGAAAATGAGGTAACATCATCTAATATAACAAATATAATAATTTTTTCTTTAACTAAAAGTATTATTAGTTAATGATCTTATTTTGAACCTACAATACCAAAAATAGTGAGTTTTCTATCTATAGAGGTCCTTCAATGATGGTACTTGGATTTTTCGTAATATAGATTGATCTGATAATTTATTATTCTTCTTGTAAGTTGAAACTAGAAGTGTTAAATTAAAAAATGCATGATATTTAATCATATATTGTATTTTATTCTTTAAAAATTCGGTGGAATCAATTATATGGAGTAAAACATGAAATTTAGACCAATTATAAAATATTTAAATATATATTTACAATGAAATAATTTAACATGAGAGAGAGACATAGAGAAGATGGATAGAACTAATTTATAATTATGATATAAAGATTCATTTCTATCATGGATAAGAAAAAAAAATGTGTGATTTTTTTATTCAAAAAAATAATTCTATAATAGTCATGTCACATTTTGAAGCTAACCCATTTGTCAATGTTATGATTAATTTTATCCTAAATGAAATGGATGCTACGAAATTCTTTGTTTTATTTCAGGTTTTTGTATAGTCAACATTGGAAAATGTAATTAACATGGGTTATAAGGATGATCATGCTATGATGAAAAAGGTAAAAAAAAATTAACAAGGTTATGTTTCTTGATGCTTATATTGATGTATAATTTTTTATAATATTTATAAAAATATTATTTCATCATTTTTATTCCAATTTGAAGAGAGAGTTGTTGACTAAATCTCAGAGTTCTCTATTTTCTATTAATTCAGGTAGTGCCAATTTGTACAGAGTCCATCAGGACTATTACCAATGGGATGGAATAAAAATGAATATAGTTTAAATTACCATTAAATGGTTGAATTATTAATATTTTAAAGAATATTGAATATTATGAGAGGTAATTTTTTAACCTTTTCCACTAGTGTAGTCAAAATGGGAAGATATATCTATGGAGCACCTAGAGGGATTTCAAAGGGAATCTTGATGAAACAAGGGTATTTGTGTTATTTTTGGTTAACTAACTAAATCCTCATAGTTTCTTAATATTAGAGATATTATTTATTTGAATCAACATTCTCCATTTTCACTAGTTGATATAGTTTGGTAATATGGAGTTCTTATCTCTATTGTATCATACCTTGATTCCAGGTACACATCTTATTTTTTTAAAAGAAATAATAAATCTATGGGAACCATATTAAATTTAATTAAATCCTATAACATTCAATATGATGAGATAGACAGATCCAACAATTTATACTTCACAAGATGTGATTTGTTCTAGTTTAATAGATTACTTTGTATGTTTCGGTCAACATCTTTCTCATGTTGTGTTTTTCTATAATAATAGTTTCCAGTATACAAATATAACTATTTGAGGCATTATATTGAAATCAGTATTAGATGAGATATTTTCAGGATCAATGAGGAGAAAGGATGTTTGTTAGACCAGATTTTATTTAAGATATGACTTATAATGTGTTGTTGGTGTAGAAAGATATGAGGAAAACATAGAGTAGGAAAAATGTTCAATGGATATTCAAAAGAAAGACTTTTTCCATATAGGTGATCATTTTTTTCTTAAATTACATCCATATAAAAGTGTTATGTGTCTTTTTGAAATTGGGATGTCAATAAAATTGTTATTTTTTCAATTTTAAATATTGTATAATGTTGGATTAGTTGTATGTTGAGTTTCCTTACCTTTATGTTCATCCAAGGTACACATTGCGGTACATATTTCAATGTTTGGGATGTATGTGTTAGACTCATTAAATTTTTTCCCTTAATTAGCTGTATTTAAATAAAACTTTCCATATGAGGAGTGTCATGTTCAAAATATTTTCCAAAGAGTGAAATTGAGGAGGAATAAGTTGATTTAACAAAATATAGGTTTATGTGAAACTAATATGGATGAAAAAATAAAATAATAATTAGAAAATTATATGAGGGAAAGATATCCCCAATCATTTAATAAGGGAATAAAATCAATATGAATAAATTTTAAAAAATTAGGGAAGAATGTAACAGACCATGTAATGTATAATAAATCATTTCCATTTTTATTAATATCAACTATAATGTAATATTCATTCTAACAATATTAATTAACTATATTAAATAAAATAAAAAAATTAATTAATAATAACTGATTATGAAGATTTATTTCAAAAATTTATTGGAATATTTTATAATAAGATTTTTTATAAGAAAATTGTTTTTCTTAATCATATAAAAACTAAAATTGGGTGAAATTTTCATATTTTTTGGAAAATATTTATTTTTAGTTAATGGTGATTTTTTTTAAAAGTCTATTTGTTCCAATAAATTATATAATTTAAATTATCATTTTCTGTGACTACATTTTCATTTTTTATATTTTTTTTATTTATATTTAATACCCTTAATTTCTTTTCAGTTAACATCATAATTTATTTCATTGTATTTTTATTTTCTTGTTAAAAAAATGGAAATCTATGAAAACTGTTTTAATATGCCCATTGATTTTCCAATTAATTTAATCTAAAATATATATAATGAGGAAAAATATAAATTAAATATATATATTTCATATATATAAATAATAATTTGAATTCATATAATGATTATTACTAGTAATAATTTTATTATAAAATCATTTTTCTTTTAGAAATTACAATTCTTGAAAACCATGATTTTAATCGTATATATAGGTTTAAAATGATAAAAAAATTTCCAATAATGTGAAATGAATTTTTTGAAATATATTAACTATTTTTGATAATAATAATTATATTCTCTAATTTAGTCATCATATTTTTTCCACAATGGATAATGACTACAGTTAAAACTAATTATTGCACTAAAGGTAAAAACAAATTTGTTAAGGGGTAAAAATAAAAAAATAAGAGTTAAAATGAGATAAAAATACAATAAAATATATTAGTGGGGAATAAATTGACCTTATAATTTCTAAGGATTTATTAATAATCCTTCATTCATCCTTTAGGAATGTGAAAACATTGGAACAACATTTTCTTTTAGATATTTATAGGTGTGTCACTTACCTCACTTATAAAATGTCACACTATCTCCTCTCCTATTGACTCATTAAAATAACATTTTCTAATAAAATAAATTCCCATATATCATCATTAATTCCACCACCATTACTTATATCCCATATTTTGATCATGAAATCAATCTTTGATTCATTTGTGGGCTTACATAATGAGGTAGTTCTAAGAAGATGTTTTATTCTTAGACCAATGTCATTATTTTATTTCTCATTACACCTCCATAAAATCTAAATAATTTATTATTATATATTAACACCACTATCTATCAAATAAAAATATTTTATTATTCTAATTTTGTTACCTATATCCATCTTATATTCCATCATATATGACATGCAATCATCATTCATTTGTACGGTAGACTACCACATCACGAACTGATGTCAATCATCTTCCATCATCGCCTTCCAAGGATTGTTATGATGATGTAATTAAAGAAAATATATGAAATTAAAAACATATTTAAACATTTAATAAAATAATATCACATATAATATACTATTTTCTATTCGATGGGATATATGATAACATTAATCGTGTATATGGAGGATTACTGTCTCGCAAAGCAATGGGATTCTTTTTTCACCAACCCTTCACATGGAAGTTACTAAGGATAATTTTAATGGGAATATATTATGTAAATTACATTATTATTTTCATAATGAAATATTTATCAATATTAAAAATATAATATATCTTTTTATTTCATATATTAAATAATGATAACATCATTCGTGCGTACATGTTGACTACTACCTCCAAGAATCTATGTGACTCATTTTTTATCACTATTTTACATGGAAGATATGTATATATATATATTTAATGTAATCATATTATATTTAATATTTTAGGATAATTATGGAAATATAAAATATTAATTTCCTTTTTTCATTACGATCGATGAAAAATGGATGTATTACTCATGTACATGTATGGCCTACCATATCAATGATTATAACATAGTTCATTATTACTAAAAATCATTATTTTTTATTTTTTAAAAGTAAAATTTGTGTAGAAAAATTATAACATTCTAAATATTATTATTCTATAGATACCATAAAATGATGAAATCGGAAATTGTTTTCCAACAGAAGTCAGTTTGTATATATAAGAAAATTTTCATCAAAAACATACAACATAAAATAATTGATTATGTAATTATATATAACATTGTAATAAGTTAAATAAAAGTAAAATTTAACTTGAAAAAAATTATTATACATGTAACTAATAAACATAAAATTATTATTATGGATGTTAAATAATGTACATAAATATTTAGACTCAAGGTAGGAGTTATCATCTCATTTTCCGTTCATTGGGGCATATATTGATGTTATGAACCTATATTATTTTATGAGGTTTAAAAAAAGGACCGTTCAAAATCAATATCATGAATATCTCTAATATCCAGATTTTTTTTATTATACTCTATCATGAGGATTACAATTAAAATTTTTCCAAATTCGTATGATACTTTTCTTTAAATAAATATATGTTATAATATTATCCTTTTAACTCCCTTTTTTCTCCATGTGCAGATAATAAAATTCATTTTAAGATGGTAATTATACATAAATGATAAATTTATAAAATTAAATTTATGTATTTATTTTATTTATTTGAAAATGAATATTTGTATGAAAATTATTATCTTTTTTACAAAATACAAAAGTAATGATATATTTTAACGTGTACGAAAATAAAAACATTTTTATCCAAAATAACTGTTATTTGATGTCTGGTTTTCATTATTATTTTTCATGTCTTATTCAAATATAACCCTAATTTATATATACATTTTTATTGAAATGGGGTTTAAGATAAAAGTGTATTTTAGTGTTGAAAATGGTGTTTTATAAGAGAAGGGTATTCTGATATCTATATGAGATTTATATATGAGTCTAATATATATTTTAAATTATTTCATAATGAAAATTTTAATTAATAATATTTTTATTTAAAAATAGAACATGATAATTAAATGACAAATAGAGGATCCTAATATATTTTTTGAGATGGGTGTGGCTAGATAACATGGGGTGTGCCTAGTATATAATTTGTTACGACTGCACCGAGATTGTGTTGAGTGAGACCGATATAGCTTATATAATTGGTGCATCAAAAAAATCAAATTTATGAGGTAATGTTACATTTCTTAGTATGAATGAAATTGGGAGATTCCATGGGTTTTCTAATATTGATTTAATTGAGAGAAAGTTATTTTTGACATTGTATTATAACCAGTAATGAATATGATTCTCCAACTTGAAAACAAGTGTACTAATTTGTTTTATATGTGATTTAATGATTTTATTTCACAATTAATTATTTCGGTATTTCATGTGAATACAATTTAATTATTTCACTCAAAGAACACAGAGACAATGGTAAAACATTTCATGGAATTTCGTTTTTTCATAGCATTGTTGGTTCTTTTACTTTTTATTCCCATTACTATGTTTTTTGTGCTCCTATTATGTTTTCAAAATATTTTAATAGTATTTAAAGATGGGTAAGAGAAAGGAAGAAAGAAAAATTGAAATTTGAGAATATTTTAGATGAAAAGAAATCATCTTATAATTTAAAACATTAATATTTTGAGAAAAAATAATACTTATTTGAAGTGTCCACGTTGAGTATATATGGATTTTTTATAACCTATATAAAAAACTCTAAACCTAAAATATATTAGGGAATGTAATATTGTAAATTGTAGTTCCAAATCACTTGAATATAAAAATTTTAAGGTTGGTTCCTAAAATTTAATGGTTTATTTCCTCCCTGATACTTAGTGTAATTAGTAGGGAATGTGTTAAGGAAAAAAAATATTATATTTTAGGATTGGTAAGTCTAATCAATGAATTATGGAGCATTAATCTAATGAAGTTTGAAAGCAATAACAACCTAAATTTGATCAAGTAGCTTCTCATACTTTCGTCTAATTTATGATAAGGGTTATATGCATCCTTTCCACTTGGATATTTGTGTGATAGTATATTTTAAAAATAATAATGAGGGATATAGGGTTTTGATAAAAATTATAATGATTAATAAATTAAATTAAAGTATTCATATTACTTTTTAATCTAGATAATGATAAAAATATGTAAGCATTTTTATTATAGAAATTGAATACCAAGAAACTATTATTATAGAAATGTTATGAATAATGGATAAATAAAATCTTGTCACCTACTTAAATTTTTAGGATTAGAATAGGAATATTTGTGTTATACTACATCATAAAGGGAAATTATAGGTAAAGAAAACCCGCTTCCAATGGTACCTAGAAATGCGGTATGTGAGGAATTAATGTCCCTCTATATGAAGCATTTGATTCATTCAACATATTTTATATGTTTAATGTAATAATTAATACCTATTTATATTATAGAATAACATGGAGGATTTGGATGTGTATCTAATCATTTATCTCCTTCATGATATTCACCAAGAGAAGGCAAGACAAGAGATATATGAGCTATGAAATGAAATAATCATGTGAAGGATTATAGTGTGGGTGTAAGCTATGGCTCATGTAGTCATGATAATTGGATATATTGGTAACATGGATGTGTTGTGATTTGATATTTTGATGAGCTATGCACATATATCATTTTATCAACATTTTTTAAGAGCTTCTATAATTATATTATTATTTTTTATTTTTGAAATATTGAACAAATCATTTAGCCATCCTTAATAATGATGAATAATTTGATAAACAAATTTGGTTTAAATAGGAAATGGTTTTTATGGTGAATACAAAGATATTGAACAGTGAAATGTGGCCCTATAAACATTCAACTTCTTGGTATACTATTCATCAACCTTCTTAAAAACGGATTATCGAAGGAAACAAAGTAAGAGGATGAAAGTTTTTTTGATATGGAATGCAGGGCCATAATAAAACTAGTTTCACCTAGTTAATTAATCAAGGGGAAGCTTTAGGTGTGTTTTTTTGTTGAGTTTGATATTTATATATATACTCATTGGGTATTAGTCCCAACATGTAGTACTAACATCTGTATTCAAATGCTGACACCATGTATATTTAGAAATTATTCAAGAGTATATATCGATTTATAATATACCCATGGTGTGATGATATATATTCTATATATTGGATAATTCCACCTTCCATTACCAACTATAATGGTATTAGTTTTAAAAAATTTTTATCATACATAAATGGTTAACAATAACATTATTATTTATCCTTCCAAGATATAGATAGATTTATTTACATGTTCAAAATAAAAATTATATCCTTTATAATTATAACATGTGTTATTGTATGGAACATTTGTTTAACATTATTTATATATTATATTATGAAAACCATGTGTTTAAATTTGGTAATGAATCCCGTTATTCAGTCACATTTCACATGCATTAATGGAATCATCATTCAAGGTATGTAAAATGTAATTACATAAAATTTTCTATCAAGATGGTTAAATATATTACATTGAGATAAAAGAACTCTAGAAATATAAATATTGTTTACATGAAAAAATGACCAATATACCATTTTTTTGACATGGTGATAGGAAAATAGGGCTTCTATAATTGGTAAATATTAATGTCTATGGACAATTTATAATAAAACAAGATGTTTTTACTCTTACATCAATTCTTTTACTAATGATTTTAGTTGATAAGAATGTGTCTACTAAATGAGGTATAAGTCATATTCCCTTGAGAAATTCAATGATTTAATGAATGATGCAAAAAATTGACTTGGTAAAAAGATAAGAAGAATTTATATAATAGAGGTAGTGAATATCTTATCGATGAATTCATGAGGTCTCTATGGTAATGTTGGATTCTATTCCCACACACTAACCCTTATAAATCATAGTTTAATGGTGTCATTGAAAGGAATAATCATACCCTTCTGACATGATACGTTCAATGATGAGATATGTTAGTTTCCCATTATCCTTTTAGGGATATGCATTGCATTCAACATTAACAATTATAACCGAAGTATCAACAAGTCATATTATGGGATACCATTTGAGATAATGTATGGAAAGAAATATATGTTTTTATATACTCATTAATGGGGTAATGTAGAATTTGTAAAGTCCAAATCTCATAACAATATAGCACCTCAAGGAACGAAGTTTATCTTCATAGGGTATACTAAAGAAATAAATGGATAATATCTATATAACACCACAAAGAAGAATAAGATTATAAAAATAAATTCCATTTTTATAAAATAAGGACCACATCTTCAAGAAATATAGTGGGATAAAGATTTATCTTTAGGAAGTTAAAGCTCAATATAAACATGAGTTTGAGTAGGAACAAATTTTATACGTCCCCAAGTAAGATGTTGTTCCTAAAATACAAGTATTATATATTATCACCAAATAGTTTAATAAACTAGAAATATTTGATTTTCTAGTCACAAAATATTGTGACTCATTATTGGTTCAAAATAATTTTCCTCTTTCATATAATAATCTTGTAGAGATATAATAAACTACAATTTGAAAAATAATACATAAATTATGAGAGAGGCTCCATATATCAACTCAATTATTGGGGTCAAGTTGGCGAGAAAAGTGATGTAAATATTTTTGGAAAAAGGGGTATCAAGAGATAACTGAAAAAGGAAGGTAATGTAAGTACCTATAAAGAAAGGATAGTTCTAAAAAGGGTTAAATTACATTATGTAATTGACTATCCTAAAACCTTTCCTCTCATTTCCATAATTAAATTCATAGAAATTATAGTTTCTAAAGATGTTAAGCATGAATATTGGATTTGGAATATGGATTTAAACACATCATTATTTAATGGAATCATTAAGAAAGATGTACATATTAAAAACCCAAAAGTGTTTGTGACTCTAGGAAAATGTAATAAATAATAAATTTGGTAGATATAAAATTATGGTATAAATTAATTATCTCACTCATAGAAAATTTCGTTCAATGAATGCATAATATATTTTGGATTCATAAATAATGAATGTGATCCATGTGTTTATAAAACATTTTTGTCAGTGAGATGTAATATTAAATGAATTATTTGTTGATGAAATTTTTCTTATTTGAAATGAAATAATAGTCTTACATCCAATTATGTATTGGATAAATAAGTGTTTCTCTATGAATTATTTATGTGAAAAAACATATATCTTTGCAAGAATGTTCATTAATGTTAGATCCAGAAGGATTCTTGGACTATGTTAAAGCACATACAATCACCAGATAAAAAATTGATGTTGTATGGAACAATCCAAGAGGATATTGGTTATACTGCCATATGGTATGAATATCCCAAAGAAAAAGTTTCCTTAGACACAACAAGAGAGAGTAGGGGGGGAGATAGAAACTGAGTAAGATCCTGTTAACATCTATGATATAGACTATTAGGTATTCCTTGTTATTTAAAAGGATTTATGTTGTATAAACTTTATACATGGTAAGTAGATAAAAAGATGATATAATAGAATAACAATAAACTTATATTAAGGTTACCTTTTCATATATGAGGCATAATAAGGATATTTTATTTTTATATATATGATTCTAGGAGCTAGTCATCATAGGATATTCTAATGATACTTTTTAATTATATTACAATGGTATGTAGTTGTATAATTAATATTTTTTAAGTCTCAATGGAGGATCTATGTGTTTTTAGAGTTTAATGAATCTAGTTTGTGCTGATTCTATTGTTTATTTAGAGTATATGTAAGATTCTTATGTATCCAAATATGTTATTTGGATTATAAAATATCATCCATGATATTGTTTTTATACCTAGATGTAAATATCTTATCAATTTTTATTGTGACAATATTGAAGTAGTGGCTCCCATAGAGGAGATAAAGTCACAAAAATAGATGAATAACATACTCTAAAGATATAAATTTACTAGGTATGTTTCTAAAATAAGTTAAATATCTTTGATAATAATCTCCTTGGAAAAAAATTTAGGACCCCTGAATAAATCCTTATCTTAGAAGTAGTGTGGTCACCATGTGAGAGTATGTAGACAAATGGTTGTTATATAAGGCCCCAGCCTTAAACCTTACTTAATATTGAATTAAATGAGTAATTCACATTGAGTATCTTTTCAGGTTTAGAGTTTTAGAGAATTAGGACATAACTATTACATCTCAAAAGATTACAAAGTAGTCGCTTCTACTAAATTTCCATAAAATAAAAACTCTTAATGAGAAACATGTACAGTTCCATGTTTTAGGTAGCATGACTTTCCCTTGATCCCATCCTTGACCCTACTCCACGCTAATTCCTGTGAAAAACATTTAAAAAACTTGGGATGAGCATAAAAAGCTCATTAAGGGATAAAAAATATGGAAAGGAAACATGAGTACATGTATACATAAGAATGAAGTCATACTTTACCCATATAACATAAGCACTTTAACATACCTAATAAAATCTTGTATAAATCATAGAAATCATAAGTCATAAAGGTAACTTGAGGCATTCATAACATTCTTACGTAGGGAGTAACCCTCTTGGTTACGTTTGGAATACCCATCACAGTATATTCCCTAAATCTCTTCGGAGAAACCTTAACGTTTCACTCCTTCGCGTTACCCAATGCATTAGAGAGCTATAACGGGCTCACCCGCCGTTAGTTTATCACGGAACCACACGTTCTTCATAACAATGCCCAAGGACCATAACATAATCGTATCACATAAAACATGCATAAAGGAAACATAGAATTTCCACATTTCAATCACAATATAACATTTTAGTATATTGAAATAATGAATCCATTCAAAAAGAAACCATTTCCAAAACCATTTAAAACATTTAATAAAAAGATTTTTGAATCAAAGTGTCCCATACCACCTTGAAGCTTAAAATTTTAAACCATTAATATCCATATAAATAAATCCTTAAAACCATTTTGAAAACATGGATATTAATAAGAACAAATAATTAAAACATTTAAAACGATATTTTGGTTAAAGGGGTTTTACCAAAATTAGAGACACTTGAATACAACAATTGAGGAATAACATTTAGTCAGAACTTTATAATATCATGAGAATAAATGGATTCATGATATAATACTCCAAATGACAGTATATACACCATATAAGAGTGAATTGGTTCATAACAACAATGAACCCTCAATAGAAATGTCAAATGTGATGAAATCCCTTATAAAGAAGGTATCCTTAAATTAAGGACAAATCAATCTCAAAAATATGTGTGAAAAATATAAATACACCCAATATAAGTGGATATTAAGTGTAAAACAATAAAAGGTCATTCACACATATTCAATGGATGACATATTCAATGACTACATGTTGAACCCAAAGAAATCGAAATTGGGTTAAAAAGTTCCCTTGACAGCCTAACGACATCACATCAAAAAGAGTTGATGAGAGATAAAAAGAGTATCTCATCACTTGGACATAAAATTTACATCAATAAGGATATATGAGAAAATATCCCAAAATAACAATATGTAAATTAAAAGACCCAACAAAAGAAGTCTTTTTAAAAAAGAGGAGGGTGAAAGGTTCCCTTACCGACTTGGGTATCTTTCAAAACATACACCCCATGAAAGGAGGACAATAGATAATTGATGTAAATACTCATAAATGAAAGTATATTACACATAGAGTAGAATAATGGGCACTACATACACCACTCAATGGAATTTGTGGCAAATGTAGCATAAATCTCACGGGAATAAAAGTGAGATGAAAAATCCCTTACGAAAACTCGGCAGCCTAACGGCGCCACATAAAACTTCCGAAAATGGGTTGATGAGATCAAATAGGGTATCCCATCACATTACAATAAAATGTACAGAAAGAGGAATATAAAAGAACATCCCCCAACATTACAAAGAGTAGCTTAAAAGAAGTGACATAAAGGAGAGTACTTAAAAAGAAAGAGAGAGGTTAGATCTCTTACGAAAGTTCGGCAGCCTAACGGCGCCACTCAAAACTTCCAAAATGGATTGATGAGAGAGAATAGGGTCTCTCATCACATGAACATAAAAATTACAGTAAGTGTAATATAAAAGATCATCCCAATAACAAGAAAGACGAGCTTTAAAAGGAATGACATAAAAGTGTGTACTTAAAAAGAAAGAGAGGAGTAGGATCCCGTACCTCGGGTCCGACCTGACTCGATCGTTTTTTAACGTCCTGAATAATAAACTTGAGTTAATTTATATTTTCTTAAGAACCTTTTTAAAGTTCATTATTCCTTTTATATCACTTATTTCCATGTTATAAATATTATTTAATCATTTAAGTTAATAATGTTTGTTTTGTCGATATTTGGTTCTTATGTCGAAAGTTGACTTCTTACAATTACATGTTGTTTGTGTGACCAAATGTTTATTATATCCAGAATTGTATTCATGATGTAGATATCATATATGTCATATATATCCAGTACATGCATGCATTTATAACATTACATAATCATTTAGAGGTAAGAAATGAAATGCACCGTTCATGGAGACGGTAAGCCGTACGTACGCATGAACGCTACTTTCAATTCTTTGTCATATTAATGGAATTAAAACTAAATTAGAGGTATGTATATTTTAATTACAGAATTATATTCATCATTTAGATGTATAATTCATCATATATATCCATTATATACATGTACTTATAATAGTACATTACATTTGGGGATAAGAAATGAAATGCACCGTTCGTGGAGACGGTAAGCCGTACATACGCATGAACGCTACTTTCATTTCTATCTCATACTTTAATGGAACGAAATAATAATTATATAGAGGTATATAATAATTCCAGTATAACATCGTATATAATAACATTAAATCCATCCTTTATACGTCCCACGTATGGCATTAACGAATCACATCACTTTGAGGAGGCGGTAGTCCGCACTTCCTAAAATGAAGATATCGCGTATACCCATAATGGAAGCCCTAAAGGTAAGACACAAATGAAAAATACAGAAGCATAAGTAAAACATAAAAATATTATATATCATATATAAACATAGTTACATCATAATGGCCACCTTTGAAGGTGTTAAATGAGTATTGAACAATCATCATTTCGGGAGGCAGAATTTCGCCATCCACGGAAACCGTATGATCTTTAACCACTTGATGTAGTTGTGTGAGAGTGTAGCTCGAATAAATCTTATAAAAACATCCTAGTATATTGACGATACTGGTGTTGTTACAAAATAAATAAATAAAAAGAGTTTAGGGGGTTGGAGAAGCAAAATAAAACAGATGAACATGAGAGAATGAATTACCTTTAAAAGTGTAACTCCTTTTGATTTGAGCCTAAAGGCTTCCTTTGAAAAGATTCTGCCCAACGGGAATCCTATAAGATGAGGAGAGGGATTTGGAGAGAGTAAATGGGCAGGGGTTGGCCGATCCAAAGTCTTGAGAAGTGTTTGAAATGAGGTAGAGGTGGGGGCCTTTTATAAGAGGAGAGGAGGGGCGCTTTTGGAAAGTAAGAAATATTACTTTATTTGAAAATGTGATTCGGTTTTAAAAGGCCCCACATTGATAAAATTCGTGTATAAGGTGTTAAGGGTTCTAAATCCACCCATCCAATAAGTTTTGGACATGTGTAGTTCATAGATTTTACATTATCTTTCCATTTTATTTAAATCGTTAAATAATGAGGTCATCGCTGCATCATCATGATGTCATATATAATTTAATTTATTTAGTGTCTAAAAATTAGAAAAAAAATACTATGATGTAGGAAATCTTTTTATCTTTCCAATGAATATTTATAATAAAAAATATGATCTTTATAACCCCATGTAAAAAATTGTTTTCTTAAAACAACTCAAGTTTGTGTCATTTTTACTTTAACATTAAATAAAAAGTTATTTATGTCATTTCCCAACCAAAGTGGCTTCATGGGGTCCCCAAGTTGACCCATGGCATGTCTTGGTCGTCCAGGACACAACCAATAAGGTTGGGATAGGTGTCTAGGTCATTTCATATTATTAAAGCATTATTTATACATTAAACTACCCTAATTACCAATAATCGTGATTAAAAACTTAATAAGATACTATTCACCAAAAAAATTATTTTAATCTCATTGAACCACATTTTACTTATTAATGACAACCATGTATGTCGGATTTTTTAAATTCAAAACATAAAGATGGTAAAATTTCATTTAAATGGAAAAATCAGTTTTTATAAGTACCACTTAGTGGTTTCACTATTCATCAAAAATTGAAGTTTTTCAGAAAATTACCAAAAATTCACCCAAAGCTATATTTGATATTATGAATTCAAAAATGAAGTCTATTTTACAAAATTCAAAATATATATTTCACATTAATTAACTTAATAATTAATTCCCGCTGTCAGAGCAAATAGCGTGTTTTTATGAAACAATAAGTATCAAAAGATTGACACTAGTTTAAGTCTGATTTCAAAGTGAAATTAATTCCAACAACCAATATTGGATTTAATGGTAAAAATATATTCTATTTTCACTTTAAAACCAATTAAAAAGATAATCTAATCATATAAATAAGTTATATTAAAAAGTGGTTTTGAATTAAAATACAACATTTTATACTATTCATTAAAAAATGAACTTTATCAGAAATATACCAAAAATTTACAGAAAGTAAATTTTTATGTCCCAATTCTTAAGAAGAGTTTTATTTGATCCAATAGAATTTATAAGAGTGAACAAAACTATATTTAATGATGGTTCAACATCAAAAGGTGATAACTGAACCTTTAGTGAAAACTAGGGCATATACGCCTAAAATTGAATTCTTTCCGTATTTTAAGCCTCAATCCTTTATTGGATAAATGTAAAAACATTTAAAAACATATATAATCATATTTTAGTTATTTCTATCAATTCCCGCCATTACAACGGCTACATGTTAACTACCATTTAAAATAATATTATTTTATTATTAGAGTGCAACGTAAGATTCCCAAGAAACTCGTTGTTGCGTGTTGGGTACGCCATCGAGCATACCAACCCTTTAAAGTAATATTAATACTTTATTCACAAATATGGATAATTATGAAAATGTCATATTCTTTATTTAACTGGGGTGTTACATGTTAGCAGTTTGATCTTGTAAAAAATGGAGTATATGGGGGGGGGTTACCTCTAAATAATATATAAGTACTTATAATTACTTTTATTCATGTATATGAATATTTATAATTTTTTTTATCACATTATGATTATTATTCATCAGAAAATATGGTGTGGTAATTTCATTTGGGTATTTTCCACACTAAAATTTCATAATGGTTCCCCTCCATTATGAGATCCTAAAAGGGTAATGATAGTATAATTAAATTTATTTTCTATAGAAAAATGAAATCATTTCATGGGGAATAGTTGATATATTTCATCATGGGATGAGTGTCGTAAGAATTTTAGATTGATTATAATGTAGTATTCCCTTATTAGTAATCAATGCATGATATTATGAGAACATGCACTGCAAATAAGAAATCCGTATTTTTATATATAATTGGATAGTACATTATATTGATGTGTGTAATAGTATTAAGATACTAATATTACTATTAATTCATTTCATGAGTAATATACTTCAATGAATTGATGATAACTATGATAAAATATCCTTGTTGTAAGGTAGGATACATTGTTAGTGTCAATAGTGATATTCTGATAAATAATAATTAATATAAGGGTCCAACCCTTCTATTTTTTAGAATATGATTATCTATTAGGACCTATTATTAGAAGTCAATTTTTAATTAATTCCATCACCATGGAAGTTTTTTTATATTTTTTTAGGACAGTTCGATAAAAGAGGCATCAAACATATTAGTTGATGAAACTAGATAAATACCATTTAATTAAAGATATCGATGTAAAAGGATTATATAAAAAAGTGTACCTTCATGGTATGTCATATGTAATTATAAAATATCCCTCTTATCATATAGTATAATTGAAATTTATTTTGATGTTAACCATTGACTTTAGGTAGTGTATAATAATTCCATTTATAATGGGGCCTTAAGGGTAACATGCAGTGTGTAATCCAAAACAAAATTCAGTTATATATGAATTTTAGATATTGGAAAAGTATTATTTTCATTCATTTTCAATAATTATTCATGTTGGTTTAATAAAAATTATTCTATTATCTGTTATTTGAAATAATATATATGTGACTTTAATATTTAATAAATATTTATTCACTAGTCAAATATTTATTTAATTATGTGAATATAAAATATTTATTTATTTTCGAATATTCACATGGTATCAAAATAAATTTATTTCGTTAAATGAATATTTAATAAATATTTATTCACTAATTCTATGAATATAATATTTATATATTTATTGGGGAATAATTTATTTCTTTTTTTTAATTAGGTTTTAGTCAATATTCACGGATCAAGAAATATAGTATAGGATTGGGATGTAGAGTTTTATTTAAAAACATGTAATTTCCTAGTAAATAATATTTAAATAAATATTAACTTATTTATTCAAGAAAATAATTTATATTTTATCCAAAAATCTAGATCATTTCATGAAAATAACAGAAATAATATTTTCATTTAGAGATTATTCACTCAATACAAAAGGAGATATCTCTATATAGTGAAATTGGGAACACATTGAAATTATACCACTCCACCAAAATGACTTCTTCCCATGAACAATTCAATTGGGACAAAAAATGATTATCACATGAGTTAAATTCATCTAAATTATAACCTAATTAATTTTGTTTCAATGGTTTATGGTTAATAAATCTTATATAGAACACCAATAGTTGGAATTTACCCATGATTCATATGACATAAATAATGAATGAATGAACTAGGTGATCAACCAATTCATCGATGAAGCAATAATGACTATATCAATGAAATTTCAAATCTATATATAAAATAATTATAAATTTAATGTGAAAATTAGTACCTTTTGGTTTTTTTATTAATTAGTCAATTAATCATCAATTTTATTTTATTAGTCTTGAAGTTCATTGTTATATACGATACTTTTTATTCATTGACTATGAATAAAATATGAGCAGTCCATGCCTGAAATGGAATTTCCACTGGGCCTTGATCATTCTCCGACCATTATTTTGAGATCATTTAAGAGATACAAAGTAGTTATAAATAGTTTATACCTTGATATCTTTAATTTCTTCGGTTTAAGATGAAGATTCTAGTAAAAAGGATGAGCTATGAATTTTCTCATATATTAGTGGGACGTATTTAGACATATAAGGAGCTACATTGTTTCAATATCACTAGATATCATCATGTCAGACATCAAGACTATATTATTTAGTGAATTTTCTATAAATATGATGTGTGAAAAGTGACTAAGTTATAGATGATTCATGAATACTTTTCTAGCATTTGAAAATGCTACATGGGCATTGAAGAAGATTTATTCTATGGATGTAGAGTAAACTATGTGTTTTTCACAGTATAGTATTGAAGTATTACCCTAAAAGAAACACTTACGTATATATGGTTCTGAGAAATAGATATTGTGTGATACTTAGAGTGAAAGGGTATCACCATGCAACTCGGTGACTATAATGTGATACTGTTGAAGAAAACTATTGGGAAATCAGGACATAAAGCCATGTATGATGTAGTAAAGTCTCTAGTGAGACTCCTTCCAATTAAAAATATTAGTGAAACGCTGATTTATTTATGTTTTATGAAGCACCCTCAACTTATACTTTTTAAAATTTGACTATAGTGGGGAATCATTTATTGGGGTGCATAACCAATCATAGAATGGTGTATTTCATCATACCAAACATTATAAATCATTGTGTTCATGTTAATTTATTTGTTTAATAAATGGTTAAGTTTATGGGACACAAGAGTAAGTGGATTGAGACTGAATAATTATAGTATGTTGACGTAAAAAGGAATAACTCATAAAAATTTTAACTGCCCACAGATCTACCCCTCCCCTCAAAGTGGTCCATCGATCATGTGGAAACTCAAAAAAAATAAAAGGTAAATTACATTTTACTATAATTATTCAAATTGTTTTTTAACAGAGATTACAATTTATGTAAAATGGTTGGTATAACTACTATAAGGCTAATTTTATTATTGGAATAGAAACATGTGACATGTCTATAGGAAGTATAATGTGTATGTTATATGTAACTTATAAGTTTGAATAAAATTCTTGATATCATTTTTTATTAATATGATGGATAAGTAAAAGTAATATTATTCAATCTGGTATAATATATTTTTATATTCCTTTTTATTAAATAAAAATTATTTTTAGTGTAGATTTTATGTTTTTACCACTAAATACATGGTGTCAAAGCATGATAATAGTAAATATTTTGTAATTAAATTTCTCATGTATCTAAAATAATACTCATTAAATATACATTTAAACTAGGAATCATAATGGATTTTCTATATTAAATACAATTTTGAGGTAATAGTAATATATGGTATGCATATATGATATGTATTATGATATAATTTTTATATAAAAATGAAGTAATAAATAATATAAAATAATTCATTTCCTAAAATGTGCTCATTTATAAAAAAATGTATATCAAAAAATTAATGTCGATTTCAATAATGTCAAAAATCTATTTCCAATGTCTAAAAATTATTTTACTTATTTGAAAATAAGTATATATTAAATATCAGTTCTAGGGTTAAAATATAATATATATATATATATATATATTTATATACTGCTTATATAACAAATAAATATCAAACCCCATTGATTTTATATCGAATACAATTAACTAAAACCATAGGTAATCCAATGGTGTTCAAATTAGAATTTCTAATATTTTTGAAACTGACATCAAAATATTATTCACCAACTCTGCATTATAAGTAATAAATACTCACTCATCCTTAATTTTTCTTCAATAAAATTCTATTAGTAAGATTTAAAATTTCATTTTTTCTATCAAATTACCATCTAAAGTGATCTATTTGATCTAGGATGTTTTTTCAAAAGTACTTAGACTCATGTTACTGATGTATGGGTTTAATTATTTCGCATTCCATTATCTTTTTTAGTACTTTTGAATTAAAGTAAATTTCCATATAAAATTTTATTATTATTATTTTTTTAAAATTTTATATTTTAATATGAGATATGTAATATCATTACCTCTCATTATTATATATCCATACATTGTTATAATAATAAAATAATTATGTTGACACAAAAATCAATTACATGAATCCATATGCATGACATGTCCATTTTTATTATTGATGTATTATCCATATATGGGTCACTACTTCAAAACAGTGATCTCTAGAATATATTTGATCCATTCACTACTTGGTCTCTTGAATAAGAAGCATTTTTTTTGGAGTAACATATCCTTGGACGATAATTATTTCAGACCTAAACATTTCTCTTTAATGAAATTACATATCAATAATGTGTATCACGTACTCTTAAATTTTAGTGGTTCATTTTATTATTTTTATTTGGTCTCCTAAAATTTCATAGTATTTCATTTAGTGATTAATTCTTATAAATTAATGTGAAATTACTTCCTTATTACACTTTCGATTCGGATTTATTCCCCTACATTGTGAATATCCTATTATATTGTAATTTGATCAATGGATATTCACAAAGACAACCATATTTATCCATTGACTAGGGATCCCATGACAATATCTATATCTACTATATTTACCTAGATAAATATTGATTATATAGCTCGGTTTAAGTAAGGGGTTCTTTAGAGAACATTGTGTAGTACATTGTTTAGCCATTCTATTTATATGATGGATTCATGTAGCATGTTATGTGAGTTGTGGTTCCTAGATTTATATAATATCTTGTTGTATCAATGGATCTTATATAATAAACTAGCATAGTGTAATGGTGGAATCCATGACATTTATTTATGTTGTCTTGGATCACGTCCCCACAGATATTTTTATGATGGTTGATATTGTGTATTCCCTCATTATTAGTTTTATTATTATTATCTATGTGATCAACCATTGTTGTTTTGGTGGTATAGGTTGAGGGTGAGGTGCATGTTGATGGTTCTAGTCCATGAGATTTCATGCTTACCTTGATTTCATTCCTTATGTTATGTTCTATGTTGGAAGATGTAATCGATCTATAATTATTACTTATGTTATTATTTTTTTCCATGATTATATCATCTATGGATGAAATATACTTATGTATTCATTTATATTATTTATTTAATTATTTTATTCTTTTAAAATTATTTATTTCAAGTAAGATTATGTTGTTTGTTTTATATTATTGATCATATGAGCTTAGACATTATATTTTGTCTTCATTTACCTGGGGAACAATAAAGAATATTTTGTATGATCTATGGATAAAAATTGGATGAAATATATTGATTCATTTATTTTTACAATTTTAATTGATATCTTATATATAATGTAATGTTCTAGTATATATCTAGTCTTTAGAGCTTACTATTCTTTGGGATCTTCTATATTCTGATACGATGTACATTATTTCTATAGTAATGAATTACCATTGGGTTTGGGTTACAAAAGTCATGGTAGGTGCATTTTATTTAACAAATAAATGTATATATTATTACAAATGAATAATGGCATTAAAAATATAATCATATAACATAATAGTAAATATGTATAAATTATAAAAATAAATATTTATTAAATAGAAATAAGATAAACATATTAGATTATTTAATTTTTTTTAATTTGAATATTTATTGGAAAATGACCTAATCTTTCTTAATATATAAAATATAAGGATTATATTTCATAATAGATAAATATTTACTTATTTATGAATAATAATTATGGAAATTATTATTTATTTCAATTTCATTACCTTATGGCAATGATATCATCATTGGTAATTGTCTTATTTAATTTAAAAATTAATTTCAACCTCATTTTTCATCGTATTCATTTTCATTAAATATGTTTTTTAAATGTGGTCATTTTAGTTAAATTTTAATCCCTATAAAAAAAATCCTTCTTTGAAGAAACATTTTTACAATTTTCATTATAAATAACAGTAAAAACATAATTTTCCTATAAGAATAATATTTACTCATTTCCCTATATTAATAAACTGGAATATATTTAGTTAACTCATAACCCATACGGAAAAATTAATAATTAATTCTGGGAACAATACACCTAATCCAAAAGAATATAAAATTATTACATGGAAGTGGAGATCCACATGGGTATTATAATAAAGGGAGATGATCCACCTATCAATAGTAATAGAAGAACATGAAGAAATATGATCTAATACTATGGATATGTGATGTAATTGACAACATATGTGTGAGAGAATCCTACTTGGAATAATTTATGGTGAATTTTTAATAACAGTTCTTTATTATTTAATTTATCTCTATTATTAATGATATTAATGATTATTTACATTAGTGACAACTTTTATGAACATAAAATCTATATAAAATAAAATATATATTTTACTAAATTTTATAATTTGTACAATATATATGAAAATTCACAACAAATATTGTTTATTGTTAGTTTACCCATAGGGAAAATATGAAATAATATAAAAATTGTGTTTTTTTTCATGTTTTCATTTATATATTTTCGTTTCTTTATATAAATAAATTATTTCATCATTTAGCTGACATAAATTTAATATATTGTGGAAGATATGATAAATGGTGAATAAATAATATAAATATTTTTTATTTTAATTGTTTACTTTGCCTGAAATTAATATTAATAAGTGAAAGGAATATTATTTTTTTTACATGTAAAATATGGGGTTAAATTTTTTTTTAAATATTATTTTCAAACATTAATGCAAGGCATGCCATTACGTCATTGTTAAAAAAATATAATCCCAATAGTGTACAACTTTTTCCAACATTAAGATGTCTCTCAAGAAAATTTATTTAGGTATTAAAGATTCATGTGGGAGTAACTATTTTTGGTTTTTAATTTATTAATAGAAGAATAAAAAAATTTATATGGTATGAGAAGGGAACTGAAAAAAATGAATTAAAGTGTGAAATAAAGAAAACAGTGGAAACCATCATTATAAATTAAAGTGTAATTTGTTTACTATTCCTTTGATTATTTTCTTCTATTTAATGTGTGTGTAGCTTTCATGCTAAAGAGACACTAAAACTATTTTTAACCACTATATTTATTATTATATAATTATCATAAGAAATATTTCTATTGAGTGTATGGTATAACTAGAAAACATGAAAATATTTTCCATATAATAAAACTTCCACAATAATCGAATAATACATATATTGCATGAAATCGAATAATAATGTTAAAAATAACATTAACAGTAGACGAATACGGACTACCGATTATTAAAAATTATTGAAATAATAATCATATCACACTTTATTTTATTTATCTCTAAAATATAATTTATGAAAAAAATAGTAAGATATTATTGTAAATAAAATCGTACAGCCTATATCATCCACATAAATCACCCTACAGTTAGTAATCTATAATAATGAATTTATTGAATGGATGCTATTAAAAAAATTTATGAATAGGGGATGTAAATAAATATAGAATTATAGAATTATTTTTTGGATTTTTATTTTTTTCTATTTTATGATTTAAAGGAGAATGTATTTCGGGAATCCCTAAATAGGATGTGGTGGCAGTGGGGTCTTTTTATTAATTGATGTATGATTATTTATATTTCAATTCAATAACAATAAATTGTCGAATAATACTATATTGGACGGTTCAGCATAACATCAAGACATTCCCACATGTGGGAATGCAAAGTTAAAATATAGAACTTTTATTGTGATATTTTAACATCGTAAGTCATGTCAGTGACAGGTTCTAGGTGGTACCATATGTTTTCATGAAATAAAATTGGATTAAACTAATTGAGGTCCTATTTAAAATGGATATGTCAGTTGGGTCAACCTAGTTCACTAAAAAGTTATGATCTGGACTATATATCAAAATTGGGATGATGTAATGGACATTACATCTATCTAATATCTGTGATTGGGGCCATCTAAATGATCTAGTGGGATTGAATATAAATAATTAAATATTTAAAGAGTATTAACTTATATAAAATTTAATATATATATTAAAATGGTTTGTCTGACTTATCTATAATGGATAATATTTATCTATAATATAGATCCCCTAGCGTATGGAAACAAATACTTCTATTTCATCAAATGTCTCATCAAATCCCTCTATTTTCCAGAATTCCACTACAATAATTTAATTACAATAAATTTAAGTTTTTATTATGTAATAATAAAATCTTATTATTACTCTATTGTTTCCAAATCATCATTAATAGATATTATCCATTTTTACTTTTGTCAGGTATCAATCCAAGGTCATATACTAAAGGGTATTCATTAGTAACCAATAGTAAAACCAATCTGGTAGGGGATAATATAATTTTAATGTGAGTGAAAATGTTACTTACTGTAGTGAGATCCATATACATCAATAAAAAACTAAATTTTATATCCATTACCCACTCATACACCCAAAATTAAGAATTAGTAGAATAAAATCAATAATTATAAAAATATAAAAAACGAAAATAATTTGGAATTACAAAAAAATAAAAAAAATATAAATCTATATTCTTGGTAATAGAGCCCCATCTTAACATAAATGAAAATGAAAATGAAATATCAATACCATATTTTTTATGAATCACCTTCTTCCTTTCACATGGACGTTTCTGAGTACCCTCATGTATAAGAAAACTACTTTATGAATATTTCTTTTATTCCCTATAACATGTCGCATTGATGCTCAGGGGATTGATGTGGAAAATTATTCATGCATTTATGAAATATAAGGGTTTCCCCTAGAAGTTAATAGAATGATATCAGTATGGAAACGAGACTCTATATAGGACTATGTACCAGGCCGATATGAGTTTGGTTGGGTAAATTAGACAAGGTGATAAACATTAAACTTGGGTTTTCTATGGTTTAGACATGGATCAGTGTGAGGATATCCATGTAGGATTTATTCCGGATTTTCATCAAGAACCTTACATGCATCTCCAAATAAACAATTGGGAGGATAAAAACATTCATATGAATGTAGTTAATGTATATTCAATGCATATTTTATCTCATGATAGTTATATAATTCTAATGAGATTTTTTAATTTAAAAATGAATTTTAATTAAATAAACAATTTAATATAAAACATCCAAAAATCTCAAAATGTTATAATATTAGCCCAATTGTGAAATTTATTTGAGTTAAAGACATAAAAGTTCATTATACAAATATTAGAATTGATGTTTTATTGATTCCCCACACTTATCATTTAGACTCTAAAAATTATCATTAATTGAACATCAAATAAATATGAAATATCCCACTAAAAACTACACTTTTTCAGAACTATAGTCCACACATCCTCAAATCCTGAAAAACATATTTTCAACAATTTTTTTTAAACATCTAGTCTAGAAGAATGAAATATTCAAAAAAATATCAATAAAATAAATAGACAATATATAAAATCCAATGTTTCTTTTAGAAATTTAGGCTTTAGTCTCTATTTAATTAAATATTATAAACTAAAAACATTGGACATTCGACTAAAAACAACTATTATAAAATTAATAATTTCCAAAAAATTAATATATTAAAGATCCAAATTTTCAAGGATATCCACCCTAATTAAGATTCAATCCACATTTTTTATGTAGTTTAATAAAGGAATCCCATTTTACTCATTTTCAATTCCATAAAATAGAACAATAGTATAAATGAAACAATGATATTAATAAATTATGAGTTTATTTAATATTTTATAAAGATTTATAAAAACATTCAAGTATTTTTAAAATAATACATATTGATTTTAGTAATACTAATTCAAAATGAAACATGATTTTGATGAAATAATAAGAAATCAAAATAATTTAGAAAACTATTAAATAAGTTTAGAAAAAAATAGATATCATGTTGTTTAAAAACAAACATAGTATCAACACAAATATATTAAAAAACATTATTTCAACAATGTCAATAATTTCGTTTCTACCAATGAAATTCTACAATGTATATCATGGCTCAATTCCACAGACAAGAATAGATTCAATAATTTATTATCCAAAAATAGTTATAAATAGTCTTAAAAAAATTCACTACGTTCATTTTAAGCAGAATTATTAAGAATATCATCACCTGAAATGGAAAATATATCACCAAAAAATTCAAAAAAGACAAGGAAAAGATTAATTCAATTTTCAATTATATATACAAAAATTTCACCTTACTTTCTTTAATAATTTAATTCCAATGTTATGAAATTTTTTATCCCCATGAAATTAATCAATCTATGTGCATTCAAAACCCTTTATTGAACTACCTCATAAAAAATTTGTGTTACTCATCTCTTAGTTGAATTAATATAAATATTTATGTTAATAGTATAAAAATATATGTTTCACCATAAGATTTTAAAAAAATTTATTCACACGATGTGATGATGGAAATGAAACTAATAAGGAGGTCTTAGAGAATGGTCACTTATGGTATTACAGTTAGTGGGTGGTGAATTTTAAAAATAAAGAACAAAATGGAGGTGTTTTAAACATAATATATAATTGATGATAAATTTAAAAGAAAACATTGAATAATCCCAACACAATAAAACATAAAATATTTGACTCCCATCCAATTCTGAGTAAAATTTTATTTGGTCCTGGAGTCATGTAAACCACGAATAATCAATTATTTAATCTATTATTTATTTTCCCAATTATTTCATAAAAACATATTATATATTGATTTATATTATTCTAATGTTTTTTGTTGATAAAGGGATAAAATGAATAAAATGAATGATTGATAATTTTTTCCATTTTTAGGGCCCTAAGTATAATTAATATGAAAAAAAATTGATCCACTTTCTCTATTTTTCATTTTCTATGGGATAAATGTTTTCACACAATACAATGGTATAAATAGATTATAATAAATATTTATGACTCATGGCCATTTTTTCAAATTTCTACAAAAAATAACAGTCCACACCTCGTGTTTCTTTTATTTTGAATCTCCTCCCAATGAAACCACATGAATGTTCTCACACACAAATAAAAATGAATTAATCATGAAAATATATTTATAGTGATTTTATGTTGGATTAGAAAATTATTTCATATAAAAAACACATTTGAGTAGCCATTTGGTTTTTTTATGGTTGGGGACGAAGCCTCATTTTATTATTAAAGCAAAGTAAAGACCTCTTTTAACTGGGTAGAGGGAGACCCATTACATAGCCCGAAGTCAGAGTGGGCTTGTAGCCCATTACATAGCCCATATGACCAAATTTTTTTCCTAAGGCCCATTCTGTGAATTGTAACCCGTCTGCTACAGTGCCCACAGCCGAAGAGTACCCTGCCGCTGTTACACTACCCGCCGATCAACAGTATCACCACTGCAACAGTACCGCTACAACACTGCTACAGTACCGGTTTCCCCATTCTCTTTGAACCCCCATTTTTCATGTAGGATTATGGGGTTCTTACCACAAAGCGAAATCCCAAATACAGTAGCCATTTGGTTATTTTTGTTTATATAATAATATAAAAAACCTCACTGATCTATTGGATTTAAAAAATTGAATATGGGTACTAATTGTTTTTAAAATAATGTTGTAAAGTCTAAAAATAAAATATCTACCAAAACAAAATTGAAATAACTAATAATAGGGAATATTTATTTATATTATATAAAACAATCGCATTAAAAAGCAAATAAAACAAATAAATTTCTAGAAATTATTCCCTCCCTACCCACTCAAATTTTAATAAACACATATTATAAATCACCAAATTTCAGGCATGGTCAAACAAAAAATGATATGTTTGTAGAAATAGCGAGTTTAGATGAACGATTACACCTAACTTCTTATTATTTCTTTTTTACAACATTATTAAATTATGATCCCATTATTTGGTTTGAAATGATCTCAATGAAAATGTGTCCTTTACTGTCAAATTGGAAACTATATAGATAAAAATTAGAAGTTACTATTTATTAAAATCATAATTAATAAATGAAAAAAATACAATATATATAAATTAGATAGTTTCCTCCCCCAAAGAAATGTGAGTTGAGGAAAAATGAAAAAAATTATGACTATATTAATATTTTTATATCTTCTATCATTTGATATTCTAATTTTTGTTTATGAAATATATATTTTTAACACATGTTCACCAAGTAAATATTATTTCATCTCTATCTTATCCTTAATGTTACTTTCCTCTTTTATTAATTCACTCTCTAGGGACATAAGCGGCTCAACCATATCTACATCAAAATAAAAAAGGGAGTCAGTAAGAATCTATAATAATGAAAAATTCAATTAATATGATTCTAGGGAGTGTTCTGGTGTAAATTATGAGTAAATTAAATACCATAACATGGTGTTTTATACCACTTTGTGGGTTGGGAAATGATGCACCATGTCATAGTTATTACCAGTACATCATGGTGTACTATAGGTAATTCTATGTGTTGTGTGATAAAACATAATAGAGACTCTTTATACTACTATAATATATCATTCTCAATACCTTCATCAAGAGATGATGATTTTTATGAGTTTTAATGGATAATGAATTTTTGTAAACATTAAATAGATCAATCACAATGATGAGTTGATTGTTAGAAATATTTTTAACTTAAGAATCATTGAATTTAATGGATGAACATTTGGTATACAATAAGCCTCAATGAATAGAAATATAATAGGGAACATATTATTTGATTCGTATGATAATCAAACACTAGAATCTAGTTTTATAACTCAAGACAATTATTTTTTTTCTTTCTCTATTATATATTAAGTGAAATGTTCTAAAAATAAATAATGAAGAGATAAAATTTCCTAATATTTTTCATATTCAAAAATGATATGGTAACACTAAGAAGAATTTCACAAAACACTTGGTCCACTAAATATCTTGGAACATGAGCTGGCGTGTGGCACATCCCCAAGGATGTTCTTGATCCCCATGGATTGAAAATTAGTCTTGGGTTATAAAAATATTCCCACATGGATTTTTTTCCTAGATATTTATTATTTAACACACATCATAATTATACTAAGAATATAACAAGTTGTGTCCATAAATTAGACATCCATGCATAAAAAATAATCAATTTAAAAAAAATAGAGAATAACTAATATAAAAAATGATTCTCAATATATCCAAAAAACTAAATCCAAAAAATAGGAATGGTCAACATTACAGATATATAACAATAAAAATAACTAAAATAAACCAAAATATTGAATAATGGTCTTCTCATAACCCAATTAAACATCTAATACAATCTTATAATGAGAACCTAAAAAGTACAATTCTACATATCAGATCCTCCTGTGAAACTAAACATAATCCTTAAAAATCATGTTATCCTACAAACACTATATAGTGTGTATAAGATGTGATAATAATCAAAAAAATATTATTTCAATGAACATTATATGTCTCTCATTTTCAATGTATTCTAGACAGACTAGTTTGAAATATTTTATTTTAAGATAGGACTTTTAATAAGAAAAAAACATGAATATATCACACTACCCCTTACAAAACCAAGTGCTGCTTATGAAAAATCATTTATGTTTTCATTTATTTTTTTTAAATTTAATCTTTAAAAGCACTTCCCAATAATTATTCTAAAAAAATTATCGAAGAAATTCAACACCAATACTAACATCAATATCAAGTGTATAAATATTAACTAGAAATGAAAAATAAATGTGTAACTGCATAAACTAATATCAATAAATAATAATATAATGGGAATCATCAATGAAGGTATAAAAATGAATTATATTTTCTAATTGAGTATAAAAGATACAATGAAAAATATAAATTACATGATAAAATATTAAAAAAAATGTTATAATTAGAATAAAATCATTTGTGAGAATCTAGGAGTTAAAGAAAAATTGTACTTAATCATGGGAAGATTCTAAAAATTCAATGAGATAATCACAGACATAATTTAATAGAATAATATGTCCTTCTATCAATGCATTCCTAGTCTATAACCATATATAATACTAACAAATAATCTCATTAGATAACTTCTCTAGATGGTACTACTACACTATTAAAGGAAAAAAATCTAAATCATCTGGAAAACTATAGTGACCATCTATAAATATCTCAAGAATATCTATAAGAAACTAATGGTACTACTATTAGAGGATTAATTTTTTTTGGGAAATATCTAACATACATTAATAAAAAATAAAAAGGAAAGAAGTCCTAACAGCATACTCAACCCACCTGAATAAACCCTTCTCACAAAATCCCTACATGAATTTACTCAATCAATAAGAAATGTCACATTATGTTTAAAAATTCAAAAAACATTAGGGTCCATTGGGGGCTTGTGTCAATTTTGTAGCTCATATTATAGAAAAATATATATATGGTGTCATCCAGGCCCTGAGTTTTAATTAGTATTTCCTTTTTAAAATTTTAATTTGAATGAAATTTTAAAAAAAATAATTCATAATACCATTTTTATGGTTCCAAAATTTTATTTAGAGAATAATCTAGTAATATAACTATAAAATAACATTTAAAAACATTGTAAAATAATGTTCCATATCAAAATATCTTTTCAATAATGGGTAAAACCCCACATTAAGACAAAAAAAATTAGTAAAACAAAAATGTATTTTGGAAAAATTTTACCAACCCATTCCAAATTACCAAAATCATGTATAACAAAAAAAACATAAGAAAAAAATAATACACACATTTGAATACATTGAATGTAAAATCTATAATAATCTCTACTATAAACCAATTAATTACCCCATTTAAAACCATTAGAATGTTGAAAACATCCTTTTAAATAGCAATTTCATTGAGGGAACTCCTATGGAACATTAATTAGATCATATCCAACATTTTGTTTTGAGAAACACCATCTTATAGACTACATTCACAACATGGAATTTTTAGAAAAATAAAATTCATTGAAACACCTATTAGGTCATGTGTAGTTGAATTAAAACCTTCGAATGTGAGGAGATAAAGTCCTAGGAAGTATTCCACAAACCCCAGGGATAAATCTATAATGATATAAAATCCAACACCACCTAGGGTTTGGCTAACACCACCCCCATGGAATTAAAAATATAATAGAAAAATTAATAAATAATATGAAGCCTTTATGAATTATATCTCGGGTGGTAAAACTCAAAATTTCGTTTTTTCATATTTTGGGAAGGTCACATGGTTTAGAAATATGGGCTCCCAAATCATGCACCAACTGTGTTCTCATCACTTAAAACTCCTAGTATACAGTATATAGTTTTACTATATGATTAACCAAACCATGTGACAACCAAAAAATCACATCTAAGATATGTTTCAATTATTTAAAGAGTTGGTCTCATAGTTAGAAATAATTATTTGTCCACTTTCCCCCTAGAATTTGAACCTCAAATTTTTAACATTCAATATTATTCATCCTAAACCTCCATTAAATGGGAAAAATAATAAATAGAAAAATAATATAGAATATATGGGTTGGATTGTGAAAAATCTCCCAAATGTTTCACTTTTAGTCCCCCAAAAACATCATTGAATAATCATGGAAGGAAATATAATTCAATGAAACCCCAAAATAATTTTAGGTTATAAAATGTCCTATACATCAGGGAACATTAACAGAATAGTAATTATCCACAAAGGAGTAGAACCATAGTCAGATCCATAACCTATTAAAATAACCACCCTAGCAATATAACTATAGAAAGAGAAAAAAGGGTGAAACTCAAAAGGGAAGATTCAAAATTTGTTAAATTTTATAGATATTTACAAGATATTATTCATAAACTTGTCATTATTGGTCAAATGATACTAGTTTTTTCCATATAACTAAGATATATATATATATAAATGAATGGGTAACTATATATACTATGATCATTCAGTAATAATGTACAGGAAAACATCAATAAAGGTTTACTAAATAAACGATACATTTGAATTCAAAATAAATGAGAAATATATAAATAGAATATGAAAAGTTAGAATATTAAAATCATCAGTAACAATCATGTAGTTTATGAAATGTTTATTTATTCATGGTTTGTAGTGACATAAACCCATAATTCCAAAATTTATTTTCTACTACCATTACGTTGGCATAAGATACAAGTAAATAGCATCCCAAATGATATAATAATTTATCTATCATGGTAAACTAGATACGCACATGATTCATGTTTTACAAATGATTACACTAATTATAGTATAATTTTATTCTGATGATAAATTTATTTCATCTTTATTATCCTTGCATACCTTTCTTATCACAAATCAGATATTGACTATGTAAATAAAAAAATAAGCATCATATCAAATTCTTAATAAGGGTAAAGTATTAAGGAATCATGAATGAATCTATAAGAAAAATTAATATAGACATTTAAATAAATCAGAATTCATTCTATATAGTTAATATCTAAAGTGTAACTGTGTAAATAATATGTAAAAATAAGTAACTTAAAATACATTCCATTCAAAAAACTAGATAATATAAAATCAATATATAATGATTAGAAACAAAAACACATGAAATTTAATCAATGATCTAAAAATTAAATTAACCCAAATATATGTTGATGAAAAATCTAATTGATAATAATAACTTAATCAAAATAAACTCTTAATTATATGATTTCATGTTTCCCAAGAACATGATACCATTACTGTATAGATGGTTTAAAATGTATTGTGTAAAAACCCATTATCGTAGGCTAGCAAACTGATATCATCTCATCAGACAAATGATGCATCATGGGTTATGCATTAATCACCATCCAACCCATAGGGATTTCCTTAAATGGTCTCCAACCCATATATTTCTTTTCCAAGGAATTATCTAATAATTGATATAAATTTATAGAAAAATAACCTTATAAAATATCTATACTGAGTAATGGATATAGATTTATCAATATTTCCCCGGAAATTAAATAAAATATGAAGGTGAATACCATATGTAAAAATGGTATATGGATAAGAAATTAATAACATCCATTGTATATGATATGAAAAATTAAGGGAAATTCAATGAACCATGATCACTTTTAATATTTCATGGTGACTACCAAAAATAAATCAAGGAAGTAATGTGAATATTATTCTTTGAAAAATAAATCAAAAAATATCCATATAAAAAATAAGGATTTTATAAATAAAATATACCAAAATGGGTGTAAGGAATAAGGATTTTTCATTTATGAATATGAATGCTATAAAATGATCTCATAAAATAATTCTTGAGGATGATATGCTTTTTATTATAAAAACATTTTGGGAAATCATTTCCAATGAAAATCACTTTTAAAAACATTTTCAGTAATAATTAATCTTTTAAAAATGAAATGGAATCTTCCAAGAAATTTTGGTGGTTATATTTTTACATTATGTATAATGTTAAAGAAACATTCCTTTTACCGAGTAAAAATAAGTTTGAAAACCAGCTTTTTCAAAAGTGGAAAGTTGATTTCCTTGAAAAAAATAGTAAAATTAAAAAATGGAAAAATAATATTTAATAAATAGTTTTGGTAAGGTTAAAAATATTTATTTAAATCATTTTTATAAAATTGGATTTTTAGAATTAAATAGTTAGTTCGACTAAAGAGGGAAATGAAGTTGGGTTTTTATAAAACCATTTTCTAAAATATTGTGAGTACTACAGAGTGGGATATGGTACTATTAATTGATTAATGTCATGAATAATTGTGTTAGAATAAAAGTAACTGGTTTAATAGACAATTATAAAATAATTACCTATGATGTAAATTCAATTATAAATAATCCTGAACATAAAAATATTTTAAAGTAAACCTCTAAAAAGACTATAATGTTTAAGTGAGTCTCATCCAATTAATTATTTATGTGAATCAACTATAAATATTAATAAGGGAATTTTAATTATATAAATATGTAGAATAATTAATTAAACATGTAATCAAGGAATATTAACGATTATGAGGAACTAATATAACAAAAGGAAATGTAATTGGGCTATGAAATTTAATTTCCAATATGGTAAATTTTTACCGAAATCCCTATAGAATAAATAATTCAAAGTGAAAATAAAAATACCATGAAATGAAAATAATTAATGATATAATATATCAAAAAGGGTAGTAGATATAGTACCCAAAATAGGTAAGTTGTGAACATCAAATTTATCCCACAAATGTAAAAAATGAGATCAAAATCCCTCACCTTGCATTTAATTTTTGGTGAATGCCCTTTAACCTCTTCAATAAGGTGTTTAAAAATGTTAATAACTTATACCAAAAACATAATCATATTTTTAATATGATATACTATCTTTTCATAATATCTTATTACCCATTTGTTAATAATCTCTGATTATTTTTACTATTATGAGTGTTAGTTTCCTAGTTTCTTGAGTAAGTTTTGTCATGTTATTTGTTTTTACTATTAAATAGATCATGATTTCATAATTTACATATTTAAAACCATGATATTAATATCATATATATTCATTATATATGTGTTTTTAATAATATATAAGGTCTGTAGATAATAAATGAAATAAACAGTTCATAGAGATGGTATGTCAGAAGTAAGCATGCACACTAGTTCTGTTTCTATTTCATATTCAATTATTTGATAGTGAATCCTATATATGTATCATTATCATATGAAGTTCCTAGATCAGTGTGAATAATGGAGTATAGGACGAGGTGAATCAGTTATCCCTTTTAAACAGTTTTACTCATTGATTCTTTTCAATTAAACCTCTATTGTTGGTTAAAGCCTCGGTCCACTCATCTTGTGTCTCCCATCGTTACCTTGAATGATGTTTTAAACGTGAAGGCACTAAACACAAGGATTTACAAGGTTCAATTCAATGACCTACTCTTTCATATTTTGGTTATTCTCCCCAACATATATTCTCCACTATAATCCAGTTAGTAATTACACTGTTCGATACAGAGTCACTCTATATCTATCTTGAGTCCCATAGGAGGTTTTATATACTTCTTACCATAGTATTACTAGAGTCCCATTTTCCTACTTCAGAGTCCCACTGAAGAGTTATTCTCCTCCATGAATCTCATAGGGTTCTTCTAGCTCTTGAGTTACATGAGTAGCTTCCTTGGCTATGTTCTTCTTGGATTCACTGTAGATGATATTTTCATCTTCCCACAGAGGCTTGCTGAATCACACATCTATGTTTATCTCTTCAATAATCTTCCACATCCTTTGGTAATGTATGTTGGACTTGCAAAATGGTTCTAATCACTTATAGGACTAGTTCTCAGTCTCAACAATACTCAGGAAATTCCTTTTTCTTCTGATTAAGACCTGACCTCACTTAGATGTGTACTAGTGGGGAAGACAACTTCTTCAAGAATATTAATGTGTAAGAATGATCTTCCACAACATCAGAACTGTCATTCTTCTTGGATTCTCAATTATGGAACACTCAGATAAAAGATATTCATTACTCAGTATGGATTCAGTCTCAAAACTCATCTACTTCATGCATGGATTGCATATGATCCAATAACTCTTGTATTTTTATATCTTAGATTCTTCTTCTTTAGTATATTAACAGAATGCACTGAAACATCTCCTTGTTTACTATTCAAGAATCAAATACACTTATGAGATTATTCAAACACTGAAGATCAACTCACTTTTCATCATTTGAATTAATACATGTGCATGTGTTCATGCATGTTTTCATGCATGGGTCTCTTTCTATTGAACATGCACTATCTTCTTGGATTATTCTTTCTAAATATACATAGAAAATATCTTCCTTAATGTGTCTTCATGTGTTCATGTGCATGAATTCATGCATGCACAATCTCTTTCTTCTCTATTTTGTGTAAACCCCAACGACGATAATCTTTTGAGCACACACACTTCTTATTTCTCTTTCTCACTTAATATCACACACATGTTTTTTCTTTGGTTCTTGGTATACACATACATATTATTTTATTTATATTAAATATTGGTTTGCATCTTTTGAGTGTTACGCTTCTTTCTTCTTCCATCAAATGTACACACAAAATTCTTCTAATATTTTTGTTCTTTTTCAAAATGGAATGGGTGTATTCAATATTTGTCTTTGTTCTGGAACACTTGGGTGTCTCAATTCATGAATATGCATGCATGTGTATCATGAATGAATTATCCTTTCTTCAAAAAGTTGTTTAGGCCCCTTCTTCATGAAAAATAGGAGGCACGAGTTCTCCCTCTTTCATTCTTATGGTGTGTGAGAGTCTTTTTCACAGAACATGAGAGTTTCATGGTTCTGTATTCACAAGATAAAAAGAAGGGTGCAAGTGAACCCGTTTTTTTTACCTAAAGGCTACACCGCACAAAGACATGGTGAGGGTTCAAAAAACCTATTGTGTGCTTTTGGGAAATTCATACAGGAGGTGCCAGTTCTTTTTCAAACAAGGGGGTTTGTGGTTTTGCTCTTTGCACAAGTGATGGATGGCTTCCTCCGCAAACAAAGGGTCTGATCTACTGCTCCTCAAAAGGGAAGTATGAGACTCATTCATGAAAGAGATATGTGGGAACCTATTCTTCGTGTAACAATGGGCGACAATGGTTTCTTCTTCGCAAACCAGGAGGTGCTTCGTGGAAGCTCAGTTTCTTCAGACAATTGAGATCTCTCATCAATGTGAATGATAGCACCACATTTTGGATTGAGTGTCCACCTTTTTAGGCATAGGATTCATTTTTAAATTTCCATATCTATAATGAAGAACAGGGCGTTGAATGCCTGAGATCTTTGGCATTGATGATTTCAAACACGGATATGAGATACGCCGTATATCTCAGTTTCTTTCTGTTCAACCCAAATTCATAATTTCACATGATAATCCTCACATACATTCATCCATGAACGCATGAAAACCATTTCTCGAATGGTTCGACCCTCCTGACGTGGCCTTGCACCTTCGGTTTCTTTGGCCTTAGAAGATTCCTCATTTCAATCGTATGCATGAAACTTTTAATGAATGAATGTGTTCGGTTCATCCAAACGATCACCATGCACTACATTTGATCTTCAACGGAGGCCGGGAGCTCGATCTTAGTGGATCGGTTTCATCTATGGTGAACATCCATGTTGGGATGGCTGGAGGTTGATGATGACCTCGGGGTCTCTCCTTGGCCGTTAGATCAGCTCGGATCGACCACAAACATCCTTGATTCGAAGGTGTGTCGTGGATGCAGGGTACGATAGAGATATCGCGCACGATCAAATGGACTATGGAGATTTCATCAACACTTTTAAATCTAGTCCCACATAGAAACACCCTACGATTTTCTTGTGGTTTAAATATCAATCTATGGAAATGAATTCTAAGATTACACCTCCTCCCTCTACAGTACCACCCCGTACCAAGTTCTCCCTACAGGCATACTCTTAACACCCACTCTGCTCTGAGGGTGCACACCAAGCACACATGTTTCATGGTTCATCAGTATGCAGCCTTTACGGGTGTATACATGGAATGCATACACCTCTTGCAGGTTGGCTTTGAGGCCTTCCTGTTGGGTAGGGTAGACCCTCAGGTCCCGCATATTCCTTGGGTGAGGGAATCAACTGGCCTTTAAGATTGGGCCTAATGTTTTGGTAAAGGCATATATTATATAGTTAGTATAATAACCATGTATGAATTCCTCCTTAAAATGCTAAACCATCCTTCTTTATTCAATTCCAATGCATAATTTCTTTCTCCTTATTCATCTTCATGCATCATCCATTCCTTTATTTTTAGATCATAAATTCCAAATGATCTTCAATATGTTGTTTTTATCCATCAAGGTATGATGCATGGATCATTTTTTAATTCCTCATTCATTAAGGCATAATTCATGGCATCTCCTGGTTGTGGGGGATGTGTTCTCCATTAACACATATCTTCTTCATTGTGGATCAGCACAAACAATCATCTTTATTTTATTCACAAGCTTCATCCAATTACTCCTAATTTGATGGATCTTCTTTCCCTTCATGCAATTTAGTATTGCATAGTCTTATTCAAGTGTTATTCCAATGTATCAACATGATACAAGTCTTGGAACATAGGACCAGTTCTAAAATAATCATAATTTTATCCTGTTGTAGAATTTATCAAGTGTAGAATTCAATTATTCGAATCAAAAAAATTCTCCAAGGCTTCAACAACTTCTTTCTCAATGTAATTCATTCACATATTGACTTCTCATTGACAAAAAATTCAACTCTTATGCACTTCAATATCCCCCATTGCTTTCTATTTTCAATATCACTTCAGCTCACTTTTAATTGGTCAATATGTGTGCCAAACAATTCTCCCCCGTATTGGAATCCAAATGAAAAGTTGTTAGTGTGGTGTCTTCAAAAACATGTCCTCCTCCCTTTGAATAATATATTTTCTAATGTTTCTGAGGGAGGGATGATTTCACATGGTTTACATAGTAAAGATACATTAGTTAATCAAGTCTAAGTCTACTTGGACTAACCCAGTGTATAAAATAAGAGAGATATGATCATGGTTTTCATTGTTTTCCATAAACAACCATATATGAGAAATCATTCTTAGAATGTATGAACTCTTATCTTAGGGGTTTTAAAAAATCATTTTTATCAACGAAATGTTAAATCCATCACATACTTCACCGAACATATCAAAAATTTCAAGTTGATAGATAAATCCACCCCACCCCTTAATCCAATCATTTCATCAATCAAGTACTCCCCCTTAATTAAGATGATAAATACAATTATGTCCAAAGGATGAAAGTGTGATTGGAATACCTCAGTTTCATCTTCTTGAGATGAAGTGAGTATCAAGGTTTGTCATTACAAATTCCTTGATATCAACCCCTTAATATTTTCTCCCCCTCAAGGGGTGCACTCCCTTTGATTTACCAAGGTGGAGAATATCACAATATAATCTTGAAGTTATGAATGTTGATAATCTTCCACTATGGATCACATCAATAATTATGAAATCATGAATAATGAGTTCACCTTGATGTTTTCCACATTTCCCATTCAATTTTCATTATAATAATGACATTCATCTACAATTCCATATAATGTAAGCACACATGTATATCAAAATTATAATGGAATAATATGGAACACTTGTGATCTTCCTAATAGAAGCACTAGGGTGGATAATTTTATCTCAACCCAAGAACTCCTTTCTTTGTAAATCTAAAGTGTCTGGTACTCTTCATGACGATGGCTCCTCACCAATTAGAATTTTTATTTTTCATTATCTGCATGGATTCTTTACTTCTATTCACCTTCGACTTGTGTGGATTATTTTTATTCACTTTTGTCTGTAGTGATGTAGCTTTTGGTGCATGTTGTACAATTTTTTCCATTTGTCCTAGTAAAATTGTTAAACATTTTATTCCTGATGTCCAACCTTCTTTCATATTCCACACAGTAGTTTTGAGACACTTTAGTTATCATTTGTTGATAACCTCTCATGAAATTAGAATTATTCATCATGTGGAATGACATGTTTTCCCTTTTCCATTGGTTTAGCTAGTATTTCATATTTGGATCTTTGCAGTTCTCTAGAAATTTGAAAATGATTAGGCTAGATAACTAAAAACTATTTCATACCATTTTATGATTTGGAGCTTACACATGGTTTCTTCATTATCTTCATGTTACCCTACTTATGGAACTTATTATGATTATCTTCAGGAATGTCATTATTCAATACCATCTTCTTATAGATTGATTCAGCTTTTATTTTCAGCTTGCATCCATTCATTTCCATGGATTTTTTTCATTAATCCATGGTATAACCTTTCTATTCATAGTATAAGCATCTTTTCTTGGTTGAGATGGAATTCATGGATTCCAGCTAGAATTTCTTCTTGGGAATCAGTTTTTCACTATTATTATTGCATCAGTGTTTTGCATATTCTAAATGGAAGCCTTTTCAACACCTTTTTCTTTCTCCTAATTTTTTTTGTGGTCTATGATTCTTATAAACATATGCCTAAGGCATGGAAGCACTTAACTAGAACTCATTATGATTGTGGCCACTTTTTTTCCAATATCATAGAAGCCTTCAAGATATTCAAATATTTTCTTAGTAGATAGATTCTTTTTCATTTGTGCGTGATTCTTTAGCATTTCATGTTGTTTCATTTATTCACATCTACTTTCCCTTAATTTAGGCCTTCTAAAATTTTCATTTTCTGACATATTATTCTAGCAATCATTGGCCTGATTTCCAAACATCCAACAACACCAACAATAGCCAACAAATCTTCTTCTTTTACCGTTAGTATTTGTCTTGCTAAATTTAGTGCTTTTTTTGAATTGTCTTTATTTCATTGGAGTATCCTTTTGGGAGTTTCTCTTATTAATTATTATTGTATCCACTGTTGATGTTTTGATGGATGTATTAACATTTTTATAATTCCACTTTTTCCCAGCTTTTAGCATTGAACCTGTACTTGTAGATGAAACTACATTAGTAGAAACATAAATAACTGGGTTATGGGATATTGTATACTTATGGGATGTTTCCATTGGATTAGAGGATGATTTTATATTCCTCTTGGATTCATATTCCTCAATGAAAAATTTAGTGGAAGTATATATTCTTTCAGCTGATTGGGAAGTTCCAGCCTGGAGTGATTACTGGTTTCTCAATTTCACATCCAACTCTAAACACTTTATGTTGAGAGAGTTCTTATCATCTTCAACTGATCTCCGCTTCTTTACCAATTCTACTTCAGAATTGTTATTTGTTATTCATGAACATTTCATAATTGTTTCAAAGAGATGTCTAGCTCTTTTAGCTTGTTGGTTTTGTCTTTTAGTTGAGAAAATTTTCCAACCATAGAAACATAATTCCCAGTAATTAATTTGTAACTTGATCATGACTTTTATTTCAAAGAGAAGTTGTTTCTTCCTTGAACTTCACTATATTTTTGAGAGTGTTGGATATTCCAATTATTTTAGACAATGAATCTCCCATGGAATTATCATCTTCTTCCAGAAATAATTTTTCATCTTGAAGAGCACTAATCCTTGCAGAAATGTGTCTTTCCACTTCTCTAGGGACTTTAATCAGCTGATCTTTGAGTGTAGTCTGAAGATCAAAAATTGAACTATCATAATCACAACTTAGGAAGGCTTTATCACATGAATAATAAGTATTATCACATGTTGTACCTATAAGATTACCTTAAGTAGAAGGTTTCACCCCAGTAGTAGTAAGTTTCTTCTTCGTCTTCCTTTCTAGTTTCTTCTTTATGTTCTTCTGAGCCATGTAAGATATCTCCATTTGAGGTTGTTCACTCATCTCCTCATATCTACAATTCATAAAGACTCCCTTACATCTTTTATAGGTAACCTCTCTCTAATACCAATGGAAGTGACTAGATTATTGTGAATCACTGAGGGGTGTGAATCAGTGATCCCTTCTAAATATTTTTACTGACTGATTCATTTCAATTAAAACACTATTTTTGGTTAAATACTTGATCCACTCTTCTTGTTTCTCCCAATCATACCTTGAATGATGTTGTAAATGTAATGTCAACGAACACACTGATTTAAAAGGTTTGGTTCAAAGACCAACTCCTTATTTTGTTGGTTATTCTCCCCAGTATAGATTCTCCACTATTAATTGGGTTAGTAATTACAATAGTTGATACCGAGTCACAATGTATCCCTCCAGAGTACCATAGGAGGTTCTTTATACTGCTTTCTACAGTGTTACCAAAGTCCCTATAGCCTTTTTCAGATTCCCACTAAGGACTTATTCTCCTCCATGAATCTCATAGGGTTGTTCTAGCTCTTGAGTCACACGAGCAACTTACTCATTTAATTTCATCTTTGATTCGCTGTAGATTATATTCTGATCTTCCCACATAAGCTTGTTGAATTACACATGCCTATGTATCTATTCAAGAATCTTCAACATCCATTGGTAAGGTCTGTTATCCTTGCTCAATTGTTCTAACCACTTCTCTGATAATTTCTCAATCTCAACAATACTCCAGAAATTTTTACTTCTTCTGATGAAGACCTAGCCTCGCTTAGATGTGTTCAAGTGGTGCACAAAATTTATTCAATAATATTAATGTACAAGAATTATCTTGCACAATACTAGAACAATCTTTATTCGTGGATTCTCAATTACTGAATACTCAGATAAAAGATCATTTTTACACTGTATGGCTTCAGTCTCAAAAATCATCTATTTCATGCATGGGTTGAATGGGATCGAATACCTCTTGTATTTTTATATCTCAGATTCTTCTTAATTAGTGAAATAATATAATGCACTGAATGTTCTTTTTGTTTACTTGGGAAAAATCACATACGCTTACGTGATTATTCAAACACTAAAGATCAGCTCAATTTTTATCATCTAAATTAATACATATTCATGTGTTCACGCATGTTTTCATGCATGGTTCTCTTACTATTGAACATGAAATGTCTTCTTGGATTCTTTATCCTCAATATACACACAAAATCTCTTCCATTATGTTTCTTCATGTGTGCATGTTCTTGAATTCATGAATGCATAATCACTTTCTTCTATCCTTTTTGTAAACCCCAATGGGTTTAATCGTGTGATCACACACACTTTCTCTTTCTTTTTCTCAGCTAATATCACACACACTTTTTATTTTTTGTTCCTTTCACACACACACATATTATTTGATTTAAATTTAATTTAGGTGTGTGACTTTTAGGTGTTATTCTTCTTTCTTCCTCCTTAAATTGTGCACACACAATCCTTTTTTTATTTGTGATATTTTTCAAAATCGAATGGGTGTATTCAAAGTGTGTATTTGTTCTTGAACACCATGATGTCTCAATTCATGCATATGCATGCATGTGTACCGTCCATGCATTATCCTTTCTTCAAAAAGATTCTCAGGTCCCTTATTCATGAAAAACGGGAGGCACTAGTTCCCCCTCTTTTACGCTTACGGTGCACGAGAGTCTCCATCACAGAACTTGAGAGGTTTTTGGTTCTCTCTTCACAAAAGAAACACAAGGGTTCAAGTGTACATGTTTTTTTTACTTGTGGGATACTCCTCACAAAGACACACTGAGAGTTTAAAGAACATATCGTGTTATAGTGGGAAATTCTCACATGAGATGAGAGTTATTTCGAAAACTAGGGGGATCACGGTTCTTCTCATTGCGCAAGGGATATGCCACTTCCTTCGCGAACAAATTGGTTCACTCTTCTCCCCCAAACAACGGATGGGTGGGACTCTTTCATGCACGAGATGCACAGAAACCTCTTCTTCACGTAGAAATGGGTTATAAGAGATTCTCCATTTCAAACTAGGATGTTCTTCGTAGTTTCTCTATTTCATCAAAAAAAATTAGAGATCTATTCAATGTGAACGTCAGCACATTGTTTTGGCTCGAGGATCCTCCTTTTATAGGCATAGGATGTTTGTTTAAATTTTTGTATATACCATGATGATCGGGTCATTTAATGTCCACGATCTTTGGGTTTTAATATTTCAAACGTGGATATGAGATACACCCCATATCTCAGTTTCTTTCTATTCAACCTGAATTCCCCATCCCACATGACAATCCTCACTCACATACATTCATGAACGCATGAAAATCATTCATGGTTTCAAGCCTCCTGACATGGCCTCACACATTTGGTTTCTTAGACCTTAGTATATTCTTCATTTTAATCACATGCATTCATATTTTAATGCATGCATGCATTTGGTTCATCTGAATAATCACCATGCACTACATTTGGGCTTCAACGGAGGCAGGGACCACGATCTCAGTGGATCGGTTTCTGAAGTTCCCAATCAGGATCTAAGTATCACTGAGAGGGGGAGGGGGTGAATCAGTGATATATTTTTCTTTTTAAGTTTCCCCCTTTTTGAAACAACCTTCGCCTACTGTTAAAGAGTTTCTTCCCTGTTGAACACACACAACCACAGGAACACAAGATTTACAAGGTTCACTACTCAAAAAGAGTAGCTATGTCCTTGGTATTGTACGGAAACAATCCAGTACCACACAATCCACTAGAAAACAATCCTTTGATGTGGAATACAACGAGTAGGATATACCCTTACACTCGTGCATCACTTTAAAAACAATCTAATAGTGCATGTGCTTCTTCTTAGCACAAATAGGGTAACACAATGTTTCAGTGCTTCTTTACAATTGAACAGATGTATTCTCTGAAGTACAAATCTTCACTTTCTTACCCAGAAGCCGGTAAGAACCCTCTTACGCAAAACTGAATACATGCGAAGACCCCAAATATTTCGCGCAGCCTTTAGGGTGACTTGCGCGCAATTCAAATGACTTGCGCGTAAAAACCCCTTTTGGCGTGAAAAACATTTTTCGCGCAACATTCCTTTTGCGCACAACTTTTTCTCTTTTCGCGCAACTTCTCAAGTTTTCGCACAGCTATCCTCTTTTCATGAAAACATCTTTCTTTTCGCGCAACTCACTTAGCGTATAATTTATGCGCACCAGAGCTCAATATTTCATCTAAGTGTCACGCCTTGACAACTATCAAGGGTTAGACTCATATTTATAGGCATTTTTGAACCCGCGCGAGAAACACTAATTTGCGTGTAAAACCTCCTCCATGCGCATAAAAACTCTTTTATGCAACTTCATATTCTGCGCCATGCTTCAAGTTTTCGCGCACCTCATGCCTTTTCCATTTTTCTTCCTTCTAATCATGAAGCACCAATTGCGCGCAAAATTCCACACCGCGTTCCATATTGCGCGCAAACCCAATCTTTCCTGCAACATCAGATTTCGCGCATTGCTCCAATATTTCGCGCATTTTATGCCTTTGCCAATTTTCGATCTTCTGATCTCGAACCATCATTTGCACGAAAACTTCATTCCTCAATTTCGCGCACCATGCCAATATTTCGCGCATCCCGCAGATTTTTCGCGCAACCCACAGATATTGTGCGCACCACTTTATTTTTGCGCGAAACATGCCTAAATTTCCACGCACTCCATTCCTTTGTCATTTTTCAACGTTCTGACCTTGAATAACTCTTTTGCACGTATAAACCATCTTCAATCTTATGCGCAACATCCATTTCCAAGAACATTTCTTCATCTCCCGATTTTCAGGCCCTATAATTTGGAAAACACTGGAAAACGGCGCCACCGTAAACTTTGCTTTTCTGCCATCCCCAGATTGTCTATTGCTTTGCCATTTTATCTCTTTACTGCTTCCCATAACAATTCTTCTGATCTTATCACGAATCCCACTATCGTGATATTTATCCTTTGATAGAACAACTTAAGCATCGTCAGAGTTGCAATGGGAACTGAATCTTTCCTATCTTCCAGCAGCATCATTCCTTCCAATCAAAACATTATATGACTGGCATCATCATTTCTCCCCCTTTCCTTCATAAGGATTGCATCACAAGTTCTCCTAACTCATGATTTGTGTGAAATACATACCAGCAAAGCATCGTCTGATTTATGATCCTTCTACAAAGTGAATTGATTTATCTCCTTTGACAACAAAATACAACACTCTGCAAAAGCTAACTCTTCAAACTTTCATCTTCATTCAACATGGTCCCAACAATCTCCCCCTTTGGATTTTGTTGTCAACAAAGATTCATAAATCACTGAATTTTGAAACCTTTTGCAATGGATTACTTATCAACAATTCTATGCCTACGTGAGCTAACTCATTGTAGGAAACAAGATTTTTTGACAGCCAAAACCATGCTGTCTAAAAGCAGTGACTGTGAAATCTCATGAATATACCTCTTCATCCTTCTTCAGAACATCTTGAAATCTTTTACTTCAGCATTCTTCACTTATTCAACTTTCCTGTAAAACAACTTTGTTTCCTACAACCACTCCAACAAATAGTTAGAATAGTTCACTCACATACATACTGAATTCACAGCTTACCCACAACTCTCCCTTAATACATTCTTCCTTATGGATAGATTTATGAAACAATTCTCCCCCTTGACAACACTATCCAAAGATAAGACGAGAGAGGGGACAGAAACATGTACCTTAACCTTGATGAGAAGGAGGTTGTACACCCATGTTCAACCTCAACTTTGCAAATGGTTCCTTTGGTAACGGTTTTGTAAATATATCAGCAATTTGTTCAGATGTAGGAACATACTCCAGCCTCAGTTCGTTCTTTTCAACCTGCTCTTTGATGAAGTGGTACTTTATATCAATGTGTTTTGAACGAGAATGTTGTACTGGATTTGTTGTAAGATTGATTGCACTCTGATTATCACAACCCAAGAGCAATGGTAGCTTTACTTCAACAAGTAGATCTTCCAGCTGAGTCTTCATCCACATTAGTTGAGTTGCAGCTTGAGTAGAAGCAACATACTCAGCCTCAGCTGTGCTAAGAGTTACTGAATTCTGTTTCTTGGTATGCCAACTAACACAACTTCTTCCTAGAAAGAATACTCCAACAGATGTGGATCTTCGATCATCAACATTTCCTGCCCAATCAGCATCAGAATACCCAAATAGATCAATATTTTCAGAGCCGTCATACCGGATTCCAAAGTTTGTTGTACCTTTGATATATCTGAGAATTCTTTTTCCAGCAATCAAATGTGATTCTTTAGGAGCACTCTGAAATCTTTCACATAAAGTAACAGCATAGACGATGTCGGGTCTTGAGGCAGTCAAATATAGCAGACTTCAAATCAGTTTTCGAAACTCTTTCTGATCAACTTCCTTTCCTTCTCCATCTTTAGACAACTTGGTTCCCACTGAAATCGGTGTGGAAACTGGTTTCGAATTTTCCATGCCAAACTTCTTCAGAAGTTCCTTATCATACATTTCTTGAGACAGAAAAAAATGATTATTCTTCTGTGAAATTTGTAACCCAATAAAGTACTTCATTTCACCTAGCATGGACATCTCAAATAACCTCTTCATCTCCTCAGCAAATTTTTCAAATGATCTTTCATTATTTCCAGCAAATATAATATCATCGACATAAACAATAACGATCAGTGAAAACTCCTGACATTTCATGATGTAGAGATTGTTGTCAACTCTCCCTTTCTTAAAGTTCATCTTCTTCAAGCAAGTATCCAATTTAGAATACCATGCTCTCGGAGCCTGTTTTAGCCCATGCAGAGCCTTCTTCAACCTGCACACATAGCTTTCATCTTTCCCAATAACAAATCCACAAGGTTGATCAATGTAAACTTCCTCATCAAGATCACCATTCAAGAATGCAGATTTTACATCCATTTGAAAGATTTTGTAACCTCGTTGTGCAGTAATGGCAAGAAATATTCTGATTGTTTCTAATCGAGATACTGGAGCAAAGGTTTCATCAAAGTCAATGCCTTCAATTTGTGAATACCCTTTGCAGACCAATCTTGCCTTGTTTCTTATTACATTACCTTCTTCATTCAGCTTGTTTCGAAAATCCCACTTTGTACCAATAATGTTCTTGTTGTCCGGCTTGGGTACAAGTTCCCAAGTATTGTTCTTATCTATCTGATCAAGCTCTTCATTCATAGCATGAACCCATTCTGGATGCTCAAATGCTTCATTTACATCATTCGGTTCAACTTTCGAATAAAGAGAAGTATGTGATATAGCATTCGCTGTTCTTCTTGTTTGAACCCTCTGATTTTTATCTCCAATAATGTTCCGAGCCTCCACTTGTTTCCTCAACCTAGGATGAGTTGTTTGAACTTCATCCTCATCACTTGATATTTCTGAGTCAGATTCCTCTTCTTGAGTAGGATGAACAAATTTTGCAACATTATCAGAATTGTTAACAAAATATTCTCTATCCCGCTCGACTTCCACATCAACATTTGACTGCTTTTCTTTCTCAGCATTTTCAACAACTTTTACATCTGAAGAATCAATAATTCTTCCTGTTTTTTTGTTGAGGCATCTATATCCTTTTCTTTCTGGAGCATAGCCAAGAAAAATTCTGTCATCTCCTCTTTACTCGAACTTTCCCAGATTTCCACCTTTCTTCTTTATAATACATGGACTCCCAAAGTCTCTCAAGTGTTTCAGACATGGAGTTTTTCCATAGAACATTTCATATGGAGTCATATCTGAGTTTGGCCTATAGAAACACCAGTTCTGAATATACACAGCAGTGCTCATGGCTTGCCTCCAATAATAATGAGAGAGACTATGTTCAAGTAACATAGTTCTCCCCATTTCCACCAGACTTCGATTCTTTCTTTCAGCCACCCCATTTTGTTGAGGTGTGTATGGTGAACTAAACTCATGCCGAATTCCATGTTTCTCAAGATAACTTTCAAACTCTTCATTCTTATACTCACCACCATTATCAGTTCTCAACTTCTTCACTGAATACTCACATTCTTTCTCTTCTTTCCTTCTGAAACTCTTAAACATTGTTAGAGCATCTGACTTATGTCTCATGTACATAACACAAGTAATGCGAGTAAAGTCATAAATGAAAGTAATGAAGTACTTATCTCCATTTTAAGATTGCTTGCTCATTGGCCCACATATATCTGAGTGTATGAGTTCTAAGGGTCTTTTTGAGCGAATTTCAACTCTCTTGTGCATAGAATTAGCAATCTTCCCTTTCTCACAAATAGTGCAGCACCAATCTCTTTCTCTTGATAAATCAGGCATATCCCGAACACTTTATCGCTTTGATAACTTGCACATATTTCTCTGACACATATGCCCCAGCCTTTTATGCCATAATTTATTTTCATCCACCACACTCATGTAACAAGAGTTCTGTCCATCCCCAACTTGGAACAAATTCCCTCTTGTACGCTGGCCCCTTGTAACTATGTTTCCATCATTTTCACTTTTTACAACAAATCCATCTTTTCTGAAGATCACTTTGTTGCCCTCATCACAGAGTTGTGACACAATGAGCAGGTTGTGTTTCAGTCCATCAACATATAGTGCTTTTCTGGATTTCATCTTTCCTTTTCCAATGATGGCCAATCCAACACCTTTGATCCTTAGAGATTCATCATTTCCAAATGTCACAGTTCCTTCTTTAAAGTCTTTCACATTCTTCAGAAGCTTTAAGTCTCCTTTCATATGAGATGAACATCCACTATCAAGAATCCATGGACGTCCTCCTTTGGTAGCCTTCAAAGCTGTTTCAACAACAAGTGCTTTTTGTTATTCCTTTTCCTTCACTTTCTGTTTTGCTTCTTCCAATTTCCTAGCCAAATCAATGTGTTCTTGCCAGAGAACCATGCATTCTTTCTTTTCAGACTTATCATACTTGTCCCTTTTTTATTTTAAAAACTCTATCTTCTGAGGATTATTAACAAACTTTTGTTGCTCTGGTAACACACTAAGGCAGCCCTTAGCAAGATGTCCAGGTTGATCACATCTTTCACAATAAGTTTCCAATGGTTGGAATCTATTCCCATCTTTCACACCAGTCTTATCAGATATCTTCTGAAACTTATTTGGAGATCTTCTATTTTGAAAGCGTTGACTCCCCCTCAATCCTTGTCCTTCAAATCTTTTGGAATAGTTGTAATGTTGTTGGTTAAACCAACACATACTTTCCATGTGTCCGAATCCACCACAATACCAGCAGTAACCATAGAAAGAATATTTACCTCTGAAACTTTTATACTGAATGGAGATGTGAACACGATTCTCAAAAACCATCATATTTTCATCTGTAACTCTCTTCTTCAGCTCAGATTCAACAGTACCAGAAGTATTAGAAGCTTTTCTTGACTCATGATTTTTATGCACTTCTGATTTTTCTGCATTGCTGATTTTGACCACATACTTTGTCTTTCCAGCCTTGTTCTTATCAGAACCAGTTTTGTCTTTCATTTCAACCTTTGAAGGTAAGTTTTGTAGATCCCTTTTTGGTTCATTATTACTGGAACATTCCCCTACTTCTGAGATAGAATTTTTGGAACTGATATTCATTTCTTTAGCTTTATGCAGTTTTTGTTGGACAAGTTCCAACTCTTCTTCTTTTGACTTCAACTTCACTTCAATATGATCATTACGATTCTTTGTATTCTCAAGAGAATTTTTCAGATCATCAATCTCTTTTTACATCATGATTTTATCATCTGTAAAACCTTCTTGATTGTTTACTGTGGAATTTTCATTTATTAACTTCTTGTTTTCTTTCTCATGTTTTCTGATCTTCCTCAAACATTCCTTCAGCTCTTCTTTCAGATACTGTTCAAGTTGAGTCTCTTCTTCTTCAGTACTACTACTCTCATAATCATCATTATTCACTGTTGCAAAAAAGGTACTCTCTCTAGTTTTTTCAGTAGCATATTTTTCTGATTCAGTCTCGCTATCATCATCTTCTTTATCTTTTGACAAAAAGCTTCTTCTTTTTGATTTAAAGAACTTTTTATTCTGACTTCTACCATAATATTTATCTTTTCGATCCTGTTTCTTCCATGACCTTCTTGGTCCTCTGTCTTCTTCATCACTGACGACATTTTTCCCCTTTTGAGGGCAATTAGCCGCAAAGTGGCCAACTGCTCCACATTCAAAACATTTCAAATGGAGTTTCCCTTTGTATTTCCCTATGCCTCTTTTAACATTTTTAGAAAACAAGGATAGAATGACATCAAAATTTTGACATACCTCATTTTCAGAGTTGGATTCACCAGCTTCTTCATTAATAAGAATTTTCTTTGACTTCTCTTTCTTTTCTTCCCTGAAAGACATTTCTCTATCAGTTTTTGCTTTGCTCTTCATGGTCTTCTCTCTTCTCATCTCATAAGTGATGAGAGTACTGTGCAAATCATCAAGAGATAATTTTTCCGGATCTCTGTCTTCTAGTGAAGAAACTTTAGCATCAAATTTGTCAGGCAGAATTCTCAGGATCTTTTCAACAACTGTATCATCTTCTAACTTTTCACCAAGACATCGGATTGTACTGACAATGTCATTAACTCTGGTAATGAATTCCCCAACAGATTCAGATTCTCCCATTTTCAAGTCTTCATACTTCAGCCTCCAAATTTGTAGTTTTTCCTTCTTCACTTTTGTATTTCCTTCATAGATATTCATTAGCTTATCCCAGATGCCTTTAGCAGTAGTGACAGCTTTCACTCTTAAAAAATCACTCTTAGAAAGGGATGAGAGTAATGCATTTTTAGCTCTTCCATCATTCTCAAGATTCTTCTTATCGACAGGAGTAAGAGGGACCTTGTCATCAATATCAGGAAATCCATCTGTTGTAGTTTCAAGAACTTCATATCCAAGAGACATAAGATACGACATCATTCTGTCCTTCCAGATGTGATAGTTCTTTCCATCGAAGATTGGAATCCCCTTACTGTTCACGCAATTTAGATTTTCCATCACAACTTCTCTTCAAACACTTCAGCAAAGAGTAAACGAAGGGAACCTGTCCTCTGATACCAATTGAAGTTCCCAATTAGGATCTAAGTATCACTGAGAGGGGAGGGGGTGAATTAGTGATATCTTTTTCTTTTTAAGTTTCCCCCTTTTTGAAACATCCTTCGCCTCCTGTTAAAGAGTTTCTTCCCTGCTGAACACACACAACCACAGGAACACAAGATTTACAAGGTTCACTACTCAACAAGAGTAGCTACGTCCTTGGTATGGTACAGAAACAATCCAGTACCACACAATCCACTAGAAAACAATCCTTTGATGTGGAATACAACGAGTAGGATATACCCTTACACTCGTGCAGCACTTTAAAAACAATCTAATAGTGCAGGTGCTCCCTCTTAGCACAAATAGGGTAACACAATGTTTCAGTGCTTCTTTACAATTGAACAGATGTATTCTCTGAAGTACAAATCTTCACTTTCTTACCCAGAAGCCAGTAAGAACCCTCTTACGCAAAACTGAATACATGCGAAGACCCCAAATATTTCGTGCAGCCTTTAGGGTGACTTGCGCGCAATTCAAATGACTTGTGCGTAAAAACCCATTTTGGCGCGAAAAACGTTTTTCGCGCAACTTTCCTTTTGCGCGCAACTTTTTCTCTTTTCGCGCAACTTCTCAAGTTTTCGCACAGCTATCCTCTTTTCATGCAAACTTCTTTTTTTTCACGCAACTCACTTAGCGTATAATTTATGCGCACCAGAGCTCGAGATTTCTTCTAAGTGTCGATCCTTGACAACTAACAAGGGTTAGCCTCATATTTATAGGCATTTTTGAACCCGCGCGAAAAACACTAATCCGCGCGTAAAACCTCCTCCATGCGCATAAAAACTCTTTTATGCAACTTCATATTTCGCGCCATACTTCAAGTTTTCGCGCACCTCATGCCTTTTCCATTTTTCTTCCTTCTAAGCATGAAGCACCAATTGCGCACAAAATTCCGCACCGCGTTCCACATTGCGCACAAACCCAATCTTTCCTGCAACATCAGATTTCGCGCACTGCTCCAATATTTCGCGCATTTTATGCCTTTGCCAATTTTCGATCTTCTGATCTCGAACCATCATTTGCGCAAAAACTTCATTCCTCAATTTCGCGCACCATGCCAATATTTCGCGCATCCCGCAGATTTTTCGCGCAACCCGCTACTATTTCCCACATCCCGCAGATATTGCGCGCACCACTTTATTTTTGCGCGAAACATGCCTAAATTTCCGCGCACTCCATTCCTTTTTCATTTTTCAACGTTCTGACCTTGAATAACTCTTTTTCACGTATAAAACATCTTTAATCTTATGCGCAACATCCATTGCCAAGAACATTTCTTCATCTCCCGATTTTCAGGCCCTAAAATTTGGAAAACACTGGAAAACGGTGCCACCTTAAACTGTGCTTTTCTGCCATCCCCAGATTGTCTATCGCTTTTCCATTTTATCTCTTTACTACTTCCCATAACCATTCTTCTGCTCTTATCACGAATCCCACTATCGTGATATTTATCCTTTGATAGATCAGCTTAAGCATCGTCAGAGTTGCAATGGGAACTGAATCTTTCCTATCTTCCAGCAGCATCATTCCTTCCAATCAAAACATTATATGACTGACATCATCATTTCTCCCCCTTTCCTTCATAAGTCTTGCATCACAAGTTCTCCTAACTCATGATTTGTGTGAAATACATACCAGCAAAGCATCATCTGATTTATGATCCTTCTACAAAGTGAATTGATTTATCGCCTTTGACAACAAAATACAACACTCTGCAAAAGCTAACTCTTCAAACATTCATCTTCATTCAACTTGGTCCCAACAGTTTCATCTATGGTAAATAGAAGTATTGGGATGGATAAATGTAGAAGATGGCCTCGTGGTCCCTCCATAGTCGTTGGATCATCTCGGATCGACCACAAATGTCCTTGATTAGAAGGTGTGGTAGGGATGAGGCATGCAGTTGAGATCTTTCACGTGATCAGATGGACGACAGAGATTGCATCTGAGTTTTAAAATCCCATCCCACATCGAAACATCCCATAATTTTCTAGAAGTATAAATATCAATATGTGGTAGATGATGATCAGATTACTCATCCTACCCCCATAGTATTTCCCCATACCATGATCACCATTTGGCTGCACTCTTAGCGACCACTCTTCTCCACAGGAGTGCACCTAGCACCCATGTTGCACAGGTTCATCACCGTGTGGCCCCTACGAGCTTATACATGGACCGCATGGACCTCTTTCGAGATGGATTCAAGGCCTTCCCCTTGGAAATGGTAGACCCTCAGGTCCCGCATATTCCTTGGGTGAGGGTTTGAACCGGCCTTCAAGATTGGGCCTAATATTTTGGTAATGGAATGTACTATATAGTTAGAACAAGAACCTAGTATGAATTCCTCATAAAAATTCCAAACCATCCATCTTCATTCAAAGCACAAACATTATTTCATTCTACTTCTTAATCTTAAATCATTATCCATTACTTTCTTTTTAGATAAAAAATTCCAAATGATCTTCAATATGTTGTTTTTATCTAATCATGGATGATATATGGATCACTTGATAATTCCTCTTGCATTAAGGCATAATGTGTGGATTCTCCTTGTTGTGAGGGATGAGTTCTCCATTAACACATATCTTCTTCATTGAGGATAATCTCAAAAAAACATCTAATATGATTCACATCCTTCATCAAATTACTCGTAATTGGATGGATCTTCTTTCTCCTCATGAAATTTAGTATTTCATGGCCTTCTTCAAGTGCTCTGACAATGTATCACCATGATACAAGTCTTGGAACATAGGACATGTTCTATAATCATCAAAATTGTATCATATTGGTGAATTGGTTAAGTAAGTCATTCAATGCTTTGAATTAACAACAATTCTCTAAGGCTTCAACAACTTCTTCCTTAATAACTTTCATTCACATATTGACTACTCATTGATAACAAATAAAACTCTTATGCACTTCAATCCATATTAAAAAAAAATAAACTCTTGTGAACTTAATAATATATATTTAATTTATGATATATATTTTTATTGAAACCATTTTTTATACATTCCATGTATAGCATGAATGGACCATTGGCTTTGAGGAAGCAGTGGGCCACACTTCCACCAATAATGTTATCATATTCCCACAATTAGAAAATAATAATGGTATATTCTATATAAAAATTAAATAATTATAAATAAATTATATATATAATATATATCATGTATAAATAGTTGTTCCATCCTAATGAACACAATGAGATGCGGTAAAGTAAGAACAAACAATCATTTTTTCAGGAGGTGGAAGTTATATGTACACACAAACTATATGTTCATTACCCATTAGATGGAAATGTGTGTAAGTGTTTGTAGATCCCATAACATTAAAAAATATCAGTGTATTTATGATACAATTTTTTATATAATCGTGAGATGAGTATAATTTAATTATCCTAAATGAAATAAATCTAAATATATTGATTGTTGATGCTACGTCTTCTTTGGCCAACTCAACTTGGTTTTAACCAAAGGGATTCATTGGATGGATTTTTCTAAAAAGTGAGGCTTCTAGGATGATGGTAAGTATTTTAAGGATATTTTTGGGAAGATCTTGGTATGTCCATAGTGTCTTTATTGTTTTGAGTATGTGGTAGGTTTGAGTGCCTTTTAATAGTGGAGGTGAGTAGCAATGTTGTTAATTTTTTAGAAAGGAATTCCACCCACATTTTTCTCATGTCATGTGGATCCAATAATGGTCCCAATTAAATCCAATGTATTATAGTGATCATATATTACCATAAAATATCTTTTGGACAGGTCTCTTTGATATTCTGGCCCTTAAGATTGAGGTTTAGTCCATTGTTAAGCATAATTTCTACTTAATTATTGTAATTAATTTTAATTACATTCACTAATAATTTCTATCAAAAACTAATTTAACCTTATAATTCATTATAATGTTTTATGATTCAAAATATGCTATCCATTTTTAAAAATTATCATCACTCAAGTAGGATATATGAATTTATTTTAAATCTCGTATACGAGAAAACAACGATGGTTTCTAAAGTAAAAAACGTTCAAATACTCACTAGGTTTTAAAATGAAATTTCAATGAGAAATGGTTTCCAATGACCCTAGATGGATTAATTAATATACAATTGTTAAAATATAACTTCAAAACCAATTTAAAATAATATTTATTTTTATAACTGCATTGGATGAAGTTTTTTTGAATTAAAATTCTTTATTTTCACTATTCATCAAAAAATGAAACTTAATAGAAAAATATAAAAAAATTATACCAACCTAATTTTAATGTTAATAATTCAATGAAGAATTTTATTTGGACCTATATAATCTATAAATATTCAAATTATGTTATTTAAAATAGGTTCTCTAATTAATGTTTGTAAAACTGTCCTTATAAAAACATTGGTTCTTATGTGTCAAATATGGGTTGTTCAAATCATATGCTAAAAAATCTATTGGATGAATATAAAAAATATATTATTGAATATGTAATATATATTACACTAATATCACACATTAATTATAATAAACTTAATTTTATAGGATAAAATATCTTTTTGATAATAAAAAATTATATGTAAATATATTTTTTATATTTGATTGGATATTATATTTATTTCAAATTAATTTATATCCAATTAAATCTAAATATATTTTAATAATATATTTAATCATATTCCAAATCTTTAATTTAAAATCATGGTAATATACCATTATATTAGCTAACAATTTTTTATTAATATGTTGTCATTCGGTAAAAATCAGTCTTGTGTGTAATGAAAGCCATCGAAGAAACTCAATAATGCATGCGATGCAAGATAACTCAATGTTGAGTTCATTAGAAACTCTATAATATATTGAAGTTATTTAAAATAATAGATAAATTTTAATGTCCATGTATATTATATTTCTTTATGAACTTGGTGTCACGTGTCATACACACTATCAATAGATGTTACTCTTTTAGAATTTTTGGGGTGTTACATTCTCCCCACCTTAAATAAATAATATCCTCAAAATTTAAACATGATTTTGGAAATAACTTTTTTGATATGTACTTTGTTGAAATCACACATCATGAGAAGGTTTTGTAAATCATCTTCCAGAAAATAGATAATTGGAAGCGCAAAGTTCACATGACTAAAATATAATTAGGTCTCTAAGTAGTAGAAAATTTGTGGTGTGTGGTGATACATACAGGGATAAAAATTGTAAATATCTATAGGTAGTGATTGAGGTTATAAATTAAAAAAAGTGAATGATTCATGGAAGGATAATGGAAAAAATAATATATCTAGGATGATTTAGAAAAATATCGGTTCAACAAAAATTAAGGTATTATGATAATAATTTTGTTAGATCGTTTTCCTAATGTTGACTGGTTTCTTTATGTCCTAAGAGTATAATGAATTATTCATACATGATATATTTCTAAAAACACAATTTCATACTTTGGTTATTATTTGACCAATTTTCAATTCATCCATAACTACAATAAATAGATATATAAAAAATTAAACTTGATTCTGAAAGCACTAAAACACATTTCTAATTGATAATAGTACCCAAAAAAGAGTGAAAAGGATAACTATTTTCTAATAACTATTTAATAAATCCAATATGGGAAAGACATTAATATTTAGACCTAAAAAATCAATAGTAAAAGTTTATCATTAATATTTATTAATCAATTTTTTCATATAAAAACAAGGATGTATTTATTAGGAAATTTCATAGGTCAATGGTTGGTATTAAACCCTTATCGTCCTTGAGTCATGGTTTCTGAAACGACCAAAACTTTTATCAATGAAAATTCCTCTTGATCTAATTAAATGTCTTATTATGAAAAAATTTTATAAAAAATTGAACATCCATGGTTTTATGTTTTTGTATTTTAAAAATACCATTAATAATTGTGATCAATGCTAATATAGTCGTTGAATAGTGATCACATGATTAGTATAAATATAGGGCTCTACAAAATCCAATTTACTCAGTAAAATAAAGTAGTGGCCTCATATGGTAGAATTGCACCATGTGAAGCCCAATTTTTGGAGCTCGGAAAGGATGTGGCTTCACTGGTCTTCGCTCTTGACCATTCCCAAGTTGAGATTTAACACGTAAAGCTTTAATGGAACTGCTTACGAGAGAAGTGGATGTTGATAGAGATTACCACCGAAGAAATGTTATCATAGCCTCCCCAAGAGTCTGTCACCATCACACACCTTTCATTTAGGTCATATGTGAGTGTTATATGGTCTTTTATAACCAGACCCCATCACTATAGTTATATATCCTTTTTTGTAGAATAAATAACATGCATTCATTTCTATTATTATTACGTTGTAAATTATTTGTAAAGCCCAAATAGTATTTTATTTAATATCCAATTAAGAAATATATTTTGATTGATTAATGGATTTTTGAAATTAAATAATATTTTAATAAAATATAATTACTAAATATGTTTTATTAAATATAAAATATTCTATAAATTTTATGAATACAATTGTAATTTTTATTAAATTTTGAAAGCTATTTTGTCAAAACCCATGAATTTTTGATAAATGTCAGTTTTTATTTTAAAATTGAAAATTCACATATATATAAAATTATATAGATAAAACTAAAAAAATGTTGGAATTAGGATGTCAAAATTATCCAATGGTGAATTTTTCATAATTTTCTGAGATAATCAAATTTTTGGGTAAAAATTGAAAAACATTTAAATATATAATGTTTTTTATGACATCATAATGACCTAATAGTAAATTAATAAAATAAAATAAACATTATGTTTGGCCAATATATGTTTTACAATTAAAATAATTTTATTTTAGGTTGTTTTATTTATTTTACAAAGCTTTAGTGGACCCTCCAAAACATATAAAACATTTTAGATTTTTAAATTGATTTCCTTGAGAGTGTGACCCACCTCCATATTAGAAACCCTATTATTTAAAGAATTTCGTCCATTTGACTTATAAAATAATTTTTTACACTCCCCTTTGGAATAAACCAGGGGTAGAACCCATGATTCTTTTTGTGGTTTTTATTTGTTTAATGTGTTGTTCCCCAAACCTAAATAATAAAGAATTCCTTCTCTTTCCCTATATAAACCCACAAATTCTCCCACATCCTCTTCCCAAAATGCCTTTAAAGCGCAATAAAACTCTACCCTCCCCAATCTATAATTCTCAAAATGTTCTACAAGATCCTAATAAGCCTCTATCATGTGTCTCCCATGACTTTGTGATCTCACATCCAAGTAATGGATTTCCTCCTTTCTCATTTTTGTCCAAATTTCTTTATGTTATTATGCCAACATAGTTTCAATTAAAAATATTGGTTTAAGATAACTCACCTACCACATACTTTTCTCCATATTTTTGAATTATGGGATACCCCTTTCTCTCTCATTAATTCTTTCCATGTACACTTGTTACCATGCCAAAATTCTATGAGGAATTTCCCTCTCATAATTTACATTCAATAAATTATTTTGTATAATGAATATAAATTCCATTAATTATGTTTGTAAATTTATCTATATGACCTCCAAACTTTTCATTTCATGTGTATATGATGACACTCTCATTTATCTCTCATCAACCATTTTTCTGAAGTCTTATGTCATGTCATTATGCTGTCAAAATTGCACCGTAATTTTCCAAACCAAAATAATTGTGTACTGAATACCATAATCATTTATCCATCTAGGTATTCACAATTATGCACATTTACTTATTTATTTAAGAGTTTCATGTATGAATTCCACATTCCTTTAACACGTAATAAATTAATATAATTAATTAATACATGTTGTATGATCTTGTGGAACACTTTTTAATGAAATGAAGAATTTAAGAAGGGTGTACCCTGATAGCGCTCTAATGCAATGGGTAAAGATTATTATCATGATACGATAAGCTCGATTATGATTTACTCATTTTATTTCATGTGTAATTAGGTTTTACTCTTTCTCCATGTTCAATAATCCTTATCTCATGCTGATACCATGTTAAGTGTTGTTGCCACATTTCCATGTTATGATAATCATGATAGATCATGCCTTTATGTTCATGTTTCTCTTGCGCTCACTTGAAAATCCTATTTCCTAACATTTCCTATATTTTTTATGTTATTCCTTATTTACACCCTTAATGGTCATTATAGCTCACCCATTTTTATGCATTCCCTCAGGTTATCCCATGCAATGCTAAGTAAGAGGGAATGCAGTGGTCATGTAAAGGAAGTTTTCAATAATTATGTTTTGTTTCATGTTTTAAGTGGTTCTGTAATGTTTTTAAGACTCAATGACTCTAGACCACTCAATCTTATATGTTGTATCAAGTGAAAATTTTATGTAATAGATGATGTTTAATTGTGTAATAAATAATTAGGGTTGTTATAGTTGGTTTCAGAGGATTTGTTTAGTTGATTTTGGGATTATGATTTCAAAACCCTAGTAAAGTCTTATAGAGAAGAATAATTATAATAAAAACGTACCTAAATTTTGTTGAGTATTGATTAAGTGGTTTGTCACAAAAATACATCCTTGTCTGGATACGAGCATGTAGTGGCGGCTCTGGCACAGATGTACCTAGGAGTAAAAATGGCGATAAGGAGTTTCGAGTTTGACCCATGATATCCTAGTACACGAAAACAGACCTTACTACACTATTGGTTAAAAAACTCCCATGATATATTCTTTTTTATATTCACATGCTTATTATGAAACATTGTTAAGGGAATAAAAAATAACCCTATGAATATTTTTTGGGAAGTAGATCATTTATAACATAGATTGAATCTTATAAATTCAAAAGATAAGAAAATAAATGTTATTTATATGTTATCCATTTTTTCCCTTGGATTAACCATTATGTATAACCCCTAGCATTCCTTTTATTCCATCCAATGGCTGGTAATAGGAGGAATCTGGCTAACATCCAATACGAAGATCAATGTGATGACTGTTTTAATTAGATTCCCAATCCAATGGGTGCGGGAATCACAAACTTTGTCATGATACTCTCTTAGTTGTCTATATATTTGAAGAGAATCATTGTTCAAGAATAAAAAATCAACCACCTCTAAGAAATGACAAGTCGTAATTGAGAGCTTCATGATACAATGGCCTCTTAATTTTAATGGGTCATCTGATCCCTCAATCGCCAAACAATGGATCAACTCCCTTGAAAATATCTTCTCCATCCTTAAATGTTCTTAACAATAGAAGGTTATTAAAGCTTCGTATCATGTGGAGGGTGAAGCTAATAAATGTTGTATATTGATCAAAATGAAAATTCCTAAGCAAGAGATTGACGTGTGGGAAAGGAAGGATTCATGAAAAAAAAAATCGATAAATATTTTTCATGTACCATCTGACTTAAAATGGAAAGGGACTTCCTTTCCCTCACCAAAAAATGATAAATCCATCAGAGTATACGAGGAAAACTACACAAGTCTGTCACGATATGCCTATTGAATTATCGTTACCCTCTAATGTAATGTTGACCGCATCTGTGGTGGGATAAAACTTAGCCTTCATGAATGCCCTAGTGATCTGTGACTTTGATAACAATGAAGAAATTGTTTAATTTTCCCTCAAGGTCGAAATAGAGATCGGAGAATATCAGAGGTATCATGGGGATAAGAAGCATAAGGTGGACATCAATTCTAGTTGTTTGATTGATAAATTAAATGGTGCTAAAAAAATCCATCACTCCACATGCCAATGGTGCGGAAATAAAAACCCTTGAAATTGACTGAAGGGGATGAGGAAATGCTTTAGGTGTATAATAGAAGGTTATATGGACATTAATTTCCGACATTAAAAACCCACCACTATGATAGATGAGAGGATCACTCAGTTTGAACCTCAAAATTTTGTTCATTTCTTCAACTACAAAGAACCAGGGCACTTTTCAAACCAATGCCCTAAGCCAATGGTTTTCGAAGGCAACCAATATCCCCAGGGCAACATGGGGGAGCTTTTTCCATCACTACCTCCAAATTGAACCCCGAAAACGAAGTGGGGATAGGTACGCTAGTTATTCATTCAACAAATAGAGAATGTACCTTTTGATTTTGGTTCTATGAATTCTTTTGTATCAAGAATGTTTTGTAGAATAATCCCAACACCATCACAAATCATGGAATTAATGATTTTGATGAGTACGAAAAAAGGGAAAATCATTTCATCCCATGAAAATAACTCCTCCCCTTTCATAATATTTGAATTGAACTTTTTGGAAAACATTTCCATAATCCCTCTAGTGGAATTTGATTCAATTCTCTACATGGATTGGCATTATATAAATAGAGCCAACATAAATTTATGTGGGAGAGAAATCACTCTCCATATGGATAATCGACCCCCAATTCTATAAAAGTGCAAGGAGGAAGATGAGTCTTATTTAGCACAATCATCTCATGAATGGATATTACTTCCCTATAAGAAATCATATCTAGATCATATGATTGATTCTAAGGAAGCAACCATCCTTGAAGACAATCCTATTGTGGGTGAATTCGTTGAAGTGTTTCCTGAGGAATTGACTAGTCTTCCACCTATAAGAGATGCTTAATTATCAATTGACCATATACCTTGGGGATTTAAATTATCCAAAACTCCATATAGAATGGATGTTGTGGTTCTGGATATTTGAAGAAACAACTACATGAGAATCAGGATAAAGGGATTATATGCCCAAGTGCATCACCATGGGGTGTACAAGTCCTCTTCTTAAAGAAGAAGGATGGGTTAATGCACCTTTTCATCCATTATCATGAGCTCAAAAAAATCATAATATAGAACAAGTATCCTCTTCCATGAATTTATGGATTTTTCGATAAGATACATGGATAAAAATACTTTTCCAAGGTGGATTTGCAATTAGGATATTACCATGTAATGGTGAAGAAGGAGGATATCCCCAAGACTGCTTTTCATACAAGTTACTGGAACTATGAATTCATATTATTGCCTTTAAAACTCACTAATGATCCAAAAATCTTCATGTACATGATTAATAGTGTCTTTAGAGATTACCTTGAAAAATATTTTGTATTCATTATAGTTGATATTCTATTATACTCAAAAACAAAGGAGGGGCATGAGAATCATCTAAGAACTATATTAGAGACCTTGGGAAAGGACACGCTCTATGAAATGTACAGAAAGTGTGAGTTCTGGTGGAAGGGGGTCTCATTCCTGGGTCATATCATCACAAGCTATGAGATATATGTGGATCCCTCCAAAATAGCTACAATTGGAGGATGGTCAAGGCCAACATCGGTAATGGATATTCATAGCCTCTTGGTGTCAGCTGAATATTATCGGTGATTTGTGAGATAGTTCTAACGATTTTAAAACCCTCTTACCAAGATAACTCGGAATGGAGTCATGTTTTCATAGAGTTATGAATATTAAGAGATCTTCAAGGAGTTTAATATTAGGCTTATCACTATGCTCGTGCTCACACTACCCACATGTGATGATCTTTTTGTGGTATTCAGTGATACATTAAAGAAGGGCCTCGGCTGTCTGTTGATGAAAAATGAAAAAATTATTTGCCTATTATTCAGGGAAATTGAAAGTTCATGAGAACAAATATCAAACACATGACATAGAGTTGGCTTCACTGCTCTTCACTTTGAAAATTTGGTGGTATTACCTCTTTTGGGAGAAGTGTGAAATATACAAGGATCACAAAAGCCTTAAGTGTATATTAACATAGAAGGAGTTGAACATGAACCAACAAAGATTGTTAGAATTTATCAAAGACTATGAATTCTCAATCCATTACCACCCTAGTAAAGAGAACAAGGTGGTGGATTCCTTATGCAGAAGGGACCAAGCGATTTCTATCATTGATGTTAATTGAAAAGGATCCAATTTTCATATATTAGATGTTGTTGGACATGGGAATCATATAGAAGGGAACATAATCAATCCTTTCACAAATGATTGATCAAAAATCTCTTTTTGAATGGTTAAGGATGCTCAAAATGATGATGTGGTAATTTAGAAGATGGTGGAAAATATCAGAAAAGTGAAATCTTCGGAGTTCGATGTCAGTGAAGAATGAATTGGGAGATTTTGGTCAATACTATGTGTTCCATCAAATCCGGAGTTAAAGAATCAACTTTTAGGTGATGCACAGAGATAAAATTTCTCCAATTACCGAAGAAACACAAAGATGTATCGAGAAATCTGAGAGAATTATTGGTGGTATAACATGAAGAAGGTGATTGCTGAGTATACAACATAGTGCCTGATATGTCATCAAGTGAATGATTAGAGGCATAAGTCAAAGGGGATTATGCAACCATTACCCATACCAACAAGGAAATTGGAGAACATCACCATGGACTTTCTCACCAGACATCCAAATACATAAAAAGGAAATAATGCTATTTGGGTTATTGTGGATCATATAACAATGAATGCATACTTCATTACAATTCAGGAGGATTTCTCACTGGACCAACGGGAAAAAATATACATTAGAGACATGGTAAGGCTGCATGGAGTACTGATATCGATTGTATCCGATCATGATACAATATTCACCTCTATTTTTGGAAGAGTATTCAAAATTCTCTAGGTACTGAGCTGATCTTCAGTACAACTTATCATCCTCAAATTGATGGAAAACTTGAGCGGACTATCCAAACACTTGAATAAATGTAGCGAGAATGCTCAATGGACTTCAAAAGAGTACGAGATCAACCTATTTACCTAGTTGAGTTCTCTTACAAAAACATATTCTACTCAATAATCCTAATGTCTCCTTAGGAATCCATGTATGGGAAGAGGTGAAGAACACTAGTATGCTGGGATGAAGTTGAAGAGATAAAACTCCTAGGTCCAAAGATGGTCTAAGAATTGGTGGAGAATGTTAAGACCATCCAATAGCACATTAAAGTTGCTTAGACTCAACAAAAGAGCTATGCTAATAATATTTCATGGGGCCTAGGGTTTGGTGTCAGAGACATGGTATTCCTCCGTGTATCACTATGGAAGTGAGTTATGAGATTTGGGAATAAGGGAAAGCTTAGTCCAAGGTACATCATCCCTTTTGAGATCCTTCATCACATTGGAGTAGTGGCATATAGAATAGAACTCCCACTGAACATATCTCAAGTATATTATGTATTCCATGTATCACTCATGAGGAAGTACATACCTGACCAATCACATTTACTTAATCCATAGGATGTACCATTGCAGAATGACCTTTCCTATGAAGATAATCTGTTGAAGATATTAGATCCTAGAGAAAACGTTCTATGAAATATGATAATGCACCTCGTCAAGGTGTTATGGTGAAACCACAAGTTTGAATAAGTGGCGTGGGAATCAGAGGAAGTGATGAAGCCGAGTTACCCAAATCTATTTTAGTGTGAGAAATAGATATTTAGAGGGAGAAATTTCTTTAGGGGGGAGATTGTAACGACCCAATCTGTTATCAATTAAAATTTCTCTAGATAAAATTAATGGTCTTATTATGTAATATGGTTATATAACATATGAACATCCATGGTTTTATGTTTTTGGATTTTATAAATATCATTAAGAATCGTTAACATTTCTAATATAGTTGTGGAATAATGATCACATTATTAGTATAAATATAGGGCTTTAAAAACCAATTCAATTAGATAAAGGAAGCGATGACCTCATCCAGTAGAATAGTTCCATATGAAGCACATTTTCTGGACCTTGAAAAGGATGTGGCATCATTGGTCTTCACTCTTGACTAGTCACAAGTCGATCTTCAACATGTTATGCTCGAATGGAACCACTTATGGGAGAAGTGGAAGTTGACATAGATTACCACCCGAGCAATGTCATCTGAGCCTCCCCAATTGTTTGTCACCATCTCACACCTTACCCTTAGGTCATATGTGGGTGATATATGGGGTTATGTAACAAGACCCTAGCACTATGATTATGTATCATATTTTGTATAGAAAAATGATTATACATTCATTTCTATTATTGTTACTTTGTAAATAGTTTTTAAAGCCCAAATAGTATTTTAGTTAATATTCAATTAAGAAAGAAATTTTGATGAATTTATGGATTGTTTAAATTAAACAATATATTAATAAAATATTATTACCAATTTAATTTTTATTAAATTTAAATAATCATATAAGTCATATAAATTAAATTGTAACTTTTATTAATGTTTGAATGTTTTTTTTCTGTGAAAACCCATGAATTTTCGATAAATGTCATATTTTTTTTAAAATAAAAAAATTAAAATATTTAGAAAATTATTTAGATAATATAAATATTATTTTTGGAATCAGGATGTCGAAATTATCCAACAGATATTTTTTCATAATTTTCTGAGACAGTCATATTTTTGGGAAAAAATTAAATACTGTTTGAATATATAATATGTTTTATGACATCATAATGACCTATTAGTGATGTAATAAAATACTATAAATATTAAGTTCATCCAATAAATGTTTTTCTTTTAAAATAATGCAATTTTATATTTTTTGATTTATTTTAAAATTATTTTGTGGACCCTCTAATACTTATAAAACATTTTTTCTTTTTAAATTGATTTCCTTATAGTGTGACTCACATCCACATAAGAAACACTATTATTTTAATAATTTTGACCATTGACCATACAATATAATATTTTACACCCCCTTATGAAATAACCATGGGTAAAGAACATGGGTTGTTTTTTTTAGATTAGTTTAATGTGTTGTGTCCCAAACATAAATAATAACGAATTCCCCCTCTTCTTATATAAACCCACCCAATCTCCCATGCCCTCTTCACTATGTACCTCTGGATATCTACCAACATCATTCCTCCTATCACTTTAATCCTTCCAAGGTTCCCCAATCCCCTATGAAGCCTCTCTCAAGCCTCGGCCAATCCTTTGAGATCAGACTTCCACGTAAGGGACTTCTTCCTTTCTCATTTTTTTCAAAATTGATTTATGTTATTATTCCCTCTTTTTTTCAATTAAAAATGTCAGGGTATGATTTCAAACATCCCCCATACATACTGTATTATGTTTTAATGATGGGATACCCCTTTATCTATCATTAATAATTTCCATGTACACCTGTTACCATGCTGAAATTCGGTAAGGAATTTCTCCCTATTCGTTAACATTCAAGCAATTATTTTCAATTATGTATCTATATTCCATTACATATGCTAGGAAATGTATATATCTGACCCCATAACTTTACATTTCATGTATATATTATTATACACCCATTTCCATCTCATTGACTATTTTTATGAAGTCATATTTCATGCTGTTATGCTGTAGAAATTGCACCGAAATTGTCCATGACAAAATCATTGTGTAGTGAATACCATACCCATTTCTCGGTCAAGGGTATTCACCTTTTTGAACATTTACATATTGATGGAATATTTTCATGTATGAATTCAACATTTCATTATCAAGGAATAAATTATAATGTTTAATGAATCCATGTTGTATGATTTTGTGGCACACTAATGCATGAAATGAAATATTTATGAAGGGTGTGCCCAGATAGCGCTCCAATGCATTGGGTAAAGAATAGTATCATGATACGATAAGTTCAATGAGATTTTAATCATGCTAATTGAAGTGAAATTAGGGTTTACTCAAGTTCTATTTTCAATGAGCCTTTTCTCTTGATAATACCATGTTGAGTTTTTTTCCAGATTTCCATTATTGATAATCATGCTATATCATGCCTTTATGTTCATGTATCTTTTATGCTCCATTGAAATACCTATTTCCTAACATGTCATGTATTTTTTCTTTTATTACTTTTTTACTCCCTTATTGGGCTTTATATCTCACCCCTTTTTATCCATGTCCTTAGGTTATCCCATGCATTACAAAGTACAAGGGAATGTAGTGGTCATGTAAATAATGTTTCCAATAATGAAGTTGTGTTTCATATTTTAAGTCGTTATGTAATGTTCTTAAGCCCCAAAGATAGTTGACCTCTTTATCTTCTATGTTGTATCAATTGAATATTTTCTATAATAAATCATGTTTATGTGTGTAATAAAAAATCAAGGTTTTTGTAGTTTCAATTCTTATGGGCTTGTAGGACATTATGGGTTTTCACCCATCATACAATTTTCTTTTTCTAAAACCATATTAATATAATTTCCCGAATATTATAATTTAAATCCTTGATATATGTATAATGACTAAATATCATTTTAAATAAGGTTTTCAATATAACTCTAATAAACAAATACTTCATACAATTATATTCATATAGGTCCTTCCTTGGTCAAGATTTTATCATTTTCAAGTGGGAATTGACTCATGTAATGAAAAAGTTCCCCACATTTAATGGAAAAATGCCATTAATAGATATTTTGGATGAGTTTTATTTCCTTTCATCATACTCGACATTTTTACTCATAAATGTTTTCCCTTATGTATTTATTTCCCACACATAAACTATTTATCCATTACATGGAGACACATTACTCTGTGCCTCCTTCCATATTTCTATCATTATGGAAACCGAGCCTTCATTTCTCCATGGTATCTACTACTAGAGGTCTATGAAAACTCCATACATATCTTCTTTCGTGAGTTATAGATTTGGTTCAGGTATGTATTGTTAATCATATTTTGGAAAACCTGATTTGGAATAATCATGATATCTTTAGCTCTTATAGACACATCATCTTGATTATCATTATCACAATCTTATCCTTAATGTTCAATGATAACATTAATCCATTAGGTTATGTCCTCTGACAAAAAATACAAATCATAGTGTGGGTAATATTAGTCCTAGTGAGAAAAATGTATAATCATTTATAGGATATATAATTCATGAAACCTTACTCATAATATAAAACAAATTATGTTTAACTTGGTTATACATATTCATCTTATATTCAAATCCTTAATAATGGTTTTTGAAGAAAATTTGAATTACCCTATGTGTTTCCCCCAAGTAATGTTAAACTAGTTTGCTAGTAAGGACCATTATCATGTACTAGGTTTCACAGAGTCAAGCTCAACACACCTTGCCATAGTTGTTACCGCTAGGTAAATTTATTCCCGAACCACATCTGTTTGTACTATCCCGAAATGGATGTATTACTAGAATCACCCAAATAATCTCTACATTACCGAAATTTTATGATGTTCTTCTTTACGTGTCCTCAAATTCTTCTATAGGGTTATATTCACATATCTACATTTTCTAAATCTAGTCATCAAGGTTTCTACTTAAAATTTTCCTATTCTAACTTAAGAAATCTGACCCTAGAAATGTAGGAGCCAGTGTCTACTACAATTAAATTTGCATAAAATACATATAAATCACATCTCAAAGGACAGAAAAATGTCGTTGTCTTAGTAACCCATATAAATACATGAGTCTTGTTTTATATACGAGTACCTTAATTACAACATAAAATTTTTCAAGGATATTTTTTTCCATCTAGTGTATCCATGTGTATCATTCTTATTACAATTCAGGTAATTCATGAGGGAAAAGAAATAAGTGTGGTCTCAAATGATCAGTATGGGTAAAGTACAGAGGAAGAAATAATGAATCAATGAAAATAATAAATATGGGAAGGTAAATAACTATGAACACATTCTGTGTAGTAAATAATGGAAAATCAAGTGATTAAATATTATGGAAAGGTATGTAACAAAAAACAAGTTCCATTAAAATAACTAAATAAGGAAAAATAAATATAGAATGGTAATAAATTTATACACATGCTATTTAATCAATTAACTGAGAATTAAATGGATCCATCGATGTGTCGATGAAATATATCATGGATAAAAATATCTGAATCAATGTGAATAAAATTTTTCATTCTTTAATGACATGTTTTCTAGGAACATTATACATTAACTATAAAAAGGGTTTAAAATGTTCTAGGTGGAAACACATTAGGAGAGTCTAGCAAATTTATTTTATCCCGTGAGAATAATGACACAATATGGGGCATGCATTAACTCATCTCCAACCTACAGGTCATTCCAAAAATGATTCATAACCCATGTCTTGTATGTCCAATTATTTATTGAATAATCGATGTAAAATCCTAATCAAAGTGCCTTATAAAATATTCATATAGAGTAAAGGATACATATTTATCAATACATTCCCAATAATTCAAATAACTATCGAAGTAAAAAACATATATAAAAATGGTATACTATTTCATAAATAATGACATCCATGTTAAATTATATGGATAATTAGATGAAATTAAATGTCCAATGGCCTTTTTATTATTTCAAGGGGACTACCAAAAATGAATCAAAGAAGTGAATGTGAATAATATCCCTGTCCAAATCGACAAAAACCACTCAAGAGGAAGAAAATGTAGAATTGAATACCACATATACAAAGTAGTGTAAGGAATTAGGTTTTTTGTATTTGATAAATGGTAATACTATAAAAAATATGCTAAAATAATTTTTGAGGAAAATATTCTTTTCATTTTAATAAAAATTTTGGAAAATATTTTTCATTTATAATCGTATTTAATAACATTTTCATTAAGAATTATCCTTCAAAACAATATAAGCATGATTTAAAAAAATAATGAAAAGTAAATACATATATTTTATATGAGGTAAAATATAATATTCGTTTTACAATATAAAAAATTACAGAGAAATGGCTTGTTCATAATGAGACAATAAGATTCCTTTAAAAATCGGTAAAATAAAAAGGGTAAAAATTTCATTAATATATCATTATGTAAGGTTAAAATCATTTTTGATATTTTTTATAAATCATGGTTTTTTATTGAAGGTGGAGTGCTACTATCACAATGCAGATGCTAGGGAGGGGCAGTTTTTTGTAGTTATAGTCTGGTTGAATTCCCAATGACCTTTGGGTCATGTAATGTCTCTTAAGACTATGATCTATGTAATATCGAAGCCTAGAAGTCATTTAAGGGTTACCCCTCATCCCATGAAATGGGGGGTCATCAAAAATAAAAAAAAAATGAAGCCCATGGTTTTTACAATAAAATTGGTTCTCGGACTAAAGAGGAAAATGAAGTCGGGGTTTCTTAAAAAAAAATTCTAATGATTTTTGAGTAACAAAGACTATAAAATGGTATTCTTAATTGCCAAAGGTTGTATATAAATAGTTGAGAAGTTAACTAAAGGGTTTTTTACACACTGATAATATAAATTCCTATTATGGAAATTCACGTGTAAATAATGTTGTAAAAAATATTTTAAAGTAATCCCTTGAAAAGACCATAACGTTGATGTGAGAGTCCAAAAATTAATTAATTATGTGAATCAAAAATAAGACATGAAAATAATTTATATATAAATAAATATATATTCATATTAATGATACATATAATCATTTAATATTAATGATAATGAGGAAATAATATAACCCAAATAAAAATAATTGGGTTATGAATTTTATTTTTTAATTGTATATATTTTCACTCAAATATTATTTGAGAAACTAATTCTAATTGAAATTAAAAATAACATAATCATAAAGTAATTAAAGACATAATATATTATAATTTTTAGTAGTTACTCCACACAAAATAATAATGTGGTGAACATGACATTTATTTCACAGATGTAAACGCTGATATAAAGATCCCTTATTTTGTATTTATTTTAAGTTGAATGTATTTTAAACACCCTTATAATAGCTTTAAACAAGTTAAAAACTTTTCAAATAACCATAATAATATTTATATGATCATATAATAATTTGTTATAATATAGTATTACCTGTCTATTATTAATGTTTCATTATTTTGACTATTTCATGTATTAATTTCCATGTTTATCGAGTATGTTTTGACTTGTTATTTGTTTCTCCTATTAAAGTGTTCATGATTTCGACATATAACGAATTGAAGTCGTTTTTTTATGTTATATGTATTAATTATATATTTATTTATACTAATATATTAGTTATGGATATAATAAATGAAATGCATCATTCCTAGGGATGGCAGGTCGTACGTATGCGTGGAAGCTACATCAATTTCATTATGGTATTAAAAGAAATAAAATTAAATGATATATATGTATGAATATCATATATATTCCATATATTTTACATAGTTGTATTAAAACCATCCTTTACACATTCCATGTATATTGTGAACGAATCATATCACTTTGTTCAGGTGGTAGTCCGCACTTCCCAAGAGATATTATCATATTCCGACAAGATTGAAGGAATAGAGTTACATTATATAGGAAATTTATAAAATAATAAAGAAATTATCAATATCATATATATAATATATAAATATATTTTTCATCATAATGACCAACATGATATGTGGTACAGGAATAACGAACAATCATCATTTCGTGATGCAGAAGTTCACAGTACACACAAACGGTAATTTCATTACACATTAGATGGATGTGTTTATATGTGTATGTATAACCATTAACCTAAATACATATAACTATATTGAGGATGATTTTATTGATATATAATAATGTAATAATGAAAATTTATTATGTGGACAAATAAATAACACTAAATATCTTGAGGAAGGATGTTACATATTTTTTGTGTAACTCCTTTTAGTTTACACCAAAGGGATTCAATGTATGAATTTATGATAAATGTGAGGGTTCATAGATTAGGGGAGGTATATTGAGAATATATTTAGAAACATCTTGGATGTGTAAAAGTCTCTTGACACTACGAGTAAGTGATAGTGGTGAGTGCCTTTTTATAGTGGAGGAGAATTGTCACACTTATAAGTTTTTGGAATGGGAATTCCACCCACATTTTTCCCATGTCATGTGGATCCAATAATAGTAAATATTAGATAAAATTTAGTGTGTGGTCGAAATATGGACTTCTAATATCATTTGTACATATTCCTATGTCATTTGTTCCTTATGTTTAAGGTATACTCCCTTCTTAAGATTAATTTGACCTCAATCATTATAATTAATTAAAATTATATTCACTAATATTTATCGAAGTAGACTATGTTTACCTTATAAGACATTATAAAATATTATTATTTCAAATATATAATCTATTTATTCAAAATTAAAATCACATAATTGGAAAATATTAATTTAAATTTAATCCTGCAAATGAGAAAAAAATGCATGTTTTTAATGTAAAACGTTCAATTGTTTGATAGGTTTTAATATAAAATAACAATGCTAAATTTATTATAATTAACTAAATTGGAATAATTCAAAAAAAATTGGTCGAATTTAACTTTATAAATAATTGAAAATATAATTTTTCCTTATAAATAACTTATATGAAAAAGAAATTTTTAATTTAAATTCGTTATTTTTCATTATTCATCATAAAATGAAACTTCAATAAAAATTCCAAAAAATCATAATAACTGATTTTTTATTTGTATACTTAAAATATGAAGTTTATTTATTTATAAATATATAATCTATAGAAGTTATAATAATTGGTTTTAAATATTACCTCTATTAAAAGGTGGTAAAACTACCTTTATAAAAATATGGGTTCTTATACATAAATTCGATATTATTATTGTATTTTTTATCAAATATATTATATGAATATAAAAAATATTTTTTATATGTATAATATAAATTAACTTCATATCACTGACTAATTATAATTAATTTAATTTATTAGGATAATAAATCATTGTGAGCATAAAAATATATTTCTATATAAATTTTCTTTTTCTATTCAATTGGTTCTCATATTTATTTATAATTAATTTGTAACTAATGAATTCACCATATATTTTTATAATTTAGTTAATCTAATTTATAACCAATAATTTAATGGCTATGTTATATTATATTATATTAAATAATAATTTTTTACTAATATATTATCCCAGATAATACGCGATCTTGATTGTAATGAAATCCAACAAAGAAACTCGTTATTGTGTGCGAAACAAGCTAGCTCAATGTAGAGTGAATTAAGATATATATATTATATGGAATTTATTTAAAATATTAAATATATTTTAATGTCTCCGGATACTGTATTCCCAACATGCTTGAGGTTTCATGTCATACATTCATTGAAATAGAAAGTACTCTTGTATAAATTTTTGCAGTATTAAATTGGATAATCCTAAATATTCAGTGACATTAAATTAGAATCACATGGGTGGAACCATATATCCTCTTATTGATTAATTCCTAGTCTTTAAAAAACTAGAATTCTCCCTAATATTCTCACTCATGCACTCCACTAGATGGTACTTGTCCAATGCTATAGTATACTAGTCTATATCAACATGAATGTATTGTGACGATCTCTCAATCTCACAAGTTGATTCCTAGGATACACATGATACAATTCATGGAGGTTGAAGTAGGATGTGGACCATATCATACACACTTTAATAATGAATCAAAAGGCATGAGATTCCAAAATCATACTTCAACCGATACTAATAAACCCATGTCACTAAATCTCCACTTAAATTAACCCAATCAACAAAAACATCATAATCATTATACAAAATAATAAAACATCAAGGTCCATATGGAGAATGTATAAGGGGTTAAGATAACATTAGGATAATATATATATATATATATATATATATATTTCAACTAAGAAATGTGTTTTAACTTATACGATAATTTTTTAATTTCCTTTAGGAATACATTTAAAATCCAATTTCATTCATAACTCTTTTTTCAAGTAACGAAATGATCTATTCAATAATAAATTTGAAATTACACATTAAAATACATTTTAACGTTCACATTAAAATCAACAGTAATTTCTATATCACTTTTAATTATAATATAGAACCACATAATCATAAAACCAATTCAATAAACCATAAATTATGTTAGGAAAAATATTACTATACAATGCCACAAATTTAAAAATATTCTGTTGTACTCCTCATGTGTTAATCATGTTTTAATGATCACAAATCTCTTTACTGTTAATTATTCTCGATCTTCATTGCACATCTTGTTAATTCTCTTCAATCTCAATAATATCTACACATCATGTTTTTATAATAAAAAATCTTATGGATGTTAATTACTCTCATTATTATTTACATGTCTTATGCATAATCACAAATCTCACATATATTATCACACCTTTATATTTATGATTCAAATTATCTTACTCTCTAATGATTAAACTTAATCCATATTCTGCATATCACTGTCGTAGTCCAAATACAGATATTTGTCTATGTTTGGAGACACCGTGAAGGACACACCGTGAAGGACTCACCGTGACCAGACACCGTGACCCAGACACCGTGAAGGACACACCGTGAAGGACTCACCGTGACCAGACACCGTGAACCAGACACCGTGAAGGACTCACCGTGACCAGACACCGTGACCATACACCGTGAAGCTCACACCGTGAAGCTCATACCATGAACCACATACCGTGAAGAAGACACTGTTTCCATAATCACTGTGACACTGTTTCTTAAGTTTTTTTCAATATTATTTAAATAATGCTAACGGTAATATTTCTTGTTTTGAATGCAAATAAAGTTATTTACTGATAGTTGTTGGCATGTATGGAAACCGCATCTCGTACCTATGAGAAGGGAATCGTTCCTACTTCAGAACACATGGAATATAAGAAAGACCGAGATGCAGTACACCTAAAGCAGTGTGCAAGTGTGAATATACAACATGAAGAACTTACATACACCCAAGTGCATTATTCTGAACAAGAAGAACAATCCTGAACAAGAAGGAGAGTTCAAGACCTTAAAAGAACTCTCATGAGTGAAATCCAAAACTGCTGAAGAACACACAGCGAATCAAGAGATCTTTCTCACTCCTGAAGAAGCCATGCTGAACTAAGACACTCTGTTTTTCAACAGAAAACCTAGATAAGGAATCAGAAGCATTCCTACTAAATCCAACGAGTCCAGATCCACATTGATAATCACTAGATCTTTCTAAACTCTCATTTATCTTCTCTACGTGATTTATTTATTAACTTTTGAGCAGTGTGGTGTACTCTGTATATCATTACACACATTTTCTCCTACACTGAACTAGAGGATATCAAAATCCTAAAACCACAATTGTTTACTCTTTTTTACCCATGTCAACTGTGGAAGAGGTCCTTATGTGACCTGGTCTTTGTTTTGTTTCCCACGAAGACCAACGGTAGAGGTCCCTGCGTGGCCTGGATAGTTTTTTAAAACAGTTGTTAACCCTGATCCAGGGTGTGGATCAAATTTATATATATTTGAGAGGACTAAGTCTCGGCTTGAGACTGAACCTCTTGTTATATCTGTTGTGCATATTTTATTTTAGTTTAAAGTATACTGCATATATCTTATTTATTCTGCTGCTATTACATTGAAATAAAAAACTATTTTAAAGCTACTTTGATAGTTAAATTAGCAAGTGTTTACACTTATTATAAATCAATAGGTTAGCTTCAAAAGTTATTTTTAACTTGTGGTTGAATTAACTAAGACCTAATCAATCTTTGAGAAGATAAGTGAACATTTATAATCTGTATAAATTCACTACAATTTAACTTATTTTATAAATCAGGGGATTTTAACTAGACAATATTTTAACAGAAATTTTAATTGGAACTCAATTAACCCCCCTCTTGAGTGTCCACTCTGACCAACATTTGTTATCAAAGGATTAGTTTTTGTTTAAAGATTTTTGAAATACTCTGTTTTTCAATTGTGATTTTAGTTTCATCTTTAAAGATCTTAAATTTCTGTTAATTCTAAATTTTTATGTCTTTAAATTATCTTTCTAAAATCTAGTTATAGATAATAGACTAGAGGGTGCTGCTAATAACAGGCCACCTTTCTACAATGGTACAAATTATGCTCAGTGGAAACTTAAAATGAAAATTTATTTAGAAAGCATAGGTTTTGATATTTGGACTGCCATAGAATCAGAATAACAACTTTCCACTACTGCTAGATCCACTTCGGATGAACCTACAAAGACTGCTTACAATAATAATTTTAAATCCATGAATGCCTTGTACTGTGCTTTAGGAGATGAAGAGTTTAACCTAATTTCTACTTGTAAAATTGCTTTTGAAATTTGGGATACTTTCGGTGTTTCTCATGAAGGAACAACCAATGTTAAAAAAATGAGATTAAATACTTATACTATTAAATATGATAATTTTAAAATGAATATTGATGAACCTATTTCTAACATGTATCTTAGGTTTAATGAGATAGTCAATACAATGAATTCATTTGGAAAGGCTGTTCTAGCAAAGGAAAAAATTATGAGAATCTTGAGATGTTTACCATACCGATGGAGAGGCACATCTATTTCAATAAAAGAGTCATGTGACATTGCTGCTCTACCTGTCAAAGAACACATTGGTATGCTTATGATGTATGAGGAAGAACTCAAGGTGAATAAAGAGAGGGATGCTGAACCTAAGAGGAAATCAGTGTCTTTCAAGACTACTGCTTCAAAGAGCAAGGAAAAAGATAAATCTTAACTACCTACTGACAGTTTAACCAGTGAAAATTCACACTCCGATAGTGATGTTGAAATTGGTCAGATAGCCAAAAGGTTTAAGAAATTTTATAGGAAGAATAAATTCTTCAGAAAATCAAATTTCAAAGGAAAGTATGAAAATAAGGGACATTAGATGAAGGATTGGAAAAATTCAGATAAAAGTGATGAATTTGTCTGTTATGAGTGTGAAAGAAAAGGACATATTAAAGCAGATAGCCCAAAGCTCAAATTCAAGAAGAAATATGATTACAGGGACAGTAAGTACAAAAAGGCTATGAAGGCTACTTGGAGCGCTTCTCTGGATAGCTACAGTGAATCTGAAGCTTCTGAAACTAAAACCAGAAATAAGGCAAACATGTGTTTTATGACAAACACATCTGAGGTAATCTTAGATACTCCTACTTTAAATTCTTATTATTCTGATGATAGTGTTGAATCTGATTCTGATTCTGAAAACATGACTAGTGAGGAATTGTTTGAATATTGTAATATGATGGAAGAGACTTGCAATGAAATTAAGTATAAATACAAATCATTAATGAAATTTCATGCTCTCACTATTACTTTTAAAACTGAAATTATTATTGAAAAAGAGAAAAATGCTCAACTGTTAAAGGAGAACACTGAACTGAAAATTTCTATTGAGCAACTCAGAATGGATTTAGAGAAATTCACAAATGGAAAGGATATGCTAACTCAAATTCTAGGAAATTAAGTTGCACCAAAATACACTACTGGAATAGGCTAAAAACCTGGACAGAGATAGTTTACTAAGAATAAATTTATTCCTAAATCTGGATAGAATACTACTAGTTCTAGTTCTGGATATTTATATGCTTCAACTAGTTATATTCATAGTTACGGATCTAATAAGGTTTATCTTCCAATATCTGGTGATTCTACAAATTTTATGAGACCCATAAGACAAATTTGGGTAACGAAATATTTGATTGCTAACCTTTCTGGACCGAAGAAGATCTGGGTACCAAAATCATTTCCTATCTAAATATATTTTGTAGGAAACCTGCTTAAAAAGCTCCTGTAGGAATACTTGGTACTTGGAAAGTGGATGTTCAATACATATGTCAGGAGACTTCTCATGCTTTAAAATCTTAGTTAGAATTGATGGTGGCTTTGTCACTTTTGGTGATAATTATAAAAGGGAAAATCATCGGCTTAGGCAAGATTGGTAACACCGACTCCGTATTAATTTCTAATGTTTTATTCGTTGATGGACTTAAATATAATCTATTATGTATTTCTCAGTTATGTGATGATGGTTTTAATGTTAAATTTGAAAATGATTCTTGCAATTTTTTAACTCTAAAAATGCTTTAGTATTTTCTGCCATGCGAAATGAAAATGTTTATGCTATTGATTTAAATTCTTTAGACATGCATAATATTACTTGTTTCAATGATTTTCATAAAGAGTCTTGGCTTTGGCATAGAATATTAGGACACAAAAATATACACTCACTTAGAAAACGTACTAGGAAGAACTTAGTGAGAGACCTACCCAAACTTGAGTTTCCAAATGACAGTATTTTTAATCCCTGTCAAAAGGGAAAGCAACACAAAATCTCTATCAAATCAAAGAAAGAAGTGTCAACTTCTCAACCTCTCGAGTTGGTTCACATGAATTTGTTTGGACCATCTAGAGTTTCTAGCTAAAATGGGAAGCACTATGTCTATGTCTTAGTAGATGACTTTTCTATATATACTTGGGTATACTTCTTAGCTCACAAAAGTGAAGCTTGTTCTTACTTTGCTAAATACTCCAAATCTGTAGAAAATCTTAGTGGTCTTAAGATTAAAACTCTAAGAAGTGATCATAGACGTGAGTTTGAGAATCATGATTTTGAATCCTATTGCTCACACAATGGCCATAGTCATAACTTATCTGCCCCTAGGACACCTCATCAAAATGTTGTAGTAGAAAGGAGGAATAAAACACTGAATGAAATTTCCAGAACCATGCTTAATGAATATGACCTACCTATTTATTTTTGGGCTGAAGCTGTAAATACATCTTGTTATATTATCAATAGAGTCTTGATCAGACCTGTTCTTAAGAGGACCCCTTATGAGTTGTGAAACCATAGAAAACCTAAAATCTATTACTTTAGAGTCCTTGCCTTCAAAGTCTTTATTCTTAATAACAAAGATAATCTTGACCAGTTTGCATCCAAGAGTGATAAAGGAATTTTCCTAGGTTATTCTATTTCTAGTAAAGCCTATATATTTTTCAATAAAAGAACCAAGTGTGTGAAAGAATCTATTCACATCAAGTTTGATGAAACTGATCCACATGATCCTAAAACTCTCTTGAAAATCATGAAGAAGATTTATCTGTTCTGGACCTTAATGACAAATCAAATGAACCTACTATAAAGACAACCAATTCTGGAAATTTTCTAGAACCTACTTCTATTGATTCCCAACCTGTTGATGAACCTGAAGTTTCTGGTCCTACCATTACTAGATCAACTAGAATTCTAAAGAATCATCCTTTAGATGCTGTTGTAGGAAATCTTGATAGAGGGACACATACTAGAGCTTCTCTTAGAAATCAGGTTGAACATCAATCCTTCTTGTCACAACATGAACCTAAAAACATTGATGATGCTATTAATGATGAATTTTGGGTAATTTCTATGCAAGAAGAACTCAATCAGTTTGAAGGAAATAAAGTTTGGAATATTGTTGAAAGACCTAAGGACACATTCACAATAGGCACTAAATGGGTGTTTAGAAATAATGTAGATGAATCAGGAAAAATAGTTAGAAATAAAGATAGACTAGTTGCACAAGGTTATAGTCAAGAAGAAGGTATTGACTATGGGGAGACTTTTGCTCCAGTAGCTAGATTAGAATCTATTAGGATTTTACTTTCTTATGTTGAACATAAAAATTTCACACTATATCAAATGGATGTCAAGAGTGCATTCTTAAATGGATATATTGCTGAGGATTTTTTTGTTGAACAACCACCTGGATTTTCAAACCCTCGTTTTCCAAATCATATTTTCAAACTATCAAAAGCATTATATGGTTTAAAGCAAGCTCCAAGAGCTTGGTATGTTAGATTAAGTACTTTTCTAATTTCTTAAGGTTTTACAAAAGGAATAGCTGATCCTACTCTGTTTATAGAACGAATTTATAAAGATGTTTTAGTTGTACAAATTTATGTGATGATATTATTTTTGGATCTTCAAAAACTACATTATGTACTTATTTTTCTAAAATGATGCAAAATGAATTTGAAATGAGTTTAATGGGTGAACTTAAATTCTTTCTTGGTTTTCAAATCTTTAAAAATGATGATGGAATTATTTTAACTCAAAGTAAATATACTAGAGATATTTTAAAACTTTTGGGATTGGAAAGCACAAAAAGTAGTGACACTCCCATGAGTACCACCTGTAAGATGGATCTCGCTGAAAATGGTAAACTTGTTGATCAAACCACTTATAGAGGCATTATTGGAAGTCTACTCTACCTGACTGCTAGTCGTCCTGATAATATGTTTACTGTGTGTATGTGTGCTCGTTTTCAAGCAAACCCTAAAGAGTAACATTTAAATGCTATAAATAGAATTTTCAAATACCTCAAGCATACTCCCAATTTAGGGCTGTTCTATCCCAAAGGAAAATCTATTGAATTAGTTAGTTATTCTGATGATCACTTTGCTGAATGTAAGCTAGATAGAAAAAGCACCTCCAGAACATGTCACCTTTTAGGCAAGTCACTAGTATCATGGTGTAGTAAGAAACATAATTTTTTTGCATTATCAACTGCAGAAGCTGAATACATAGCTGCTGGAAGTTGTTGTGCACAAATTTTGTGGATGAAACACACATTAGAGGACTATGAATATCAATTCAGAAATGTCTCAATAAATTGTGACAACACAAGTTCTATTAACATTTCTAAGAATCATTTTTCTCATTATAGGACTAAACATATTGATGTAAGACATCACTTTTTGAGGGATCATTATCAAAAGGGTGATATCACTTTGGTATGATTAATCATAAATGAATATCTTACTGATTATAATGTTTAATACTTTACTGTATTTTACTTTACGTTTCATACTTACTGTTTCTAAGTTACTATTTATGCTCACGGTCTGATGACTACAAACTATCTCACCGTGATTAATAGTTTTCTGTCTCACCGTAATACCTACTCATGGTCTCACCGTGAAGAGTTTTATTATTATTTTTATTTTAACCCGTATCGCAGTAATTTTTATTACACCGCTATTTGATTTCCCGCGTCTTTTTTTTATGACGTTTGACATTACCAAATGATAAATCTTAATGGTTTCATTCGATTCCTTACCTGATCTCTCTCATGAACATTCTCCTCCCTCTCGCCCGAACATTTAGTAAATGCCAAGGATGAAGCATCCATCTTCACTCTCATCTGAGAACCGTCGCTCTAAGAAACAAAAGAGGATACTGAGGATAGCTCCCAAAGGACCTCTAAACCCAAACCTGGTAAGCCATACAGTTGTACCTGAAAAAGAGGTTTTCCCTGAATGGTTGTTGTTTAGCAGATCATTAGTTTTGAATGTTTTAAGAGAACAAGGATGGCTTGAATGGTTCACTGGACAGAATATACCAATTTACCCAAGGCTTGTATCTCAATTCTATCAGTATGTGAAGTTTTGTTTGGAGTTTGGAGAAAGCTTTATGGTGACCAGCTAGATCGATGGTCAGAAGTGCTCTTTCTCTTCAACGTTGTGGGCTGCATGCCTAAGAATTCCACATGAAGGAGTTTTTGAAGATTACCAGAGAGACCCTCCTCCAACAACCGAAATCTTTGACCTGGACACTGATTTGGAAAGTCTAACTGGAAATGGCACCAGGCGAAGGGCCATAGCTGCTGAACTAGATGGGGAGACAAGACTTCTGTTCAAGTTTGTTCAGAATTTAATTAGTCCAAGAAAAGGAGATTTTTCTATGATTAAGTATCATGATATGTTCCTGATTCACCTGTTTAAGAATGTCAATAAGATCAATCTGTGTAAGTATGATATCAACCATATCTGTGAGCTGATCAAAGTAACTTCCAAATCCACCTCCATGTTTTACTCAAGGATGATTTCAGCTATGTTAGGTGCAAAAGGGTTGTTTGGACCAAATGAAGAAAAGTTAGAGGATCTTGATTTCTACCTATCCATGCCTATCATCAGAAGGATGAAGATATGCTGGAACCCCTGGAAGAAGCAGTGGGATGAGGATAATGATCAACAGTATAAAAGGTTTAATCCTCTTGACTATCCAAGAAGGCCTAACAAACTAGCTAATCCTTGTTTGGAACCAGATCATGTGGTTGAGTATTGAATATAAGAAGAACAAGAATAAGTAACAGCTGAAGTACCACCTAGAGAGGAACCTATAATACCTCCAATGGGAACAGTTCCGGATGAAGAGGAAAGGGATGGTGTCCCTGCTGTTATCACTGCTGAAATACCTCAAGGAGAGGATGTTGTTGTTGAAAAGGAAAAGACTAAGGATCCTTCAGTTGTTCTTCATGAGGACGAAGCTCATCCCAATGCTGGAAGGAAATTGGTTTTTCCTGTTTTAGAACATCAAGAAACCTTAGAGGCAGATCATGTTGAAGAGACTCTTTCTGTTAAGAAAGAATCATGTCTGGAAGCTTTTCCATTGGATCCATAGATTCCTAAGATCATTCCATCAGCTGAAGAAATAATGGAAATTGTCTTTCAGCTGGAAAGGCAAGAGTTTTCTGAAGAGATTAGGGATGATCCTGTGGATCATGTCCATGTTCCTTAACCTCAAGAATCTGAAAGGGAAGCACAAGTTGAGGGGGAGGAACCTCAAAATCTTGATATTGTGGAAGTTGGATCTTCTGAAGCTTCTCAAACTTATGTCACTTTTTCTGTGTACTCTTGGTATGAGTTCCCAAGATTTTATGATGTGAATGAGTCACAACAAGTGACTGCAACTGGAATGGATCTTTCTTCTCTATTTCAACTGAAGTCCTTAGCTCATTTAGAACTAGACCTAGAGCCCCTACCTCAATCTAAATCAGAATCTGAGTTTGAATATGACTCTGAACCTCAACCAGAACCTGAACCTTTACCATTACCTACATATTTACCTAAGCTTCACTTCTTTTTTACCATAGATGATCTGAATGTTTTTGGAGAGACGTTTTTAGATGGAGTTGAGAAAATTGTATCCACTCAACCTCACCCAGGGACTCAGTTATGCAATGAAGATGCATCAATTCTCTTGGAAAATATTTTCTTGCATATTCAACCAAGGATGAACCGAGAAATTCAATAAGTCATAGTAGAGAATAAGCTGCTGAGTGCTGATGTTGCAAATATGAAAATTATGGTATTAAGTCTGTAGATTGAGTTATCTTTGAGATCAGATCCTGCTCCTGTTTTTTCCCCTGCACCTGTTTCTATTTCTCGTGAGTCTTCTGATTCCCTCCTTGCTAGGGAGATTGTGTACCAAGTTCATCCACACATACTATCTTTTGATGAAAATATTGGAAAAAGGCACACCAAGATACTGGAACACATGAGAGAGCTTGTGGAAAATCTGAATAAGCTTATAGATGAATACACTGGATGTCTGCAAAAAGTTCTGAAACAGCTCAATGTTCTAACCAAAGCTTTCAAGGCTTCACCTGTTTCTGGTCAGACATCCACACCTTCTTTGGATGATTCTTTGCTGAGATCTATAATAAAGGAATAATTTCAGAATGCCTTCAGTGTCTTGGATCTATCTTCTTTGTCAGAAGTGATTAAGAATAGTGATAGAGCATTGGACTTGGTTAGGATTCATTCTACGATAGCCAATGATGCTCAACAAGAGATCTCTAAGAAAATAGATTTGTATCTTTCCCGAATTTTCTCTAAAAGTTATATGATAGATCCCTTTAGATATCTTGTGGAAAATTTGATAATCCCTCTGGTGACTCAAGCTTTTAAAGCTCAAGTTCAGAAACATTCATAGGTCACCTGATTTTTGTACAGATTTCTGGAGAATAAGGATGATTTTGAAAAGGCTATGCAATATGGTGGTGAAATCATTTCTGATTTCATCAATCTTTTGAAGTCGTATCTTCATGTGCAGAGTACTGCTATAGTTGCTCCAGCTGCTGCAACTTTTAGACCTGGACTGCCTGCCTTAGCCTCAACTGCCATGACAGTTAGCAAAGCTCTTTCTCAGATCCTTCCAGTCATTCTTGACCAACCCCAGCCTAGATCTTCTACTGCTCCTACTTTGGCTCCATCTATTTTTTAAGGTCTACCCTTACCCTCGTTGTCTACCACATCTATTCCTTCTTCTACTTCAGCACCAGCTCCTACTGTTGATAAAGGCAAAGCCATGGTGGATCCCTGAAAAGTCCGAGGACTGTTTTTCTTTTTGATGGGAAGTCTTTTGTTGTTTCCTATTTTATTGTATTCTGAACCCTTTGTTAAATACCAAATGTAGTGTTTCATTTCATTCTATCTACTTTTTGATAATCCCAAAGGGTGAGAAAAACTAAAGGTGTCAGTTCTATAATAGTATAAATGATGGAGAAATACTACAAGCATCAGTTCTATAATGTTATTGCTTTGCTATTTACTGTAATTTTACATGTCATTTATATTCTACCTATATATGATTTGTGATCATCAAAAAGGGGGAGATTGTTGGACTCCTCATGTGTTAATCATTTTTTAATGATCACAAATCTCCTTACTATTAATTAATCTCGATCTTCATTGCACATCTTGCTAATGCTCTTCAATCTCAATAATAGTTACACATCATGTTTTTATAATAAAAAATATTATGGTTGTTAATCACTCTCTTTATTATTTACAAGTATTATGCATAATCACAAATCTCACATATATTATCACACCTTTATATTTATGATTCAAATTCTCTTACTCTCTAATGATTAACCTTAATCCATATTCTGCATATCACTGTCTTTGTCCAAATACAGATATTTTTCTAAGTATGGAGACACTGTGAAGGACACACCGTGAAGGACTCACCGTGACCGGACACCGTGACCAGACACCGTGAACCAGACACCGTGAAGGACACACCGTGACCAGACACCATGACCCAGACACCGTGAAGGACTAAACATGACCAAACACGATGACCAGACACCGTGAACAAGACATCGTGACCAGACACTGTGAAGCTCACACTGTGAAGCTCATACCGTGAACCACATACTGTGAAGAAGACACTGTTTCCATAATCACTGTGACACCATTTCTTATGTTTTGTCAATATTATTTAAATAATGCTAACGGTCATATTTGTTTTTTTAATGAAATTAATGTTATTTAATGATAGTTGTTGGCATTCCAGGAAACCGCATCTCATACCAATGACAAGGGAATCGTTACTACTTCAGAACTCATGGAATATAAGAAAGACTGAGATGCATTACACGTAAAGCGGTGTGAAAGTGTGAATATACAACATGAAGAACTTACATACACCCAAGTGCACTGTGCTGAACAACAAGAAAATCCTGAATAAGAAGAAGAGATCAAGACCTCAAAATAACACTCATGTGTGCAATCCAATACTGCTGAAGAACACACGATGAATCAAGAGATCTTTCTAACTCTTGAAGAAGACAAGCTGAACTACGAAAATCTGTTTTTCAACAGAGAAACCAGACAAGGACTCATAAGCATTAATGTTGAATCCAACGAGTCCAGAGCTACATTGATAATCACTAGAGCTTTCTAAACTCTCATCTATCTTCTCTATGTGATTTATTTATTAACTTTCGAGCAGTGTGGTGTACTCTGTATATCTTTACACACACTGTGTCTTTCACTGAATTGGAGGATATAAAAATCCTCAAACCACAATTGTTTACTCTTGTTTACCCACGTCAACTCTGGAAGATGTCCTTGTGTGACCTGTTATTTTTTTTGTTTCCCACGAAGAACAGTGGTAGAGGTCCCTGTGTGGCCTGGACAGTTTTGAAAAACTTTTGTTAACCCCAATCCAGGGTGTGGATCAAATTTATATATATTTGAGAGGACTAAGACTCGGCTTGAGGCTGAACCTCTTTTTATATCTACTATGAATATTTTATTTAAGTTTAAAGTATACTACATATATCTTATTTATTCCGATGCTATTACTTTGAAATACAAAACTATTTTGAAGCTACATTGATAGTTAAATTAGAAAGTGTTTACAATTATTGTAAATCAATAGGTTAGCTTCAAAAGTTAGTTTCACCTTGTGGTTAAATTAACTGAGACCTAATCAATCTTTGAGAAGCTAAGTGAATATTTAAAATCTCTATAAATTCACTACAGTTTAACTTATTTTATAAATCGGGGGATTTTAACTAGACAATATTTTAACAGAAATTTTAATTGGAACTCAATTCAACCCCCTGTTGAGTGTCCACTCCGACCAACATATTCTATAACAAATAAATAAAGGTAAATTTAAAACACACATTAATATCCCTTTAATATAAAATAATTAATATTTACCAGTAAAAAAATCATGAATTTTCCACTTTTAGACCAATATAAAGTTTAGAAAAAAATATTTTAAATACCAATTATTTTGGTTGAACTTCTGAGGGTGAATACTTTATTCATAGGATACAATTTTTTTTATTGAAATCCATTTTAAAAAACACTATCAAAACATGGAATATAAATAAATACTAATGTCGTGAAACACCTACTAAGTCACATATAGAAACATTAAAACCATGAATTATTTAGAGATAATGGCCCAAAAAGTATTCCACCCTCCCTTGGAAATAAAACCAAAATAAATTAGAACCAAACCCCACATAGGTTTCGGCTAACACACACCCATGGAAATAAAATTAGAAAGGATAAAATATAAAACTAATCACTTAAAGATTAAAACCAAGTAGGGAAAACATTTAATTTAATTTTTTTATATTCTGGGATAGTTTTGAGGTTTTGTTACATGGGTTCGCAGTCTGTGTGCCAACTGTGTGATTCTCATTGGAAACCCCTTAGAGACACTACAATTTTTAACCATATGATTAACCAAACCATGTTAAAACCAAGAAATCACATCTAATACATGATGAAAATTTTTCAAGGTTCTACCGGAAGGTTATTATTAATTTTCTTTCCACCGTGTGACTAGCTCTACGAACATGAATTGTTAAAATAAAATATTATTGGACCTAAAAATCAAGGAAAAGGGAAAAAAATAAATAGATAAAATATTACAAAAAATAACGGTTAGTATCAGGGAATTCTCCGCAATATAACACTTTTAGTCCTAAAAAATTCACTATAGTAACAAGGAAAGAAAAAGAAATCAAGAAAACCACTAAAGAATTTTAGGATATGAAAATAATAACACATCATGACACTTTTATAGAATATAAATAAATCCCAAAAAACTAGAACCATTGTCGGATCAACAATCTTGTCATATATCCAACCGAGTAAAAAAACTATAGAAAGGAAAAGAATGGGTGAAACAAAAAAGTATGGGTTCAAAATGAGTTAAGCTAAGTATACACACATATAATATAAAATAAATGATTCTATAAATATTAAAAATAATAAAATTTAGTGGAATTTATTTATTGATAATTTTTTAGATACAAATGAAATATTTTTTATCTTCTAAAATTTTATATTAAAATTATATTAAAACCATAATGTATTTGATGTAAAACTATTGGAATACTCCTAAAATACTTTAATGTTATCTTATGTTATATATTAAATTAATAAATGATTAGAAATTATTATACAAGTTAGGTTTTTCCAAAATAATGGTATATGGTCTATCATATCATCCATCATTAACTTATAAGTTATTTTTCCTATTATAATATCAGTATTAACCCCCCAAATAGTAAATAACCAGATATCACTACAATGGTTGTAATGGTATACATGAGGTTAACACTAAAAGATAAGTGTCAAAAATAATCGATGATTTTCTGAATTTAATTTTATGATATGAATTAGAAACATTATAATATTATATTCAATTTATATAAACATGGTTCTCTTTCACATGAAATATAATTTTTTATATTGAAATATTTATTGTAAATCTATTTGTATCCTTTCCATAACTATTAATGGATACCACCTCTCCTCTCTTTCTCACACCACCATGAGTAACTCAGCGAATGAAAAACATTAAAAAACCTAAAAAATAATTATCTATGTTATATAGTTTCTATTTTCTTTAATGGATCATCCTTCAGTCCCTTAAGAAGAAATCGAAAGGAGTAAACTCAAAAGGGGTGTAATCATTTTAACATTTGTCATTCACTTTACTTATTATTTTACTTCTTTAATTTCAATCATGAAAATTATTTTATTAAGAAACATGTATCTCGCATATAATAAAAATTAATAATTTTCAAGAAATAAATTTCATCTGTATCTATTTCTATAAAATGGGAAATGAATGTATTATTCGTGCTTACATGTCGACTTCTACCTCCATGTAGTGATATAATTCATTTTCCACATCCTTCACTCATGAATAGTTATTATGATATAGTCAATTATTATATATGGTATATAGTTAACAGTTTTTATTAGTGAATTTCAATATCGTATCTACCTTGTTACCTTTTAATCAATTGAAAACTTTTAACAACCCTTGTGTGTATGTCTTGCCGACATCCTCCATGAAGCGATATGATTAATTTTTAATTTCTTATTCACATAGATTGTAATAAATATATATTTATTTAATATATATTATATTTATGATATAATAAAGACCCTTTTAATTATAATTATCATTCACTTTTCTTTATTTATATCCATTAAATATTAGAAATACCACTCGTGGTTGTGAATAGACTATCATCTTAATAAAGTGATGTATTTAATTTTTCCTTATCACTTTATATTATTTGTTATAAAATTATATAAGATTAATATATATGATACCTATATAATGATTACTATTGTGTATATGATGAAACTGTGACCAGATCCCATGGACCATAACTACAAAATTGCAACACACATGAAAAGTTGAGTAGTTAACTCATGAAATGAATATTATAATGAATTATAACCAATTAATGGGTTATAAGATACTATAATTAAAATATATATGGTATAATAACTATTAATATGAATGTATAATATATTTACAATAAATCTATATTTGTTATATAAGAGGTTTGAATGCATAATAAGGAGGATGGGACATGTTGTAATTGATTCTTTTTTTCTTTTTTCCATGCGACATATTTCATATTCCCCACTTTTATTTTTTGTGTGGTGTTTATAATGAACCTTTTATATGATATTTATAGAATAAATTTATATCAATTTTTTTTGTTTCATTATATGTTATTTATTACATGAATTTTATGATTCAAATGTTACCGAAGTGGCATGTGGTTTTTGATATAATCTAATTTCTTTTTTGGATTATCACCTCCAAAATTCAGTTGGTGGATATTTTTTGATATTATCTATTAAAATACATTATTTTTTCCGTATATGGTAATTTTAGAAATTTTTATATATTATTATCTTTTTCCTCTTTTATTTACTTAATGTTATATTGAAAATATTTTTAAATAAAATTTGACCATATTTAGTTTTTTGTTCGATATAATTTTCATCAATATATATAATATTATAAATTGTTTTATGAAATTCTATAAATATAAATGAAATGTTTCAAAATTTTTCTTTTCACTACCTTTTTCTTGATGTAAAATGGTTTAAAAATAGAAATTTCTTAAAGAAATAGTTTTCCTATAATGTTTTCTTACTGTTTACAATGTTTTGAAATGAATGTTTTCATTTAATATAGATGACAACAATAGATTTTATTATTTTCATGACTATTAATTAAACTATTGATTCCATTAGAAGATTTATTTTTAATGGAAATGAAATATAAAATTTTTGGGAAATTTTGATTTAAATATTATCAAAATGAAAGGATGTTTTCTCTTATTTTCAAAATATTTTCAAATTTTATTCTAATGATATTTTTGATTTATTTCAACTTATTTTAAAGAATTTTAGGATTCAATCGAGATATAATTTAATAATATTATACTCATTATTTATCTAGACTAATAATGTTGATGATGATATATGAATGATTCTAAAAAACTCATCTCCATCTATATGGTTAATTATGTTTTGATATAACTTTTATGAAACCCATTATTTTCTAATATATATGTTTTGATGGAAAAACTAAATGTTTAAGAAACCAATTTATTTTAAATAGTTTATGATATGTTGATATGATGAATGTTTTTTTATATTTTGGATAAATAATGTACTATTTTCATTAAGTAATTTGTAGTCCTTTAATTATGAAAAAATAAAATGCATTTGGTAAAGATGGATATCTAATGAGATAATATGAACTAGAATGGGATATGAAATAAATTCACTAAGGGATTCAATCCACTATGATATTTTTCTAGAGTGAACCTTGAAAAATGAAATGATATAATGGGTAGTGAACCCAAGCCATAATGATAGTCATGGTAGCAATCATGGACTAAGTAAATGATATTCTACGACTATTTAATTTCCACAAACATATGTCTCTTGGTTATGATAAGATATCATGAATCATATTGAATAATTATTGATTCCATTCAATTATAACGTGTGTATTATGTAATTATAATGAATTTTGGAATGACTAATGGTCATTGACGGATTGGGTATGATTATTTTAATTTATGATCATGTTCACATTCCCTTATGGTCATCTTAATCACACTTATGATCACTGATAGTTTTCTCTATTGGTTTCCCATACTGATTATTGAGGATCACCATTTCTTATTATTTACTTAGATTACAAAAAGAAAGGATTTATATTGGGTATGTTAAATATTTTTACAATCTGAGAACATATTATGCTTTATATGTTTTAGAACCATCATGATATAAGAATATTTATGTATCTATCCTCTAAAGACTCTAATATTTATCATTATGGGGTGTTTTTTGTTAAGAGATGTATTGGATATTCATATATAATATTGTAATATATATATTTATTAAATGATTTTTAACCTCATTTTATACCCAAAATGGATTTATTTAATAATTTAAAATTATTATTAGAGTAATTTTTTGAAGACCCAAGGGATAAGTCAAATTATTAGGAAAATACTAAACCATTTTTAATGAAGATATTTCTTGCATTTATAATAAAAAAAATACCTGTATGGATGATGAAATGATTGTGTGATTGTGGATAATAATAACATATGGTGGAAAAGACCCAGATGGGTGGATTGGTTATTAACTCATTCTTTATCATGGCACGATGAGTGGGACTATGACTGCAAACTGGGATAGATACTCATTTGTATCATGATTGGGTTAATTCCCATATTCATTAAAATATATTATTAAGGATATGAATAAAGGATAACAATAAAACCCCTATGATAAACCTAGGGTTTCATTGATTGAAAATATGATTTCCTTTTTTATACAACCTATAAATGATTTTTTATTACTTGATTACTCACTATGATTATTATTACTCACATAATTATTTTCCATCTTAATTAATGAATGTACCTAGGAGGATTTTTGTTGATGGTGAATGTTATGAAAAATTTAGTGAATATCCTTGAGAGTGACCAAATTAATCATGATGTTGAATTAGAAACTATGTTATAATGCCTGATTATCCATATCACTATATGATTAACAACCAAAAGTTATTGGAAGAGTTTGCTAAAGTGATTGGGTGTCTTGCCATGATTGATAGTAACATGACAGACCAAAGAAAAGGGAATTATAATGGATTTAAGGATAATGCCTCGAAGAATAATGGGAGATACCTTTCTGGGCGTGATAAAAAAATATGGGTGGTCTGACCAATTATTCCTAGAGTAACATTGTGCAGAATGGGAAATAAAGGGTGACTGATTATGAAGTATCTTTGTTTGCTACACCCAGAATAAGAACAATAAAGTATTACTCTTACCTAACATGGTCGATGAGTATTATATCTTCCTTTAAGCGGGACTGTGTGGTGATTCTTGCCTTCAAAAAAGAGAGCTTGATCAAGAAACCTTGCCCAGTGCAGCATTCACTGAACCAGATGAGGAGCCGAAAGTGAAGTGATTATTTTTTGAGGTGGCATAAATCAAACTCTTAATGGTATTTTTCTATGGCATAAGGGTACTATTGTGTGGGATACATAGAGGATTATGGATATTATGATATGTAGTCCAATGATTTTCTGTTTGGTTTGTGGTTGTACTGCTTTTGCTTATTTTTTGACTCTTACAAGTCGTAATTCAGTATGTCTTAAGGGTTGTGTGATTTCTCACTTTTCCTTAAAGTGTTTGGAAATAAAAAAAATTAATTTTTATTCAGTCAGGGGAATGTTTCCTAACCTTTATATAAGATAAATATATAGATTCATTGGAGTTAAGTTGATTATAACCATAGATGGAAGAATATTAATTTACTTATCTGTCAGTTATATGAGAATAACAACCCAGGTAATTGACTAAAATGAGTGAGAATATGTGTACTGTGTGGAAAATAAGTTTATAAGAAACTAATTTTCAAGGAAAGTGGAAGGTTTTATGGAATGAAATAGGTTAAATCCAAGTTCTAATTTATTGTTCCATTTATTACCAGTTGGGAACTATGGTATTAACTAAGTCAATGACCAAATATAAAGGATAAATCAAAGGGGAAGGAAGGTTCCATTATGTACTATTTATTAATTGGATTGATAAAAAATTTTATGAATTGGGTATTTAGAATCATATTGTATGAGTGCTTTATTAGTGTGATTTTTGAAATACAAATCAAGAAAACATCTAAAATTTATTGTAGTGATTTTTAATGATTTAAAATCATTTTTGGAATGGTACTTATACATTATGAATTTTATATATTAGAAAAAGAGATTTTTTTGGAAAATATATGATTGAGGATTGGTAACCCTTATAATGTTCTTCATGTTGATATAATTATGATTAGTCTAAATAATGTGATTATTGATAGTTTTAATTTAAATTTAGTAGTTTGTGTGAAGGTATTGTTTGGATGAATATATGATTTTTTATAGTTTTATAGTTATTCAGGATATTTATTCAAATTATTAGAATATTTGGGAGAATATAAGACCAGGGAATATACATTTTTGGTTTATATCCTTGCGATTTATAGATATTATTAGATATAATTGTTAATTTCATCATTCATGTAAATTCTATCTATTCATTCTTATTTTTATGATAATATATTTGTCTAAATATTTTGAATTATTTTATGTTTATTTATTTATTGAATAATTTTAGATGAACATTGGATATTATTGAAAGTATTATTTTACATTTATGATTAAATATATCATAAAATTGTATGACATATTCTAAATTTTTTTTCTAATATCTAGTGACACGAGGAATGACTAAATATTTTTTTGGATTTTTTTAGCTTTTAAAAATTAATTTCTAAGGTTTGTGTATAAAAAAATTATTCATTGTTATTTATCATATATAATATAAAATAATGTCAGCATGAAAAATTACATGATGGAAAATCGAAGGAAAAAATAGTCTTGTTGTATGAGAAAAAAATCAAGTATGTCATCTTCTGTTCTTTACCTTGATGGTAAATTATTTTATTAACTCAAGTAAGAGGGGAGTATGATTTGTGATTCTTATGTGGAGACCGTTTCTCCATAATCAAGGTATATTATTAGTAACTCATGAGTCCAAGAGATGATACATTCTTGTATGTAGAAATACTTTGTTATGAAATTGCATGTTTCCAAGTGGTGATATAGAAATTGTTTTCATGATATTATCCACATGATATTTTATTACTATGTCAGGATACAGAATCACTAGTAAGTTATATTTAAAATTGATAGGGTGAAATTTATTTATGGGTAGTATAATATAATACCCTGATATTTTAGAATATATTTATCTTTGAATAACATTTCCTTTTTTATATATTTCATGACAAAAAATATCATTCTCAAAACTAACCACAATATATTATATCCTAATCATTAAATTAATGGGTATGAATAAGATTAACCACCTTTTGAAATATATATAGAATTTTTTTTAAAAAAAAACCTATTTAGTAAAGTATAAAAAATAAGTACCCATTATTTATTATTTTCATTTGATGTTCAGAAATATATATTCCTGAAAAATGTTTTAAATGAATTATTTTATACTAATTATAATTAATTATTCCGTATATTGAAAAGTTTTTGGGGAAGTGAATTTAATTTTTTAAACCATCATTTTGATATTATCATAGGATAAATTTTTAGATTTTTCTTAAATGAAATATTTTTACGTCAATAGTGAATATCTCAAATTTGAAAAATAGTCATTTCATTTCAATAAATAAATAAATATAAAATTCCCATTATGTTTTTAATTTGATCATAAAGTAAATAATGTCTCCTTTATTTATATAAAAACTAATTAATTATCTAGTAATCATCATATTTCTTTATCTTGCAGGATGTTCATTTTTAGGCTTAGAAATTCAATTTTCATAATATCATTCTTCATTGTTCCTTACAAATTTAGATTTAATTTTCTTTATACCACTAATAAAAATTGAATATTTAAAAATGGATTCCATATATTGAATTATTATAATCAAATTCAGTAAATCTATCTTTCTTTTTTTAGTCATTATGAATTGCGACTAGAATATATATTTATCACCTCCTTAAAGATAAAATAATTAAAATAGGGATAAAACATTGAGATAAGGATTTAAAATCTCTCTAAAACATTACCTTAACCTATTATATGAGTTTTTCATACCCAATACGTCTTAAATACTAAAATATTAGAATTTATTGGAATATTCCTATGATAATGACTTTAATATTATATTATATAAAGATTAAACAAAAAAGAAACTCTCTTTGTTTAGATATTTCTAATAATTTTTCATAGGGATAAAAGAGTTTATGTTTATATCAAAATGGTCATATTAAATATTAATGAATGTTTCTATCAAGGTAATCTATTATTATTTTTTATTAATGGAATAATTACCTTAAATATTTATGCAACATCGACATAGTGTTTGTTCATATAATTTAAAAATTAATCAAATAATTTTAAAAATATTATAATAAATAAAATTTTGGTGAATTGTTATATTAAAAAATATGTTTTGATAAATATAACATTTTATTTCTGTGTTAAATGTAAATACATTAATTCCATTTCATTCTTGATGTCCTTAAATTAAATATATGTAAATAATCTAAAAATTACATTAATGGTATCATATATTAATTAATATTTCATTAGATAATTTAAAATTCATTAACGTCTTATATTTGTAAAGGTGAATATCATATGGAATAAAATATACACCATTTTCTAATTGTGGGTCACATTTACATTTTTTGTAAATTTTAACGACACATAAAGAGTAGAAAACCTTGATAATGATGTGATTGTGAAAAGTGTTAATGTGATATTATAAATAAAATACTAGAGACAAAACATAACATTCACTTGTCAAAATATTATTTGGTGGGATTATTTCTTAGTTAATTGTGGGAAATAGAAGAACATGTTCCAATAAAAAATATGATATGCAATGTAATGATTTCCCTAATTAAATGCCTGATGTGATGGAAGTGGGTGCTCAAAACTTCATAATAGTACTTGCTCAGCTGTCTCGAGTTATGAATAATAACTTAAATTAGGTGTAATGTCCCCCTACTCCAAGGAAAGATCCAGTTTTCATAGAATCCTTCTTGCGTAAAAGGCCTCCCATGTTTAGCGGGTCTTCTAATCCCCTCCTCACAGAACAGTGGATTAACTCAATTGAAAATAACTTCTCTGTCCTCCAGTGCTTGAAAGAAGAGAAATTTGTACTGGCAGTCTATCTTTTTGATGGGGAAGCTAATCAGTGGAGGACACTGATCAAGAATACTAAGTCCCAAGAGGAAATTGATTCCATAGATTGGGAGGAATTCAAGATTATTTTTTTCAAGAAGAATTTTCCTTGATCCCTCCGTCTCAAGATGGAAAGAGAGTTCCTTTGACTCAAGCATAAGTAAGATGAGTCCATTGGGGCATATGAAGAGAAATTAACAAGGCTTTCATGGTATGGCTCTAGCTTTGTCATTAACACCGAAAGCAAGGTGGATCCATTCTTTAGCGGACTGAAGCTGAGTCTACAAAAAGTGTTGGCAATTAGAGACTTCGACATATATGAGGAGACTGTCCATTTTTCCCTCAAGGTTGAAATGGAGAATAGAGACCCTCAGTGGTCTCATGGGCATAGTGAAAATAAGTGGAAAATGGAGAACAACATTGATGGTTCATCAAACCAATCCCATGATGGAAAGATGCCTCACTTTCCCCTTTGCAAGAATTGTGAGAAGAAGCATCTTGGTGACTGACTCAAGGGAAGCAGGAATTGCTTTAAATGCGGAAAGTTTGTTCATCTAGCCAAGAACTACCGAAGGGATATGAAAAATCCCACTAATTTTGAAGAAGAACGGATTGATCAGATCAACACTCAGCCTGTAGTGTAGTGTTTTAACTGCAATGATCTAGGGTATTATGCGAACAATTTCCCTAAGCTGAGGGTAGTCGGAGTAAATCAGCAACAACCTCTGAGGCAACAAGGAAGGGCTTATTCTATCACTACTATTGAGGTGGATCCGGAAAATGATGTGGTGACTGGAATGCTTGTTATTCATTCAAGAATAGCGAATGTACTATTTGATTCTTGTTTTATTCATTCTTTCATATCTAGGAAGTTTAGTAGTACTATTCAAAAACCACCTTAAAATTTGGAGGAAGTGTTATCTGTGAGAACTGAGAATGGGGAAATTATTTCATCCATGGTTTATAACTCCTCCCCGTTTAATTTTGGTGGACTGAACCTCCCAACAAATCTTGTCATACTTAATTTAGTAGAGTTTGACACTATCTTTGGCATGGATTGGCTATCACTGTATAAGGCCAACATCAACTGCTGAGAAAGGTAGATTACTCTTGACATCCTGAAGCATCCTCTAATTCTTTACAATTGGAAGGAGGAAGATAAGTCTCCTTTAGAATATTTTTCTAAATTTTGGATATTGCTTCCTTATGAGCATGCATACCTAGCTCAAATCATTGAGACAAAAGAGAGAATCATGCTTGAAGACATGCCCATCATGAGGGATTACACTGATGTATTCCCTAAAGAGTTGTCTGGTCATCCCCCTGACCAAGAGGTTGAGTTCTCCATTGAACATATACCTGGATCTTTTCCAATCTCAAAGACAGCATACAGATTGGCCATCATAGAGCTAGAATAGATGGAGAAGCAGTTACAAAAGAATATAGAGAAGGGTTTTATACGCCAGAGTGCTTCACCATGGGGTGCCCCAGTCCACTTCTTCAGGAAAAAGGATGGATCAATGCACCTCTGCATTGATTATCATGAGCTCATTAAAATCACTATAAAGAACAAGTATCCCCTTCCACAGATAGATGACTTGTTCGATCAGCTTCATGGGGCCATTTATTTAACTAAGGTGCACCTTCGGTCGGGATATCAATAACTAAAGGTGAGGAAGGAAGATATTCCCAAGACTACCTTTCGAACGAGGTATGGACACTATTATTTCATAGTGATGCCCTTCGGACTCACTAATGCTCCAGAAATTTTAATGGATTTAATGAATATAGTCTTTAGATATTACCTCGACAAATTTGTGATGGCCTTTATTGATGACATTTTGATATACTCCAAGAGAAAGTAGGAACATGAGGAGAATTTGGGAACTGTGTTAAAGACTTTGTGAAGGGAGAAGTGGTATGAAATGTACAGTAACTGTGAGTTCTGGATGGAGGAAGTATCATTCTTGGGGCCTGTTATCACCAAGAAAGGGATATCTGTGGACCCTTCCATGATGAAGGCAATTGAAGAGTTGTTGAGACCAAATTCATTAATGGAGATCCGCAGCTTTTTAGGTCTATCTGGGTATTATTGACGATCCGTGAAGAACATTTCACGATTATAAAACCCAATGACCATGATGACATGGAAGGGAGTAAATTTCGTCTGGACATAGGAATGTGAAGACTGTTTCTAGGAGTTGAAAAAGAGGCTTATCCCTGCACCGGTACTCACTCTCCCTTCAAGTGAAGAACTCTTTATGGTGTATAGTGATGATTCTAAGAAATTAATAGGTTGTGTGCTAATCACAAATGATAAAGTGATAGCATATGAGTCAAGGCAGCTGAAAATCAATGAGCAAAACTATCCCACGCATGATCTGGAGTTGGCAGCTATGATCTTTTTGTTGAAAATCTAGCAGCATTATCTCTATGGGAAAAAATGTGAGATATATACTGACCACAAGAGTCTCAAATATATATTCACACAAAGAGAGCTTATTATGCGCCAATGAAAATGGATAGATCTCATCATGTATTATGACTGCTCAATACACTACCATCCCGGTAAGGCAAACAAGGTGGCAGATGATCTAAGTAGAAAGGATCCTGAATCTCTATCAGGGATGAGAATTGAAAATGATCTGATCTTCATAGATTTGCAATGGATGGACATGGGAATCATTAAAGGAGGAACATCATCAATCCTTTCTCAAATGATTGCTCAACCATCACCCTTGGAGAAAATAATGGTTGCTCAAAGAAATGATGTGGAAATTCAGAAAAGGGTGGAAGTTAATAAAAATGGGAAATCCTCCGATTTAAAAATTTATGAGGAAGGAGTTGTAAGATTTGGGACATGATTATGTGTACCATATGATCCAGAGATAAAGAAGGAACTAATAAATGATGCACATAGCTCGAACTTCTCTATCCATCTTCGGAGTACAAAAATGTACCGCAGTCTACGAGAACACTTCTGGTGGGATAACATGAAGAAGGATATTGCGGAATATATATCACGGTGCATAGTATGTCTGCAGGTTTAATCTGAGTGACAAAAGTCCCAAGGTATGATGCACCAATTTCTTATACCCATGTGGAAATGGGAAATTGTTGCTATGGACTTTGTCACGGGTCTCCCGAAGACGTTGAAGGGAAATAATGCGATATGGGTTGTGGTTGAACTACTCAACAAGACATCACATTTCATTTATATTCATGAATATCACTCACTTGAAAAAAATGCAAAGTTATATGTTAAGGAAGTGGTGAGACTGCACGGTGTTCAACTCTCAATTGTCTCGGACCGTGATCCAAGGATCACATCTAAATTCTAGAGGATCCTTCAACATTCTTTGAGTACTGAATTAAATTTCAGCATGACCAATCACCCCCAGACTGATGGCCAGTCTGAAAGAACTATTCAGATGACTGATGATATTCTTAGAGCTTTCTCTCTAGAATTCAAAGGTGGATGGGATCAGCATCTCCCATTGGTTGACTTCTCATAAAACAATAGCTTCCACTCAAGTATTTAGATGGGTCCATATGAAGCTCTGTATAAAAAGCGATGTAGAACTCCAACCTGTTGGTATGAAGTTGGAGAATGAAAGCTACTGGGAACCAATCTTGTTCAATAGATGACAGAGAAGGTTCAAGTCATCCAGAAACACATCATAACTGCTCAAAGTCGGCAAAAGGGTTATGCTCACAACCATCGAAGGGAGTTGGAGTTTGAATTTGGAGATAAAGTCTTCCTTCAAATATCTCCAGGGAAGAGATTCATGCAATTCGGGAAGAAAGGGAAGAAAAGCCCAAGGTATATTGGCCCCTTTGAGATCCTTGACTGCATAGGAGTCATGGCCTATCGTCTTGCACATCCACAAAATATGGCTCGTGTTCATGATGTTTTCCACATATCACTCTTGAAGAAGTATATACCAGATCCCTCACATGTACTAAACTCAGAGGTGGTGCAGCTGGAAGATGATCTCTCCTATGACGAACTGTCTGTAAATATTCTGGATCAGAGATATATGGATCTACACAACAATACAAACCATCTTGTCAAAGTGTTGTGGAGGAACCATAAGTTTGAGGAAGCAACATGGGAATTGGAGTAAGCAATGAATGAAAAGTACCGACATCTATTTTTGGTGAAGAATGTAAAATGAAATTTCAAGGGTGAAATTTCTTAAGGGGGGAAGAATGTAACGACCACATGTTTTTAATGGAAATTCACTTCTTATAAATATGTCATAAAATCACATAATAATGAAATACTAAGTGATATGTCACCTTTAAACAGAAGTTTGTCACTTCTATGTTTGGAATTTTGAAAATCAGACGTACACGGTTGTGTTCAAGATTTTTTTTGGAGTCTATTAAAACAAAAATATTATTTTGTGAATAGTAACCTACCCTAATGAATAGTAACATACCCTTATGAATAGTGATATACCCTAATGAATAGTAACCTCACCTATGGTGGTATAAAAATAATATTCATGTTGGAAGTACGATATCCATGTATTTTAGAATGAGTTAATTGATGTTTTAAATCTGGCTTTGATAATAAATTATTATTTTAATTAAATATTAAAATAATCATATTTAGAAAATTATTTTTGAAAAATGGACTTCATTTCTGGATTCTACACATCAAAAAATGTTTAGGGTGAATATTTGGGATTTTTCTGAAATACGTGAATTTTTTATGAATAGTAGAATCTGATAATTCACAATAAATGCTAATATTGGATTAATTGAGTCATCGATGATATTCGGAAGATGTAATACTTGTTAGTTCTAATTAACATGACCCATTTACTATTATTGGTCATGGAATAATTATTATTCTTTTTCTTGTAAAGAAATAATAAATTAAGGATTATAATATCATGAAATCCCTCCTCTCCTCCACTATAAAAACCACCCTTCACTCCCTCTTCTCTCCACTCCTCTCAAGATCCAATACTTCTATAAGTTCTAAAAATATCTCTCCCCAAGGTCCTCTCCCATGTCCAAAATCTCTCAGCCTCCTCAAAATACCAAAAATTCTCCCCTTAAGAGGTTCTCAAAGGAGGAAGTCTCAAGAGGTAAATTCCTCTTTCCAAATTTCTTCTTTTATTTTAAGTATCTTTTTTTATTTTCTTTCCTCACCTCCCTTAACAATAATAGTATGATAAATCCAGTAACATACATGTACTGTAATTTCATCATTATAGTGTTATATTTCATTATCTTCTCCCTTCCCCAACCTTTTTTTGAATGAAATGAAAGCACCGTTTGAGATGTGCTAATTTAGCACATTCAAGGACAACGGTTTATCAATTTCTATTATTATCTTTAATTATGGTAATGAAACCATTTGTATTATGGTTGTACCAGATTATTATATATGTAATATATATCCTATATTTGGTTCTGTAATCCTTTGGTACAAATGGAATTAAGTTATAAATCAAAACACTTTCTTTGTAATCAAATCCACCGATTAACAAAAACAGTTATCACTAAGGTTATATATGTAATAATTCAACAAAACACTAAGTAACCAACATAAAATTAAAACCATGTTATCTCCTGGATATTAACTAAAAAATGTAACTTCAATTATGGAAAACCACTTTCATCTTTCATATAATCCAAACTTGAATATAAGTGAACCGATCTTTTAAAGCCAAGTAAATAAACGAGCTCGAACAATGAAATTGAACCTTATAACTAATCAAAATGTATTTTAATGAACTAAAAAGGTTTATAATAAATCAATTACATATATAATAGGTTCTGGACTTATTAATTAATAATCATGATTTGTTTATTCCAGTCATTAATAACATGTGAAGAACACCACCAGTTTTAAGTTAAGGGATCCTCTCCTTTTCTCTCTTAATCAAGATTGTCCACTATACTATGCCTTTATATGTGTACTTTAATATGATGGGGTATGTTTAAGAACCACCCCAATTATTTTTTCTGGATTTTTATGTGATGACAAACCCCATTTCATTCTCATTAATCCCTCTTGGTCACACCCGACACCATGCCGATAAAATCGTGACGAATTCTACCCGAACCTTCTTTGTTATTTTGGGTTGCCTTATCTTTCTATAAAAATGGTGTTATCATATCTATATATGTGAGTATTATGAATTATTCTTAGTTTTACAATATTCTTACATCAAGACCCTTTCATCATATTCTTTCGGGGATATACATTATTTTGAATGATTCCCTCTTAGAACTTTCTGATAAGCCAACATATTTTAAGGGGACTTCACAAATTTTTACCAAAATTTCAAGTGCACTATATATTATTTTTTAAGACAACAATGTATTTGTAACTTATGTCTTTTTATTCTGAAAACCTTAATGGTTCAATTCTGGTTTTATATAAAAGAATTTATTCTTTACTATATTAAAATCTCTATTGTGTTTTCCTTAAAACCGCACAAAAATGTTTTAATTCTAATGTCTCTCAAATACATTTATTATGTGATGTCATTTCTATTTGTTACCACCTACCATGTTATATGACTATAATAACTTATGAACATCCATTAAATTTCTAATCCTTTTCTTTCATGGACACTTTCATGATACACCCATTGGTTATTATTTATGTCATGATTGTGGTACCCAATTCTTTTTATGGGTACCCTTATGTTTGTGTATAGTTGATTATGTATGATTGTATATGTGGTAATAATATTTATGTGGCAAGAATATTTAGGAACATATTGATATGGTTGTTCCACGATAGCACTCCAATGAATTGGGTAAGCATAAGTCTCATGAGATGTGATGTGAAACGGGATTGGCGGTTTGCCTTGACCCATACTGAAATGGGAAACGAGATTGGCAGTTAGCCTTGACCTGTACTAAAGAAATGATTAATGATTCTTCCACATTTATATGATTCCATGTTTATAATATCACATGCTTATATTAAATGATTTTATAAGTTTTGTGATTTGGATATCATTATGTCATGCCTCTTAACTCATGTGCTTGAGATGTATCCTTATGTTCATTCCTTTAATGGGATTTTTAGCTCATCCCTTTGTTCATGTTTTCCCCAGGGTAGCCTATACAGATGTAAGAGCTCAAAGGAAGTTAGAAGCACTTTATAGAGATTAAATAAAGAATTTTTTTAGTCCCATGTTTTCTGTTATATGTACCTAGTCTTCCAGAACACTAGACTTAATGATCCTTGGCTTGTACTCTGATGATTAATTATGATTAAAATCATGAAATTTTTATGTAAAAGGCTTGGGTGGCTATACTGGGGACCACCCATGTGCTCGAAAAGGTCATCTGACTAATTATATTCCCCACAGGCCAACACATGTCCTTTTCAGTGTGTTTTGTCCTCACTCACACACACCCTGGGAAACATCCCAGAAGGTTAGCCTTCCTGATCACTACTCCAAGCCAAGCATACATAACCGTGGAGTTCTAATCAGGTAGGCTTCTGAAAAGGAAGGTTCACCTTATTGACATGAGTCATATCAATTATTCATTTAACCCTTTACCATTCTGGGGTGGTACAATCACCCCTCCTTTAGAGAACAACATCCTCGTTGTGAGCCCTACATCTAAACCCAGGCAGTGCACCACACTTAAGTCATTGAAGTCCCCAATCGATGGTAATTCATCATCAGATGAACTACACAGACATTGATTCCCTGCCACAGGGATACGTAGGAGTTCTATTCAAGACTCAAACCCAACATCACTATCATCCATAAGTTGACTCCATCTCATTCTCCACCCATTTCACTAAACCATCCATTATCTGTGAAAACTAGGCCCCGATGACAGCACAAAAACACCACTTTGACATGGCCATCAGGTCCTAGCCTGCCATGTTCCACCAGTTGCCCCGTAGACACATGATCCCCACCCTGGGGCCCACCCACGTGCCCAAATGGGTCCTCTGGCTAATGATAGTCCTAACAGGCCAACACAAGTCCTTTCCAGTGTGTTTTGTCCTCAATCACAAACACTCTAGGAAATTTCCCAGAAGGTCACCCATCCTGATCATTAATCTAATACAAAAATGCTTAACCGTGGAGTTCTAATCACCCAGTTTCCCCACAGACACATGGTCCCCACCCTGGGGCCCACCTACGTGCCTGAAGGGTCTTGTGACTAATGATAGTCCCCACAGGCCAACAAATGTCTTTTCCAGTGTGTTTTTTCCTCACTCACACACACCATGGGAAACTTCCCAGAAGGCCACCTATCTTGATCACTACTCAAAGCCAAGCATGCTTAACCGTGGAGTTCTAATCAGGTAGGCTTCCAAAAATGAAGTCTCACCTTGTTTAAAATGAGTCATATCAATTAGTCATTTATCCCTTTATCATTATGGGGTGTTACAATCACCCCCCCCCCCCCTTTAGAGAACAACGTCCATGTTGTGGGCCCTACATCTCAACCTAGGTAGTACCCCACACTTAAGTCGTTGAAGTCCCAAATTGATGTAAGTCATCGTCAGATAAACTACGCAGACATTGATTCCCTACCATGGGGATATTTAGGAGTTCTCCTCGAGACTCAATCCCAACATCACTATCATCCCCGAGTTGAATCCATCTCATTCTCCACCCATTTCACTTAACCATCCACTACATGTGACCACTGGGCCCCGATGACAGCACAAACACCCTGCTTTAACATGGTCGTCAGGTACTAGCCTGTAAGGTACTACTAGTTTCCCTACAAACACGTCTTCCCCAACCTGGGGCCCACCCACCTGCCCGAACAGGTAATCTGACTAATGATAGTCCTCACAGGCCAACACATGTCCTTTCCAGTGTGTTTTGTCCTCACTCGCACACACTCTGGGAAACGTCCCAGAAGGTCGCCCATCATGATCACTACTCCACGCCAAGAATGCATAACTGTGGATTTCTCATCACCCAGTTGCCACAAAAACAAATTGTCCCCACCCTGGGGCCCACCCACATGCCCGAACGGGTCATCTGACTAATGATAGTCCCCACAGGCCAACACATGTACTTTCCAATTTGTTTTGTCCTCACTCACACACACCCCAGAAAACTTCCTAGAAGGTCACCCATCCTGATCACTACTCCAAGCCAATCATTCCTAACCATGGAGTTCTAATCAGGTTGCCTTCCGAAAAGGAAGGTGCACCTTGTTTACATGAGTCATATCAACGAGTCATTTAACCCTTTATCATTATAGTGTGTTACAATCACACCCCCACCCTTTAGAGCACAACGTCCAAGTTGTGGGCCCTACATCTCAACCATGGCATTGCACCGCACTTATGTCATTGAAGTCACCAATCGATGGTAAGTCATCATCAAATGAACTACGCGGACATTGATTCCCTGCCACGGGGATACGTAGGAGTTTTCCTTGAGACTAAATCCCAACATCACGATCATACCCAAGTTTACTCCATCTCATTCTCCACCTATTTCACTTACCCTTCAATTACCTGTAACAACTGGGCCCCGATAATAGCACAAACACCACGCTTTAACATGGTCGTTAGGTCCTAGCATTCCAGGTACCACAAGTTGCCCCGCAGACACGTGGTCCCCACCCTGGGGCCCACCCACGTGCTTGAACGGGTCATCTAACTAATGATAGTCCCCACATGCCAACACATGTCATTTCCAGTGTGTTTTGTCCTCACTCACACACACTTTGGGAAACTTCCCAGAAGGTCACCCATCCTTATCACAACTCCAAGCCAATAATTCTTAACCGTGGATTTCTAATCACCTAGTTGCCTCACAGACATGTGGTCCCCACCCTAGGGCCCATCCACATGCCTGAACTGGTCTTTAGACTAATGATAGTCCTTATAGGGAAACACATGTACTTTCCAATGTTTTTTTCCTCACTCACGCACACCCTGGAAAACTTCCCAAAAGGTCACCCATCCTGATCACTACTCCAAGACAAGCATTCTTAACCGTGAAGTTCTAACCAGGTAGATTCCAAAAAGGAAGAGGCACCTTGTTGACATTACCCATTTCAATTATTCATTTAACCCTTTAACATTTTGGGGTGTTACAATCACCCCCCCCCCCAATTAGAGCACAACGTCCTTGATATGGGACCTACATCTCAACCTAGGGAGTGAACCACACTTATGGCTAGGTACCACCTCTGATATCAAATGTGACAACTGGGCCCCGCCCACCAGATGACCGGCAAACACTTGGGCCCCACCCTAGAACCCACCCACATGCCCGAACAGTTTATATTATCAATTACAGTCCCACATGCCAACACATGTCCTTTCCAGTGTGTTTTGTCATTAATCACCACACACCCTGGGACCCCCCCCTAGAGCACAACATCCCTATTGTGGGACCTACATCTCAACCTAGGGAGTTCACCACACTTATGGCTAGGTTCCACCTCTGATATCAAATGTGATAACTGGGCCCCGTCCACCAGTTGACCCGCAGACACGTGGGCCCCACCCTAGGTCCCACCCACGTGCCCGAACGGTTTATATGACCAATTACGGTCCCATAGGCCAACACATGTCCTTTCCAGTGTGTTTTGTCTTTACTCACCACACACCCTGGGAAACATCCCAAAAGGTCACCCACCCAGATCTCTACTCTAGGCCAAGCACGCGTAACTGTGGAGTTCTAATTAGATAAGCTCCTAAAAAGAAAGGTTCACCTTGTTGACATGAGTCATATCATTTAGTTATTTAACCCTTTATCATTTGGGGGTGTTACATTCACCCCCTCATCTTTAGAGCACAAAGTCTTCATTTTGAGCCCTACATCTCAACCCAGGTAGTGCAGCACACTTAAGGCTGGGTACCACATCTAATACCAAATGCGACAACTGGGCCCCGATGACAGCACATAGACCCTACAGGCCAAAACATGTCCTTTCGAGTGTGTTTTTCCCTCCCTCACACACAACCTGGAAAACTTCCTAGAAGGTCACCCATCCTGATCACTACTCTAATCCATGCATGATTAACCATGAAGTTCAAATTAGGTAGGCTTCCGAAAAAGAAGGTGCACCTTGTTGACATGAGTCACATCAATTAGTCATTTATCCCTTTATTATTATAGGGTTTTACTATCACCATCCCTTTAGAGCACAATGTTCTCATTGTGGGCACTACATCTCAACCCATGCAGTGCACCACACTTATGGTTGGACACCACTTCTGATATCAAATCTGAAAACTGGGCCCCACCCACCCGTTGGCCTGCAGACACGTTGGCCCCACCATAGGTCCCACCCACATGCCCGAATGTGTTATCTGACCAATGAATGTCCCCACATGCCAACACATGTCCTTTCATGTGGTTTAGTACTCACTCACCACACACCCTGGGAAACTTTTCAGAAGGTCATCCATCCTTATCACTACTCCAGGCCAAGAACGCTTAACTATGGAGTTATAATCAGATAGGATCCTGAAAAGGATGGTGCACCTTGTTGACATGAGTCATATCATTTAGTCATTTAACCCTTTATCATTTGGGTGTGTTACAACAACCCCCCCTTTAGAGCACAACGTCTTTGTTGTGGCCCCAACATCTCATCCCAGGTAGTGCACCACACTTATGGCTAGGTACCACCTCTGATACAAAATGTGACAACTGGGCCATGCCCACCAGTTGCCCCGCAGACACGTGGGGTCCACCATAGGTCCCACCCACATGCCCAAACGTGTTATCATGCCCTGCAGGCATGTGGGCCCTACCCTAGGTCCCACCCACCTCCCGAACGGGTTATTTGACCAATGACAGTCCCCACAGGCCAACACATGTCCTTTCAAGTGTGTTTTGTCCTCACTCAACACACACCCTGGGAAACATTCCAGAAGGTCACCCATCTTAATCACTACTCCATGACAAGCACGCCTAACTGTGGAGTTCTAATTAGATAGGCTCCCGAAAAAGAAGGTGCACCTTGTTGGCATGAGTCATATCATTTAGAGCACAACTTCTTCATTGTGGGCCCAAAATCTCAACCCATATAGTGCACCACACTTATGGCTAGGTACCACCTCTGATACAAAATGTGAGAATTGGGCCACGACCTCCAGTTGCCCCGCCGACACGTGGGCCCTACCCTAGGTCCCACCCCTTTGCCCGAATCAGTTATCTGACCAATGACAGGCCCCACAGGCCAACACATGTCCTTTCACGTCTATTTTTTGCTCACTCACCACACACCCTGGGAAAATTTCCAAAAGGTCAGCCATCCTAATCACTACAGCATGCCAAGCATGCTTAACTGTGGATTTCTAATTAAACAAGCTTCTGAAAAAGAAGGTGCACCTTGTTTACATGAGTCATATCATTTAGTCATTTAACCCTTTATCATTTCGGGTTGTTACAATAACCCCCCCCCCCCTTAGTGCACAAAGTCTTCATTGTGGGCCAACATCTCAACCGAGGTACTGCACCACACTTAAGGCTGGGTACCACCTCTGATAGCAAATGTGACAACTGGGCCCCGATGACAACATAGAGACCCTAGAGGCCAGCACATGTATTTCCAATGTGTTTTTTCCTCACTCACACACACCCTAGAAAACATCCCAGAAGGTCACCCATTCTGATCACTACACCAAGCCAACAATAATTAATAGTGGATTTATAATCAGGTAGGCTTCCAAAAAGGATGGTGCACCTTGTTGACATGAGTCATATAAATTATTAATTTAACCCTTTATCATTCTGGGGTGTTAAAATCACACCCACCCCTACAGAACAACGTCCCCATTGTGTGACCTACATCTCAAACTAGGCAGTGCACTAAACTTATGGCTGGGTACCACCTCTGATATCAAATGTGACAACTGGGACCCACCCACCAGTTGCCCCGCTGACCCGTGGGCCCCACCCTAGGTCCAACCCACGTGCCTGAATGGGTTTTCTAACCAATGAAAGTTTCCATTGGCCAACACATGTCCTTTCTAGTGTGTTTTTTCCTCACTCACCACACACCCTGGGAAACATTCAAGAAGGTCACCCATCCTGATCACTACTTCAGGCCAAACATGCTTAACTGTGGAGTTCTAATCAGAAAGGCTCCCAAAAAGGAGGGTTCACCTTTTGGACATGAGTCATATCATTTAGTCATTTAACCCTTTATCATTTGGGGGTGTTACAATCACCCCCTTTGGAGCACAACGTCTTAGTTGTGGGCCCTACATCTCAACCCAGGTAGTGCACCACACATAAGGATGGGTACCACCTCTGATACAAAATTTTGACAATTGGGCCACGATGACAGCACAGAGACCCCGCTTTAACATGGCCTTCAGGTCCTAGCCAGCCAGGTACCACCAGTTGCCCCGTAGACATGTGGTCCCTACCATAGGGCCCAACCACATGCCCAAACGGGTCATCTGACTAATTATAGTCTCTGAAGACCAACACATGTCCTTTCCAATGTGTATTTTCCTTATTCATACACACCCTAAGAAACCTCCTAGAAGGCCACCCATCCTGATCACTACTTCAATCCAATCACGCTTAACTGTGTAGTTCTAATTAGGTAGGCTTTTGAAAAGGAAGGTTCACCTTGTTGACTTGATTCATATCAATTAGTAATTTAACCCTTTATCATTATGGGGTGTTTCAATCACCCACCCACCCACCCACCCCCCATTTAGAGCACAACATCCTCATTGTGGGCCCTACATTTCAACCTGGGTAGTGCACCGCACTTAAGGCTAGGTACCACCTCTGATACCAAATGATACAACTGGGCCCCGCCCACCAGTTGCCCCGCAGACACGTGGGCCCCACCCTAGGTCCCTCCCATGTTCTCGAATGGGTTATCTGACAAATGATAGACCCCACAGGCCAACACATGTCCTTTCAAGTTTGTTTTTTCCTCACTCACACACACTTTGGGAAACTTCTCAAAAGGTCACCCAACCTAATCACTACTCTGGGCCAACCACACTTAACTGTGGAGTTCTAATCAGACAGGCTCCCGAAAAGGAAAGTTCACAATGTTGAAATGAGTCATAGCATTTAGTTATTTAACCCTTTATCATTTGGGGGTGTTACAATCACCCCCCACTGCCATTAGAGCACAAAGTCTTCGATGTGGGCCCTACAACTCAACCCAGGTAGTGAACCAAACTTAAGGATGGGTACCACCTCTGATTCTAAATGTGACAACTAGGCCCAGGTGACAGCACAAAGACCCCACATTTACATGGCCGTCAGGTCCTAGCCTGCCTGGTAACACCAGTTTCCCCGTAGACTTGTGGTCCCCACCCTGAGGCCCACCCCCGTGGCCTTATCATTCTGGGTTGTTACAATTACACCCCCTTTAGAGCACAACGTCATCATTGTGGGACCAACACATGTCCTTTCTAGTGTGTTTTGTCCTCACTCACACACACCCAGAAAAACATCCCAGAAGGTTACCCATCCTGATCACTCTTCCAAGGAAAGCATGTTTAACTGTGGAGTTCTAATCAGGTAGGCTCCTGAAAAGGAATGTGCACCTTGTTGACATGAGTCATATCTTTTAGTCATTTAACCCTTTATCATTATCGGGTGTTACAATCACCCCCCACCCATTAAGAGCACAACATCATCATTATGGTCCCAACATCTTAACCCAGATAGTGCACCACACTTAAGGCCGGGTACCACCTCTGATACCAAATGTGAGAATTGGACTCCGCCCACCCTGGGGCCCACCCACGTGCCCGAACGGGTCATCTGACAAATGATAGTCCCCACAAGCCAACAAATGTCCTTTTTAGTGTGTTTTGTCCTCACTCACACACACAATGGAAAAAATCACAGAAGGTCACCCATCCTGATCACTACTCCAAGGAAATCACGCTTAACTGTGGAGTTCTAATCAGGTAGGCTCCTGAAAAGGAAGGTGCACCTTGTTGACAAGACTCTTATCTTTTAGTAATTTAACCCTTTATCATGCATGTGTGTTACAATCACCCCCCTTTAGAGAAGAACGTCCTCATTGCGGTCCCGACACCTCAACCCAGGTAGTGCACCACCCTTAAGATCGGGAACCACCTCTAATACCAAATGTGAAAACTGAGCCCCGCCCACCCTACGGCCCACCCACGTGTACGAAAGGGTCATCTGACTAATGATAGTCCCCATAGACCAACACATGTCCCTTCCAATGTGTTTTTTTCTCACTCACACACACCCTAGAAAACTTCCCAGAAGGTCACACATCCCGATCACTACTCCAAGGCAAAGATGCTTAACCGTGGAGTTCTAATCTGGTAGGCTCTCGAAAAGGAAGGTGCACCTTGTTGACATGGGTCATATCCTTTAGTCATTTAACCCTTTATCATTCTGGGGTGTTAAAATCACCCCCCCCCATTTAGAGCACAACGTCCTCATTGTGGTCCCTACATCTCAACCCAGGTAGTGCACCACACTTAAGGTAGGGTACCACCTCTGATACCAAATGTGAGAACTGGGCCCCACCCACCTGTTTCCCCGCAGACACGTGGGCCCCACCCTAGGTCACACCCAGGTGCCTGAATGGGTTATTTGACTAATTATAGTCCCCACATGCCAACACATGTCCTTTCCAATGTGTTTTGTCCTCACTCACATACATCATGGGAAACATCCCAGAAGGTCACTCATCCTGATCACTACTCCAAGCCAAGAATTCTAAACTGTGAGTTCCAATCAGACAAGCTCCTGAAAAGGAAGGTGCACCTTGTTGACATGAGTCATATCATTTAGTCATTTAACCCTTTATCATTTGGGGGTGTTACATTAACCATCATGATTCTTACCGGGGCTGCCACATCCCAGTGGGATCATGCCACCTCATTCCCCATACCCTTTAAAAAATTTGGGTGGCTAACCACACGTTATCCCCAACATTAGTGTTCCCTTCAGGGGGTTCACCCATATGATCCACTCTAGTCAGTGTTCTTATCAGTTTGATCTATCTCTTCTAGACCTTAAACCTATGGCATACCCTGTGTTGAAAATTGGAAGCTAAGGAAATCCTCAGATACATGCCTGTGGCTTATAATTCCTCACTTTCGACATGTGATGGCTCGGACATTCATGCCCTCGAGAAGCCCTATAATCAGGGGAAGAACCCAAGACGCATCGGTGTTCTAGCAATCATACATTCCAGTGATGTCCAACATGACTACTCTCCTGATGAAAGGTTATTGTATTGACTGGACCCCTTGGAATGTTCTGACAGATGTAATGTAATTAACTGGTGTCCCTGAAGATATGGCACTAGGAAGAGTTTCTTTAACAACATGTTAAGTGTATAAGGGAGACCTGGACTAGGTGACGAGTTCTGAGGCATAATCCACAGAAGGAAGAACTGATATCTTATCATCTTGTTTAGATCAAGGAGCAAACGTCCCTGAACATGGAATGGATGTTGCTCACCTTTGGAAAGTGTGAATGTAGGGAAAAAAACTACGTTGATGTCCTCAAACAGATGGATGTACGCGCCCTATAGAAAGCATAAGAAATTGAAATGGTGAACCCAACGAGACTTACTTATCCTCAATATGGATATTAGTAGCATTCGAGACATTAATGGATTAGAGTGTCACCAGATCCAGCTATTCAGCACCAGGTACCACTAAGCAAATAGTGGTCCTGGTGTGAAATTCACTATGAGTAGTGGGAAGTCAAAACATTTGACATCCTGGTCTGTGAAGTTGTTAGCGTGGATCCATCTTACCATCCATAGAAGACAGAATGGCGTTGGGGAACTATTCATCGATTCCTTTCCTTTCATCACTAATGGGTTAATCTCTCTACTGTGGGACTTCAATCACCACCCGCCCACCGATGTAGGGGTAGGGGAAATGCCAACGTGGTAGTCTCGTGTGACTCCACCGCTTCAGCAACAATCTCCACACCTACAAATGTCGGGTTCCCACACCCATCACCCCATTTTAACACATTCAGTGGACATTGATCAATGACCTCATACGCCGGTACGAGGAGGGGATTATCCTGACACGAGATATGGCTCGCCAATATCTGGAGGCATTTGTGCCTCATCCCCACCACCTCCCACAATGGCTGCATAGGGTGCCACTACTCCCCACTCCAACGTACAATTTTTTTAGGAGCCTCTCCTTGAAACGCCTCAATGAATCTCTATCCTACGCCGAAAAGGTAGGGGATGTTTGGGCCATCCCATTCGGGATCCCTTTTCTGGGGCCCCCAAGGTGGGCTTCCATGAGGCCATGCCAACGCTGCCATTCGGTCCCACAATTCGAGGAGCAAGTATGCCATGCACTTGCACCGTTCGCCCCAGTCCGGTTAACCCGACGCCAGTGTCGGGCACAGGCTGAGGAGGACGCCCCCCAAGGGGCGTCAATGTCAAAAACTACTATGGCTCTGTACACTATCGTTATATATCATCGACCCCTTGTGTATGATGAGTAGGTGGAATTCTATACCCGAAACGAATCGAGGCCCCAACCACCCCATGGGTAGGCTGGGTCGACTCTTTCGGCCACCAGTGAGGTTGTGGTCGCTGCCAGTATAGAGGCCCTCCCCGTAACACCACCATGGAGAATGTGGGTCTTCCCCGCTTCCAAGTTCATCATGGAGGTCTGCCTCATGATACCCTCAACTAGAATGATGGACCTCCTCATGATGGTGGAACTCATTATAAATCCTCTCCCTTTCTCATTACCTCCGGTATGGAGTCATCCCTCCTTCCATAGACCGCTGGTGTGGGGACGTTGCACATCTGATCATTCTCTAGCATGGAGGGCCTCCCCATGTTCCAAAAACAGCTGGCAAAGGTTCTCCTCGTCTTAGTAACCAGAGGGGTGAAGGCCATCATCGGTTCACCATCACCTAGCATGGAGGTCATAACCAAGTTATTCTTGACTAGTACAAGGACCTTCCTCACACTGATATTGATAGGGGAAAGAAGCATGGAGGTCCAACATGGGCTTCTATCTACTCCAGCAGAGGTCCTTCCCACTCAAGAACTTCCCATGGAGGTCCTTCTAATGTCCCCTTTGATATATGTCCTGGTGATCCTCGCACCCCAGCTTACTCAGGAGGAAGTCATCTCTACCCCATCACCAGTATGGTCGAAGGTCCTCCTTGTGCCGGAAATCTACCCTATCCTCAATAACCATCCTGAGGCTGGAGGCCGAGTAGTCCCCACCATAAAAATAACATAGAGAGGATTCAATCTGAGGTCCAACCTGATTTCTTCTCAAATTCTGAAGCAGAAAACAACTCAGTGATGAAACCCTCACCTAGATCCTCTGTGTCGAAGGCCGAGGTAGGAACGAGGCACATCAGCCTAGTAATCCTAGAATGTGAGGCCCATAGGATTCCTTCCTCCCTCCATAGGTATATCCAGTTGGAAGAAAATTTTGAAACTCCATAGGTTACGACTATGCAATCACCACCATCATCATTGGAAGAACTCTCTACCTCACCTAGAGATCACATAGGGCTATTCTGGGGACCAGTGGTGGATGAGCAGCAACATGGTCCACCGCCAGTAGCCATGGTTCCCATGCTGAAAACTGCGGTTTTCATCCTGTCTTACCGTGACGTTGTGGCTAAGTCACCACACTTTTCGGAGGATAGCCCGAGATGTAGCAGTTTGTCAGCTCAGTCGTAGTATTATCCACCGACCAACCTACTATCCCGGCAGTCTGCTTCAGTACCGCTACCTGTTCCCCAACTGCCTCTAGATGACGAGTGGTTAAATGAAGGGCCATACCCTATATCCAATCCTAGGAGCTTATTAGATATCCTCACAACAAATCACTTCCCTGATATGTTTTGGTCTGTTGCATGCCGAATTTGTGTGTGCCAAAAATCCCTCAGCCAAGAAGAATTTGAGTGTTTCCACCAAACCCTCTAGGCGACACATTTCCACCTTCTTCATCAGCGAGTGTCTTACCCTAAGAGGCAAGTGAATTTTGAGTACATTGGCATACAATGCCATCAGGTTGATTTGGACGCACCTCCTATGGACCAGCACCCTGAGTCACCAGGTCGTTTTAGGGCCCTTCAGCAATGGTGTGTTCATAGCTTTTGGGTACTCAATAGGATTATCAAAGAGGCCTCTCCCCACATATAGATCCATGGCTAGGGGAAATATGCTACCCTATTCTTCAGTCTAATCCAGTGAAAACATGATTTTACAGGTGAAATAGAGGACATGCCTCCAGGTAGAGTCGTGGTTAACATGGTAGACCTTCCAGAGGTTGAGAATGAGCTAGAGCTTCTTGAATAGGACCTCACCCCCCTCCCAGAGGGATATTCACACTTCTTGGATCCATCAAGAAGTATTAATCGTCAACAAAAGAATATAATGTGTCATACCATGCCCACCGAGGCACAGGTCCTCAGTTAGATTCCCAACAAGATCAAGGAACTCCTTTGAGCTGTCACACCATCCGACCCATCTGGCTTAGTATATAAGGTAGAAGATGACCCTAAATAAGATGTGTTAAGTTAGAAACTTGCCAAATAGAAGAAGTTAGTCGATGACCTCATGGTTGAACGTGCTGCGGAGCAACAACCAAACTATCGTGATCCTAAGCCAAGGCAGTAGGGGCAAACATAACTTCCCCTCGACGAATTTCTTCAAGTTGAACCTGTCCATCCTGCCCATGTATACAGGGTTGAGGATGGAACCTATGGTAGTAGGGTGTGGTATGTCTTGACCAATCCTCTTGAACAACGTGACAATCCTCTAGACCAAGCTCAAATTCCCCCAGCTACCCCACAGGTCATTCCACCAACTGATCCATGAGCCTCTAGGCCGCCTTATCATGTTGAAGAACCCGCCAATGCACTGGTGATCAGGGATCCCCAAAAAGACAAGAATATCCACCCAGATGATCCAATAGTGACACTCAATACCTCTCTCAAGGCATTAAAGATCAGACAGGTGGTGCCCCCTCCCGATGTCTACCCTTATTCGGCATGGGTGGATGATATGACCTCACCAAGGGTTTTGGAAATCCCACTTTTTCCCCCTTCAATGTGATATGGGACCCACCACAGTACCTGGCCCACATTATCTCAAGGTGTGGTCCCATGTTAGGAACTTTATCGTAGCAAGAGTTCACTAAGCTCTGATGTTTCGTACAATCATTGGAAGGACCTGTGTTTTTCTTGTATAGCCAGCTACCCATCAGATCAGTAGCCAACTAGGAAGACCTCACTAGGAAATTTCTCTACCAGTTTAGTTCCACCACGCAGAAAAGAAGTAACGCGGACCTCTTTATGTGCAAGCAGAGGCCTGATGAGCGTGTTTCCAACATTTTTTCCCAATGGAAAGGACTCGCGTATTCCATTGACATGTCACTGACTTAGGAGAAATTTCTGAAAATAAGCGTAGGTAATCTCAGGACGGAGATGTTCCACTCCCTGGTCACCCAGAACTATCCCGAGGGATTCTGAGACTTCTATGATAAGACCCAGTGCAAAGAGTAATCCTTACATCAGGCTAAGAAGGCCTCCCCGTTGCCTCCTGCAATCCCCGCGAGAAGGGATTCTAGGGTCGATCCTGCTGTAGTGGCTCAAATAGAGACCCCCAGGCAACTTGAATTTTTACCAGTGGATCTGCCTCCACAGCCTCGCAGAGGCCCTCCACCTCAGGCTTAGCCTCCGGCCTAGTAGTTCCCAACTCAGAATGAGTAGGTGCCACAACGCAATGCATTTCCACCGCCCTGGTGAGATATCCAAGCTCCACCTCCTTGGAAGAATCCTCCAGCCCCTCATCAGGGTTAAGATCCAAGGGCCCCCTTTATAGACAGGATAAAGTGGACCTACACATTCAACGAGGAACATGTCCTGGTTACATCGATAGTGCCTTGTAGTAGGTGATTCTAGGTTTTTCTGAGTGCAAAATAACAGAAGAGGCAAACCTTACTTATCACCCTAATTACATCCCCTATCACCGGATCCTAGGGAACACTCTCAAGAAGGGATATGTGTTAATAACGGCTTCAAGACCAGGTGGATAATAACAGAGTCTTGTTGGGTCCAGCGCCGACACATATGGAATGCATCCTCATGAGGTCAGATAGATGCAGCGATAGTGAGGGTGAGTTGCATCAGGATTCCAACAGCAGGACCCATAAATATAATGACTGAATGGAACATAAAACAGTCATCCATGCCCAGGGTGTCATCCGGGCATGCCTGAACGGCCAGAGCCTTCAAAATCAATAGCCACTACATCTAAATCTTCGTATGGGTCATCCTCTTCCTAGAAGAGAAAACACATGCGGCGTAAGGGAAAACAAAGTCCCCCGCCAATGCTTTCATCATCCAGTACTCTCGAAAAAATCATGCCTCTAGATATAGAGATCCCTGTCAGAATCCACCTAGTAGTGGACGACTCTTTGAGTGATGTACATGTGTATGTCTCAGTTAACACTGTAGATCTAGATAACCCCTACATGATTCCCATTGAAGAGGAGCGCTAGGTGAATCCACCCAACTTCCCTAGTCGTCGACATTGTCAACAGAGTCATGGCTATATGGGCCATCGGAGTGCCTCGGTCAGCACTTCCATCTAGGCTGTGCATGCTTCTAAAACCTGGCTAAAGGCTTAGAACATAGCCCCACATGCACAACCTTTTCATCTGGTGGCATCTGGCCCGCCTTCACCACCATTCATGTTGCTAGATCTGGCAGAGCCACCCCGGTCATGTCGTGACCATCCACGCCCTACTATAGGATGGTCTCTATTTTCTTTCCCTCATATGGTAGCCACTCCATAGGCTTCGACTAGTAAGTAGCAGGTTATTCCCAGCACCAGTCAGCTACCAATCCAACCGGCAGGGCTCACCATACCTCCAGTCATAGAGATACCTCCTGCAAGCATTAGTTCATGCCTGGCATGGAAGTAAAATGTTCTCATGCATCTAGACAATATTCTATCAAGTCTCTCCATCTTTGATTCCCTTCGATTGTCGTCAGATATGCGTGAGTCACTCACTGATGCTTTAAAAATCCCCCTCCAGTTTGAGATGGACGTAGCAGCTGTAGAAGCCTTTCATGCTGAGGTGGTTGAGAATGAAAATTCCAGGCCAGTATCTCATTCTCTGGAGAAGATTAAGGCTCTCCCATATAGTGTAACATTCACCCACTATACATCACTGGACAGTTCAATGGCATCGATGTTTGTCGATGTCTTGTCGACACGGGCTCTAGAATTAACCTAATCCCAACCCGAACACTACAAAAACTAGGATTATCTTAAGATGATATGAGTCTCTTTGTCCTAAGAATACAAGGTTATGATAGGTCAGAACACACACTAGTCAGCAAGATCTTCTTGAAGACTCAGTTTGGTGGCCTAGTTGCTAGCACTGAATTTATGGTAGTCTCCCAGGACATCACCTATAATGCGTTGAGGGGATGTACATGGATTCACCCGCATGTGGAGGTTATCTAATCATATCACCAATGCCTCAAGTACTCCTTTAATGCTAGAGTGGGCGTGCTTCAAGGTGACATGCCTCCCTTTGACTCTTGTGACTCCTACTACCTGGATGTAGACTACTGTAAGAGTAAGGACAAGTAGATTCAGACTAATGAGGTTGAACATGCCATTACTGCGACCCACCAATGGAAAGATCTAGATGACACCAACATCTTTCCAATCCATTGATTAGAGGCTATGACCCCGAACATGGGACAATGCTTCCTGGTTTCTGGAACATGGGGGAACACATTCCCCAGCCTAAGTGACGCCAGAAGATAACCTCTTACTCCTATACGAACCATGATCAGGTGATCCCGGAGCCTCCCACCCCCATAAGGTATCGGGATGTACGCCCCATGGTGATGGAAGTATGTCATTATTTCTTGTTTTGTTTGGCCGAGATTAACCGGATCAAACCAACAAACCACTATTTATTATATATCATCATGTGTGTCCCCTTGGGCCGAAGACCAGTGGGGATTGGATTAACAACCTTTATCCCCTTGGTCGTGGTAGCTCAGCAGTTCCCCGATGCAATGTCCTTTGCATCTCAAGATGGTACTAGCCTCTAATCGGGAGCTGCTGACTCAAAATAAATTCCTACAACAGAGGATTCCCCCTCCATAAGTGGAGAAGGGGATTTAGATGACTCTCCTCCAACCTTTTAAGAGGGCGTCTCTACTATGGTTGACGAGTTGGTAGAGGTGAACCTCATTAGCAAGGCAGACCCAAAACCCACAATGATCAGTGCTGCCATTCCCCTGGAGGAGAAAAAACAATACATACAATTCCTTAAACAACACTTCGATGTATTCTCCTAGAGTTAGGATGAGATTCCAGGACTAGATCCTCAGGTAGTTGTCCACCTCCTCTATCTACCAGCAAATTATTGCATGTTCAAGAAGCCTCCCAAAAAGATGCACCCGTCTCACAGTGCCATGTTTGAGGCTGAAGTTACAAGATCATCAGAGCCAATTTTCTCAAGGAGGTCCATTACCCCAAATGGCTGGAAAACATTGTTCCAGTTAGGGAGAAGAACTAACAGATCAGGGTTTGCATCGACTTCCGGGAACTCAATTGTCACTGTCCGAATGATTATTTTCCCCTTCATGTGATAGGATTGTTGATCGACACAACAGCTGGATTCCAATCCCTCTCATTCATGGATGGGTACTCTGGGTATAACCAGATCCGAATGACCTCTGAGGATGAGGAGTTCACAGCCTTCAAGGTACCACAAGGTACTTTATGTTACCATGTCATTCCCTTCAGTTTAAAAAATGAACGTGCCACCTACCAGAAGGCTATGCATTGCATATTTAAGTTGATCATAAGAACGTTGGTGGAATGCTATGTGCACGGTCTGGTGGTCAAATCTCGCCAGCATCCGGAAAAATCTCAAAGACGTTGAGAAATTGTTAGGCTTCCTCCATTCCAGACACATGAAGATGAACCCATTGAAGTTTGCCTTCAGTGTCACCTCTGGAATGTTTCTTAGATTCATTGTCAGATATAGGGGTATTGAGGTGGACCAAGAGAAGATCAAGGAAATTATATTGATTTCTCCTCTAATCATCATTCGGGAGCTTCAAGGTTTCCAATTCCACTTAGCCAACATACTTCGATTGATAATGAATTTGGCCGGCATGTGTAAGCCCTTTTCTTGGCTTATGAGGAAATGTACACTCTAGGAGTGGGATGAATAGTTTAAGACTAATTTTGAGGAGGTCGAGTAGTATCTTCTCCAACCTCTGGTCTTAATTCCAACTATCTCTAGAAATCTGCTGGTCCTCTATGTGACCATCCGGGAATGATCTCTCGGCAGCCTACTCGCCCAGAAGAACAATGAGGGGACGGAAAAAGTCGTTACTACCATAACTGCATGCCCCTCGATACGGAGACCAGATAATCCCCCATAGGAAAGAACTACCTTACACTAGTATTCACAGTATAGAAACTATGACATTACAAGGAGCACCATGAGGTTTAGATAGTGTCCCAAATAGACCCACTGAAATACATCCTAAGCCGCCCCATGTTGACAGACTGTCTAGCTCTATGGGAAGTGATTACCCAACAGTTTGATATTAGGTTTGTCCCTCATAATTCTATTAAGGGTAAAGCACTGGAAGACTTCCTTGCTTCCCATTCAGCTCCAGCAGACCAGCCCCTTGACCTCAATTTCCCCGATGATGTGATTCTCTCGGTGGACCAAGCCATTCCATGCTAGAAAATTCACTTTGATGGTTCTTCTCACAGCCCCAATGAAATATGGTTCAATGAACCCATGCTAAACATATTAGGCCTTGGTATCATCTTTATTACCCTGGAGAAAACCATTATTCCTTATTCATTTCTATTGTTAGAAGGTTTCCCCAATAATGAGGCAGAGTATCGGGATCTCATCACTGGCATTGAGCTGGCCCTTGAGATTGATGTGCCCCATTTTCATGTGAAAGGGGAATCTGAACTAGTCATCAAAAAATTCAATGGTGACTATGTCGTTGGAATTCCAGATCTCGTACCATTGTGGGAGCGCACTCTCCAGCTAATGGCCCAGTTCCCATCTCATCCAGAAGTCACTCATGTTCTTCTATCTCATAATGGTCGAGATCATGCCATGGCCGGCCAATCTGCATCACTTGCAGAACCTAACCAGGATGATCTAATTATTCACATGGCATACCGAAGAGTCATTTATACTATCACCCTAGATGACGAAGACGGATTACAGGTGGGCCACATTACCACCGGAGCCCCCACATTAGGACTCCAAGGACCCCTTGATGCAGTGCTTGAGATGACTTCTGACAAGAGAGCACCCTTTGTTGAGTAGCTACCGAATGGTAATCTCTATGCAGATTAGGCTGAGCACGAGCGAATCCTATATCGTGTGTTATAATTTACAATCTAGGGTAGTCCTAGTCATGAGAAAATCCTCTACAAGAGTGGGTTTGATGGGTTCCTCTTTGTTTCAATCAAGAAGTCATGATTTCCCAAGTCATTCAGGATGTTCGTGCTAGTTCCTGCGGGGCTCATTAAACCGGGCCAAAAATATCTCACCAGATCCAGAGACTGTGGTACTTTTGGCCCCCTATGATCCATGATTGAATCAAGTTTCCCAGGAGGTGCCATGAATTCCAAATTCATGCTAACTTCATGTATCGGCCTCTAGAGCCCCTCCACTCTACCAAGTACTCTTAGTCATTTGCAGTATGGGGAATTGATGTCATCATACCATATCCACCGGTGAAATCTCTCCAGTGCAGGTTCATCATGACTACTATGGATTTTTTCTCCATATAGGCAGAGGTAGTTCTTCTCAAAGAGGTCAAGGCTCGTTCCATCATTGAATTTGTGAGCTCCAATATTATCTACCAATTTGGTGTCCCTCATGCCATCCTCACAGATAATAGAACGAACATCCGAGTAGTTGAGCTAAAGAAATTATACACTAAGTAAAACATCCATTATAACCATAACACTTGCTATCACGTGCCAACAAATGGATTGATATAGGCGTTGAACAAAAACCTCTCTAACATTCTGTATAAAATGGTTGGTTATAATAAGAAGAGTTGGCCAAACAAGCTCCCCAACACCCTCTGGGCATACTGGATGATGACTCTTAATTCCACCAAGGTGACCCCATATTCCATGGTATATGGGACAGAGGCTATCCAGTCCATCGAGAATCAATTTCCCTCATTTTTCATAGTCATATATGATCTAAAAGCACCATATAATGTTGCCAAAATCATCCTAGATGAGTTGGAAGCGCACGACGGGAGCAGGCTTCATGCCCTGCACAATCTGAAAAGGAATCAGAACAAGATAGCTAGAGATTTCAACCAGAAATTTCACCTCCACTCATTCTTGCAAGGCGACATGGTATTGGCCCTAAGGGCACAAATGATACCTGGCAGGGAAAAACCCAATTTGTAACCCAAATGGGAAGGATTGTACATCATTCACAAGGTTTACTCCAATGGAACGTACTCAATAGTTACCATGAATGGTGAGTGTATAGCTCCTCCCACCAATTACAATTTACTCATGCAATACTTTTCCTGAGTCACAATGGTCTTGCACGACCTTAAATTGTACAGTCCTACATGACCATAAACTATACGGTCCTGCAGGACCCTAAACTGTGTAATGGTACCGCAAGACCCTAAACAACATTACTATCCTACATGACCTTAAACAATGTTTTTTCCTATAATACATTGAACTGCATATCTAGAACTATGTATGGATTGATTCCAATCCTCATGGGATACATAGGAATTCTCAGACGCCACGTCTTGAGTCCAGCCCCAGTTTCCTCTCTGATTATCCCCTCCTGGGCATAGATCTTTTGGAGGACCTCACATGGAGTTGTGTAGGCTCCTTTGGCCCCGCTCATGTCAGGGTTATTATTATTGCACCATGTTCCATCCTTTGTTCTTCTAATCCTATCACGTACATACTACATGATGCTAAACTGCATGGCCCTTTCAGAACTACGTGTATCATGATTCCCATCTTCATGGGATACATAAGACCGCCCAGAAATTTCTTCCATAGGCCTAGAACCAAACACCAGGACCTCCCATTGGGAAGAAACACATGGTGTGGTGAGGGATTTGGTCGTTAATCTCGTCAAGTTCATCAGGACCGTTCCACGAATCCCTCACCCTTGAATATCTCTATCTTTTATGTTGTCTAACTTTATTTGAAATTGTGTGGGTGAATTTATGCTCCAAAAAGCCCATCATTTGGTTTCCCATTATCTTTCACATCTCAAGGGTCCCCCGAACAATAATGATACTTAGACTAAGGTCTCTCCTCCCATTTCGGGCCAACACACTTAAGGGTTTTAGAAAAAAAATCTATATGTGTCCCCATTGTGAATATGGTTTTTGGTCGAGACTAATTTTTTGTTCCCATTTATGGTCACATGATATAGACGTTGTCTTTAGAATCTGGTCAATAGATACCCTTTGTAATTGTTTCCACCCCCACATATCCCAAACATGGAGTTTAGTGGTTCATTCTGCCCTTCCAGCTCTCCAAATCTCGGTCTGCATCAATCGGGAGTATAATTCCAGGTTTCGAACACTTATGTTATAGGGAGATCCAAGTCCTACTCTTTGTTTTCCCACACTGGTCATTTCTTACTTGGAATTAGTATCTAGGAAGTCAATTCCCCCATGAGAGGTCATACGTATATAGTTAGCAGGGACGCCCAGCCTCAGGTCCTTCAACCCCTTCGGCCCCTGGCCAGAGTTCTCATCTTGGATTATGCGGTGTGGTATGGACTCACGTCCTTCTTCACATCAGGATATTTTTCCATGACACACATCTCCCCTTTGATACCTCCGTATATCATCTTTCTTATGAGCACATGCCCGACCATGCTTTGCAAGTCCCATCATTTGGGATTCCATCACCTTCTATATCCAAGAGGGCCCCTGAATGGCATGGATTATAGGGCCAAGGGCCTTCCTACCATTATGGGATAACGTCCTTGAGGATTCTGGGAATAAAGTTGATACAATACCCATATTTTGAATATGGTCAAGGGTCCATGCTCAATTTATTTCCCCGAACTCTGGTCGCAAAATGGAAGATTCTATGTTGCAAATATGGTCAGCAGTTGTCCCTATCATCATTTCTAATTTGTAGTATTCCAGAGGCATGATGATTCACCCTCCATATCCCATGCATATGTCATTAAACTAGGAATATATGGACCGAGCTCTGTGACTTTAAACTAAGATCACCTTCAACCTCACTGCAAGATGTTAAACTGCAAGTATGTGATGACATTCTATCCATGGCCTAGCCTCATGCCCCTCAGCCTTTTCGATCCCCTAGACCATGTTCTCACTTAGCATTGTACTGTGTGGTGCATGATTATGTCCTAATTCACATTGGGTTACTCATCATGTTGTACACATCACAGGATGAGATACCTTGCCCCATATTCATCCTCAATGCAAGACGTTAAAATGCAAGCTGGCCATGACATTCTATCCATGACCCTGCCTCCAGCCCCTAGGCCTTTTCAGACCCCTGGCCCAATTTCTCACTTAGGGTTGTACGGTGTGGTGCTGGATTATGTCCTCATTCACTTTGGGTTACTCGTCATTCTGTATTTCCCTTATTTGCATCATCCTTTCTCTAAGAACATTGGATGGATTGATTCTCATACTATTGGGATATGTAAGACCACCCGAACATCTGGTCTTCGAGTCCAGCCCCATCTCTTAAAACCTACCTACCATTTTGGCCCATTATCCTGCGTTCTTCCAGAAGAAGGGTATATGGTGTGGTATGGGATTATTTCCTCATTCACGTCAGGTTTATAACAACTATGTCGTATACCTCTATCACTCCTGAGTAGCCTTTGATCCCTTTCCCTACCCTCATCTCTTTGAGTCGGCTACCATTAAGTCTGGTCCCTCAGCCCTCTTCAATGATTCACTAATTGGCACAGGAGTACTCTGGTCTGAAACCTGGAGTGTCAGATTCTACCTAGACATGCTTTCACCCATTTTTCATGCTTCGTGTTCCGCTTCATTTGGGATTCCATTTTCTTTAACATCTGAAGGGACCCCCAAATATCATGGATCCCTAGACTAATGGTTCTCCTACCATTACAGACCAACTTCTTCAAGGGTTTCATACAAAAAATTGATAAAAGTCCCTCATTTCGAATATGGTCAGTAGTCAATGTTCAATTGTTGTACCCATTTCAAGCCACATGATATGGATGTTGTGTATTGAACACGGTCAATAGTTATCCTCTATATTCACACCAACACATTCAATACTTGAATTTTGGTAACATGATTCACATTATTTTTCAACCCATCATGACCAGGTGGAATTTCGACACTCCGGGCACTATCCCACAGTGCGCATTCGCACGTTAGGAGGACGAAATTTGCGATAAGGCTTCATTCAGGGCTCTGCACCGACTTCCCTTTGGCGTGTATTCCAGGCATTACTAAAACATCTTCCTCACTTGTTTCCCACACCAAGTATAACTTATATGGGCTTAGGGATCAGATTGAGGTCTGCACTTACTTGGAAGGATTCTGGTTCTCCTTAGTCCAAGATCTAAGACCTTAAACTAAGACCTCTTTTAGAACTACGTATGAACTGATTCCCATTCCCATGGGATACATAGTAATTCCTATACATCTCGTCTTTGGGTCCACCTTAAGCTCCACTAATTTAACTCTTCTGTTCTACCTTCTAGGATCTGACTCTTATAGGACCGCGTGGCATAGCGCATGTGGGACATGCCCTCATTCACGTCCGGGATTGAAATAGTTGCACCACATACACCCCATTTTAGGAGTTAGTCCCCCTAAATTCAGGTCCCACATGAAATTAAACAGAATTTTGTCCCATACGACATTAAAAGGAACCTTCCAGAACTATATGTGTCTTGATTCTCATCCTCATGCGATATGTAGGAACACCCAGACATCTTGCCTTTGGGTCCAGCTGAACTAAGAGCTAGTCTCCTCTGGCCCATATTCTCTAACCTTCTCTGAACCCCTTGTCCCAAGGCTTCATTCTTGGAATCAAGTGCAATGTGATGTGGAACTCTTCCTCATTCACATCGGGTATGCTTTATCATGCTATGCACATTCCCCTTTCAACACCATCTTTCAGGTATATTTCTGAACCATATGACATTTAACTTTGCCGCCTAGTCCCCCATGAGTTTAAATTGTTGCATCTAGTCTGCATGATGTTAAAGTGCATTGTGGGTCCCTTCACCTGACCCTAAACAGTGACATTATCATCCTGGACACATGATGAAAAATGTAACTACATTGTTGTTCCATCATTCGAGGGGACATCATGTTTTGAATCGGTCCCAACACCATGACATTTATCAACACCTAAACACTACTTGATTCTTGTGGTGATGTATGGAATTTCTACCCTATATCCATCACTGAACAATAAAAGCACACACATTTATCCTAAAGGACAAACAAGATCTATCAAATGCCGCTTCTTTTGGTGCAAGGGCAAGACCCACATGACCTTATTATCTCTGGAACTGGTATCATACCGTGTCATCCCAAGAACTACAAATAGATTGATTCTCATCCTCATGGGATAGATGGGAACGCCCATGCAGTTTTTTTAGTCCCATACTATCATTCATTTTTAGTCCCTCGACCTAAAACCTCCCCAAGGAACACCTAGTGATCTGGAATCTAGGTCCTTATTCATGTCGGGTTAAATTATTACATCACCATGTATCTCCCACATTCCCTACCATCTCTAGTCCAAACTCTATGAACATAAACTAAGATCACTTTTTTCCCTTGCTGCAAGACGTTAAACTACACGACATGTTGTCGAACCACATAAAACGTGATTCCCATCTTCATGGGATACGTAGGAACGCCCATACATCCTGTCTCTAAGTCCATCCCCAGGAATCTGAAATCTTACCCTCTCTCTTTTGGCCCATTGGCTTGACCCCTTTTGGGAACATGTGGTGTGGTGTGTACCTCATAGGTTCTCATTCACATTAGGTTTCTCAATAGTCGTACCATGTGACACCCCCCCCCGTTTATTTTACCAACCTTTTCCATGTTCTATGACTCTAAACTAAGATCTCCCTATGGGAACTACACATAATGTTTGGTCACATCACCGCCATGTGCATAGTATTTTAAATAAACCCCCCTTAATGGACTATCCTAGGACCATTAATTTGGGAAGCATGCAACCTCAGGACCCTTGTCCTTAGAGAGTGACTCAAATCCCTTTGTATGATATGTCTTGTTGTCGTACTCAGGTTCATTTTGGTAGTGCCTGAAGTGTGGAAGTTTCACAGGGACATTCCCTCGTTCCATGTACAAGATTTATGAGCCCATTATTTGGATCTTCATCATCTTCTACGTCTGAAGGTACCCACTATATGGACTGGTCTCATGACACATTGTCTTACCTACTGACTCGGGCCAATGTCCTTGAGGACCTCAGACGACAGTTGCGACAGGTCCCATGTTTCGAACTTGGTCAACAGTCGACCCCCATTTGTCTGTACCCATTCCAGGGTAACGCAAAATGGATGTTGTGTTCCAAACATGGTCAATAGTTATCCCCTATCACCACACCACCATCATTATGGTCCAAACCTCGAGCATCATGATTCATATATTCCCACTTTATTATTTTCAAGTGGAATTACAACATACTCAGCTTTGCACCCCCACACAACTAGGTGTGTTATATAGGTGCATCAAAATCATTGGGACATCATTCACATAGTGTCCCATCACCCATAACTTATTCCTTCCTATGTCATGAAATTCCCATCACTACTTATTGTTTCCCCAATAGAGCATGACTCCCATGGGCTTAGTAGTTCTGGTAGGACATGTACTGGTGCAACCATGCCACGCATGCCTTCCTTCATCCTGCATGACGTTAAACTATGCAAACAGAACTATGTACGGCTTGATTCCCATCCTCATGGGATATGTAGGAATGCCCATGCACTTTTTCATAGGCCCAACCTAACCTTCAATTTTGGTCCCTTTTCCTAAAGAACGTTTTTTGGGATATGTGGTGTGGTTACGACTCCTTATGTCCTCATTGACGTTAGGTTTATAGCTATCAGACCAAGTACTCCCTTCCTCAGATATCCCCTTTAGCTCTGCATCCTATCGTATGATGTTAAACTGCATGAGTCCATATGTAATCAGCACACGGCACTAAACTGTGATTCCTCCCGGAACAAGTTCAAGATGCCCCAGGTTAATCATGGGATACACAGGATCCCTTGAAAAAGAGGTCCTGCTCAGAAGTATGTTTGATCCATGATCAGATGGATATGCCCACCTAATTCTCCTTCATCATGGTTTCATAATTTCATAAGTGATGGACTCCATTTGAACCACCCATCACTCTAACTCTACGCTTTAAGTGCCCTTCATTTCGACCCTCGTCCCCTTTCACGTCTAAGGGACCCCCTATAACAGTATGGATGCTTGGACTATGGCTCACCTACTCTCTAGGGCCAATGTTCTGGAAAACAAATGGGTGAAATTTCAAGTAAAGCCCCATGTTTTGATCATGGTTAGTGGTCATCCCACTTTGTTTTTTCCCATTTATGGCTAACACAATATGGATACGGTGTTTTGAACATGGTCAACAGTTCTTTTTTATTGCCACACCATCATACAATTTTCTGAATTTTGGGTATCGGGATTCACGCATTCCACTCCCCTATGTTAAAATTAATTCAGAAGCCACTTGCATTACCAGAAAATCGTATCCAGAGGCAGAACCCCAGACCATTTATTATAATTAAAGAAAAGATCATGAAACAAGAATCACATGACCAACACAACCATTACATATCCTCAATGTCACACCCATCACCACCTCCATGATAAAAGGATTCTTCCATAGTCGCTAATTCCCAATCTAAACATTCATAATGCTTCAGAACATTAGCATACATCCTTCTCAGATTCAACCCCTCCAGTGAGAGAAGCTCAGTAGAAGATTGCATATTCCTGACAGTAGATCTGGTAGACATTGGATTTGGAAAATGTGAGTAGTCCTTCCTCATCTTTCCTCGGGGAGAAGCAATGATATTTTCATGGGTCACTGACAGTATCTTGTTCCTCCCTTGGACAATATCATTGTATGACGACCTAACCGTGCCACCATCACTTTCTTTATCACTGTCAGCATGATCCCCCCATTTTCCAGGGATCTGCATCTCTTGATACTTCACTAAATGGTCTTGATAAAACTGAAAATTTGTATCAATCATAGCCTAATAGTGGGGGTGCTCCACCACTTCTTGATCATAATTTATCCCATATTTACGCAATGCAGCATCCTCCTTTGACTCATTCTGTATGTTTTCACTGCCATGTAATGGAGACGTCTCATCCACAGTTGCATTTCCTAACCCTTGAAATCGATTCCCCGTGGGTATTGTAATCATCACACCGCTATCAGCATTACTCGGACCACTGAAGCTTCCAGAAAAAGCCTATAGAACTCCCACAATCCTATTATCATTACATCCAGTAGAATCCAGCTCCTTTAATGTAGGAGACCAACTATGGTCCATGTCAGTAGCCAAAGCAAACCCCTGCCTACCCTTACTCACAACACCACTATTTCTTTCCCTCCTATTATTAGCCAAACCAGCATCAGTCTGACTGGTGCCAATAAAAGTAATAACATCTTTCTATTGCAGAGAAGAGGCCTATGGATCTTACTAAAGGTCTGCAATAATTAGTTCATCGGGAGGGCTTGCCACACCACCACCATCAGCAACCCTAGGATCAATTTCCTTCGGATCATTCCCCTTATTTAGATCCTGTCTAAGATGATTTAACACAATAGAAACCAATGGATTTGGAGGAACTCTTGCGGATGTGTCAACGGTCATTGTATCATGAGGTCCCAAACTGTTTGTCATGCCAGTATCAACCACATCAGGCCTCCTGTTCTCTGTCCTCATGCTCGGTCCTGGTGGCCTCCTGCTCATGATTCCAGTATGACATCTCAAATATGAGTGCCCCAATCTCTTTTAGTTTGAGAAGTAATCAATCTAGGATTCGGAAGTAACAACTTGCTTATATCTGAATTCCTCCCTTACAGAGATCCAAACCCATTCCACCAGAGGTCTAGAGATGTCGACCTCAACACAACACTGAGGATTGATCGGGCGGCTCAACGTAGACATACACACATCAGAGCATAATAAACGACCTACCATGTTCCCAAGCATCCAAATAATCACTGGATTTTTAAAGGGTAAGGGAAGGTGGGGGAGACTTACCCAAATCAGAATAGAAGTAGTATCTCGGTTCATACAGAAGTCAATCCTCCACCAAAAGAAAAAAAATTTGCAACTGTTGCATCATCGAGGAGCACTGCACCATGCATGAACTGGATCTTTTTTAGAAGAAAACCAGTTCATGAAATGATGATTATCAAGAAGACCAACAACTGTGCGATCTCACAAGTCCCATTTACCAACGACAAACTGATCAAAGTCATCTACTGATGACCTTCCGGAGTAGAATCAAGCCACCAGGGTTAGATCTAGGTGCCTCGTCGCTTTAGAGAACTCCGAAACTGAGATCGGAAGATGAGAATTTCCAAGATGAAGATCAGGCACCTTCACATTTAATTCAATCATTGGAAACTCTAGAAGATAATTAGGGTTAGTAAAAGGCACAAAGCGAGTCCGGGGCTTTGGATGTGGAAATACCAAATCATCCTCACCCCTCCCACTGCCAGGAAGTGGGGAAAAGCTTCATTGAACATGCGCTACGGTTCCACCATCACAACCCCTGAGCAGAGAGTTTCTGCCCCTCTCATCCCATCTCCAACACAAATAACATTACCCTGCTCGTGCACTAGTTCACACTAGTAAAGAGATTTTTCGACTATTTGTAGGCCCTCATCCTCTAGCCATACCTCTACCTTTCTTTTCATAAATCATGATTGGTTGTCTAAAACCCTATGATTCATGAAGCGTGGATTGCACTCTTACATTTGGTTAGAATAAAAAGGTGGTCATCCCTTGTTTCTCACACTAGTCCTGACCCATTTGTGTATAGGGATTGATCAGTGGATGCTCCATGAATATTACAAGAATGCAATAAAACAATAAAAATAATGGAACTCATGAATGCATCTGGCATAAAACAATCAATGAATGAAAGTACATTTGAGGGTTCGTAACCATTATAGTACTTGAGTGTCCATCCCCCCCACCCATGGAAGGGTTAACCCCATCAAAATAGCATTGCAGCTCCACCACACTCTGGCTTGTGGCGTCCCGGATTTTCTGTTGCCTATTAAGCTCTCACTCCTCCTTGGTAGTGACAGGGAACAATTCTTCAGCCAAAATTCGTGCCCACTCCATGCCAGCCCGAATGATGGTCATTTCTGCAGAGGCTCGCATCATGCACTCTTTTCCCTCTTTCATATGGGCCTTAAATTGTAATATTAACTCTGATTTACTGTTGTGGGAGGCTGAGTGCTCATCTGCCCGGATCCTCTAGATGTTGACCGCTTTCCTCTACTACCAGCCCACACCGAGGCCACAGTCATACACCGGAATATTCTCCACCATAAGATATCGAACGAGCTTATGGGGATGCTGGGAATCCACTCCCCCAGTACATAGTTCATGTAGCCATGAATGAAGTCTATAAATCTCATCTATCCATTTCACTTAGGGGGAGTAATCAATGAAGCATTTGATCAGCTTCCACGATCCGCGACAGACTATTTTTCTATCCTCTTCATCAGAGGTCGTCTCATCCCAGTCGAAGCAGTTGGTAGGCTAATATGCAGGGAACACTACCAAGAACCCGTCACCAGGGTCCACATATGGTGTTTGACCAGATATGGTGGGGCCTGGGATGTCTGATCGATCCACATCATCAGATCCCTCCTTAATGATCTCGGGTTCAGCCCTGCTAACGGTCCCACCAGTGATCGGGAGCACCGCCACTTGGTCAGTTTGAATCTCCACCTCCACGATCACCGGTATTCCCCTAGGAAGGGTGCCACTAGAAGACCTGGCCAACCTCACCAGGTCGGCCCATGACATCTGAAGAACTATGCATACCAAGATGGGCACAGATGTCATTAGCATAGTCAATGAGTGGTTGTTATGAATTGCGCAAAGGAAACATACAGAGGTCAAACACTCGGTCACGTTCCTGGTCTATTGTTGTGGGTACCTCAAGATGTGGCCCTCCATATATTATAGGGAAGTATGAAAACTTCAGGGCAACCATCTCTAGTTCCCTGGACCCATCAGGTGCACTAATCGTCATAGTAGTGGGCACAGATCCCGAACGCCCTACATGTGCATCTACTATAGTACGAGAGGAGGTTTGGTATATGAGGTTCTCCTTAACAGTTTAAATATTGGTAAGGAATTAAAAATAAACTTGAAACATACCTTGAGGAAGGGGCTTAGGATGATACCTCAAGGGCCTCTACGATTTCCTCATGATTTGAGCCCTGATCATCGACTTTACTCTCATCCAATGGACTCCCTCTATCGTCCCCCTCCCCCAGGAGGACTTGTCTGATTCTTACAACAGATTAAATAACTCTCTCACTTCACCATTCGATAACTACAGAGTGGTCGTTTGATCAAACCACACCTTCAACTGGTCATTCATTGGACGCATGGCACCCCAGGAGTGAACAAAATACTCCAACTCAATTAGGTATCGCTCTGCATGCTACTGGGAAACTGAAAAGCCAGACTGGACATGACCAATTCCCGAAAAGTCCGTCCTGAAATGGTTTATGTGTTTCCACATCTCAGATGGGCCGAGGAATTTCTTGTTGACATACCAGATGACTCAGGCCTCTGGGAAGGTAGCATTCTCTGACATGTCTATATGGCACAACCGCTTCCCTGGATCCTAGGTGGATATTCAACGGAATCTTCTTAGTAGCCTACACTTTTCATAACTCTGTTGTTCTGGGACCACCGGGTTCGTTGCCATTGCTGGATCTAATACCGCTGCCTCCCCCTCAACCAGTTCGGGTTGGCCTCCATGACATCCCCACCACCACGGGATGTCCTTTCCACCTTCTCACCCAGGCCTCGAGGTTGGGGAGGCACACTATCACCGACCTAAACGGTAGGTTTCTTCCGCATCACCCCCGAGTAGGTCACCTCCCATATTTTGACATACTCCTTCACCAACCCAAATACAGTCATGGGTGGAGGCAATTCGTTCCGTGTCTTTCAATTTTTTTTTGTGAACATGAGGCAAATCTACCTCATCACGCATGGATTTTCCTCATGGAGCACCCATAAATAGACATATGGGGTCAGCTGCTATATACACCGAAATTTCCGGGTGAATTGGTGCATGGTGTACGACTCACAGAGAGGCTCTCAGTCTACTCTTTCCACCAAGACTCCTCCTCTAAATTCTAGGAGACAGGACTAGTGCTCTTCCATTCTTTGCCCATCATCAGTAAAATCACCTATTTCCCGAGAGAACGGATGAAAGTGGAATTCATCTTTCTTCCAGACGCGGTTCAGTACTTATTGCACTGTCAGTTTGGTTGGAAATCACCCTATGGCATCTAGAATGAATGGATGGATGTTCGATCCTGGAGGAGAGATGGTTTTCGGATATTCATAGAACCTCCTGACGTACGCCGCTATCCACCTATAGAGGAGGTGGAAGGGCCCACATATCCTCTATGGCCTCTTCAAATCACTAATATACCACATTATCTTCTACATCTTGGAGAGCATCGTAATTTTGAGGTTCATCCGCCCTCCTTTCCCCAACATGGATCCCATGACTAATGTGCTTGGTCGCACACCCATGTTCATATCCCACACTGAAAGGATCCAACTGCAGATGAGAGCATCGATGAATGGCTCCTGCCTGGATACTGGTTCTACTAAGTGCTAATACTGAACCCCTAGGTTTTTACTATCTTCCCTCTAGGAGTTTCTAGTATGAGTGCTCCTTGCCTCGTTGAGCCCCCTTCGGGCAAGTACGATTCCTCACCGAAAACTACCAATTTTTCTGGAAGTTCAGAAACTGTTTGAACCACTGTCTGTAGTGGACATCCCCCACTAGTTACTTGTCTACTCCTGGTACCATCTCCATTAGTTCCGTTTCTAGCGGTGTTATTTTCTCTGAATCCTCATACACACCCATAATAGGGAGGAATTCATCATAAATCAGCCTCTGTATGGGGACCCCCAAGATCCGGTTCTCATCCCATTAACTGATGCCAACCTCCCAGTGGTGCAATTGGAAGTTATTGGCTCTCGATGAACACCTTCTCAACAACTCCAGCATCAGCTGCTTCAGTTAGTAGATTTCAAATTGGGAGGCTCAATCCACCTCATACAAATCCACTCTCCTCATATCTTCCCTGAATTCTTCACACGACGAACCTACCCAGTAGGCCCAGACCCAGTTATTTGTAATATTGTTGCCGAGGAATAGGTCCCACTCATCAAACCATCCCCTCCCTAGGATCTTGAGGGCCTCCTTCAAGATCGTCTGGTACAGATGGGGGGTGTATCTGGATTCAATTTATTCCCATTAACGTTTTTCATATGCTTGTACAGGAAATCAACAAAAACGTGGGGGGACGTTCTCCAAGGCATGGCCGTCAAACACCCTGAACCATTTTCACTAGCACAACGTGCTCCTAAAGTATTATGCTGGTTCTTCCCTACTTGCTTCTTGGATGAAGACGTCATCCCTCATCCCAAAGCCATATAGAGGCAGCATCTTACAAAGAGGATAGTTCCTCTAGCTTTCCAACATCAGCTCCACGAGAAAATTGTGGTCAGAGTGGCTCTGTATCAACTCCCATAGACCCGAGATATTCTCCCCCTCTTCCCTTCAGGTAGCCTCCGCAAGGCCCCCGTGACAGCCTCCTAGTGATCCATTCAGTTTTTAAGTTTGGGTGTTCTTTAGGTTTTGTTTGCGAAGCTCTTTCGTAGAGGAAGTTCACGGAGCTCGGTCATGAATGCTATTCGTGGATGCCTGCCCCAACATTTAGACGTAGATTTCATAGTGCACCAATATGAATTCAAAGACTCATTGTGCACCGCGGAGTAGAAGACCCGATTTGCAGAGAGAAATCACGGAGTACATAGAGCATCGTGAATCGAGTGCACTTCCAACCAAAAATGTGGAGATGAGAAAGGAAAAAAAGAGAGTTCATCTCCCCTATTTATAGGTGAGGACCCCTGGAGCTTCGTGGTGTGTTTGATCCTTGGGGAGCTTCGTGGAGTGCCAGCTCATGCATGTCTCTTCGCCTCGCAATCCCCCTTCTCCATGAACCTTTGTGATTAATCAAGGAATTTTGGAAGTTAACCAACCAACTTTGACCCTCGATTTCTCCTCATATCAATGTCTAAGGGGGGAATTTGTTTGATTCCAAAATCAAGTAAAAGTAATAACAAAGTGAAATCATTAGCGGCTTCCTCACAAAGAGCAATCACGAATCCCCCGTAGCCCCGTGGCTAGCACATAGCTCTCCCTTAGTGAACCCGCCATGGAACAAGGAGGTTGGATGCACCACAAACAGATTTTACCTTCACGAACCCGACATGGATCAAGGAGGAAGGAGGCTCTGTGAACCAATTTGACGTTCACGAGCCCACCGTGGAGCAATGAGGTGGGACACCCTGCGAACCCCTTTGATGTTTGCAAACCTGCGGTGGAGAAAGCTCCATCTTCATGCCGAGCAAGCTCTACTTCGCCGTGCCTCTTGCTTATAAATACCAGGCTCCCCTCGAGCCAAAAGGATATATCCTATGACTATTCTCTTTCTGAGATCCCACATCGTGAATAAATTTCTGCTCTGCGAACCATTAGATTTTCAAGGTAATTTTACATCATGAAGGGACTTCCCATTTGTATGAATTCCTCCCCTCTTCGAAGAGGGATTCCCTTTGCAGAACCCACAGGCCTTCACAAAGGAAGGAGATCCCCAAGGGGACTCGGGTCGCCGCATAGCATTTATGCTTCGCGAAGGGCCCTACATACACATTTGACCCACATGCTAAGGCGTGGTCACTGTGCTTCTCGAAGCACATTGCTCCACAATTTAATGCTTTACAAGGAACCCTTTCTTCATGAGAAATTGCTCCACAAATTCCTTTCCACTTCGCGAAGCACCTTCCACACATGCCTATGCCCTATGCCTAGGCTAGGTGGCTTCACTTCGTGAAGCACATCCCTTCACAAAGCCTCTCCACTTCATCGAGCACTAGAGTGTCACAAGGTTTCTACCTATGAACACCTTTTCTCTGCAACTCTTTTTCCTAGGTGGCCCTTTAGTTTTTCACGTAGTAATTTCAAGGTCCCTTGGGTGAGTATTCCCATTGAGTTGCTTTGCCTCATGCTTCTACACATAGGAATGCTAATGACTATTCCTTCTACACATAGCCACACTAACTTGTAATCCCAATGGATCACTCCATAACACCCTCCAATCACAGAATTTTCAATGCCTTACTTCCCTAAATGGCAAGAAGGTTTGGGTATGTAGGTCCTAGTGGTGTGGAGGGAACCTACTTCGTCGAAGCTGTAAAACGTTAAACTGCCAAGAACCATCATCCTCTGCACAAGATGTTAAACTGTGACCATACCCCATGCATCGTACATGTGGTTTCCCCACCTTGGACATTCTGCACACCCACTTGTCTCCACGGGAGTGAGAACATTCCTCACATGGAATGAAATCCACTTTTTTGATACAAAATTCATCCATGGGGAAAGGGAAACCACCCTTGTGTATGCCCCTATCTTTTCTTGCAGGAGGTAGTATCCCTGCTCCTCCTCTCTTCCTAGGTTCCAAATCCCTCTCCCTCTTTGCTTTGTCACCAACTGATCCTCTATCTTTGAGTAAGACCCAATCTCCATTACCTGTGGGCTGCTAACCATACTTAGGCCCTTGTTTCCTCTTTGGGCCACTAACCACACATAAGCCTCCATTCCACTTCCCACAGATGCACCTTCATCGAATTGATTGTCAGGTCTTTCATGATTCTTGTTTCTCACACCGATCATGACTCACGTGGGTTTAGAGCAAGCACCGACCATGAAATCCTCTATTATCCACCTTAGAGTGTAAGCTAGATGATCCTTCCTAACTATGTGAACTTTGACCCTTCCCAAGGAAAGGTGTATAGGAAGCCTCTCGGAGGATCAAACCCCACACCCATTGGTCTTAACCATCTTCACATTGGTTCACCAAACCCAACCTAAACTATGAGGACATTGATCCCTCCCATGGAAAGGTACGTAGGATGCCTCCCTGAGGTTCAAACCCACCATCCATTGGTCTCGATCATCTTCAAGTCGGTTCCAACCCCCACCACATCGGACCACTTTTGTACCGAATGATGTTAAAATACATGCCCACTTTTCATCCTACATGACATTAAACTGCATCTCCCATCCAGTGGTAAGCCGTTGTGACCGCATCCAGTGGTAAGCCGTTGTGACCCATTCTAGCAGTACACCATTGTGACCCTATCCGACAGTAATCCATTGTGATCCCATCTAGCTTTAAGCCATTGTGATCCCATCGAATGGTAAGCCGTTGTGATCCCATCCCAGTGGTATGTCGTTGTGAGCCCATCCAGCTGTAAGCGGTTGTGACCCCATCCAGTGGTAATCTCTTGTGACCCCATCCAGCGGTAAGCCGTTGTGACCCCACCCAGCGGTAAGCAGTTGTCAACCCCATTCAGCGGTAATCCATTGAAGTACCCAATCGACGTTAAGTCTTCATCATATGATCAACACGGACTTTGATTCCCTTCCACGAGGATATGTAGGAGGTCTCCTCGAGACTCAAGCCCAACATCACCGTCATCCCCGAGTTGACTCCAACTCATTCTCCACCCATTTCACTAAACCATCCATTACCCATCCTAATTCCTACCCAGGCCGCCACATCCCGGTGGGATCATGCCTTGTCATTCCCCATCCCCTTAATAACAATCGAGTAGCTAATCACGCGTTAGTCCCTACCTCAGTGTTCCCCCCAGAGGTTTCACCCAACTGATACACTCTAGTTAGTGTTCCAATCAGTTTGATCCATATCCTCTAGACGTTAAACATGCGGAATACCCTATGTTGAACATATGAATCTAAGGAATACCTCATATACATGCTTATGGAATATAATTCCATTCATTTCACATGGGATGCCTCGGGCTTCCGCTCCCTCGAGAATCCCTATAATAAGTGAAAGAAACCCAGATGCGGGAGTGTTCTAGCATCCAAACATGTCAAAGATGTCCAACATGACTACTCCCCCTATCGAAGGTTACTACCCTCACCAGACCCCTTTAAATGTCCTGACAAAAGTAGTGTAATTAATTGGTTTCCATGATGATATAGAACTGGTAAGAGTTTCACAAACAATGTATTAAGACTATAAGGGAGACCCAGACTTGGTGACGAGTTCTGAGGAGGAATCCACAGAAGGAAGAACCAACATCCCATCATCCCATTTCAACAAGGAGCAAACGTCCATGAACAAGAAATGGATGTCGCCCACCTTTATAAAGAGGGAATGTGGGACAACAAACAGCATCGCTGTTCTTGAACAGACAGACTTGCGCACCCCGGTGAAAGTGTCGGTAATGAATATATTTATAAAAATGTTTCTAATATGAAAGCATTTCAATTTAATCCAAAACATACTAGAGATAGAATGAACTACCTTAACTGGAGTGACACAAACCCACTAAATAATCCACTAACATAGGAAGAAATTAAAAGGCTACAATGAAGGTCATAGAATTAATTTAAACATATTAGAATCATTATCTAAAAAATAGAATGAATTGAGTGTATTTAGAAATACAAAATAATGAAAATGTTTGTGTTGAACATCAACAAACAGAGGAACTTCCCCCACAAGAAGATCTCACAATGAATCTAGTGAGGATAAAAAATTGTCACCTAATTGATGATGAACCCAAAACACAAAACCATGTTGTTTTCATGAACAATGTAAACAAATATTTAGATATTCCCATTACTAATAAGAAGATATAAATCTTTATTGGAGATGCAATATCTAATAGAGGATCTCGAAAGGGGAGGGGACCCCCAATTATCACTTGTAATCAATAAGGTATTGATTCTAGGAGAATAAAACTCAATGAGAGAAGGGTTATACATGTAGTATAATAAAATATATTTGGATGAATTGTTTATGGATCATTATAAAGGGATATGCTGTAAAATAATCATAATCCATATATACTGTATAATATAATGCCTCAAAATATATTTAAATGGTCGATTATTTTATGACACAAAATAAGATATTATAGCGTAAAATGAATTTAAAATGTAAAAAGAATTTTTAAATTTTTTTTATTTAAATTAATTACATTTCTTGTTTCTAAATACAAATTTACTATATCAACTATAAATTTACAATGTAAAATGGTCTTGGAGGTGGTACCCTACCCATATTTTACATTAACTACCACAAACACATTTCAATCCTATGAACAAAAAGAGATCACTTAATCATCAATATTTAATACCTTAATTATTTATGTTATAGTCCCCCCCAACCATAATAATTTCATTCCTTTGTAAATCAAGTGGAAGAAGGGTGCTCCTAATGGTGGAGACACCACTACACCCTCTTCGACGATTTGTGCTCCCAAGTCTCATATGAATATGTTCTATGTCTCTATGACACTATATCCAATGGGATAAAATTACAATGAATATTTTTCACCGCCATGGATTTATTTCAAATAATATTCAACAATCTATAGTGGTTTCTTTAAAACTAATTTGTTTGTCTGTAAATTGATATCTTCTTAACTCGGAACATTAGAGGGATTGGGAATGTACTTTATGTGCTAAGATATATGGATAACATCACGAACTACCATAATATGGTACCATAATAATGACTAATATGAAAAATTACAATGTCGATTACTGACCAAAAATGATCCATCACATCTCATATTTAGCTTTATTTTTTTTCTTAGATGATAGAGAACAAAACAATGAGAAACATTCCAAAAAACATGTTCATGTGTGGAATACTTCAAATAATGATGTTGATGATCAATATACATTTTCTAAAAACTCTACACTATAACCAGATGATGATGTATATCATAAATCCCTACTAATGTGTCCAAAATGAGACTTTTTCCCACAAGAGAGGACTCCCCCACCTCTTCCTAACAATGTGGTTATATGCACGAGCGACCATATAAATCCTTGAATAGAGTCATTCTAATTGACGACTGATAAATATAATAATTCAAATACTTATATAGTCCTATATATCAATTAAACGATCCAAAATTCCAAAATATATGAATGGAGTATATCCTTCAAGGGGAGAATAGAAAGCTCTATCTGGCTTTCTATCTATGGATAATATGTTTTTTTCAACCAAACATGACGCCATAAAATCTATTATAGGATTATATATAACAAGGATTTAATCTTGGTGTCTCTATCGTAGATGATTTCATGTGGAAACCCATGTTACCTCCCAATATATAATATATATATCATTCATATATCATCAACATTATTGGTGTCCTTGGACAAAATAAAATTTACAGATTTCATCAACCATTTAATCACCATATATATAGAATTTTTCATAGGGGAGTCTTTTGTAATCAAAAAACATAGTCCATGAATGCCACATCCCCTTTCCAAAATAGTACTAAAAGATGATTGATAAAACTAGAATGTTTAAGATGATATTTCTTTTTTTGTTGGAATGTGTAATATTGTGACACCAAATCAACAATGTTACTCTTCATACCAAACCACTAGAATCGTTGTCTAATGTCATATACATATTTATGGTTCATGAATGAAAGTCCCATTAAGATCAATGAATTTAACACAAAATTTAAATATTTATAGTTGAAAGAATTAAATTTTCCTTCTTAAGGTGGAGAATACCATCTAAAGGGAGAGGCCAACAATCAATGTGCACCCTATAAAAAAAGAGCTTCTAAAATTCCACTAAATTCATCATCCTATGACTAAACAAATAGAATATACTTAACGAGGGATTATGATAACTAAAATTTCGTTATAACCATAACTAAAAATCATTCTTCATGTCCATATTAAACTGAGTAATGATCCCCAAAAGTCACCAACCATTCTTCAATTCCAAAACAACATGTGATGGATCTTTTTTGTTCATAACATCTACATTCATATTCATCTTCCCCAGGGTATAGGTGAAGTCTTATTCTAATGTCTAATGTTTTTACACCCATCACCTCTATATAAGAATCATTTATTTCTATGAAAAGATAATTCTCTTGTTGTTATCACCAAAAATATATGGATCCTCTCACCAAATAGATTCAGTTTCCAATATTTCAAGACATACATTACATCAACAAATTCCAAATTATAATTTGGGTAATTCTTCTCATGAAACTAAATAATACCAAATAAATAGGCCATAACCTAACCATCCTTCTTCATCATGAAACCCATAACATCACTAGAACCATCATTCTATACAACATACCAATTACCATTATCAGTTATTATCCAAATAGTTTTTGTTTTTAGAAGATTTGTCAGTTCAACTAATCAAAACTAAAAAATTTCAACCCATGTAAAACTCACACCTTTCCTTGTGAGATAAGTTAAAGGTGAAAAAAATCAATAAATTAATGAAAACCCATCGATGGTATCCAAAAATACCAAATAATCCCCAAATATCAAACACTTTATAAAGCTTCTCCCATGAAAACACAACCTTCACTAAGTTATTATTAACTGATAAGATATGTTCCAAAATAATGGGCCCCAACAACATCATTTCTTGGAATATAATTTATATTTTGATGTTATTCCATTCAAATAATGACTCCTCTAGATTTACAAAAAATTTATATGCTGCTTGGACCTCAAATAAACCAATGTATTATCCATGACCACTACAAAAAAAGTGTTCCCATACTGATGGAAAATCAGGTTCATTAAATCCATATAATTAGGTAAGAGTTAGTTATGCCAATGAGAATAACATGATATTAATAATGTTCAAACCTAATCTAAAATTTCAACATTAGTATATCAGACTTACAATCATTGAGCCGAAAATAACCCAACCAAAGATAAATATTTTAAAATCACTCCCCCCCTCTAAACTGTCAAAATAAATTGTCACCATGGATAAAAGGATATATTTTCATTACATTCACCAAATTGATCATTTTTCAGTCCATGCATAATTCAATTTAACAATCAACATTTTTGGAAGAGATCATTGTGGATTCCTACAAAAAAATATTATGGCGGAAGAAAACATTCTCTTTTAGAATATATAACTAATTATTCATCATTTTCACATTTTTGGTTCTATAGGACGAGAGGGTACTAATATCAGTTGTTTTCCCGACACCAGATCAATTGTAATCTCAACCTCCCTCTCTGATGGAAAATCATAGACGTTTTTTGGTAACACATAAAAAAACCCAAAAAACTAATGAAATATTACTAATAGAAGAAAATCATTCAGCTAAAAAATAATATTAAAAAACACATCCCAAATGTTCGGGAGGATTGGTATTGCATTACTAGACTTCAGATCCCCCTCTAATTGAAACTCCTTCAAAGAACCAATGGTAGAAAAGGATGAGGAATGATGATGATATCAATAAACATAAACGCAATAAGAAAAAATACAATCCATAAAGAGGATGCTTTCAAATATATACACATTGAGAATAAGTAAATCCCATACTAACTCAATGTCATCCATCAATAAAGATAAAGAAGGACACACAACCCCCTACTCTGTCATTTTCCTAAGAGTTGTCACTAACTCCATATCAATTTACATGATCTCCATTGTTTTATTAATCATATAAAAACAATAAGAAGATATAAATTACTAGGACGATGGAGTGACAAAAAATATAGTATCTAGTAAAAATGTAATAATGATGGAATATCTCATTATTTCCTGACCCGTATCCACATCCATCAGAAACGCATCATCTATGTGATTGTTACTCCAAATTAAAATTATATTTATAACACTTTTAAGGGGGAATTGATAACCATACATAGAAAATAGATCAAGCATCAAAGGTTACAACTGACTTATTAAACATGAGTCTAGGACGATTAGAGTCTCCTTCCCTAAAAGGTTTCCTGGGGAGAGAATTTACATGGCAGCCTGGATCATCCCCAATATTCTCTTCATAGTGCCTTGATAGATACTCCCCCGCCTGCATGTATTCATCTTATCTAATCTTCTCCATATTGAAGCCTTTGATCATTATGCGATCTTTCTTGTCAATCCATTCAGCTAGCTCCCTAGTAACTTTCATTTGGATCAATCTTCCCATCATTTGATCAATATCCTCTGTCACCGCCTTGTTCACTATAATGCCCTCCTTTATTTCTTCTCCATAGTACAAGAGGAGTTCCAACTGGGAATCCAAGTCCACCACCTTTGAGCTCAGTAGGCCTTTAGTAGACCCTAATGCGCATTTTTGTCTGGGGGAAAGAGTATCCACCCTTTCCTGCATCTTGGTGTCAGGGCTCTGATACATCCCCTAGAGTTTTTCATCTAACTTGGAGTCTCCATTCGCTTGAACTAGATACCCTACTGCATCATCCTGCCCAACCTCCTCTCTTGTTGCTTTTTGTATCTCCTTCTCCTTGACTTTACCCACTTTTTTGGCTGACCAAGTCGTCATCGAGTTAGATCCCTATAGACATTGAATAATCTTAATTCAAAATAATAACCATTATATTCAATGATCCATGACTATAACAATCTATATATATAAATTTATAGAATCATTCTATATAGACATAATTTGAACAACCATTGAACATCATTGTAGGTTATGAGAAAGAACACCAATTGTTCTCGACCTTACTACACTGATAGTATCACATGGGGTATAACGACCCATACTTTACATAAATTTCTCATACTTCAAAATTGAAGCACACTTATTACAGCATATAACAAAACCAGGAACGGACCGTATAGGTATAGTGTCTTTAGAAACATGGAAACATAAACAACTGGTTCATAAAGAATCTACATTGTCTCCCATTTATTTCATCATATCTAGAGTCCCTTTTTGGAATATCCTACTTAATAACCTTTTTTCGGACCTCGAGAAAGAAATCATACAAAAGGGCGAACTCAAATGCTTAGTAAGGGTAAAGAAAAGAAATATCAATCACATCATATTCACAATGACATATCATTTTGGAAATCTTAACCTGCAAAAGAGATTATAATTTCATAACATGGGATAAATCATAATAGTGAAATGTAATCCCAATAATCATAACATAAAACATGAAACTTTGTGGCATACACACATAATCATAGAGAATAATTTCTTATTAGTCAAGACTCATTGCCAAGACTATCATAGTGGACAAAGTCCATTTCTGAACCAAGTTCACTCCTCGTTTCAGTCCTATTTCACTGAACCGGTTTAACCTTCCGTTCCATCCATGTCTATCTCATGAGATATAAATCTTTACCCAATGCATTGGAGGGATATATAGGTCCCACCCATCTCACAATGATACCATTCTTATGTGTTCCACAAAATCATAAACCATACATCATACCATAATCCATGTAAAAAAATGGGATTCTTAAACATCACGTCATCATAACATAATCCATAAAAGATAAAAGGACATAATAAAAATAATTACATCATAACATAATAAAATCAATTTAAAAATAGGTATAGAAACAGAACCCTATATTATCTTAGATGGAAAATAATTTTGATAAAACACCTGAACTCCATTCTTGGGGAAAATATTCTTTCTACTTCAAAAAAAAATTCCATTCTTAACATGTCATAAAATTTTAAACTAATAGGATTTGATTAAAAATAAACTTGAAAACTTGTAAATTAATCTTCTGGGAAATAATGTTTTAAAAATCAATTCATGTCGTATAAGTTAAAAAAACATTCTTCTCGTACTTTTTTCGGAAAGTCAAAAAGTACCTCGTACGAAAAACAACAAAATATTCCTTTCATATCTTTTACTAAAAACTCACTGATGGGTAAAATTGGATATAAAAAATTGTATAAGGATATAAATATTAATATTGAGGAAACATGGATGTGGATGATAAATATTCCCCAGTAAATTCTGAAGTATAAACAATCTCGGATAAAAATGAGATTGCAAGATTTTCCCTTACCTTAGGTCCGATTTGCTTTGTAAGTGTCCGAAACTCCTGTATAATGATTTAAATAATGTCATTGACTTATTCCAGAATCATACTCATTGTTATGATATCATATGTGATGATATTCTTAGTTTATTATTAATAATATTTCATTGCTACTTGTTATTCGGGTGTTTATTACTTTTTGTTCTTATGCGTGTTTTGTCGAATAAATTCTTATTCTTCTCTTTAGGATTTTGATACCACATTTCTAGAATGGAATTAGTTTAATATATATCATATTTATTCATTCAATTCATTTATATAATCATTATTCAATGAAGATCATGTAGAACGAGTCGCATCACATCGTGGAGACGGTATTCCGTACGTACGCACGAGCGATGATACCATTCCCATGATCATGGAATTGTATTGGATTGTATGTATAATATTACAAAATCAATATAACATTACAGTAATCATATATAGTTATTATTTACACCATTATACCCACCCATGTAAGGTGGTGGTGGGAAATAGATTACACCACGGCGTGGAGACGATATTCCGTACGTACGCACGCGCTGTGATTTCGTTTTCCATAGGACGAATAGATGGTGAAATAGGGTTTTTTCATACTTATAGTAATGTACTATTATATGAGTGATACTGATTTTATTACATAATAATTAAACAACTAATTTAGAAGAAGAGGAAGAATAAATAATGTTGAAAGAATAAGTAATGGACATTACCTCTTCTTTGAAGCGCCTCTTCGAGACCTCCTCTTAGGGCACTAAAATTGGTCTTTGAAGAAAACCAGGACCTCTAGGATGTTTATAGAGAAGTGGAGAAGAGAATTTGGAAGGGTTTGGCAGAGCATGAAGGCTCAAAGTGGTGTGAGTAAGAGAGGGAGGAGGTGCCCTTTTATAAGGGAGGAGAGGGGCACCTTTGGAAAAACTAAAAATATTATTTTATTATAAAGTCATATTCGGTTTTTAATAGATACAAATTGATTTATTTCTAACGTAAGGTTGGGATGGGTCGAAATCCTCTCATAAAATATATTTTAGAAAAGTTTAGGTTTCTATTTTAAACTTATCATTTAGATTTAACTATAAGTTAGACAATATAACTTTTACCGTGTCTTCTTGTTTTCTTACACTATAAGGTTAATAAACTTACTATAACAAGCCAAACATACCCCAAGTTGTCTATTATTAATATATATAAACATATCTAAGTCATTGGGCCGAACCATAGATTTTTAGGAATAAAATAACAATTAATAATATAATATTTGTTTTAAAAACTATTTTATGTCAATTTTGACACTATTTGGTAATTGATTTTTGTGGAAATCATAACAGATATATTAGTTCTAAAAAAGTTAATTAAATCCATACTAACATGTCCTATTAACCTATAAAATTATTTTAATTCATAAAAAGTCTCAAATTACATTTTTTTGGGTATTTATAACATCAATTATGTCAATATTTCATTAATAAGATAATTACTGCATCATCATTGTGTCATAAATAAATTAAATTATTTATTGTCTAAAAATTAAAAATAAAATACCATTATATAATAAATCCTTTTAGCTTTATAATGAATATTTATAGTCTAATTTATCTTATTTATAACCCTATATTAAAAATTATTTAGTTATTAGACCTTTATTTTAACTATTTTAACCCTTCTTTAAATAAATTAATAATAAATGTCCTAATCTGATCCAACTGGGCCTAAATGGTCATATTTTATTACTAATGTTGTTTTTTGTCGACTTACACTTATACAATAGAATTAATACACATGTTAGTGTAATAAAAATAACATTTTTACCCTTAATTTCCCTATTTAATTTTAACCGTGGTAAAAAAAGTAAAAGGTTACTATTCACCAAAAAATATTTTCATCTCATTGAACCAAATTTTAGTCCTTGATATTAACCGTGTCTCTCGGATTTTTGAAATTCCACTCACAGAAGTGGTAAAATTATGTTTTATGTAAATTTGCAAATTCTCCTAGGAGGTGGGTAAAAGACGGTGAAAAGTTCAAAAAAAAAATTATGTATATAAAATTATTATAAAATGACTCTAATGAATTGCATTGAACTTATATAGGTATTATGTATCAATTTTGATCTAAAATTAATTTAAATAAAATAAATAATTATTTAAATAAAAAGTTGGTTTTTAAATAGTAACCTAGTGGTTTCACTATTCATCAAAAATTGAATGTTTTCAGAAAAATACCAAAATTTCACCCGAGGTTAATTACGATATTCTGAATCCAAAAATGATGTCCATTTTGAAAAATAAAATTTACCAAATTTCAAAAAGTGGATATTACTATTCATAATGGCTAGTTTTTGTAATATTTTAATAGCATATCGTTGTTTAGTGAAACTCGGTATTGCGTAGGATGCAAGCTATCGAGGAAGGTCATAATTGCATGTAAAGCAATCCATGCTAGTGTTGTGTGTAGTGAAAGATTCCTTTTATGATTTATATAACATAAAAACAAAATATTTCTCATAAAAGTCTCAGGTGTTACATTCTACCCCCCTTAAAATGAATTTCGCCCTCGAAATTGTTCACTTTGTAACAAACAGATGAGGATAACTCTCCCTCATCGTATCCTCAAGATCCCATGTAGCTTATTAAAAATGGTGGTTCCTCCATAAAACTTTCACCAAGCGAGTGGTCTTGTTCCGTTGGAATTTTTCGCTATGATCCAGAATCTTTATTGGCAATTCTTCATAAGAAAGATCTTGCTCCAGCAGTACAACTTCTGAGTTGAGTATATGTGAAGGACCAGGTATGTACATTCTCATGAGATAAACATGGAACACATCATGAACTTGGGAGAGATTCGGTGGAAGCGCCAATCAGTAAGCTACCTTACCAACATGATCCAGAATTTCAAAAGGACCGATATATCTAGGGCTCAACTTTCCCTTCTTTCCAAATCTCATGACCCTCTTCCAGGGAGATATTCGTAAGAACTCTTTATCACCCACTTCAAACTCTAGGTCTTTTCTTCGGTTGTCGGCAAAACTTTTTTGTCGACTTTGAGCTGCTCCAATGTTTTGTTTAATAGATCTGACCTTTTCTGCCATCTCATCAACAAGATCAGGTCCTAATATATTTCTTTCCCCAACTTCATCCCAGCAAGTTGGAGTCATGCATTTCTTTCCATAAAGAGCTTTATAATTAGCCATATGAATACTGGAGTGAAAGATATTATTATAAGAAAATTCTACCAAAGGTAGGTGTTGATCCCAACCACCTTTGAAATCCATAGAGCAAGCTCTCAACATATCTTCTAGAGTTTGAATTGTCCTCTCAGACTAACTGTCTGTTTGAGGATGATAAGCAGTTCTGAAACTCAACTCTGCATCTAGAGTATGCTGAAGAATTCGCCAGAACTTTGAGGTAAACCTCGGATCCTGATCAGATATAATAGAAAGTGGTACTCCATGCAATCTTACACTTCCTTTCTATATATCCTGGCGAGATGATCTAGAGAGAAATCCTCTCTAATAGCAATGAAGTGTGCCGACTTTGTAAGACAATAAACTATGACTCAGATAGAATTATTGCCTTTGGATGTTTTAGGAATTCTAGTGACAAAGTACATAGTGAGGTTTTCCCATTTCCATTCTCGTATGGGTAATGGTCGTGACATCCCCTTAGACATCTGTCTCTCAGCTTTAACTTGCTGACAAACCAAGCATCGAGAAAAATATTCAACAACATCTCTTTTCATTCCATCCCACCAGAAGTACTCTTTCAGGTACCTATACATCTTTGTGCTTCCAGGATGAATAGAGAATGAAGAACTATGAGCCTCTTCCAGCAGCTCCTTCTTTAATTCTGGGATGGGAGGAAGACAGACTCGATTCATGAACTTTATTATCCCATCATAGTCAAGGTTGAATTCAGGAATATTTCTCACCTTCTTTTGTAACTCTACATCTTCTTTTTGCACCTCTTTAATCTTCACATGTATTGATGGTTGAAAATTCATTTGAGAAAGATATAATTTTCCTCATTAATTATAATTCCAAGATCCATCCTTTGTAAATCCATAAATATTGGATCTTTTGTGATCGTCATCATGGATAAACTGGTATGGTATTGTCGACTTAATGCATCTGCCACCTTGTTTTCTTTCCCAGGGTGGTAATGAATTGAGCAGTTGTAGTCCTTATTCAGCTCCAACCATATTCTTTGGCACATATTCAGCTCCTTTTCTGTGAAAATATACCTTAAAATTTTATGATCAGTATAAATATCACATCTTTCTCCATAAATACAATGCCTCCAAATCTTTAATGCAAATATTACCTCAGCTAACTCCAAATCACGATTTGGGTAATTTTGATCATGGATTTTCAACTTTCATGAAGAATAAGCTATTACCATATCATTTTGCATAAGAACAAACCCCAGCCCCTTCTTGGATGCATCACTGTAGAACACAAACCATTCTCCACTACAAGGAAGTGTGAGTACAGGTGCACTGGATAACCTTCTTTTCAACTCCTTGAAATTCTCTTCACATTACTCTATCCAAAAAAACATAACTCCTTTCCGATTCAACCTGGTGAGTGGATTAGATAATCGTGAAAAATCTTTCACAAAACGTCAATAATAACCAGCCAAACCAAGAAAACATCAGATATCGGTTACTGTTGTTGGTCTCGACCATCTTTCGATAACCTCTGTTTTTGCTGGATCCACAGATATCCCCTCTTTTGAGATTATGTGACCCAAAAATGCATCTTTTTGAAGCCAAAATTCACACTTGGTAAATTTAGCATAAAGCTTTTCCTTTATCAGGGTCATTAATAGAATTCTCAAGTGATCTTCATGTTCTTCCTTGCTCTTTGAATAGACAAGAATATTGTCTATAAAGACTACCACAAACTGATCAAGATAGTCTCTAAAGACTCTATTCATCAGATCCAAGAAAATAGTAGGGGCATTATTAGGACCAAATGGCATCACTATAAATTCATAGTGTCCATACCTTGAACAGAAAGTCGTCTTTGGTATATCCTATCTTTTGACCCTTAATTGATGATATCGTGAACGAAGATCAATCTTGGAAAAGTATTGAGCTCCACGTAGTTGGTCAAATAAGTCATCAATGCGTGGGAGAGGATATTTGTTCTTGATAGTGGTCTTGTTAAGTTCTCGATAATCAATGCAGAATCTCATTGATCCATATTTCATCTTGACAAAAAGAACTGGTGCTCCCCAAGGTGACGCACTAGGGCGTATGAATCCTTTATCAAGATTCTCTTGGAGTTTCTTCTCCAATTCATGCAACTCAATTGGGGCCATTCTATAAGGTGTCTTTGAAATTGGCAAATCACCCGGAATGAGTTCTATTGAAAACTCAACATCACGATTTGGTGGAAGACCCGACAATTCCTCTGGAAAGACATCATCAAACTCCCGTACAATGGGCATATTCTAAATTGTGATTTTCTCACCAACCATTTGAGATAAATAACCTTCAATTAATGGAATCAAAACCCATAAGATGGAATAAATTTCCACTGGAAGGTTATGTTCATCATTGCATCGATAGATGATCATAGACTGATCTGGAATATGAAATGTGACTACCCTTCTTTGGGAATTGATATGAGCTTCATATAGAGAAAGCCAATCCATGCTGAGAATCACATCAAATTCCACTATAGGAAGGATCACAAGATTTGTAGGAATCACTTTCCCATAAACTTTAATCAGAGAAGAATTATAAACTTTTGATGTGACTATTCTGCCATTAGGGGTTGTCACAGCTAACTCAACATATAATTTTTGAGGTAATATGGTGATACCCTTATAAAATTCTTCAGAAATAAATGATTGGGTGGATCTATAATCAAATAAAACATTTTCTACTTTAGTGTTGATGGTAAGTGTACCTTTCACCACTTTGTTATCATACTCCACATCACTGATAGAAATTGCATGTGACTTTCCTTTATCTTGGGCCTTAAGAGTTTGTTGGTGTCGATCATCATCAACAAACCTTGGATTAGGGCATTGATTGGCATAATTCCCCATTTCCTTGCATTTGTAACATTGAAGTGTAAGAGGTGCACTCTGTGTAGCCTTTTCTTTGTTCACATCAGTATACATCTTCTTCCAATAATTGTGGCATTAAAATGCCGGATGACCTTCTTTTCCACATTTGAAACATTTACTTGTCCCTTTAAGACAATTCCCTCCATGTTTCTTTCCACACAATGAGCATAAGAGAAAACTCATCTTCTTTTTAGTGTGCTCTTTAGATTTTCCTTTGAATTCTATTTTCCACTTCTCATCAAACCCATATGACTGATGGGTTACTATAATATCCATCTCAACCTTGAGAGCACATCGAACGATTTCCTCATAACTATTGAAGTCCCTTATGGATAACGCCCTTCGAAGACTTGGTTTTAAGCCACTAAAGAATCGATCGATATTACTCTCAGGTTGGATAATAATCCCAGAAGCGTACCTTGCATGTCTTGTAAAATTTTCTTCGTAGGTACCAACAGATTCATCATCCTTTTACTTTAGTTCAAGAAACTCCTTCTCCATCTTTGTTTGGAGAATACGAGGGAAGTACTTATTGAAAAATAAGTTCTTGAACTTGTCCCATTCCATGGACTAAATTTCATCCCTTTGCCTCGTATTCTTAATTATATTCCACCATTGATAAACTTCACCTTCCAAACGATAAACTGCTAAGATGAATTTATCATGTTCATAACATTGAAGAACTGAAAATATCTTTTCAGTGGTACTGATCCATTTTTCAGCCACTAATGGATCAGAAGACCCGCTGAATGAAGGTGGACGCTGCCTCATGAAGGATTAAACAGAATGTTGCTCCTTCCTTTGCTCGTTTGGAAGTACTGCATGATTCATATCTTGAGAAAGTTGTGTGAGAATAGCTACAAGATTTTGCATTCCAGCTCCCATAATGTTTGGTTGCTCAGGGGGACAATCATTGCATTGCCCTTCACATTCTGCATTAACACGGTTCCTTCGGGTTCCAGCCATTGAATAAAACCAAGAAGAATAGTTTGAGCAACACTAATTATAATAGGAAAACCACATAATCAGGAATAAAGTTTCACACTTAAGGTCTTATCATAGGTTGTTCATGGACATTTCTAAAACACTAAGATTGTGTTATATGCTTAGACTTATCCTTAGGGTTCTTACTAAGGCTTTCACATCCTAGTTTCCAAAGGTTGACTATACCTTTCTTCTGATACCAACTATAACGAGACAGACTTTACATATATTTATAATACTTCAAAATTGAAGCACACTTATTACAACATAAAACAAAACCAGGAAAGGACTGTATAGGTATAGTGTCTTTAGAAACTAGGAAACATAAACAACTGGTTCATAAAGCATCTACATTGTCTCCCATTTATTTAATCATGTATAGAGTCCCTTTTTGGAATATTCTACTTAATAACCTTCTTCCTGACCTGGGGAAAGAAAACATACAAAAGGGTGAGCTCAAATGCTCAGTAAGGGTAAACAAAAGAAATATCAATCACATCATATTCATAAGAACATAACATTTTGGAAATCTTAACCTACAAAAGAGATTATAATTTCATAACATGGGATAAATCACAGTAGTGAATTGTAATCCCAATAATCATAACATAAAACATAAAACTTTGTGGCATATACACATAATCATAGAGAATAATTTCTTATTAGTCAAGACTCATTGCCAAGACTATCTTAGCGGACAAAGTCCATTTCTGAACCGAGTTCACTCCTCGTTTCAGTCTTGTTTCACTGAACCGGTTTAACCTGCCGTTCCATCCATGTCTATCTCATGAGATATAAATCTCTACCCAATTCATTGGAGGGAGATATAGGTCCCACCCATCTCATAATTATACCATTCTTATGTGTTCTACAAAATCATAAACCATACATCATAGAATAACCCATGTAATAAAAATGGGATTCTTAAACATCACGTCATCATAACATAATACATAAAAGATAATGGAAATAATACAAATAATTCCATCATAACATAATCAAATAAAGGTAAAAATATATATAGAAACAGAACCCTATGTTATCTTAGATGGAAAATAATTTTGATAAAACACATGAACTCCATTCTTGAGGAAAATATCCTTTATACTTCAAAAACATCTCCCCCTTCTTAACATGTCATACAACTTTAAACTAAAAGAAGTTGATTTAAAATAAACTTGAAAAATTATAAAGGAAGCTTCTTGGAAATAATGTTTTAAAAATCCATTCATACCGTATAAGTTAAAAAAACATCATTCTCGTACTTTTGTCGGAAAAGTCAAAAAGTATCTCGTACGAAATACGAAAAAGATTCCTTTCATATCTTTTACTAAAAAATCACTAATGGGTAAAATTGGATATAAAAAATTGTAAAAGGATATAAATATTACTTATTGAGTAAACATGGATGTGGATGATAAATATTCCCCAGTAAATTCCGAAGTATAAAAAATCTTGGATAAAAATGAGATTATGAGATTTTCCCTTACCTTAGGTCCGATTTGATTCGTAAGTGTCCGAAGATCCTGTATAATGATTTAAATAATTTCATTGACTTATTACAGAATCATACTCATTGTTATTGTATCATATGTGTCCATATTCTTAGCTTCTTATTAGTAATATTTCATTTCTACTTGTTATTCGGGTGTTTATTACTTTTTGTTCTTATGTGTGTTTTGTCGAATAAATTATTATTCTTCTCTTTAGGTTATAGATAACTCATTTAAAGAATGGTAATAGTGTAATATATATCATATTCCTTCATTAAATTCATTTATATAATCATTATGCAACAAAGATCATGTAGAACTTGTCGCATCACATTGTGGAGACGGTATTCCATACATACGCACGAGTGATGATATCGTTCCCATGATTGTGGAATTGTATTGCGGTGTATGTATACTATTTTAGAATCAATATCACTTTACAATAATCATATATAGTTATTATTTACACCATTATTCCCATCCAAGTAAGGTGGTGGTGGAAAATAGATTACACCACGGCGTGGAGACAGTATTCTGTACGTACGCACGCGCGGTGATTTCGTTTTCCGTAGGATGGATAGATGGTGAAATAGGGTTTTCTAATACATATAATAACATACCATTATATGATTGATACTGATGTTATTAATTCATAATGAAACAACTAAATAATAAGAAGTGGACGGAGAAATAAAGTTGAAAGAATCGGTAACTGACATTACCTCTTCTTAGAAGTGCCTCTTTGAGACCTCCTCTTGGGGCACTAAAATTGGTCTTTGAAGAAAACCAGGACCTCTAGGATGTTTTTAGGTAAGTGTAGAAGATAATTTGGCAGGGTTTGGCCGAGCTTGAAGGCTCAAAGCGGTGTGAGGAAGATAGGGATGAGGTGCCTTTTTATAAGGGAGGAGAGGGGCACCTTTAGAAATTCCAAAAATATTATTTTATTATAAAGTCATATTCAATTTTTAATAGGTCCAAATTGATTTATTTAGTAGATAAGGTTGGGATGGGTCTAAATCATCTCATCCAATATAATTTAGACAAGTTTAAGTTTCTATTTTAACCTTATCATTTATATTTAACTATAAGTTAGATAATTTAACTTTTACCATGTCTTCTTGTTTTCTTAAACTATAAGGTTAATAAACTTTCTATAACAAGACAAAAGAATCCCAAGTTGTATATTATTAATATATATAACCTTATCTAAATCATTTGGGAGAAACTTAGATTTTTAGGAATAGAATAACAATTAATAATATAATATTTGTTTTAAAAACTATTTTATGTCAATTCTGACACTATTTGGTAATTGATTTTTCTAAAACTCCTAACAGAAATATTAGTTCTAAAAAAGTTAATTAAATCAATAATAACATGTCATATTGACCAATAAAATTATTTTAATTCTTAAAATGTCGCAAATTACATTCATTTGGGTATTTATAACATCAATTATGTTAATATTTCATTAATAAGATAATTACTGCAACATCATTGTGTCATAAATAAATTAAATTATTTATTTTCTAAAAATTACAAATAAAATAAAATTATGTAGGAAATATTGTTATATTTCTAATGAATATTTATATTCGAATTTATATTATGTATAACCACATATTAAAAATAATTTAGTTATTAAACTTTGATTTTAACTATTTTAACCCTTCTTTAAATAAATTAACAATAAATGTCCTAATCTAATCCAAGTGGGACTAAATGGTCATATTTTATTCTTAATGTTGTTTTTGGTCGAATTAAAATTATCCAATATAAATAGGACATGTGTTAGGGTAATAATAATAACATTTTTACCCTTAATTTCCCTATTTACTTTTAACCATGGTAAATAAAAGTAAAAAGTTACTATTCACCAAAAATTAATTAGTCTCATTGAACCACATTTTAGTCCTTGATATTAATGGTGTCTCTCAGATTTTTGAAATTCCACTCACAGAAGCGGTAAAATTAAGTTTTATGTAAATTTTCAAATTCTCATAGGAGTTGGGTAAAAGACGGTGAAAAGTTCAATAAAATTTTTATATATATAAAATTATTATAAAATGACTCTAATGAATTGCATTGAACATATATAGGTATTATGTATCAATTTTTATCTAAAATAAATTTAAATAAAATAAATAGTTATTTAAATAAAAAGTCGGTTTTAAATAGAAACCTTGCGTTTACACTATTCATCAAAAATTGAATGTTTTCAGAAAAATACCAAAATTTCACCCTAGGGTAATTTCGATATTCCGAATCCAAAAATGAATTCCATTTTGAAAAATAAAATTTACAAAATTTCAAAAAGTGGGTATTACTATTCATAAAGGCTAGTTTTAGTAATATTTTAATAGCATAACATTGTTTAGTGAAACTAGGTTTTGCGTACGACGCAAGCTATCGAGGAAGGTCGCGATTGCATGTAAAGCAAGCCAAGCTAGTGTTGTGTGTAGTGAAATATTCTTTGATGATTTATATAACATAATAACAAAATATTTCTCATAAAAGTCTCGGGTGTTACATGGGGGATACTATTTGTTGATACTGATGGTGTAGAGGAGGCCTCCTATTGAGAACTTCTTCTACTACTCCTTAAATGGTCATTCCGGTTCCTCTTCTTTCCCTACAGGACACTGATGACTGAATTGGGTATAGGATACCATAAAATATATAAACTATTACATAACGATTCCATTTATTTCAATAAAGACTTGTCTTCCATTTCTGTATATGTAGAAAGATCCAACATGAATACCAAGGATCTGATATCCATTAGAGAACACTATTAGTAATTTGGGTCCTTTATATGATCGTTGTTCTCTACTTCTAGAGAAAAACCGACCACATCCATGAAATTATTGGTCTACGTTAACACCAAATTCTCTCATTGGTTAAAAGAGAAAAACACCAATGTTATTTCCATCATCAATGACTATGGAAAAATAATTAGAGATAGAGGGTCTTGAAACCATTACAATCCAATCCCACATGCCTATCTACCTATACCATGGAATCCCATTATCGCATAATGGGACCCTCATTTTAAAATAATGCACACTATAACTTGATAGTCTTAGTTTCATCTACTAAGTTTTAAATTTGATCAATCATGTCCAGCTAGTCCTCCCCATCTTGGGGCTCATTTGTACCCTTATAGGCCGGTGGTTTCTTTCATATGACTCTCAATATTAATCCCTTTATTCTCTAACATATAATTATACATCCAAAACTACAGTCTAGATTTATGTTACATTTTTATATGGTATGAACTTCTCAGATGATATCCTCTATAGTATTTTAATTCAAAGGTGGATTCACTTAAGGATCACCAACTACATTCTCTTGTTGAACTCTTTAGAGATGAAATAGAGGCATAATTTTACACACTAGAAAATAATAATGATTATAAAAATGTATAATCTCAATTGAAACAAGAAATCCAAATATAGAAAATGAGATTATGATCAACACTCAAAAAAAGATCCACTCATCCCAAAATCCCATCATACCATGAGTCTCATTATAGAAATGGCTAGACAAACACTAATCGGAACTAACATATCATGTATCAAAAAGACAATATAATATCTAAAAGATGTCCCAATACTATGAATATTATGGACTATCATGGATATGCTACTATTTTGTAATGAAGTTATTTTGGATAACATCATAAACTAAAACCAAACTAACCCTCCTCATACTTGAAGGGGAATCTTGATCCCTACAAGATTGAGACTAGATCATGGGAATCAAAAACAAACAGAGGGGAGGAAATCTGTATTCCATAACTAGAGGAAAAGTGTAGATGAGATAATACTCAAATTAATGTAAATAAATTACCTGGTATGAGTCTAATTGTAAAGCAAGAAATCCAAAATTAAAAACATCTACTCTATGTGATAAAAGAAAGACGTAAAGATATGTCACCACCAACTATCGAATAATAGATGAATAAACCATGATACTCAATACAGTGCCCTTTATTTCCCTACATTAAAATAAATAACAAGGTCTACACAAAAAATGATCAGGTATGTATGGTGGGAGCTAACAGTTGTAGTATGATCCATCCTAGGTGTTCTATATCAAGGCTCTATGCAATAGTCTGAAAATTTTCATTTATTAAGAAAAAAATAAATGATACTCAGTTAAACATTTTTTATATCAAAATCATTGAAAATTCAATTCACTTTTTCCCATATTAATATAAAATGTAGTCAAAATATTTGTAATGAATACAAAATATATTAAAATAGGTAATCAAAAATCTAATATTACAATGAAAATAAAATGAAGAAAAGGATCATGATATGTCAGTCTTACTAGAACCATAAATCCCAATAATAGAAAACAGCATGAATTATGTACATATATATATTCAAAAAATCTTGGGACCAAAGGAACACCTTAGTAAGTGAACCTCTAATAGGTGTAACAATACACTACGAAACATGGCCTATGAAGTAGTATAACTCCCATGAGTGTACCCAGGATAGTTACAACATATGAGGATGACTTATATGAATTCTACAATTGTATATATGTCTTTAAAATTTTTAAATTTACGAAATAATTTAATTAAAACCATGATTTAAAAACAATTTTATGAATCTATTTAACAATATTTTGAGAAGATATATATTTTTACAAAAACTATGAAAAACCCCATTTTCTCATAAACCCACCTTACATACACAAATTAATAAATCATAAAATCTAATTTATAAAATAGTATATAAACCTAGATAATTTATGTTTCATCTAACATAGGCTAGAATATGAACCACCAACCTCGAATCAGGTCGCACATATCGGTAACAGAATCCCCTAGGAGAGGATGGAATGCAAAGACAAAAAAAGACGCCCTAAAATTTATTCACACATCTTATAATCTGAATAAAAATAGATGGCGGAGGGTGTAAGTAACAATACACCTCAAATAACATAGACCCACTACATCACACCCAATAAAGGACTGGCCTCTATAGGAAGATATCACAATATACTTGTATTTGTTTAAGAAAATCACAACATGGTCTATTAATGGAAAACCCAATGGGACACCACTATGAGGACCAATAAAAATGAAACATTAGAAATATGTTATTCTAGAAATAAGTGAAAAAATTTACCAAGAGATCAATCATTAAATAGAGGGAATCAAAAGGTGTGGAGACACAAAAATCACACTAGGAATCACTTAGTGTTCGAGACCAGGAGAAAACAACTAAATGATATAATGGTCACATGTACAATGCATTAAAAAGAAATTGGGATAAAGGTATTATAGAAAAATATAAGGATTTATGGTTTGAAATACACATAATCTACATTCATATAAAAATACCTCACCTCAAATTAAGTTTACCACAGTCGATTATTTTATTTTATAAAATTGCACCTTGTAGCATAAAATTATTTTACAGAGTAAAACATATATTATGGATTGAATGATATATGTGAAAACAACTATTTTCATGGGTTGTTCACAGTGAAAAATTTACACTATAAAATAAAAATTTATTATGTAATATAGAAATGTACTAAATAAACAACAATGATTCTATTGTAACTCCTAAAAAATTAATTTTAAATCCTCCATACAAGAAAATAAACTCTTCAAAATAAAATGAGATAAAAATGAAATTAAATTATTATACAATATAGAACTCTTTTACAGTAGAGATCCTAAAGATAATATTGAGAATATCCTTATAAAAATATTCCATATAGATCAATGAAATAAACACACCCTAGATCTAATGCCATCACTTCCCAAAAAAATATGTGGCTCTTCGGGACCCTCTAAGAAAAAAAATACCATCATAGAGTTATCACATATATTATGGGAAAAACTAAGATAAATCCAATTCTCCTTATGACCATGAATAGAATAGAAGTATTCTTCAACATTATCTTATAAATACTTAATAATTATGTCTCAAATATATCACACGCATTTATATAGACCCAATAATTTAAACTCTCAGATTATCTTCCACGATGATTATTTTTTTATACCTCCACTCTATGTTGACCAACTATAATAAATTTTTTAAAATCATAATCATTAACCTAATAGGGATATTGATATGGAGCTATATATATAAAATACACAAAAATTAGGGACTCCTAAACCATAATTAAGAAATTTTACGGTTATCAAATTCATTAATTTTTATATAACTCCAATTGTATTAATATTAAAACATAGACATTGACAATCCTGATGCATTATATTTCTCTAGGTCTTTACCCTATATGTGATATCACTTTTCATATAATTTTCAATACATAGGATAATCCTTGTTCTAGATCATCAGGGGATCAAAAATCTCATGTTTAGGTCAGACTAACTTGTTTGCAGCAATCAATAATATAAGATTCTACTAATTCCGTACAAACTTTATAATACTGACTAGTGCCCAAATTTAAGATATATCATATCTCTCAATCATAAAAATTAATACTAAGCATTCAAGGCCTTATATTTATAATGGTACAACTCTACGGTTGGTAATATATAAAGGATGATAATCACCCCCCCCCCCCAAACCAAATTCAATATGACACATGATGGTCACTATAAATAATGGTATATAAATCACAAATATGGAAGGCCTTGCCCTACACATAAATTTATTCAAAAATAGATAATATAGCAAACCAACATCCAAAAATATGTATAAATAATTAAGAAATCCCCATACATAATGTGATGCATACACAATAAAAAACATGAGTAGTAGAAAATCAAACCATAAGGATACCATGAAGCTCTAAAAAATCCTAAAAAGATACTCAAGATAGAAATGAATTTCCCAATAACCGACCAACTATTTTGGACAACAAAAATGGTTTATAAATACAATGGCCAACATAAAATATATTCTCGGTTGGATCTTCCCTAAAATCTTCCATGGAAATGTTAATGAAAGAAACAAAATCATAGTGAATAAACAAATGAAACTAATTATACCCCAAAATATGTAAAAATATTTATCATCCTCTCCATTCCTCACTCACTGTAGACTGCATAGATGTAAATAATTCTATATCAATAACAAATATAAATGAAGGTATCCTATGTCAACTTCCCCCTGTTTTGTCTATCTTAGGCCCCAACAGATGAGGTCTTTCACTCATCCATTATATAGGCCACTAGGTATCTCATTTAATTGCATAAAACCATTATGAATCTGGTTAATCCTGAAACATCATCATGATAATATCAAATATATCAATGTTTCCTTCTAGAAGTAATTATAGATCACTTAAATGCATTTCAAATCAAGAGAAAAAACCCCATTAATGTACACTAATGTGATGTTGTAGGCACGAGGTTAAGATAAACATATTTTAGAGAACATCAAACCATTATGAGATTAATAAAAGTGTATATTAAAAATGAGATTGATCGCATATATTTTGGATAAAACCATATCCATAGTCTATCACAACAAAGGATATGCTTATATAGAACTATTCTAGAGGGAGGTTGTGTAAGAGGGACACTTTTATTGTTGAAGTCCTTCATAATAATTGATTCAAGAGAAAACACTCACTAAACCCATTTGGGGTGGATTTCCATTTTGACATGGGTGGTGAAGAATATGAATGTATAAAATAAAAAATATATCACACAAAACCACACTATGGAATCCTATATACCCTTAGAATCATATTTCATACTCACAATAGAAGTCACTCAACTATAAACATCTAATGTCTATACCTCAAACACGCATACAAGCATCAAATTTAAATATTAATTATCAATTGAAAATTAATTACTTAATGTTATCATGTATTTATTTCAATGATTAACAAATGACTCTTCTAATCCAAGTGCAGTCAGGCCGAAAATTTTCCAACATATATTTTCAAGTATGTCATCATCATTTACAAACATATCAAACCAACCCCATTATTTTCTTTTTTTTTCTTTTACCATTTCAAAATTCACTAGGTACTCTAGGACTCAACCTAAGCTAACACAACAATATTTACATGACATGAAAAGATTCATGTTGTGTCAAGTAGTTGGTATCCCTTAATAATCAATATCTATCCAACTAAATCTCTGATAAGAATCAAGTAAAAATATATCGATGATCAAGCTTATCTTGTATGTCTACCTGATTGTCTCGATTTAATCCACAACACAATTTCATATATTATAATCAATCCACCCATCACTGAAATCAATCATTATTATAACCAGGATCCTTAAACCACATTCTTTCTAAAATCCTCACCATTTTGTATTCACTATTAGAAAAAAATAAGTATAATATATCCATGATCATTCACATAAGGAATTAAAGACATTTTTATTATATAATTTCAAGGTAAACTAAGGATAAAGGAAAAATTCAGTCACGCCTCCCACCAAAACGGGTTGATAACTACAAAATGTTATTATGGGAATACTTATATATCCAAAACCTATAAAAACCATGGATATGGGCTTCCTATAGCCATAGTTTCTATAAACCAATGAAATAGGCCCAATTATAGCCACTATTTTTCAAAACGGTGGCTATATGTGGATGGGGAACCCCATTAAGTATATGAGAACCACAAAAAATATAATAAATTGGATAAAAGGACATTTCATTAGATTTAGTGAATTAGGGAAAGTGATCGGACCTATTTCCACTATTTCATACAATCATGGAAATATACACTGAAAAAATCACATATTTCCATAGTTTTATAGAATTGTTGAAATAGCCATAACCAATTATGTGGTTCGATACAAATGTGTCCATATATCTTACAGAAATGAATTATTTCTCTAGTTTTTTAGAATTAAGTAAATAAACCTCACCTACGACTTCATTTTTATACATCCATAGTAATAATCCATTAAAAAATGGTTAATTTTGACATTTATAGAAAACTTATGAAATAGAATTCACCTATTTCCATTTATTAATACAAATTTGGGGGGTAGGTGTCATGAATTTCACATTTTTTGATGATATTAGAGAATTTTGGAAGTAAGTCTTAGCTATTAGAACAATTTGTGAAGGCCCTAGAAATTGGTAGTTAGGACAAATATAATTTTTTTGTTATTTTAAATTATTGAAAATTATATTTATTAATAAATTTAAAATTTATATATATATAAGGGGGAATAACATAGTTGTAATGTTTTATGAGTATTATGGATGTGGTTCAATGATTAAAACAGGTTTGTTACATATTTGTTTTTAATGTATACTTCAATACATTACTAAAACATGAGGGTATGTGGATGATGGGTGTCCTATGGCCATGGTCTAAGTGCACCATGATTAAAGGACCAAAAATATCTATAGTTTTATAAACTATGGAAATATTTCCTATAGAAATAGCTAGTCGCTGATGTCCTTATGGAATGTGGTTATAGCCACCCTAAGTGTATGGTTTGAAAGGGTGTCTATAGGCTGGAGACCTATTTCAATGTACAACAATACCACAATTTCAAAAAAATTGTCCCACGCTACGACCATGAGTTTAGATCCTATTTACATAGGTTTTAACCATGAAAATATGATAATTTTCTAGTATTGATGGGATCACTCATACAAGAATAATTATTGTTAGCAAAAATGTATTGAAATACATATACGTAATATCTGTTTTATTTTTTTGGAGGTTTACAATATCAATAAATCGCATGAATAGACGATAATATCTAGGAATCAACCTATATATTATTTATAAATTATTACCATGTTAAATTAATTTCATGGAAAACAGTAATATTTTATCAATATCATCATTCATTTTTAATCATATAAATTATATATTAAAGGAGAAAATGTGTTGTTAAATCATATTTGTAATTTTAAAAATGTGTAATTACATTTTTTTCCAAATTTCATTCTCATGCGGTAATACTAGGAAGCTGTAAAGAGAGGAAATATATCTATTACAACACACAAGCTAGAAAACTTGAAAATAACAACACAATAACCTATAATATTCTACAAAAACAAATATAAAATATAAAAAATCAAAAAAATCATATCATAGAAATATAAAAATATAAAATGGATTCAGGTGATAATTCATGTCCTTTCACTGAAATAATTTCTACAAATATAATGTTATATAATTCCATAAATACAAGATGTGATTTCATCTTATTCTTCCATTATAAAGTTCAATATCTTTCAATAATCAGTCATTATGTGATTTTCCAAAATTATTATCATTCTTAATGTTAATTGAATCAGTCTAACAATGATACAAAAACCTGATTAAATCATAACCTTGACCCAAAAAACGTGAATAATCAAAAACCATAATTAGAAAGACATTTTAATCCATGATTAATAATGAATAGAGAGGATATGGGGTTTCTTATAGGTAAAAAATTTATTTTAAGAGGTTAGGAATAGTATAAAATAGTTACAAGACTCCAAGAGTGAATGGTGGATAATAAGAGTTTCAGAGGAGTAAGTAGGTTGATGATGGGAATAACCACTATCTTTATAATTTAATGATATATATTCTTTCATGTATTTCCAAAAACATGCTCAAAATTTCCATTTTATTAAACTTTAGTTTGGTTTATATTTAATTAAATTTAATACCCTCTATAAAACTAAATTAAAACACCTAAAATAAATTTTGAATAATATATAAACCCTTTTAATTATATCTATTTTTTTGGCCTGTGATTTAATCTTTTATTACCATATTTTTCATTGAAAGTAACATTATGTGATTTTATAACAATGTAGGTTTTTTTTAAAAAAGATTGACAAACTACTGTGAAGATTGACCATGTGAAGTGACCACATTTATTGACCACATGAAGAAGACAATTGATCGTGAAGGTCTAATATGTAAAGAGACCACATTAAATGACTAACCAAAGAAGAAAATCAACTGAATGAATGAACAAGTGACCCTGTGAAGGATCAATTGTGTGAACAATGGATCAACTAAATGAATAAAACAATCAAAAACATGAAAAAAGATTTACTACAAAATAAAGTATTACCTACAAGATTAAAAAATAGACCACATGAATTAATAATCACACAAATAATGGACTGACCACATGAAAAAAGGATGGATGTACTAACAAAGGATCAGCATCATGAATGAAGAATTGGTAGTAAAAACATATACTTTAAAAGTTAAATTAACATTGATAACCCTCTAAACATCTCAAAAACATGGGAAAATTTTGAAGGGTTTTAGTTATAGGATATCATCCATAAGATACGCTTCAAAAAAATCATATCCTCGATAATTTAAAACAATACTTGAAAATAATATAAAGAGGGTTCGAACAACGACCTCATGAGAAACCTCCCAAAAATCACTCCAAATAATGTACATTACCACACATCAATGTAAAAAAGTCATATAAACACTAATCATCATCTAATAACATCAAAATAGAGTCCCATAGGACATTCCTCTCAAAGATATGAAATTCCATAAATAAGAATTACGTTAAGGAGGTGTAATGATCTCATAAAACATGATAAGGATAACATAATCATCTTAAAAAAGGAATCAAACCAAGCATAAAAATAATAAATATAATCCATAAAACTAATTATGATATTTAAAAAACCTTAGTAAACCCCACTCCCAAGTGATCACATTCAAGACAATGCTTGACCACATAACATGAACCAAAGGGAAAACATGGTCATGCAATAGTATATCATGATGGTCATAAATATGAATCATTAATTATTTGATGGAAAACCAAAATTAACATATATATCTCCCATTTAAATGATGTGGGAATTATCATGAAGATATTACTGAAGATGTGATATATTGACTACATCATGAATTTTGATAATCTACAGGGGTAGTGTAAATTGATAAGTCATATCCCCAATGTGTGCCAACACCTTGATAGACCCCATAAATCTAGTATAAGGATTAGTTTCATGAAAAATCTTCCTCTACCAAGGATGATAAGATAACATAATGAACATGTGATCACTAAATATCGACTCTAGATACCTCTTATTTTGATCAACATAGGAATTTTGATATGCAATGCCACCTTCATTCACTCACAGATCACATGGACTTTCTTAATCTTTCTCCAAACAACATATAGTTCTCGAATAGTCGACTCTCTAGCCTGGCTATAACACATCATATATATGAAATATTGTACATATAGGTCATCAACTAGTGTCACTGAAATGGTAGAATGATAAATCATATTGTAATAAAAATATACAAATGGTAAGTTCCTCACCCACAAACCTCCAACATTCATATACATGTTTGCAACATGTACTCTAAATTGTAAACAGACTTCTCTATCAAAAATTTCATATAGAGATATAATCTGATTCTAAATAATTACATAAAAAATAAGGATTATTAGAGTACTTTTCACTCCTTGTAGGTAAAATGGTGATCATGATATGAGATGATAAACTTATGATACAATAAATACTATCCACCACCTCCCGATAGTGTACCTAAAAATCCACCAATAAATTCGACTCATTTCCCTCTAATATGTAAGCAGATTCCATATAGTAGTCCATGATAACCCAGATAGCATTATAACCACCAGAGATATGGGTAAATAGGTTATTATGTCCAATGAAATGTACTCCTACTTCTTATAGTGGAACATTTATAATTTAATGCAACCCATGAGGGAGACGATGGTCAGTCATCACCTATTGAAAAATCGGACATTGGGGAAAACCTCTTCAACTTTTTAATTCATGATAGACCCCCAAAACTGGCCTCATTGTGTACGATACATCTTCTCTACACTAGAATGTACAACAAAAGTAGGACTACAAATCTCAATGAGTATGGCATCTCACATTTCCATTGGAATAATAATATTCCCTTAAAATGATACATTAATATGACCATATAGAGACCAAATATAAACATATAGATATATAATAAATGAAAACAATGGTTTAGTTAATATATCTCATTAATAGTCCCACAACCCAATGACCTTAATTTTTTGTGTCTTAGAGACTATCAATAAAATATTCTTATTTTATAGCACTTATAAATATCTATAAATTACCATTCTTCTTTATAATATTATTTAAACATCTCATATGATTTAATTGTATTTATAAAATAGGGATTAGTAACATAATAAAAGGGTGATCTGGAATTATTATTAAGGGAAACAGACAAAGGAGTCTTAATAGTAATATCATATAAATGAGGGAAATGAGTATGGAATCAATATTGGGAAAAAAATAAAAGAATATAATTAGTGAAAATCATAAAACATTATTGATAATTATAGATCATGTTATGGGAACATAATACCCAGGAAATTTCATAAACAACATAGTTGAAAAACAAAAAAAGTAAGTAAAACAAATAATTAAATAATAATATAAGAATGTTTAAAATCATTAGAACATGGAATACAATATTTTTTTTTCATATCATGGAAATTAGGATATATTTATAAAACTAGGACAATAATTATCAAATTAAAACATATTTAACAAATCCAATTATGTTAATAGTTTAAAATTGTAAATAAACCAAGTATTCCCACAATTTATATTTTGAAAACATTCTAGACTATAAATGTGTCATTATATAAAGATTTATAAATCCATAACCAATTCATTAGAGGGAGACATATTTCCCTAACCATAATCTTAATAACTTATGAGTTACATATAAAATCCAATAATTCATCATATCATAATTTACACAAGAAAATAAATTGGGTTTCTTAATTTTTATAGGTGGAATCACAAAACAAAATTTATACCAAATACATAATATAACAAAGGATTATTTAAGAATGGAACATATAGAAATATTTATAAACCATTACTCTAGTAGAAATGAATCCTTTTAAATTGAAGAGAAATTAGAAAATCTATTTTTATTTAAAAAATACATGTCCTAATATCATCTTAAAAATTCATTACTATTGTGCCATTTTCCAATAAAAACATTTTATTAATATGAAGTTAAATATTAATAAAAAAATACCCAAAAATTAAATTAAGTATACCTTGAGATGAAATAAAACATGTGTCAAGAATGATATGTGTAAATTAAGAATATAAGATCCTCCAATAGACAAGAATTTTAATTATTTTTAATCCATTTCTCACAAACCCATATCATTTGAATGATAAAAAATAAATGGAATAAAGCGGAATAAATATATCATTTGTGATAAAAAATTATATCTCTTCTAAATAATGTAGGATATTAACGACAAATAAAAAAGAAGTATATAGATGAGAATCCACTAAATGAAATGATTATTATACATCAATAAATTTCAATTTCAAAAAAAATTAGATTCATCAATGAAAAATAATTTTTCACTATCCATGGTATACCGAAATAATATTTAGTAAATATAAAAATAAGTCATATTAGGTTTTAATAGATCAATATTGAATGAAAATTTATCAAATAGGTCTGATTATGACCGGACAAAAAGATTTCAGTCATTAAAATTCAATACCTTTATTCCTCTTTAGTTGAATGCACTCTAAAAACTTATAAATAAAAATATATATTTTTATATAGTAATTTAGAACCATATTCATTCCAATATATATATATATATAATATTTATATTTAATCATTATCTGTATGTATATGACTTATTTTTTCATATTCTCTCACATTATGTGTTTATAGTTTTGAATATTTAAATAAGTTTCATAGGAGAAGTGTTAGTATTCATTAATATTAAAATGTTCATAATTCAAATATCATTAATGTTACTGTAATGGATGACATAGAATAATTTGTATTGTTTCAATTTTACATTATGGGGGTTTTAGTGTTTATCATTTAAAATGAAATCGAAAAGTGTTAGACTTGAATTATGTTATTAACTAACAAATGGGTTTTTATTAATTACTGAGGTAATCATTGATGTGAAATTTATATAAAAATATCATGGATAAATTTTTATATCATATTATGTAATAAATTATTTTTTATAGTTGTTCAATAGATAATATGATAGAATGGTTTAATTAGGTGGTAAAATCATCCCAAACATGAACATACCATGACTATTGATTATTATATGGTTATATAGATTCAATATAATTCTAGAGGAAGAATAATGTTTCAAATAAATGATATTATTAATTTTAAAATAAATAATATTTGAACATTTCCAGCCATCCCCAAATTTTTTGGATGATTAGGACATGTTATATTTGATTTAAAGTATTTTTTTTGAATGAATAATGTTTTTATGTCTTAAAAAACCAATTACTAAATAGTGTTAAAAATGACATAAATGAGTTTTTAAAACAAATACTATTTTACTAAATGATATAATAGTCATAAAAATATTAGATTCAGGCACTTGGCATTGATAATTTAACAAATTTCATTAATGATTCACTTGAGGTTCTCTTGACAATTTATAGTGACCATATTAACCATATAGTGTAATAATACAAGAATACATGGTAAGAGTTAATTTATTTAACTATGTTTTAAAGGCAAAATACAAAGATAAATTTAAACCTAAACATGTCTAAAACATAATGGTTTAGAGGATTTCAACTCATATATATATTATCAATTAAATATATCACTTTTTAACAATTATAATTTTAAAATTAATTTCTTATAAAATAATATTTAAAGTCATCTCAAAATTTCCCCTCCTCTCTCTAATAAAAGCCCACTACATCTACCCATTTACATTCACCTATAAAGCCTCTTGTATCATCCAATTATGATAAAATAAGCTCCCAAAATCTCTCTCTTCCTTCTCGAAGCCTTACCTTGAGAAGAATGAAACTCAAGGAAGACTTTTGGCTTAAATCCGAAGTAGTTACTTGATTTAGTGGTAACGTCTTCTCTCAAGATCCTTTCATTTATTTTCCTTCTCCAAACCCCAAACCTATATTAATTCCATTATTTTATAAAAAATCTTATTTTTAATATAATATGATGTTTTTATGATATGGTTTTCTCCAACACTTACACACTCCTCCATCTAATTGATATGGAACATACTATTTCTGTGTATGGTCAACTACTGCCTCACAAAACAATGATTGGTCAATTTTTTCCTACCACCTTAATTGTAACCATTATAATGGCATTTTATGTACATATGATATGTCTTATATTTATATTTTCCATATTATTTTGTAATTTTTAATTATAAAATATCATTATTCTTTCCATGTTGTGTAAATACCATAATTCCATTTGATGAAGTGTGGACTACTGCCCCCTCAAAGTGATATGAATCATTCATGCCATACATGGAACATATAACGGATAGTGTTAATGAATATATATAACATATATAACATATATATTATAATGGAATTATAACATTATTTTTTATCATTTAATTTTCATTCCTTTAACAATAAAAATAAATGAAAGTAGCGTTCCTGCGTACGTACGACATACCATCTCCATGAGTGGTGCATTTAATTTATTATCTCCAAATATTATGGATATAAAAAAAATACATATATAATGGATAATATAAATATATATTATTTAAATAATGAATAATATTTTGGAGATGATGTATTTTTGAATACATAGGAAATTTACATTAACATAAGTTCATTTTTGACTCAAGTAATGAATATCTACGAAACAACTGATATGAAATTAAATAATTTTTATAACATGGTAATAAGTGATATAAAAATAATAATAATAAAGAAAAATGTTCTCATGTATTTATAAATTAACCTAGGTTTATTATTCGTAAAAATAATGATTTTACGTGACAAGTAAGACACAAGGTAAGGGACTTCGTCTCAATCTCTTTTTAATGAGGTATATTTTCATAATATCAATATCCTTCTTTTATACGGTGTATAATAAACCCTTTAACTTTTAATTTAATTTAATGGGAAGTTTTCTTCTATGAATCATTGTACTAAATGATAAAAATGATTTTTTTAACATATTCGGTGACAATGACTCCTCTTCCACCGTAACCTTTATATGATATTTGGATTCCTCTATACCCCTAATTATTTTAAAGGAAAAGAAATACCTTATTCTATTTTTCGGTGTTTGGGTATTGAAAATGGTTTTTAATGTGGATTTACTATTTCAATATCTTGAATAGACCTCTTCTGATTGAAAATGAAATTTTATGAGTGAAATGATGCTAATTGGAATATTTTATGGGTTTTGTTTCTATAATGGTACTTGAACGTTTGACAGGTGGTTACATGATAAACTAATGATGGGTGGTTATTTAGTCAACCAATGTTGGGTGGTTTCGTGATAAACCATGAATGGTTGGTTATGTTATAACCTCCACTAAATTGTGTATGGAAGTTAGTTTAATTGCTATTCCGTTTATTGATATGTGTGGAAGTCAACTGTATGGTTATTCTATTTATGTATGTTTATGTATCAAGTTATCATTATATGATATATGTTTCTTTCTATAGGTTTATGGTAATATTTTGGAAAAAACCGGTATGAAATGAGCTATTTTAAGTTAAGAGTATATACTACATCTTAAAGGTGACAAGTATTACTTTATGATAAAGTAATCTTGGTTTTCATGTTTTCCCAAGACTAAGAGTTTCCTTCTTTATATATCCCTTATTGAAATTTTTATTCTCATCCTGTGTTTTGAAATGTTTTTCAAATGACTTAAGTAATAATAGAGTTAAGGATGGGTTCAATGAAAATTTATTCTGTTAAACCCTGAACCAATACCATGTTTTTTTAAATAGAATATGTTTTTTGACAAAAAAAAAACGGATAGTGAGTATACGTGTCTACTTGTATTATTTAAGTTGTCAATTATGAGTTATGACCTAATTCTCTAAATCTATAAACATGAAAAGATCATCACAGTGAATTAACATCAAATTATTTACTTATTTAAATATTAATTATTTTTTAAGGATGGGGACTTATAGAATCAATACACCTAGTGATTAGATATTATTTTTATTTCAGTCTTATGTTTATTTGAACTAGAAACATCTACTTTAGCATTACCTTTGATGATTTTTAAACAAATAATTCATTATATCCACATCACTACATTCAACAATATCCATCGTATATTTACATTCTTTAGATTCATCTCTGACATGATCATCATTTATGCCTCTATATAATAAATCCTTAAAATAAATTCTATCAATGGATAAGTAGATCTCTTAAGCTATTTCATCCCAAGATAATGGGTCCTTTTCAATAAATTGAGTAGAAGAAACAAGCCTCGAAACAAATCAAGGAGAATAAAAATATCTAAGAGTATAAGATTATAAGAATCAATAATTTAGAGGACATTCAGAATGAACCATTCAGGTTATCAACGAAAACCATCACCGACAAGGGTATTTTCACATGCTGAATTAAATGTCCTCAAAATAAAGGAATGGGAAATATTAGCTGGAACATGGTACTCTTTTCGATCATCAAGTCATAAAATAGTACTAGTATTTTACCACTTCTGATAGTTTTACAACTGATGACCTTTAATATGAATATTAGAGGAAGAGATATCTTTTATACAAAGACTTCGAATGTGAAATATTTATGAATGAATCACAAAATTTGGTTTCTTTACCAAAATATATTTTATGATGGATATATTCTTATAGTTTGGAAGAACCACCAAATAAATCAAGGTAAAACATAAATCATCATCATCAAAAAAATTGGAATAAAAAAATACTACCCATTTTAGTTGAATTATCCATCCAAATTGGATTTCCAACCACATATATGATTTCATACAAAATTTGGTTTTGAGATAATCCAAATTAAGTCCATGAATATTAGTCCAAAACTATTAAAAATGTTCCCTAAATTAATTATCATTGATGTTCATCCTCCAATAGTGATCCTGTAGAGTTTCTAACCTTAGATTAATCAAGCATTTACTCAATTCTCATCCTTTCAGTTCTATAGAGGGGAATAAAATATGGAGTATTCTATGTCCAAGTAAGACACATGTGAAATATATATATCTCAAAATATTGTTTCATTTGAAAGCTATATTGAAAAAATTAAAATATATTTTTTTACTAATTAAATACCACCTACCTACAATGTAATATGGACTAAAAATTTGAATTTTATTATTAAAACACTTTTAGGGGGAAAGTGAGAACCCACACAATGTCATGCATGTGATTAAATAATCATTGCATATGATTAATTTTGAAGGATGAATTTCTCATCAAAGTAACCCCCATTTTCAAATACATACATATGATTATAAAAAGGGGAAACCACTATATTAGAATAAAAAATATAGAATTATCACTCCACTAGAATAGATGTGATAATAAAACTACTAAATATAAATTTTATTCCAATGAAAGTTTTTTTATATGTGATTATAGTCTATCACTCTAGATAAAAATACTATCATTAGATCTCAGAAAAGATTAAAATATCACTCTCCTTATTCTAATCATATTGGTTCTTTTGAGAAAACCGTAATGTGAGATTTAATAAGGTTTCTCACATTATAAAAGATCTCACTAACATTAAATTAATTTCGTAATGCCTATCACTCACTGAATAATAAAAAATTGTACCCTAGTACTATTTAAAATTAATAAAAATTTGATGTCACATGATATATCACCTATGATACCAATCTACCATGGATCACATGGAAAAAATTAAAATAATTTATTACCATGTTAAATTAAACAAAAAATTATAAACTAAATTATGGGGATTGAATAAAAATAAAATCCCTCATTCGCTTTTATATTCTTCTTGGGAAATCATACCCGAAAAATTTTATGAGTAATTAATCTTACAGAATATAAATCAGTGACCTAGAATGATGGGTATGATTTATAAATGATGTAAATATAGATAATATGACGACATGGTGAAATATAACCATGTAATCCATTTCCAAAATGAAGAAAAATAGAGGGGATCAAACAGGTGATGAAAACATGGAGACAAAGTAGAGAGGAAATTAGAAATTTTTTTATAAATAGTATATTAATCCACTATTGATCGGATTCCCAATTTAGAAAAGAAAATTATTTTTCATGTTTTTAATGAAATTATATTTCCATTGGAAGTCCATGTTCATTTGTTTCTGTCTTTTCTACCACTGTGATCTTTATTTTCATAATTGTGATCTCTCAACCTATCACAAATGGCTAGAGGCTATGTCTAGGGTCAATCTATGCTAGAAAATGGATGATTCAAGATTCTATTCACTTTATATCATTATCTTTTTTTTTTTAAATTTTAGGAATTCAACAATTATGGAGGATGTGGTTGATGGTAGATCCTTTAAGCTTAGAAATATCTTGTCTTCTTTATTGCATGGAAATCATTTTACCATACATTATAATGAGTAAATGGTTGATCTGATTCTAGAATAAACTAGGGTATAGTGATAGTTTTTTCTTAGGAGAGGTATTTCCCTCTCCTAAATCATAGAGGCAGTGACACATAGTTCATAAGAATTTTTTGAATTTTATTGAGATTCAATAATATATTATTATTTTTGGATGATCAAACATATATCAGAGTATGATCATAGAATCAATATGAAGTTGATATTGATGGTTATAATGTTGAATTGTTTAGGTATATCCTAGTGGTGAATCCTTTCTTCCTAACTTTATTATAATCGAATGTGCATTTACATTTTTAATTCATGTTTTACATTCTCACACATAACCTATCCCTATTCTATTTATATTTGAAATTCATTGTTATCTAGTAAAAAGTAACGTAAAATAGTATTTAGGTAGTGGGACACATCATATAACAACTCTGATTATGTAACTATGCTATATTCATGGAGTTCAAAAATACAATTAGTGAACTATACCATTATACTAGGTTTGGTGTTCCATTATTGGTGTTGTTCTCTAAGAGGTACAACTATATTTATAATTATCGTTTTGATTAAAAAAATTATATTGAAAAAATATAAAAAATAAAAAATATAGATAGTAAGTGTTTAGTTTTTATAATGAATAACTTTATGAACTAGCCAACTAAAATGATTTTTTTAGTCATGAATGTTTTGAATAAAATATTTATGGGTGAATGATTAAAATTTATATGGGAATTAAATCTCAACAGGATATTATTCATGATATAAAATTAAAATATAATAAATTTTCACTCTACTCTCCAAGCTGTTAGTCACAATCAAGGAACAAAGGTAGAAACACCATCCTTGGAATGAATAGTATAATGTAGAACCACCTATATTTCGTGTATAAATACCACTAAATTTTGAATGTGAACTCATTAAATACATACTTTTGGACCTCACCACACTATATGATTATATTAATGATTATTCCATGTCCCTAGATCTATTACATAGAGATAACTCTTTATATTCTCTCATTTTAGAAAATTTATCCATAACCCACACATCAGAGGATCTCATTGAAAAATATCCACTAATTTTCTCTATATTTAGTGAATCTGATTAATATACACTCATCTTTATATAGAAGATGGTTCTTGAATCAAATGAAGAGGATTTACAAGTGAATTTCTGTGAATAAATATTGTCACTAGCTAAACAAATTAATTGGTAAAATTTAATATAACCTTATATTATTTTAGTTTCATTAAAAATTATCCATTATATTACACAACATTGGTTATTACTATTGATAGATAACATATTTTGTAGGAACTGGATGATGAATCCATAAATATTTTTGTCATGGATGTTAAAGAAGAGAACCTATACATAATTCCACCCCAGCCATGAATGTTATTTCGAATTACTCAAGGGGTGTACATGAATTAAATTTACCAAGGGGATTATTAAAGCCTGTGAAAAGAGATTATAACATAACTCAATGGTATGTGATGGTTCGTACCAGACAATCTAAATTAATACCTTAATTATATATATATATATTTATTTATTTATTTATTTTCTTCTTTTAATTTAGTTTTTAGAATAATCTTAATTTAATTTGATGATAAATTAATCGATATGGTTATATTTGGATTTTATTGTATTTTGGATTTGAAATAAAAATATTAAATAGAATTTAATAGAGAAGATTAAATATGTGGAATTCCTTTAGTGTATTAATGTAATATTTATATTGTGAACTATTTAATATAGGGTGCTTAATTTTCAATCCATCATCAGATGAAATCATGCAGTAGTCCACTCATGTTAAAATAAAATTAGTATAGTATGTTTAACATCAAATAAAAAACAAATATATAGCTTACATTATAACATCAAATTAAAATGAATCATCGAGGTTCATGCCAATTTAATTTATGATCGCTCATATGAGTAATATAAAAACAGACATTCATATATTTTAATTACTAGAAACTACATCTAATCACATATGAATACAAATAATTAGATAGTTGAACCCTAGGGAGAATATGGTAAACTAGAAATTGATATAAAACACATGAGGTGGACATGGTCATGTCTAACAGTGATAATCTTATCCTAAAATATGGAGAATTTTTCTAATTTTTATGTTGTTCTAAATCCATTATTTAAGAGATTGATAAGCTATAGGAAACACCCATAATGATGTGCATAAGAAATTTTAAAGGTAATTGAATTTTTCAAGAGCACCTCATTTCATGAATTTTAAAATCATTTATTGCGGTATCACAAGACAATAATTAAAAATGGGTGCTTCCCATGATGCACATGTTATCAATGAAGTGATAACCTATATTCAAAACTGATGATCCTTTTCATCTTTTTCAACCAATTTTACAATAGGATGTTTATAAGATTTTAAATTCAATTAGGAGAGAAATATGAATATTTGATGATATATGAGAGAAACATGTTTATAAAATGGGGATCATGATGGGTGTGGAATAAATTGGCCATGTGAGGCTATATTAGTAACAGTTTCTTGTAATTATTTTTTATTTTTTATTTCTGTTGTGTAATTAAGGATATTTTATGTTGGCTTGTTCTTCATTATAATATAAATTCCATTGTTATTGAATTATAATTCATTTTTTTTATCATTATTCATTATTATAATATGCGTGGTTAACTTGTTACCAATTACTAGAAAACCATGAGTGGCTAGCCTCTAAGAATATGGTGGGATTGATCTAAAATGGTGTGTATGATATGTTTTAAATAGTATTCATGCATTAGATGATAGTATTTTATAGTATTTTCTTACAAAAAATTTTGAATTATATTATTCATTAAAAAATCATTTTCCATTCATGATTAATAATGAATGTATCCAAACATGGTAGATATGGTTAATTCATGAAAATTGATTTGTATTATTATTTATCACATGAAATCAAAACATAAAAACCGTAATTATATATTTCCTATGATTAATAAGAGATAATTACTAATATTAATATTAATTGAAATTGAATTTATAGATGTCAATTATTAATATACTCTTATTATAGTGAGATTGATTAACTTCTGATGTAAAGTCAAGTTGTTTAGTTCTAATGAAAACTCATTCTTAAAATTTAATATTCCCTCTATTCACCTAATCCATTATGTGTTACATTAGTAACATTATATTTATTTTATGATTTAATTTCAATTATATGTATTTATATAACATTGATGATTGAAAAAATATTTTTTCATCATAATTGAGTTTCTAATATTCTCTCATGATCAACCTCACACATTAACTATATTACACTTTTGTATTTAGTGTCAGTTTTCATACAATAATTTATAAAATTTTCAACCATTTAGAATTAAATATATCTTATATGTGGTCATGTTTTTTGAATTATATTCCGAGAAATAAATAAAATAATTGGATTACAAAAGGCAAATTTATTAGACCATTAAATTTTATTATCCCTTTAATGTTTTCATATTTTAGTTCATATTTTTTCATTTTTTCCCTTGGAATATTCATGGAGGTGTATACATTGTGGCTTATTGGATTAATTAATATTATTCTACACCATTTGACTAAAAATGAAATCAAGTGTATTCTACATAATTATTTATTTAATATTTTGGATGGTGGTTTAAATAAGAAGACTAATGAAATGATTTCTACTCTAAATAAACAAAATTATTATTTATAAATTTAGTGAATCCTAATATGAATTATTCCAAGGATATCCAAAATTTCAAAACCATCAAACAATAAATATTCAAAATAGTACCATTATGAAATGCCTGGATCGTGTATACCTTAAGAGAAGAATTAAGAAGATGGATTGATGGATACAATTTTGAAGTACACTGCAATCAATGATAATAAAACTAAATAACAAAAATATTTACCCAATTTACAATAGGATATGGTCTGAAACATCCCTAAAAATGTATGAAATTACAAAAAATTCATTAAAAATTATATTCGCACAATGATGTAGGGAAAAAGAAACTAAAAATGATTATATATGAAGGGAATATTTTTGAAGTGTAAAGGGAAGAAGAGATGGAGTCCATAAAATATTTTGCAATTTTTTAGGAATAAGAGTGTCAAAAAAAATAATAAGGGGATGATAACACAATTATGATTCCATAATACAAAAGTTAATTCTCATTGGAGAACATGTATAATGATGTGGCAGAGGATTAACTCCATGAATGGTCAGTTTTTCAGTTTTTTGTTCCATCTTCAATGAATTCCAAAACATGTATTTTACCACAATAAATTGGTATGTTACTACTATCGATAAACTATAGACCAACATTCTATATTGATCAAAATACAACTGAGGCATACTGAACATCAAATAAATAAATATAACATTGTTTTAGATGGATATTCACTATATTTTAGAGTAATATATTCTAGAAAAAAACAATGAATTATTTTATTTATAAGAGAGAGATATAATCAACTTATTTAATGAATGATATAAAATATATATCACAATTTTCATCTCTTATATTAACTTTAATATAAATATCCTACCTAAAACCTTTCATCATAACCTATTAACAATGGAATTATATAAAAGGGTGAACTCAGATACTTTGTATTTGTAAAAAATGATATATTAATTGATGATCATTTTGAAGAATAATGGTATGTGGGAATGGTTATACCATAAAAAATATTATATACAATCAGTTATAGATCATCAATCAATATTCCTAGAAAAAATAATTAATATTTCAGGAGATATGAGTCATTAAAGTGAGGAATCATTATTTATTAACAATGATCCATGAGATCATTTCATAAGAATAAGAACATATCATTGTAATTATGGCACAAAAATATGGACAAAAAATCATTTTATTTGGGATGGTTCAATTCTATGACTATATAGTGGAAAACATCCCATAGTGGATTGGGTTCACTCCCTATTTCATCATTTTTATAGTCAATGATAAATCCCAAAAATATCTTAATTGAAATAGTCCCTAACAAAATTGGGTTCACTATTTATCCTAAACTGTATTACCTCATGAGATTTCAATCATTACACATTTAAATTTATGGATTTAATGGACCCACCTATGACATAATGGAAAGAATATTTATGTTATCCATAAGATCAAAAAATAGTCATTAATTCATCATATCATGACCAATGGATAACAAATAGGTCTTATAATTATTTTATCATAACATAATTAACATGAGGTAATGTAATAGTTTTCATGTAATCATTCATAAAACATTATTAACATAATCCTCTCCTAGAAAAATTTTGATGTAATCATAAGAGAATATCCCCAATGAATAATAAAAATCCTTAAAGGATATTAAAATAAATAAAAAACATTAAAATGGTATTTGAAAATTCATTAAATAATAAGTAAAATATCATTTTATTTTGGTGTCTAAAAAAATTAAAAATTCTTATAATAATGAGACAAATACTATTATTTAATATTTACCATTGAATCATTTAAATTAATATTCACAATATATAATCTTCATGATGGTAGGAATGTTTGTTCGTTTGGTAAACATTAAAACAATGGTCCCTTTTACACATTTAATAAAAACTCTAAAATTATCCCATTCATAGAAATAATACACGATTCACTTTAAAACATATAAATTAAAATATTTTTTATATTTACATTAAATATTTATTTCAACGTATAAATGAAAAATGATTGAAAATTTATATATAGGGAAAAAATTCTAGAAAATGGGATTTAAGGACTATATTTCTTAATAACATTTACTTGATTGTATAAATTTACAAAAATAGGATAATGCATGGAAAAAATGAAACCCAATAACTAAAGGAGAAGAAAATATCAATGATTTCTTATATAAAAAAATGATTCCCCAAACAGAAATTCAAGCCTAATCAATTTCGATTAAAAATGATATTGGAATATAAACCCCCCAAGTCATGTCCTAACATTCAATGTATATTCTATTAAATTTTGATAAAATAAATTCATACATAATATACATTTACACTATAACCGTATTCAAAATTATCTTGAAATATAAAATGTTATCAAAATTCTTAATTAACTGTTTATCAGCAATTCTTCATTAAGTTCAACATTTAGGTCAATACTGGTATTTTTCCATATGTTTTTCGATTTGATAGTTCTGATCCTTTCACCATATACATGATTTCATCAATTAAATAATATTAATAATTATATATTCATTTATAATCATTAATTTAATGTGGTGTCTAAAAATGAATTGAACCACTTCACAAATATTTTATTTAGTATGTATGCACGATTAATGTTTTCATCTTCCAAAAAATAAAATAAATATAGAAATATTATATTATATATTTTAAATATCATACTTATATAAAAATATTATATATGTTAATTATATAAATCCATATTACCGTACATCTATCGAGGACATGAAAAGTGAATCACATCACATCGTGGAGGCAATAGCCTACACATATAAAAAATGACATTATATTTAATTATGATTTAGAAATGAGGTGGAAAGAAGTTATACAATTCATAAAAAAATTTGGATAGTAATGATACACATTTAATTTTTTAAATATGGTCTTGGAATTTTTTTGGTTGTTTAGGGATGAAATAAAATAAAAATAGTCCATTAAAGACAATTGCCTCATCCTTGGGAAACCTCATTTAGAATACACTATAAGGCTTCAAAGGATTGTATTTTGGTAATAATTGAAGATATCAGATGTGTTAAAAGTTCTTGAAAAGTTATTTTGGTAGGTCATTTTTGATGTAGGTGTATTAAAATTTTAGAAGGATTGAGAAGGATAAGACCTCATTTTATAATTTAGTGGATTGGTAGTCTTGTAAATACATATTACGTTAAAATACCATAATTTCCTTTTATATTCAAAGTGGAACAGAGAAAAATAATAATAATTTAATATAAGGGTGTGTATATATATATTTTTAATGGGATTTAGAAACATTTTTGGTCATTCTAACCCATATGTCTTATGTTCAACCCTTCACTATCCCATTTTTACCATTATAGTAGGAATGATTTTTTTCTAGATTTTACTATTCAGTACTGAAAAAATGAAATTTGGTTATCTAAAAAATTTATACACGATGATTGAAAAAATGAAATATTTTTTATAAATTTATATTTGAAAAATTGGAAAAATTAATAATTTTATAATACGAATGATAAATTCCAAGAAATCCATTTTTGGGAATATGCATTTTTAACCAGAACACTAAATTTATTCTCATTTGTTGCAATATAAAACCCATTAAATGAATGTTAATTTTTTTTACAATATTTTTTACCATAAAATTTCACTAAAATAAATAATCAGTCATGAAGAATTTTATTAATTAAGATAAAACACATTGCATGTCGGTTTCATAGAAAATGCATATTTTTATTTTCAAAGGATTTTATTTTCATTTATAAGAAATTAATAAAAATGAATTATTTGTATTCAGTTGTAAATAATAATTTTACATATGGTTAATAGTTATAATTAGTTTTTAAGTAAAATATATAGGGAAAACACTCATTAAAAAAATTTAAATAGATATTTAGGATCAATAATATTTTTTAAATTAATTAAAAATTATTTTAAACATTTATATGCAATATAGTGTACTTATTGTTATAATATATAACAAATATTCACATAATTTTGTGGTTGTGTGAATTTCTTGATATTAAATTCATTTAATTATTAAATAATTAATGATAACTCTGCCCCATCACATACTCAGGTTCCCACATGACCTCTTAAAATATCCTATTCCAGTAAGAAACATAACCAGAAGAGTACTCTTATTTCATTGTGTATTATCTCTATGACCAAAAATTTCTACCGATTACTAATCATAAGAGAAAATATGCTACAATGGTATGAAATCAGAATCTTGTAAACATGAAGTTTGTGGTATTTAACTGTTCCAAACATATACATATAACACATGGTGATCGTGGGAGAGGTTCAAATGAAGAACCAATAGATAATATATCATCTTGGTATGATCAGTAATCCTGTAGGAACTGATATAACATGTTAGTAACATTCCATTCATTTTAAATATCAGGAATGTATTACAAGAATATATTTAAAGGAATAGATCATCATCATCATTGAACTTTATATCTCAATGATGATTGATAGCATAAAATTTATATCGACTCGTAGCTATTATAATGTGTTATCAAATGGCTCTAACATTATCTTCCATTTCCTCAACTATCTTAGTTACTAATGGATATCATTTACAAACTTCCTCTCATCATGTTATAGCCATGCACTACTATTTATAGAGGGCATTATAAAGATAAATTATAATTCTCGAGTGAATGATATTAATCTATAAAAATTCAGCTTGGGGTGGTGTTGATCCATGCATCTATTAACATACATTTATCAATATATAAGTATATCTCCTAGGGTTTTGATGGACCTTTTATATGGTTTATCTATCTTAGGATAATATGAAATGATATATCTCAAATCCACATTCAAAATAATTTGAATACATCTCTATAACATCAAGGTAAAATTTATATCTGGAATTTATGTGATTGAGAGTGGATCCTCACAAAAACTTATCACTTATTTAATGTATAAAATAAAATTATGATCATGAGCTGGGTATTCGTTGATAGTAATGAAATGTTCTTATTTCATATTATAATCAATTACCACCAAGATTGATTCATTGCCATTAAAATTTTTGTGGAGTCACATAATTAAATCTGTGGTGATGATTTCCCATTTCAAATTAGGTATAAGTAATTTTTGTAAAATCCCCTTAGACTTATATCTATATCCTTAAAATTATGGCATAAAAAACAAATATACAAACTATATAATATCATCCTTCATGTTCTCTCAATGTAAATTATTTTTAATGTCACTATAAATCTTAATAATTCCAAGATGAATAGATAATGTTTAACTAAGCGCTTCATCTAATAGCTCCATAAATTATATTATTGATGGTATAGACACTCTATTGTTGAATTTCATCATTCAATCAAGGTAATGGTTTATATGTGGACCTGTCCTTACCATATTTTAATGTCCACATAATTATTCTACAACAATTTATCCTTCCGATGAATTGATGGTTGAACTTTCATCTCGAAAAGATATTTTCATTCTCATATAATAATGATTTAAAGGGGTATCCTTTGAAAATATTTAATTGTTAGATGTCTTTAAATACATATCATAGAAAATAAGAGGAATGGAAATTTTTTCATCGTGCATCAGCCACCTGGTTTTTCTTCATATTGTGGTAATGTATTAAGATAACTTGATAGTTTATCAATTCCATCTATCTCCTTTGATGAATATAAGAAATTTTCTAATTGAGTATATATGTCATGATTCTATAATATGTAAATGGGTCACACCATTAACCATAAAAATAATTCATCTATATCTTCATATAAAAAATTACCACTACCAGTTCCAAATTACGACTCTGCTGATTTTCAAATGAACCACTAATTATTCGTGAGACATTAGAGACCATAATGAAATAATTAATGATACCACATCTTATTCCCTTATTTAATGAATTAATATTGATGAAAAATATTTATCCACTTCATGGTAGTGTGATAATAGGTTCATTGTACAACCTTCTATTTAGTTCCATGAAATTTTATTTATATTCATCTACCTAGTGGAACTAGGATCCATTATGTGACAACCTGGTGAATGGATTTTATATCTATAATAAATTTCCCACAATGAATTGATAGTTTCTAGAGAAAAAATTTGGATTTTGGTCACCATATTTATTCTAATCCAATGTTAAATAACTTCCATCATTCAAGGACCCACTAATATACCCTTTCTTGTAATCAAGTGACCTAAGAATGATAATTTGGGTTTCTAGAATTAAAACATAAAAAATGACATAAAACTTACTCATTCTCAAGGTAATTAATTCAACACTCAAATTATCTTCATACAGATCCTTGATAATAGAATAATTACTCATTTAATCTATAAAGTCTACTAGAAACTGATTAAGGTAATCATTTTTGACTCTATTCATTGGACCAATGATGATTGTTGGGGAACATATAATTCCAAATAGAATCATGATAAATTCATAATGATTATACCTAAAATAAAAAACTACTTAGGATATGTTCTGTTTTTTGACCCTCAGTTGATGATTCCAATATTGGAGGTTATCCTTTTTAAATTACTATACTCCTCAAAATTTATTTGAAAGAGCATAAATATGGGGTGGATGATATTTTTTATGTATTAATATTGTTATTATCTTGAAAATATAAATAATAATTCATTTATAAATCTTTATTCATAAAAAATCGGAACATTCTCCCCTTGCGACACAAATGGCTGAATGAATCTCTTATCAATATTCTAATGGAGTTTATTTCATAAATTCTTAAAAATCAATCGAGATCATTATATAAAGATTATTTTAAATATGAAGATAGTCATGCTTCAGTTCTGTTGAAAACCCAACACCATGATTTAAGATAATACTAGGAAACTATTTGTGAAATATATGAATATATTCCAATATAATAATAATATCATCAATATGGATATTCTTCCACACCATTAGGGATAGACACCTTTCATGAATATGTAATATGACTCATACAATGAATGTTGTTTTAATTTTACTTTTATATTAGTACATTCATGGATTCAAAATAATAGGTTGATTTGGGATATCCAACCTAAAATACCATCATTGTAATTTTAAATAAGATCTTTATAGAATGAGTTAATCAACATATGAAATCACAAAAAATTCAACATGATAGAGAATCAAAAGTTGTTTAATAAGAACATTCAATCAATATTATATTATAGATGGTCTGTAAACATGAAATGTGATCTCCATAACATTAATATTTTCACCAATAATTTATTTTCTAATAATTGAGGTGGTGATATGGTACCATTAGATATAATAGAGTGTGAATTACTTGAATCAAATATAAATTTTTTTGTTATACAACGGATGATTAGTGTATCATTCACCACATCATTCACATGACCATTTGTAGGTTGTGATAAAAAGAGGATTACCATTATATCTTTTTATAAAAGATTGTTGAAACTGAATTACTTCATTAAAATTTAGATTTAGGAACTATTTAACATAATTTAAACACACATTTCAGTTATAACATTGGAGTGTGGGTAGTGAATGTGGTTGATCTCTCTCCACAGTCACTTCATTAGATTGTCTCTTAAAGTCTCTTTTATATTCACAATCATGATGGACTTATTTTAAAAACATAAATTATTTAACAAAACCCCTTAATAAAATTTCCCCTCAATTCATTCCACATTTCTATAATAAAAGAAGTTTAATATTCCTTCCATCGATGGTTTTTTATAAGAATTTCCTCAAAATGGCGTCTTTCTCTTCTTACCCATACCTTGAAAAAGATTGGAATCCCTGTTCTATGTTTCTTCCTTGTGGGAATTGAAAATAGTTTCATCATAGATATTGTTCCCTTAGGGAAAAACCCTTCATATTCATGGTTATATTCCACTATATAATTAATAAATTTTGATTTTAGGATTGATGATAAAACGTAAAGCATACATTACATGTCATACATAAATTTCCCTTACATTTTCTAATATATTCATCATCCTACTACTTCATTATAATTAATTCATTTTCTATTTTTTGTTGAAAGTGTTTGGGGTAAGTAATTACTAAAAAATACCCTCTTCAACTCTTCAAATTTCATTGAGTCAATTTATTCCTCTATTGAACCTCGTATTTTTGGAGTGTATTTTTTGATAATATGACTTTGATTTGTTGAAACAAATCTTACATGAAAGCATATGAAAGTCTGTGCAAGGGTAGAATTCCATTCATAAGGGTAGGATATTCCTTGAATAATGGTGGCATGGAAGCTCATTTAATGATACCATTCGTTGCTTATTGGTTGCATATTCCTTTCATAATGGTTGAATTGATTATTATATAAGGGTGTAATTCCCAATCCATAATGTTCTATCTTCTACTAGGTGAGGGTAAATATAGTTTCTTGAACGATACATAATGTTAAAGGCATCATAATGAATCTTATGTAATGTTAAACACATTCATTCCTCTATATAACACTAACTAGGCATGACATAAAGGTAACTAGGTCAACCTATGGGGTTGTGTATGGGTACCTTCATAAGGTGAACAAGGTTGCATAAGGGTACCTGTGTAAGGGTAATGTGGATGCATTAGGGTACCTTTTTAAGGGTAACATAAAATTCAAAATCCAAATGTTAATTTTAATCTGGACGCGTGTATGGGTAGACAATGTATTCCATTAACCATGGAAGGGTATACTGATACCTTCATAAAGGTAAATTAGAGATTCTATATCTCCCATAATGATAATGAGTTAAGGATATGGAATTTTATAAGTTACCATGATGCAGCCTTGTGAAGATGAGGTACTAAAATCATTGAAATGGATTAATAGTGCTTCCTATACTATAAGAAATGAGTCATATTAGAGGAGTATAGAATTTTAACAATAGAGAAAATTATAGTGCTTCAAAGGTAATTGAATGTTATTTTTGGTATTCTTTAATTTTAGATATGTCTACACTATAGTGAAAAATCTAAACTATTGGAATTTGGTGGTTTTGATGATTTGGATAGAAATGTACCATAGAGGATGTACTTCGCGATATGAATTTTATGGATTCATCTTATATGTATTGGATATGCAGTAGTATCTATGCGTGAATACATGAGTAGATTTCAAGAGACCCTTAACTATACAAAAATATAGTGAATGTGTGTTGTTATTCTTAAATATAGGTTTGACCGAATTTTATGAAGGATTTATTTTCATGGTATTTTAGGAGTTAAGATCTAAAGTACATGATCATTGGGGGTAAACATTTAGTTTTCCAAATTTATTAGAAATATACAATGAAAAGATTGATTTTTCATGGGGTCTCATATTTTGTACATTTGAAAATATCCCATGAAGTTATGTTCAAGGAAAATTCAATAATATAGATATAGAATTTACGATTCATTCATGAATATTAAAATGAAAATCACAACATATATAATAATGGTTATAGAAGAACATAAGATCTATATCACATGACACTATCTCTGAGAAAAATAATGTACAACATTTCACATATATTTTAAAATAATTAGAGATATTGAATTCTATTGAAATATCCAAATTAAAAAACAATAATAATTGGTACACATCTAAAAAAATCATGTTCATGGGATGATATTCTATATCCAGTAACGTGAATCCATTCCTGAATTATTTTGTAAGTGGGTTCCATAATTATTTTGGAATGAAAAACCTTTGTAATCTAGTGATGGATTTTTCCAAGAAGTGTAACCCAATCTCAATATTTTCCTATAACCAAACATGAATTTTTAATATATATTTTTCATGTAAATTTAATTTCATCGATATCTTGAGCTATACGATACACCATGATTTGATGAACTGAAATAAATAATTATTATTATTTAAACATGCACACTATAACTTATAAATTAATATTTATGGTCTGGATAAGAATGTATATATTTTTAAAGTTATTTATAAAGGTTTTATATAATAAAAAAATATTTCTAAATAATTACTTAATTTTATGTGAAGTATTTCTATTCATCAAAAATACATTTTTCTAAAAAAAATCCTATTAATTTTCCTGAAAAATAATAAAATTAAATTTCAAAATTTTAAAAAAATTTATCGTAAAAAATTAATTTCATTTTCAAAATATACACCATAAAAGTATCACACATTGATTTTTAGATAATTTTCTTGAAATATTTAATTTTTGATAAATACAAAAAAAATACTCATTATTACTAAAAATATACATTTTCTTATTCATATGAAAATTTAGATATTGTTTAAAATTTTAGTAAAAGTAAAATTTGTTCAGTTATATTGTTATTAATTATATTTTGGTCATTGGATACTTTTTTTGTTAAACTTGGATATAAAATCTTTTTGTACTTTGGAAAATTTTGCTTAAAAAATTGCTTTTTCATCAAATATAAATCTTTTATATTAAATTAAATTATTCTACATATTTGAATTAAATTTCAAAAATGTATTATATATTATTAAAATTTTATATTAAGTTTATGTTAAGTTGTATTTATAATTGTTATTAGAATGTTAAAAAAAAATACCACGGTTAATGGTAAAATGAGATTACAAGTGGGTAAAAATAAATATATATGGGTTTAAATGAAATAAATATACGTATAATTATTATTTTAATTACATATTTTTACCTTATCTCATATATGTTATAATACTAATCCATTTTTGGGACCTGTGAAATATGGGAAACAATGGTGTAACTTTTTCTTTTAAAAAACATCAATTGTGTCTTCTCCAACAATTATAAAAGGGAACCAACTCTCATATCTTATTGACACTTAAAAATCCTTTTTATTGTAAAATACATATAAAAATATATTCCTTTATACCATACCAATGTATTAGTGGCCTTATTTTTAATTTGAAATCATCCTTCTGAGACTTTTTTTAACATAAATAGGTTCTCCCGTGAATAGGAATCATTTTTAATTTACGTTTCCTGTCATTACCTTTAATTTACATCAAATATGATGATATAAAAAATTTATTCTGTCACATATAATGATATTTTATTTCATTAATCACATATCCAAAATAAATCTCCACTTCTATAAAATGGAAACTGAAGATGTCGACTCTGGGTATGTTGGACTACCGTATTACAAACCAATGTAATTTGTTTCAAATCACCAACTCTCGTGGGTGGATATAATGATGGATTTAAAGTATATATATGTAATTTATGGCATAACTATACTAATTTATCTAAAATTTTACATATTAATTCTTTATTTCTAATCCACAAAAATATTATAACATCACTCATGTGTACATGTGGTCCACCACCTCCATAAACTGATGGGATACGTTATTCATTTTATTGTAAAATGGATGTTAATAATGATTGATTTAATGAATATATATGATATACATGTTATAATAGTGATTATATAATTATGAATTAATATTAACCTTCCTTCATTTCCAACCATTATTAAATGAGAAATAACGTTCATCTGTGCGTGTGATTTACCATAACCATGAATAGTGTATATCATTTTCTCTACTCTAAATTTTTTCGATGAATCAATATATATATAATTAATATATATGATAATATATCATGGTAATTATTATTAAATCATATATCCATTATAAATGTACAAGGACCATAATAACCAATCCAAAACATAAATTAAAAACAAAGTTGTTATCCCCCAGAAGAGTGATTTCTATAAAGAATTGTAAATGAATGGATGGTAAAAATGTTATAATAAAATAATATTTTTTATGAAAAATATGGTTATGGATTTAAATATATTTATAATAAATGTATTTTTATAATATAATAGGTTTCAAAGTGTACAATGATATTTAGGACTTGACATAAGGGACTTTTGTCTCACATTTATCTATGCACAGAAAATGTCACATTGACCACTTTTTAGATTTTTGCGTTTGATTAAATATCAATTAATTTATCTTTTTATGGATAATATAGAATTTATTTGTTAGTAACGTTCATCTAATGTTACGACATTCATGTGGCATATGATTCAAAAGTTACCAATGTGGAAATGGTTTTATGATAGAGTCTCATTATTTTTCATGATTGTTTATGATTAAGATTCACATGATGAAATAATATGATTTATATCTGAAGAAACCAATAAATTTTAGTATCCTATATTTATTTCATAAAAAAATATTTTATGTAAAATTTCCTCTCCTTATGAACTAAATGTATGAGAAAATGATTTATAGAAAAACATATTTATTTCTCAGTAAGAAATAAAATCATTTACCTTCTAGATACATTTATTTTTAAATGGTTCCATCAATGTTTTTAATATTTATATATTATTTAATAATGTAATTTTTAAACTTTTTGGACTTTTAAAAAAATTTAAATGATTCTTCTTATCTTTCTCTAAAAAAGATATATTTTCTCTATTTGTAAAAATGTGCATATAATTATTTCATTCATGTGTGTGACATAAATGATAGATTCTACCATCATGTTCAATCAATGGTTTAGCTAATCATTTACATGTTTCAATGTTTATTTTCTAATTGAAATTTTTCTTTAATATTTTGGAAGTTATTATATTTTAAATAATTAATTTAAAAGTAGAAAAGATATTTTTCTCATTAATGTTTAAAAGATATCTTTACAAGATTTCTATTTAGAAAAAAAAACATTGCAGTTTATTATGTTTAACTAGGGCTATGATCCAAAGGTTAAAACCTTAATCCTTATCTAGATGGTTTATCGTATTTATGAGGACATGTTTATGAAACCCATTGATTTTCATAGGTTATTCTATGATTAATTGATCTAATATTTCTGAAACATGTTTCCCTTTGATGATTTATGATGTGATGATATGGATAATGTTCTCTGATCTTGTAGAATAGATATGTTTAGTAATAAGTATGTGATGGGTTATTGCATTATAAACCATGGGTGGTGTTTTTTTTATAACCAATGACATTTTTTAACATTATAAACTAGGGAAGGGTAGTTATCTTATAAACTAAATATGTGTGGTTTGGTTATAAACCAATGATTGGTGGTTATGTTATAATCCCAGGACTTATGGTTATGTTATAATAAAAAGACATGTTGTCTCACTATAGCTCTCAAATTTATTTGTTATATATGTATAACTAATGAGTTAATTATTTTATGCATGAACATAATTTCATCTACCCAATGTTATGTGTGGACCTATGTTCTTAACTATAAGATTATGCATGGACATAGATTTCATGTTTATAAGTATATAAGAGGGATTAATTTCACGTCCTTAGCCTAATGAGTATAAATGTTTCTATATATAAATGTTCACATTATTGTGTGATTATATTTGGGCCATGTTACTATGTCTATTTTTCTATCTCATGTATAATATTCCTTTATTTATTTTTTTGATTACTATGTTTTGAACATTCTAAATTTATTTCTTGACTCATGTATATAATCATTGAAATATTGGGTATTAGAATTGTGTTGTTATGGTCTTTATATCATATCTTTATTCATATATTACACATTCATATGATCATCATTTGATATCTCCCTTGTGTACCATTCCTGAGAATGTGATCTCACCCTTTCTTATATTTCTTTTCCCCAAACCTAGAATATATGTTTTATGTAGGGTGTTTTTAAATATAGTACATAATGGGAAAATCATTATGGGATATATTGAATATATTTCATGAAATAATAATATTTTTTATCTATTTTATCATGAAAATAATCCTATATAATCCATGGGAGTGTATTTGTTAATATTATTGAATATTAATCTAAAAAAATGTAATATTTATAGATGAAAATTCAAGGTCACTGTAGTTGGTATCATATGAGTGGTTTTTTATCCTTATGAAAATATTATGGGAAAAAATTATTAATAATCCTTAGTATAATTCTTTGTATATGAGGATAAACTACATTTTTGGAACAAAAGTGTAATGTCTCAGCCAAACTGAACACTTATACGGTAGCTAGAGTAGTGTTTCAGATGGTCTCAAGTGCATCTCCTCATCTGCCAGAGGCTTTCGACTAACAGCGAGGGTCTCATGAGGTGATAGTGGGGAGACTATACCTTCTTATATAAGTAGCACATTGGTATAATCAATACGAAATGACATACAATAGAAAAGATATTAAATAAAGAAAAACAATGTAGAAGAAGAATGATATAGATCAAATTTGTAATAAAATATATCCAATTCCAATATTCAATAGATGCATGTATGTACTGATGATACATAATGAAAGAGTAAAATATAGGTCATGCTATAAGACACAATACAGAAAATGAAAATAAAAAATTTAAAATTTCCATGGGAGATCTCCATGAGCATCTGAAGCTCTATCTTGGTCTTAGGTTTTAACACTCAATTAATCGCTAAAATCCTTAAGAAATCAACCATGGTTCTGGATATATATGTTCTAATATGGTATGACATTGTGATGGAGGCCTGAGTATGGTGTGACATTATAATCCAAGTAGGTTCCCACACACGTAATCTAGAACATAATAGTTTACCTAAAATAAAATACTAGTAGTGTGTAGGTATAAGTATAAATGTAAAAAACAAATTGATATATAAATATCCACAACTCACTCGAGTTCCAAAAGAACACCTGGTGTCTATAACTTCATTTGATCATATCCCAAATATGATGTCTAACAAGTAACTATATATATACATGAAAATATAATTATACATATATATATGTATATATTAGTTTTATATTTAAACCACCTATTTAAACCATGTGTGTGTGGACAAAAATGGCCATATACATAGAATATAAGTTTATTGCTAGACTGGGGCATAAATTAGACATACAATACAATTCTAAATGAGCATATAATCTCATAAAATTGGGTACATTCCCTACATCCCTATTGAGTGAGATATTTTATGGAACAATACTCAAGACAGAAAGTGAGACACCACAAAAACACTCAAATCATAGAACATGTCTTGAAAATCCTTATCACTCATATTGTATCACTGATGTGAGTCGTCATTCTCAAAACTCAATGTAAGGGAGTGTTATTTCTCTACTAGATCAATACCCCTTACCTTTATACATATCCTATGTAAAGGTGCAATCATATTTATATTAAACATCCATGAGGAAATACCTATTATTCCATGCATTTATAAATCCCAATAAATCCATCATCATATTCATAATGCAATGCATGAGGAAATACCTCTCTTTATTTTTATTTAAATGACCCAATATAATCAAGGGAATATTTACATTAATATAATACATTAATAAATACCAATTATGAATATTAAAATCCAAGATCGATTCCTTTATGTTCTCACATTTCATTTTTCAATCACAATGAAGAAGAAATAGGTGTGGACTTACCACCCTCTTAAACCATTACGATTGATCCATTTCACATAAAACATTTAATATCATGTTTGGTAAAGAATCCATCATGAGCAAGAAATTCAAAATAAATTCATTTTAGCTAATTTAACAAAACATTAAAATTTATTTACAAGGCTCAATTGGAATATAGATAGTGCCACGGCCAAAAGGTAAATTGCCTTCATGGGAAATCCCATTCATTTATAAATACAATACAATTGAAGGATCTTGTACAATTAGTCATTAATATAAGAGGTTTTCTTCATTTCATAACGTCAATAAAGACCATGTCCCAAACATTCCATATAAAACACCACGTAAAAAAAAGAAAAGGGAAGCACCCAAGCCATTGGGAAAATCATGATTTAAACAACTGATCACTACATTTTAGTTTATAATATAGTACACCTATATAGAGGGGTTTTTTATAAAATCATGAAAATTTTCCAAAAAAAATTATCTCACACTATTAAGCATCACATCTCAATTCACAAAAATATTTATTTAAAAATAAACAATCCCAATATCTAAAATTATTATAGACAGTTAAATATGGAACTTAGGACATGCCATTGAAATTTGTAAAAATTGATTACAAGGATAAATTACATCTAAATTCAAGATGAATGCATTGAAGGTGATCCATGCATTTAAGAAATATAATATAAAGGGGTAGAATAATATAAGACACCCAAGGGTTGTCTGTAAATGTTCCCAAAAACAAATCAATAATTAAGAGAGTTTCATGGTTAATTACTATAGTGAAAGGATCACATTTATATGATGGATAAAATTATAAAATAAACATGTAAAAGGGATTTCATACAGCACAAAAAAACTTTTATAAATCAATAAAAACTCTAGGAATGAGTCACAAACAGCCTAGAATGTACTTACGATGACTTACTCATTTTGTATTGAGGTTTGGTTTGATCTGATTTTGAAGAAATCTAAGAAACATGATCTTCACCCTAATAATTGGGAGAATGATCTTTCACCAAAATAGTGAAACTAATCTGAATGAAAACCATGATAGGAGGTAGGAGTGAGGTTAACCATACCATAAAATGTCTAATTACACTGATGGATCAAGAATCATATAATAGATGTGGGTAATAGAGAAGAATCGAGGTTGGTGGATGAGGGGAAATCACCAAGGGGAGGACATTCATGTGGTTTCCAGGGGGAGAGGAAAATAAAAAATGAGTTATTAAACTGATTTAGGGTAAAATTGTTTTTTGACCCCTAAAAAGATGCATGGTTTGGTCGCATGGCTTTTCCAAACCATGCACCAACTGTGCGGTGACCCAGGCTTAAGAAACTATCACACATGGCTTGACCCTCCCTATTTGAACCGCATATTTACATTAACCCTGAACCATTCATATGATTAATAGTTCTTATGTACTACCCATTTTGGAATGAACCATGCAGACTAAGAGAATGGTTTGGAAAAACTATGTGCAGGGTTAATTGTTCCTCATCATGAACAAGGGCATAATCTAGATCCATCTAACAAGAATTCATTACCCTTTAAAACATAACCTCCAAACCTGAAAATAGGGTCAAGTTTCCTCGGATTCATTAGACTGGAGTCAAAGAAACTTATCCAATGTGTCTATACTCCATGATTACAGGTAATATGTGGGTAATAAGACAATTTGTTTACATCAGAGCATTGAATGAACCAAGAGAAGAATCCTCCTAGTGGTCAAGTAAATAGAAAGAACAGTTGGTGTCTGAGAGTCCGTACAAGGTATTACTACATGGGAACCCAATCATCACACAATACAACCCAATCTTTGATCAAGTACCATGAATCCTATTTAATAAACTAATAAACCAACCAAAACAAGATCAACGAATTTTAATGATTTAGTGTCGCATTAGACCAACACATTCTTAGTGTATCAAGGACAATGTTAAGATAGGGAACACGATAATATATTTTAAAAGAATACACTAAGAGGAAAACAAGAAAAACAAGAGAAGAAATAATGTTCAAATCATTCCCAAATAACCTTATGAATAAATTTTGTCTTCACCTTCCAACAGACCACCACAAAATGATCAAAAGCCTTCACCATCCAAGGCATCCCATGATTTTTCATGCTTTACCACCAAATTTGTATATGCCCAATGGTTTTTTTTTTCATTCTCATCCCACCACATCAACTTCATGCACTAAGAAAGAAAATTCATGATTTAAAACTAAATAGACCAAAGGAAATCAAGAAAGACTATCCATTTCCAAAGGGTCCTCCCTAGTCTTGATCCTTGTTTGTGGAAGGGAACATAACAGCATGAAATAAAATGATTCTCTAAACCTAGGGAGTGTCTTATTCATTAAAATATGAGATTTATTGGCCACTAATAATAGCACTAGATCAAATAAAATTCAAATTCATGTGTGTCACTCTTCCAATTCATGATCACCACCTCAAAATATCAAGGAATCTTGAATGAAATCCCGAACCTAACTAATCGGCATTTCAAAACACTTGATTCTCATAGAAGTCATCCAAAAAATTGCGAAGAACATGATTTGTTTTAATGACTAGGTCACTATACTGTATAGATGACCTAGGATCATATTCAAATATATAGGGCTCAATGATTTAACCGAACTCAACAAGTTGGTTACATCATTAAGAAACCCAACATGTATTGCGTATGTGAATGCATATAATCCCTAGGTTTAAAGAGAAAACGTTTCATCCTTGATACTATTAATAGGTTTGTGGCCCTATGTGGTTATTTATATAATGGAATGTACAAGATATTTAGCCCCAGTTTGTATTACCCCATACTACCTTTAACATAGATGATGACATGTCATTTCATTCTTTACCAAGGAAGAGAAGGGTTTAAGTGAACTATGAAGTGGTTGACTATGCCCAAGGAAAATATAAATAGTTGGATTGAAGAATTACCCAATGGTCATGCCTATAATAATGTACATGAAAACATGAACACCCATCTAAAAAAGGGTTTCATTCCAAATTGCAAAGTCCTACAAGGGACAATGACACCCTAACAACACCAAATGTCAGAGATATCATATGATTTAGCAAGAAATTATAGATCTATTGGTGATACCTATATCGGGTTATCCCCTTACGAAGTATAATTTATGACCCTATAACTAGGTTTCACCACAAAATTTCACCAGTTTATGATCCTATCATTTAATCCATAAATAAAAAGAAAACACCCTATGAAAAATGTCAATGTTTCTATTTTTTGGAAACTCATGTAAAAAAATAATCTACCCTTATATGACGGTCTAAAAAGAGGACACCACCTAGTGATGCATTTTCATTCCATTAAATTTACCTCATTTAATATATAATCATTTGAAATGTTTAATTCAAAACATCTACTGTAGATTTTAAATTAAAAGCACTAGGAACTTTATTTTATCCAACACCCCAAGGGGAAAACATGAAAGTTATATCAAAATTCCATTTTAAACATTATGAATTTATTAACATCCCATTATAATAAGGAAACTTATCATAAAAATTTATTTTAAATACATATGGCAGTCTTTAAGTGTCCATCTAAGAGAACTAGTGTTCTTCAAAAATTAACCTAATAGAAGTTTCTTAATTAGTAAAATTTGAAACCATCCAAATGGGTCATCTCATTATAAACAAGCCCCAACAGACCTACTTGGGTCCAATTGTACATTTTAATATGTTTGTACTCATTTACATTAAAATTAAACCACTATTACATTTCATCCAATTCAAAAAAAACATAGTCATAAACAAAAGATCTATTACATGGGTTTACACCACTGCAATCCATATAAAACCCATTCACCTTATAGACCATAGTCTAGTTCCCATTTAATTTAATCAAATACACATAACATTTAATCATTATCATCCTTTTAAATTTAGAAAATAACATTTAATTATAACCAATGCATAGAGATGACTTGAGCATACAAGTCACCTTTTTATAATGTTCCCATACACCTTGTAATTAAAGACAAGTTCTAGTTTAATTGAAACCATTGAGTTTTCCCATGAAACCATTTATTTATCAGAAAAAATCATGTTATCATGAGCTATAAAAATAGTGGAACATTCTATACTCACATAAGAATGATATATAAGGAAGGAATGATAAATAATAGGATAAAAATACTGAATAAATCACCCAAGCATGTTATACAAGAAGGATGGCTAAAGAAAACAAGATCATGAAATATCTTATAATAAGAACAAAACTAAATTAGTAGACATCTCAAAAATGAAACAACATGGCGCAACATATTCATGACATGTTAATTTATATGTGTTTGTAATGATTCATGAAATTATTAATCCTTTCCATGCTCATATAAGTAAATATATCAAAAATTCATAAATAAATAATTAGTGGAATGTAAACCATTCACTCAAGGGGAAATAATATAAACTATAATAGAAAAAAGAGTGAAAATTAATTCCCATCCTAGGCCACATGTTCATTTCCCTCTAGGTGGGGTGATTTATCCCAGACATGACAATTTTCCAATCACTAACACGTTCTTAGTCTCATGTCTACTAGCCCAAAATAGTAAGATAATAGAAAAATATGCTTCTATACCACATTGTGATGTCTCATCCCGATAGAATTCTAGTACGATAGAAACAATGGTGGGTCACATGGCCTTAAGTGCCTCACCCTATATGTTAGAGGCTGCCGATTAGTAGTGAGGGTCTCAAGTGGTGATAATGGAGAGACTATACACTTTTATTAGAATATAACAACATTGTAAATAATATTAAACAACATACAACATCATAAGTAGTAAATAAATAAATACAATGTAGCGTGATAATGAAATAAACAAAATAAATTGTAAAATATGGTCAACAATTATATAAAATAGGTGCATGCATGTCCTACTGATAGATAACAAAAGAAAAAAATATACATCATGATAGATGATCTAATAAATAAAAATAAAACAAATATATTAAAATATCCATGGGAGATCACTACGGGCATTCCAAGCTCTAGATCGTTCATGTTCTTCTAACTCCCAGGTACTAGCTAAACAACTCAAGAAATAAACCACGGTCTTTTAAATATATGGTCTACTCAGGTACCCTAGTGAAATGGATGCCTAAGGAAGGTGTGGAATAATAATCCCAATAGATTCCCACCCATGAGGTCCACAACTGAATCTAGTCTATGAAATATAATATAATCAGTGTGAATGTATTCTCCAAAAGTTAAACAAGTAGTGATAAATAAATAACCACAAACCACCAAGTTCTTAAGGTACACCTGGTGGCTATACCTGCTTTAGCTCATAGTCAGAATAATATGTCTAACCAATATATAAATATATATATATATATATCAATTACTATATATAGAGTTTAGTTGTTTATTTTATCCCCATATATGAACAAATTGTGTGTGGGAACCTAATGCCCATATACCTAGAATACTAATTTCTGAATAGACCGGGGGTGACAATAATATCTATAACCAGTCTGAACATGGAAATAATCTCATAAAATATAGATAATTAATGAAATATCTATAGGGTTAGTGTCATAATGAAACAAAGCATGGTATAGTGATTGACCCACCATGGAAACACTCTAATCATGGAACGTGGCATGTAAAGCCCATTGCACATATCATATCTTTGGTACAAGTCATCCTTACCAACACCAGATGAAATGGACTTAGATTTAACTCCTGGCTCAATACCCCATACCATCTTTCACAACCTACATGAAGGCTTCATCATATTTATATTAAAAATCCATGACGAAATACATCAAATTCCATAAATTTATCAAACCCATATAAATGAATAATCATATTCATAATTAAGTTATTAAGTCAATACAACATGCATTTCAGTTTAATAACCCAATATAATCTAGGGAATCATTGAATTTATAATATAATGCATAGGGAAATACCTCTTAGGCATTATATAAACCATGTTCAATTCCATTATACTCTTACGTTCCATATAATCATTCCCAAAGCACAAGAAATGTGTGTGGCTTTACCACCATTAGAAACCATTTCAAGGGATCCATTTCATTTAAACTATTTAATTTCATTTTATGTAAATAAACCATTAGGAGAAGTCAATTCATATAGAATCAATCCATTGAACTGAAAAACATGATAATTCATTCATGCCCCTCAAGATGCTCTAAGGAGGTGTTGTGGTCAAAAGTTCAATTTCCTTCATGGGAAATTCCATTCATTTAGAAATCTATCCCCTTTGAATTATCATGGTCCATTATTAATTGATATAAGTGATGGACCTGATTTTATAACTTGAACAAAGGCCATGTCTCAAACATTCCATATAACAAACCAAGGAAAAATAATAAGGAATCAACCAATTATTAAGGCCACGTTTGATTTAAAAAACCAATGACCACTTATTAGTTTATAAGAAAGTGCAACTCCATAGAGGGGGTTTGGTATAAAATCCATACATTATTAAAAAATATTATTTCTCACAATTTAGAATCACAAATCAATTAAACAAAAGATTCGTTTTAAAATAAAATAAACTATCTTAGAATAAACTTATAGACAACTCAACAAGGGACCTATGAGGTTTGATTACTATTTGGACCAATTGATTATCGGGGGAAATTCATTCTAAATTCAAGACAAATGCTTATAAGGCATTCTGAGAATTTAAACAATTTAATATAAAGGGGAAACATAAGCTGACACACCAATGTGGTGTGTATAAAAGATACCATAAAACTCTAAATAATTAAATTCGGTTCATGGGGAGGGTACTATGGTGCAAGGATGATTTTGATATGATGTATCTGATTATATTGAAATCCATGACAAAGTATGGTGTACGACATAATGAAAATATTTATAAATAGTTCAAAAAATTTGTAAAGAGTCATAGACAACCAACCATGTACTTGGGATGACCTACTTGTCAAATACCAAGGTCTAATTCATTCATGTTTACAAGATATCTAAGAAATAGACCTTATACCTGAAAATAGGGTGGGTAATCTTGTACAAAAATAATGAAATGGATTTGAATGAAAACTGACATTGGGGGTACGAGGGAGGTCAGCATTACCATATGGAGTCTAACACGTCCATCATAGCAAGACTTGGGATTCAGATGTGGGATGTGGAGAAGAACCTAGGTTGATGGAGGTGGATATATCACCAAGGGGAGGAGCTTCACATAAATACTCGGAGGAGAGTAAAAGAAGAAATATGTTCTTAAACTAACTAGGGGTAAAATTGTTTTACTACTGCCAAAAACCAAGTCGCACAGTTTGGCTACATGGCTTGGCAAAACTATGTGATACCCCGTTCATAATAAACTATCTCACATGGTTTAACATGCACAATTAGCCTATCTACATGCCACCTATGAAATAAATTTTTCTCAGGTACTGCCCATTTTGGAATGAATTATTTAATATAGGCACATGGTTTGGATAAATCGTGCACATATCGTGTGCTTCACATCTACCCCACAACATAGGTTATGCAGTATCCTGCTAGGGGCCGAACAATTTTATAAAAACATTACACGCTTTAAAGATCCTCCAAACATATAACTTCTAGCCTCAGCACTCCTAAAACTTTATTAAACCACCAAGGGACCTATCAGGCCTTCACACAAGTCCAAAAAAAATTGAAGTTTTACAACACTCAGAATTACATTTCGATGCTCTGTTTCAAAAATAGCTTTAAAAGTAAAAGTCAAATGTTCAAATTCTTTAGATTTTAATCCATTCTAAAGAATCATGTTGTGATAAAAAGGATCATTGTTTCCTCGAAAAATCCACTTCTATATTTTAAAATTGGATGTGGCTCTTGAATAATTTTTCCTAGGGGTAATTACTTTGAAAAGGGTACATTGTACAGTGATTTGATAATCACCTGGTGCACGACAACCGTCCTTATGACACACCTAGTTTGAAACTCTAGTGTATATTATTATGTTAATTCAAATTTATTTTTAGATCATTATTAAGTATATGATTTCATTATGAACATGTATGACCTGTTTTAAATATAATGTGTAATATATTGTTTTTTAGGATTCTTGATTTAGACATCCTATAAATGATTTAAGCTGATTCTAATATTTTTCACTATGAATATTGTTACTCACCCTGTGATTATTGGTTTTATTCAAGGGATAGTACCTGATGGAACCATTTCAATGTTGAATTTGATGGATAGTGTGATGATTACCACCTAAGAAACCAAATTCTTTGGGAACATGGATGTAAAATTTGTTTTATATTATAAAACAAATTTCTTCTTCAATGAATCATACTGATATTTCATAAGATCAGTTAAGGGGGAAAAATATATTTTATTCATTCATGAGAGAACTCCCACTAGTGGATCATATGATCCAATGGTAGCTGATTGATGGATCAACACCATTGAGAAAATATTTTTGGTTCTCCAATTCCCATAACATTCAAATTACATCCTAGTAGTTTATCTTTTTGAATGTTAAGTAGATAAATTGAGTAACCCTAAAATTTATATGAGTCAAGAGTAAGAAGTTGACTCCATAGAAACCGATTCATTCAGTGGGATATTTTTTAATAATTACTTCTCTCTAATTCATTTTATATGTACTAAGAATGAGTTTCATGATCTCAAGAAGAATTATGGTGAATCTACTGGTACATAAGAAGCTAATTTTCAAAAATATCCACTATTTGCTTCTGGTTTAACCATCATCCATTTAAGAAAAATTAAAATATAATTTGGTATATGTAATCAATTTATATAAAAGTTGATATCTATAAGACACATTAGTAGAATTGAAGAATCTAGTTGATGTACAGTTGAGGTTGAAATAGAAATTGGACATGCAACCACTCCAATGATTTTGAACCTTAATGGAATATTGAGTAACATAGGAACTCAAATAAATAACTTCATCTAAATAAATCAATTTTATCTAACATCCATAAATATTGGAAGAAACATCATGGTAATAGATTCAGAGGAACTAGGAAGTGTTTTCAATTTGGATAGGTTTTCCATAGTGCTATTGAATTTTAAACAGTGGTAAAGATACTAGTTGCTGTAATAGATAAAAGGAAGATGTTATCCAATTCATCGCCTATTCTCGAATGCTTCAGATTAATGTAGTATGGGACTTATTCAAACCAATGATAAACTATAAAGGTTTTTTATTTTAATTGGTAATAACAACGTAGGATTATTGAAAAAGGAAAATATTAGGTGATCACAACTACAAAAGTGGGTTGTAAAAATAATGGGATGAAATGTACACTTATCATATACTCTAGGATACTATATAATTTTTCTTTATCTCTACCCCATCTTTTATTTCTTATTAACATTAAAATGGTATTGAATCACCAGATCAATTATTATATATTGAGTTTTTAGTGAAACTTCCAATTCTATGATGGTCTCATATCAATTCTATAGTTCCTACTACATTTATTCTTATGGGAATGTGCTTCATGAAAGAATCTTGATTCTCTTTATAGTTAAATTTGATCTAATCCTACAAATGGAATATATTTCATTAGATATATTTCACAACAATTTATGGGGGAGGGAAGTCACCTTTCAAAATCCAAAATAAAACAATGCTCATTTATCGGTGTGAGGTTGAATACAAACATCTAATGGTGTTTATTATTGTCTTTATGGATGATTTTTCTTATATTTTACCAAATTTAGAGGTTGTGTTCTCAAAATAACTCATACTTGGTGTTATATGTAATTCAAAGACTCCCAATAGAGTGAACCAAATGTAGTTGCATTAATTGAAGAAAACACTCCCAGATAATTGTGATATGGGATTTATTTGGCCATGTGTGTCATCATTAGATGGACATGATCTTTTTTTAAGAAGAAGGATGTACTGATGAACTCAACATTTATTTTCAAGAAAAAATTGGACCAAATCAAGAAAGAAGAATATCATGTTTCATATTGATGGTGTGTCTAATCAACTGTATGTTGCTTAATACATTTCCCAGATTTTACTTCATTATATATAGAATAAATTTTTCTTAATATGGAGTATTTACCCAAGAAAACATTCACTTTAATGTAATAACTTTTTAAATATATAAAAATTCAAATAATTCATTATATTTCCCCTACAATAGTGTTGGATTTAATTAAATGGGCTTTTAGATATAACCTTGATAAGTTTTATATTGTCTTCATAGATGATATTATTATTTATTCAAGTGGTAATGAAGAGAATTAAGAAAAAATTATAATTTTACTAGAGACTCGAAGGTACGATAAGATGTACGAAAAATTTACCAATTGTGAATTTTGTTTTTAAAAAAATCATTTTTGGGTAATAAAAACGCAAGGTAGAGTGTATATGTTGATCCATCCTTGAAGATTGACAAAGAAAATTTTCCAAGACCAACCATGGTGACTGAGATACATATATATCCTGGAATGCTCAGATATTATTGATGAATTGTGAAAAATATCTCACATATTTCCTATCTTATTTATAAGTTAACTTAGAAGGGAGCCATGATCCATTTGAAAAATTAATGATTAGAAAATTTCTAGGAGATGAAGAGATGGTTATCTGGTGGAGTTTGGAATATATTACCTTTCAATTGAGAAGGGTTTATATTATATAATCATAAATTGAAGATGTTATTTGGATTTATTCTCATACAGATTGGTATGGTGATATCTTATTTATCCCAATTATTTGAGGTTCATGAGAAAAATTACCACACTCATGATTTGGATTTAGATGTTGTAATTTTTCCATTAACGATTTGGAGGAATTATCTTTATGGAGATTTTTATGGTATATATACTAATAATAAGAGATTAAAGTATGTTTCACACATTAGGATTTAAATCTGATCCATGTATAATGGTAATAATTTATTAATCCTTATGACTTATCAATACGTTACCACCATTGAAATGAGTACAAGGTCACCAATGCTTTGATTCAAAAATATAATGATAGGTTACCCATGATAATGATAAAAAAGATCCAAAATTTAGGGATTAAAAATTTATAGATCAAGAATCCATGAAGGAAGGGGATAAATATTGTCGTTATCAATTGATTATTTAACAATATCACAATGTAATGATTAATGGGGAATATAAATAAGAAGTAGGGAAACATAATAAGGCCTGAAATTTTCTTATGTTTATCATTGATAGTGATGGAAGAATAATGTCCAGGAAATGTTTCTATGTTCCATACATACCGTGTTTCAAAAAATAGATTTTAATGAAAGATTATAGTTCATTATTATCTATTCATCCTGTAATTAAAATGTTGTATATAGATTAGAAAAAGATTTTAGTGGGGAAATATGAAGAAATATATTATATCTTTTTTATATCGGTGTTTGGTATGTTATACATTTAAGGGTCAGTGGTAAAATTAATAGGGGATGTTTAACATTATCCATACTAAAATGGAAGTGATAAGAATTCATCATGGATTTTTCATGAGACCGCCCAAAACATCTAAATAAAACAACTGTATATGGGTTGTAGTCAGTCAACATAAAAATAAAACACCATTCCTTAATATCATAGATGATTTATCTCTTTTTCATCATTCAATAAAATACATTCACGAAGTGGAACTGTTTCATGGATTACCTTATTCTATTATATCTAACTATGCACTAAGGTTTACCTCGTGGCTCTAGCCTAAAAATTAGTAAACACTTGATACATAGTCAAGTTCAATCACTATTTATCATCTTCTAATATATGATGAGTCTGAGAGAATCATCTAAAGAATATTGGATATGTTGAGATCTTGTTCTCTATAATTCAATAGTGGATTTAATAAATGTGTACCCTTAGTCAATTTTTCATACAACATCAACATCCACTCAATCATTCATATTACTCTGTATGAATCCCTCTATTGAAGGAATTTTAGACCACAATTAGTATGAGAGAAATTCGAGAATGAAATATATTGTTACCTAAGATGTATGAGTAAATGATAGTGAAATTTAAATCCATTTAGCATTATTTCAAGTTCACTCAATGTCGACAGATACGTTATAATAAAAATCATCCGGGTGAACATGAATTTGATGTTGGTGGAAAGGTTTTCCAATTAATTCTCTAGGGATTAAGTTTTTTATATTTAGGAAAATTTATAGATGATATATTGGTATATTTTCCATTTCAGTATCCATGACTGAGTAGGGATTATAGCTTACCACTTTTCACTTCAACCAAAATACTTTCAATATCATGATATATGCCTTGTATCTCTATTAACAATGTAAATACTTGACCCTCCAAATTTAATAAACTCATAGGTCATACCACTGGGTTATGATAATTTATATAAGGAAAAGGTATGGATGATTTTGGAATATAGAGAGAAATTGAAATCAAAGAATACCATTGACCTTGTCAAAGCTTTTTTTTAAAAAAACAACTATAATATGATATATGGGAACCTATGGTTATAATAAAGAAGAATAATCATCATTTTTTTGTATCAATCTAATGTAATTTAAAATTAAAATTTCATTTTAATATGGGTATAATGAAACATCCTAATATTTTATGAATTATTTATTTTAAAATAAATAATATTCCTTTCATAGTTTTTGTTACACACAATAATTATCAATAAACAAAAGTTTAATATGATTAATATTATTTAAACATGAGCATTATAACCTAGAAATTATATTTTTTTTTGTACGAATATGAATTTATATATTTTTAATATTATATATAGAGGTTTTAGATAATGATAATATATTTATAAATCAATACATAATTTTTTGGTAAAGATAATATAATCTTCAAAAACCTATTTTCCTTAAAAAATATTATTTATTCATTTTTATGAAGAATTAGAAAACTAAATTTTCCTAAATTTATAAATTTTATTTGAAATAAATAACTTTATATTTTATTTCAACATTTTAAAATTATTTTAGAATTAAATTTTTATAATTCTCTAAGTAGATATATTTTTTGATGTACAATGAAAAATATAGATTATTATTAAAAATTTCCATTTTTATTAAATAATTTCTTAAGATCCATTTGGTTTTAAAATATTTAAAAATTAAATTATGTTCAAATATATTATTATTTAAAAAATAGTTTATTTCAGTATTTTTCATGTTGATGTGGGAATAAAAAAATTTATACTTGTGATATTTTTCTCTTTGGAAAAATTCATTTCCATTGCTTCTATGAGTTTAATTTTAAATAAATTTCCAACACTTCTATGAATTTACATTCAAAAAAATTATTTAATATTGTGAAATATAGAAATTAATAATATATAAAAAGGATAGATTATTATTTTTTCCAAAGGACTTGTAAAAACATTAAAAAAAATACATACGTCGGTTAAAGTTAAAATGATTTTAAAAGGGGTTAATGTACAAAAATAAGGTTATATTGGAAAATAAACTTGTAAAATTTCTATTGGATTACAATATTTTATACTTATTTCATCCATTGTTTTATAATGATCTATTTGGGATCCCTTTTGAATGCTAAGAACATGTATATCCGTTTTTATTTTAAAATTTTCAAATATGTAATCTCCCCTACTTTTAAAAGGGAACCCCTCTCCTCCCTATTTCATGTATCAAAATCCTTTAGTTTTGGTTATTACATCCCCAAATATGTTCCTTAATTATATTATCACATACTAGATTCTTTATATTTATTAATAAACCTTCTCAATAAGTATTTAGGTGTAAACCTAAAGAGGATCTCTGAAGAAGAGATATCATTCTTAATTGAGTGTTTTATTTTATTTATTCTTATAACTCCTTGAAATGTGGATTAAACATGATTATATGAAACCATTGTTATTTCACATAAAATATGATATTATTTTATTCTTATCGTAACCTATATTATTCTTCTATTATATCAAATGGGAAATGAAACTAACGATTATTTGTATGGTGGACTACAACCACGTGAACCGATGTAATTCATCTTCAATCAGAACCTATCATGGTTTCAAATAATTATTAAATTATAGTATATATCTGATATTTATGAATTAATTATACTTAAATAACTTTAATATCCCATCTAAAATATTACCTTCTAATTTATGGGAAAATGATTGTGTCACTCATGCGTATGTGTGGACTACCGCCTCCTTGAATTGATGTGATATGCTATTAATTTTATTTTGATGTAGATGGTAATATGGATATATTTAATGAATAAATATTATTAATATTAAATTAAAATAACTCTATAATGTTGAATTAATATTCACCATATTTTACTACATCCCTCAAGAAAAGGGAAACAACGTTCATTCGTATCTACGACTTACCGTCTCCATGAAAAGTATTTTTTATTTCTTCACCTATAAAATTTATGGGTGACTATAAATAACAATATAATGAATATATATGATATGATATCACTATTAAAATTATTTTAATGTTGTAACCATAATAAATCAACATGTACCCAAACTAAATTACTAGAATATACATGAAAAACAAAGCACTTCTCACCAGAAATAGTGATTTCAATAAAAAAAATTAATTAATGGGTATTAAAAAGGTTATAAGTAAATAATATATTTTATTACATATATTATTATGGTTTAATAATATTTTTATAATTAATATATATTTATTATAGAGGAGATTTTTTTGTGAACAAATAATGTTGAGAATTCAGGTAAGCAATTTGTGTTTCTCTTTTATCTATGTGACGCACATCCCATATCCACCACTTGAATATTTTGTGTGGTATATACAACTCCAGTGATAATATTATATAATTATAAATATGAAATATATGGGCATATTATTATCTGTATATGGTTACATCATGTGTGGGGATTACGATTTAAATGTTAACAAAGTGGTAAGGGTTTTATGATACAATATCAACGTTTATATTGATGATTGATGATTATGTTTTATATGATGGAATTATATGATATATCAATAACGAAAACCCTATAATTTTTTATCCTCAATATATTTCTTGAAAAATCATGATTACTTCAATTTCCCACTGTTCATTAACTACAGAGACCAAAGGATTGTTCTTATGGAAAATAAAAATTATTTCTCTCTTCGGTCGAAAATCATTTCTCTTCCATATAAATTTTTGGTCAAAATATTAAAAAAAAGATTTTAATATAACTTTGTGATTGTTTAATTTATTTTTTACCCTTATTGTAGTTTCTACAAAAAAGAGGAATGTTCTAGTTACATTCCAAACATGGATCTTTTGAATATCCCACTCGATATGATTTAAGTTTACCATTACAAGTTTCAATGTTTATTTTCAAAGAAAATGTTATATTTAACATTTGGTATTTTTTTTCAATATGTGATTTTAAAATCGAGAGGATATAATTATCATGAATTTTCTAATGATATTTTATGGAATTTTTTTATATAAAAAAAACATCTTATATTGTGGATGATTTCTTTACGAGGGATATGATCTAATGAGATAATCCTTATTATTTCTCTTGATGTTTTATGATTATAATGATTACATCATTATGAAAAAAAATTCTATTTATTTTTTCTTGTATGAATTGGATAAATGTTTATGAAAATAATTTCCCTTTAACAATTTATGATGGAATGGTATAAATATTAATTTCTGCTCATGTGGCCCACATATGTATGGTTTTCATTACTTTATGGGAGTTTATATTACACACCAATGATTGAGGATATCTTATAACCAAGAACATGTTGTAACATTATAAACCTTGGATGAGTCATAATGTTTTAAACCATGGGTGGGAAGTATCATTATAAACCAAGGGTGGGTGGTATATTTATAAAATAAGGGTGATTTGTAACATAATACTAGGAAAGTTCAGGACATAAGTGAAGTCAGTCTTAAAAATATCTTTATGAAAATATAAAAGCATCAAAACACAACAAAAGTGAAGCAAAAAAAATGCTAAACCAAAATTGTGGATACAACCCCCAAACACCTAAGAGTGTAAAGACCCACACATTGTCACCAATTCATAATAAGCACATGCCACTGCCGATAGACTCATAAATGAAATAATTGAAAACCCACATCAATCCCAAATTCCCACCAACCATGTCAAGGCCCCAAAACCACATATCATAACAAAATACATGAGAAAGCATCTCTCAATGGACACACTGTAAAAAATGCAGCTCACCCAACCATCATCCTGAGACTCGCCTAGTCAACATCATTACCATTACACCCTCCTCATTTAAGGAAATCCTACATCCCATTTAGAATACTGCCCCTACCTACTCTTTGTGTCCCAATGTCTTCATCTACCTTATCGATCTCACCAGCCACAAAACCTTGTCAGAACCCCACCAGCATCATCCATCACCCACCGCCTTCTAAAAACCCAATGAGAATCCAGCCTCCACCATCGCCAGTGCAATGCCCACCCAAAACCACCAGGGTCCTTACCTAACCTATCACCATCTCCGCCATTGGTCCATTTCACCCGATCTCCACCTCACCTTCTTGGGGTCTCATGCCACCACCATCCTTGGGATCCCAAACTCCTCTAAGGCCCAAAATAGAAAAATAAATTCACTTGATGACAAGCGTGTGCCAGCTATGACCACCATGCTTCAAGGCCGTCTCATCCCAAGGTCGTCTCAGATTCCACCTTCCTATGATCGAAGTCATTGTGTATGGTTGTCCAATCATCACCAGTTACCTTCATATACAGTTGATGTTGCATTAATTTTCCATCATCCAACATCATCCCCATACAAGAGGGAACCCTGCATCCGAAACCACAATTTCTTCTATCACTATCATCTGAAGGATGAAACACATCAACTTCAGAGTGCATCCCACCACTATAGTGCATCAGATCTACGACCATCATCCTACTAGAATCCCAAAAGACATTGCACCAACAATAGAGAGATTTCCGCCGACATTAATATTCTTGGTCTGACATCCAATCTTCCCTCACCAGAAAGAGTCAACCCGGATCTATGCAGATATGAAACTCTTGCCAAGAACCACTGATGAATAGCATGTCAATTGGAAAACCCTCATCAGTCTACCAAAATTTGGACTCCACTAGTTCCTCCACTAGAAACACAAGCTAGACATTCCAAATGAAACCACATTATCCATCCCCTATCATTGGCCTTGGACTTCTAGTTATCTCCTCTAATCATCTGCACCACCATGGGTCAGGCGACACTGCCACATAAAACCCCATCATTGTGGGATCAATACTATCACCCTTAGGAAGAAGATCTAAGAATGGTCAATTTTTAGGAAATCCATCAAATTCCAATGTTTTATTAGCCTTACGTCGAACAACATTGAATTCTAAAAACATTTTAATGTGAAAAAATTATTTCATCTTCATAAAATTACCTTGATAGATCATTTTAAAAAAAATTCGTTCATAACTGTCAATCTCTTGAGTAATCTCCCAATTTAAGAGAGATAAGCTCTCCATTGATGAGATATACGCTCTCAATTAATGAGAGGGAATCTCTCCATCAATATCATTGGTAACATTATTAATCATGGATGGGTGACCAAGTTTGTAACACCACAAAATACTAAATTAAGAACCTTGTATTTAATAATGTGTATGACATGTGACCCCAAGTGCATAAGGGAATATAATATCCAGCTACTACATAATATGTTTACTATTGAAAATAAATTCTATATATTTCAATGCATGAAAATCCTAGTTAGTGTGTGCTATATAAAAAAGTGACATTCTTAGATGCCTTGCATTAAACACATGTCTGATCTTTACTGAATAATAATATATTATTTAAATATTATTATTTAATATAATATGATATAACCTAGACTTTATGTTAGTAGTAATTAATATTATTATGAAACTTATGAAATATTTTGTTTTATATAAATATAAAATTAATTCATTGGTTACCAATTAATGATAAATAAAAATAAAAACCAATTTGATATAAAATATAAATATTGTTATATTTATGCTTCCAAAAGAGTTTTGTCTTCATAAGAATAATTAATTACATTTAGTTAATTATTTTAATGAAATATATATTTTATATATTTAGAAAAATATTTTATATATTCATACATTATTATTTATATGTATAAGATAAGAACATTCACTATTTTCACATAAAACCCTCTATTTTTTAAAAGGTAATTTTACCACCTTTTTATGGAGAATCCATTTAAAATTTAATTTTGAAAATTTAATTGATATAATGTGTCAGAATAAAATTCATCCTTAAAATAGAAAAATAAGAATTAGGTTATGGGGAATTTTTTATATTTGTCTAAAACATTTCATTTTATAATTAATAGTTACAAATACTAAATTTTAGTTCAAAACTTATTTTTCATATAATTTATTTTTATTGTTAAATAATATTTAAATTAGGTATTAAATTTTAATTAGACCTTATTTTTATTTATTAAAACAATATTTTTCATTGGAATCAATTTCACTTTGAAATAGATTATAAAAACATAACAAACCTTTCGATGTTTTTACTTTAAAACCCCACATTTTCATTTGACCTGTGGGATTAAAATTAAATCGAATGCTGCCAATTATATGATTGGAACTTAGAAAAATGGACTCTATATTAAGAATAATAATAATTTATAACTTTTATTAATATAAATGTTTTTATACAAAAATTATCAGTGAAATTAATTAAAATAAATTACTATTGTTAAGGTAAAATTATGCGTAATAATTGACTAAACATTTAACTTAGTGTCCCAAATAACCAATTCACTTTTCAAAAACCCATTTCAGCAATACATAGTCCATTAAAATTCCGTTATAAATTTTTATGGTTTTTCAAGACATTTTTTATGTAAAAATATGGGTACTCCTAACTTCTTTTCAAAAATACCAAGTGAGTCATTTTCATCCCTTATAAAAGGACACCACTTCTTCTACATTCTCACAACTATAAAACCATAGAGGTTCTCCAAAGTTAAAACCAAATAACAACCCAAAATACTTACCCTCTACCTTGTATCATCCCATTGGGAATAAATCCTTACCAGGAATCCCTTTGTTATAAACCAAAAAGAGATACCTGATTTTAATGTAACGTTTTCCAATGATCTCTTTTCTTTCATTTACTACTCCAACCCTTAACATATATTCAAATAATTTTTAATTTATTAACCTTGTATCCTAAATATAATTTAACTTTTTCATTAATATTTTGAACTAAACTCACACACAATTATATCTAATGGGTTATATACCTACTATTCACATGTATGAAAAAATATCGCCACAAGAAACGATGATTGTTCAGTTTTTATTTACCACCTATCATAGTAACCATTATTATGGTCACTGTGTTTAAAAATTATATATATGATATTTTTTTGTATTTATGATTCCTTATTTATTTTCCTACACATTCCCTTATACTTTCCAGTTTGTGTAAATATGATAACAATGTTGTAGAAGTGTGAACTACCACCTCCTCAGAGTGATGTGATTTGTTCACAATATGCATGGAATGTATAAATGATGGTTTTAGTTAAAAATATGTGACATAAAAACATATATATGATATTAATTACATAATTAACTTTATTTAAATAAATATAAATATATATATATATATCATTATCTTTATTACTTTTTATCACACACTTAAAAAGTGATAATGTCATTCATGGAAGTATAGACTATCGCCTCCTTGACATGATGTGACTACATTTACATCAAAAGATATAATATATAATTATATATGATTATATAATATTTTTTTATGATATAATTATCACTATGTAAATATATTATTCTACACACCCACTTTCCATAGTGATCATTGAAAAATGACAATGTTACTCATGCCAACTTACACACTATCATATTTATGATTGTAATATTGATTCATTTTTAATAAATATACTTAATTATAGGTCTTAAAATTATAATTTTTTTATAAATATAAAAATTATGTAATTATTATTATTTTTTATATGTTAAATAATGACTCATTTGACCATAGTTGACCTACAATAGATATTTTAGACACATAAACCAAATTTTTCCAAGACACACTATGAAAACATAATTAATTATATAGTTTTATATAATATAGTAATAAGATAAATATAAGTAATTATAAACATGATAAATTTTATCAATCATGTAAATAATTAACATATGTTTATTTTACAAGATTTTAAAAGATAATCACCACAAATGAAACACAATGTATGTTATTTGTTTCCTCACATTTTACTAATGTGAGATAAATTTCATATTCATCACTTACATATTTATTGTGTTGTATATACTTCTCATTTTTATATATTATATCATTAATTAATTTACCTTTATGGTATTTAAAACATACAAGTAATATTATTCTTCAATGTGTTTTATTATTTAGAATGTTTCAAAGTGGAATATGACACTTTGGAATGTTTAATGATAATTTTTCTCAATAATAACATTAATAATTTTAAATGATATTTTTATTCAAGGATATTATATGACCATTGTTCAATAATACCATTTATTTCTCTATCCTGGTTATCCATGACCATTTTCAAGTGTTATTACCATTTTTCTACTATTATGAACTCAAAATATTTTTTAAAATGTTTTTATGAAAATTAGAATTTATTTCTATATTTACTCGGAGAACATGTTTACGTCTAAAAACCATATTTTATTAAAATGTTTTGTAAAATTATTTTCAAATGATTTGGTGGAAATGTTTTTTACCCTTTTTAAATTTTACTAATGTCCTCAATGGAATATTGTTGTTTTTTTAAATAATTCATTATTATTCCTTTTTTCTATGAAAAAGAAATGTTCTTTTCCCTCATAAAGAATGTATGGGTGTACTCGACATCATTTATTTAAATATTAATTTTCATTTCTAAAAGATTATATTTAAAATGATTTTTTTCAATAGTGATTTTGAAAAAAACAATTTAAATGAATTTTCCAAAACAAAAGTATATTTTCACAAAGTATTTTTTTTGATATTTTGTAGTATTTTCATTCATCAACCAAAAAACCCTCTATTTTTACTCCACTTAGTACTTTTTGTGTTTAAATCATCCCTATTCTTACTCTAGTTGGTTTATTACTTATTTGGACAAGGATAATATTCATGTTAACTTCCTCGATTCTTTTGGTAGTCTTCCTAAAATGTTCAACCTTCTATGATCATCTAACATTTAATTTCCCCTAATTATATATTTAATTTTTGTGGATATTAATATTTCCTAAACTATATACCATTTCTCATATGATGTCTACTATTACCATTATTTGATTATTTAGGGAAATATTGATAATATCATACTCATTATTCTATACAAATATTTTATAGGTAATATTATTTATTTTTATTATTCGATATGAGGAATTCTTTGGACTAGTAATGATGGTTGGAGCCTGGACATTATATAACTCCCCGATACATCAATAACTTCTCATGAGATAAATAACTTCCACAAATTAAATGGTTTTCTATCCACAGTTTTAAACTATCTTGTGAAAGGTTTTTATGGTATAGGGTTTCATATAATTTAGGAATGATGTCAATTAGGAAATAATTTCCTTCATTTAGTTATTTTATTATTCATCCATGGGATTTTACGTCGACATATTTAGGAATACATTTCATTTTTAGTTCATTTATTAAATGTCAGATGTTTTAGTTTCTTACCTTTCTATATTTATTTAGAATTATCTAGTTATTTTAATTCCATGTGTTTCCATTTATTACCTTTTCATACTATTTATGTTATTACTTCTTAGTTTGTTTATTATATGGTTATTTTTCTCTATTATTTACCACGACATAGTTATTATTCTCATTGATTCCTTATTATTTCTACAGTAGTTTTCCCTTACTGAGCAATTGAGCTCACCCTAATTTTTTTCATTCTCTAGGAATCAAAGAAGAGTACTATGAAATATATGAATTGGTATAATAGATTGAATAAAGTTATTTACAAAATTATTTATTTATAAAGGAGAAGAAAAATTATGTTGTAATTAGTGTAATCATTTCTAAAAAAAGTCTTGCGTATGTATATGGTTACCAAGACTAATAAATACTTTGGTCTGTTAAGGCTTGAATCCATATAAGAATGTCATTTTAATGGATATTAAACATCGGCTTCAGAATAACTGTGATATATTTAATATAGTTGGTATTAGAGGAAGTTTATTAGCATCCTCAAGAACTAGATTTAGGAAAAAATATGTTACATAACATAACAATAAGTTATAATTTTAGGATAAGTATTAAAGAACATCCTAGAATTTTGATTAGTTATATATTATTTGGATCTCCCTAAAAATAAATCCTTGCTAGATATTACAAGTGGATGTGGTTCTGTAATAGATTCACCTAGGAGTAATATCTCTGACATGGTGTTCTTAGCCTAACTCAGGGCAACATGGTACACAACAATGGACTTTACTACGCACCTATTTTGACACTCTTGGGGGTTTTACATAGAATAATCCATGTTTTCTTTACAATACAATATGAATAATTTTAATAGAAATGATAATTAATATCCTAGGTTAAACCTACAGGGTTTTAGATTGAAAATAATTTTTCATCATTTAGAAATAAAAGAAATGATATTATGGTTGCACCTTAGACTAAATAAGGATTAATGTTGATTAGTTATTTTTGGGATTCAATAATTTAATTGTAAATTTTTTTTAAGGTTTGGTTATGATGATCATGAATCACATAAGGAATATGATTTATTTTAGTAGAACGTGTTTTAGAGGAACATGTTATTTGATGAATAATTCATTTATAGTTTTATTGAAATAATTTTAAAGGTATTGATATCATTTAGGGTTCATATGATTAGTAGTGACGTTGTACTGATAGTTAAATAAGACTATGATAGTTTATAAAATATGTTTATATTGAAAACCATAGATAAGATTCTATTTGATGATTAAATTTCAAGGATATCCATTAGAATTATTTTATAAATTATAGTAATATGGTTTTAGAAATTGAAAACCCAAATGATTGGTGAAAAAAAATCAAAATTTTCAAGGTCATGGGTCTTGAACCCCAAACCAATAGATTATAAGGGTTTCACAACAACCAATGAACTATAAAATGTTTTGGTTAATTTTTTATTGTTTTTACTTAGAAAATTTTTATAATTAATGTTAATGATAAACTAGTAATATCACTTTTTAGGATTAAAGATTACTATATTAAATATATTTGTTTTAGAAGATAGTTAGAGACACATAGTTAGGCTCGTCACTTTTTTATAGGCCTTATAATCCTTTACGTGTTCATCAGGCATAAAAAATTCATAATTGGTAATTAATTTTTTTAGTAAAGGGATGTATTAGAATTTATCTAAGCACAACCAAAATATGTAATTTATCGCATAAAATTAAAATTTATCATGTAAATAAATTTCTTTATATTCCTAGGTAATAAAAAAATTCATCAACATTAGTAAAAATATCCTCAAATAAAAACTTTTCTCCTAATACCCTCTTTTTTTGAATTGATAGCTTTCTAAAATAGAGGAAATTTATGGATTTGAGGCACTCATCTTTATATTCATCATTCACATTTTTTTGATTGATGACCTCAATCACTACATATATAAAATGACCCATAATTTACATACATTGATATTAGTTCAAAATTTAATAATATTCAATACAAAATATAATAAATCCAATACAGGACCATATAGGTATAGTGTCTTTAGAATTTGGGAAACATAAAAAAATAGTTCATAATACATATTCATTATCTCCTACTTATTTCTTCATAACTAGACTCCTTTTTGACATATCATACTTAATACCATTCCCCATGAACTGGGGAAAAGAAAAATAAGAATGGGTGAGCCCAATTTCTCAGTAAGGATAAACAGGGAAGATATCAATCAAGTCATAATATTTAAAACATTAGAACATAACAGTTGGAAATATTATTGTGGATATGAATGATCGTGATATCATTAAGAGGGATAAATCATAAAATTTTATAAGAATCAACGAACATAATACCAAAAGTCATAAAAAATACATGAAATTATTTCAAATACACATAAGCATATAAAATCATTTCATATTAGTCATGTGTAATTTCTACGACTATCATAGTAGACAAAGTCCATTAATGAACTGAGTTCACTCTTTGTCCAAACTCTGTATTATTGAACTAGATTTACATTCCATTCCAGTCAGGTCTATATCATAGGTTAAAAACATTACCCAATTAATTTGAGGTAAATATAGGTCCCAACCATCTAATAGAGGAATCATTTTTGCTTCATCCACAAAAAAAACAAAAACCATTCATCATAGAATTAAACAAGTAATAAAATGGGTTTCATAAACATCATTCCATCAAAATCCACATAAAAATGGATTTCATTAATTGAATTCCATCATAAAAACAACTCAAATTGTAGTGATCATAGGTATAGAAACATAGAGCTATTTAAAGAATGTCATATTATATGTAAAACAATTTTGTTAATACACTTGAAATTAATTCCTGAGGAAAATATCCTCTATTCTTCAGAAATGTTTTCTTTTCTCAAATTTCTATGAAATTTTAAAATAAATTTTTTTATTGAAAATAAACTTTAAATATTGTAATGTGAGCTTCATGGAAATAAGTAATTATGAAAACATAAAAATCTATTCATTCCATAAAAATTAAAAAACATTCTCCTAATACTTTTTCTGAAATAGTCAAAAAACACATTCTATCGAATAACTCCGAAGGATTATATTCAAAACATTTAATAAAAAATTACCAATGGGTAAAATTTATATTAAATTTTTTTATAAGAATAAAAATAATATTACATATTTAGGAAACAAAGATGTGGATGATAAATATGCCCTAATAATTAATTAAGTATAAAAAATCTCAGATAATAATGAGATCGCTAAATTAGCCATTAACATAGGTATGATATCTTTCATATGTATATGAAAATCTTATATAATTATTTAAATAATTTATTTTACTTATTCTATAATCATGTTCATTTTTATGATATCATATATGATCATATTTTCATCTGTTTGTTGGTAACATTTCATTGTCACTCATTATTCAGATATTAACTACTTTATTTTCTTATGCATTTTTTATCAACTAAGTTCAAATTATCCTTCTTAGATCATATTTATATGATTAAAAAGTAATATTAACATAATATATACCATATTTATTCATTATTTACATTTATATAATCATTCTTTAATGAATATCATATAGAATGAATCACATCACATCGTGGAGACGGTTGGTCATACGTACGCACGAGCGACAATATCATTCACATAATTTTTTAATGGTATTGAAGTGAATGTTGTATTATATTTCAGATTCAGTATAATTTTAGAATTGTCATCCAAGTAAGGTTTTGCTGAAAAAACAGAATACACGACGATGTGGAGATGGTAAACTGTACGTATGTATGTGGGGTGATTTCTTTTTTGCATAGGATGCATAGAAGGTGGAATATAGTTGTTTCATAATTTTATAAATATATCATTATATGAGTGATACTTTTGTTATTACTTTATAATGAAACAACTAATAAGAGTTTGTATAATAAGAATGATGTTTGAAAAAATCGGTATAAGAGACTAGCTATTCTTCAGTGTGCTTCCTCAAAATCTCTTCATAGTGCACTAGAGTTGGTCTTTAAAGATTACATAAACCTATGTAATGAAAATATTGAAGTTGAGAATGAAAAAAGGGAAGGGGATAGACAAGAATTAACACTCAAATTGAAGTGAAGAGGTGAGGGAGGAGGTTCCCATTTATAATTGAGGAGAGGTCCACTTAAGAAAACCCCAAATATATTAATATATAATAAACTTAAACCCCAAAAAAACCTCAAATCTGATACAAATTCAAATATTATATCATATAGGATTGTAATATAATCAAAAAATTAATTTTGGACTAGTTTTTATATCAAATTAAACCTTATCTTTGGAATTTACACTTAGTTATAGTATTTAATTTTTAACTATGGTAACAAATATTTAATATTAAATTGGAAAAATATTTTCTTATTTTACATAAAATAGATAATAAATAAATAAATTATAACATTTTATACCATATCATAATTATTATATATTTTTTAAAAAAATTTCTGATTTTTAATTAATATAATAAATCATTATTTTGATTGAAAATCAATAGTGTCAATTTGGAGACTATTCAATTCATTGATTTTTAAAAATATTAAGATAATAATTTAACTTTTAAAAAAACTATTTTATTATATTATTAATAGGTAATGATCATTTATAAAATTCATTATAAATATTAATTACCCCAAATTATATTTATTATACCATTTTTTTAAATCATTTATTTGTAAACTCTATTAATAAAATAATAACTACATAAATTTTGGGTAATTATTTAATATAATTAGTTTTGGATAAAAAGTAAAAACAAAAACGGTGATTAATAAAAATTTGTTATGTTTTAGTAGAATATATTTAGTCCAATTTATCTTTTGGGAAATCAATTATTTAAAATGTTATACTTATTAAATTATGAAGGAGACAACTTTAACATAACATTAAATAAAATAATATAAGTGTCATAATCCCTTCTATAAGGCCTCAAATCATAACACCTCTAGATTCCAAAGTACGTTATCTCTTCAAAGAAATTTAATAACTTGCACAACACGCAACACCGAGTTCGATCGCACCATGACTTACCAAACTAGTGGTTCAAAAGTAGTTATGAATAGTATTAACTGAATTTTTTATTTTATATAATCCATATAATTTTAACATCTATATTATGTTTTTTAGACATAATATAAGAACAAATTAATTTTTTCGGATAAAATAAGTATTTTTATAAATATGAAATTTTACCACCTTTTAATTGAGAACCATTTTAAAATACAACTTTTGATTCATTATTATAATTAATTTGACTAAATAAACTTGTTCATTTGAATCAGGATATACAAATTTAGTTTGGAATTTTTTTTATGTTTTTTGATAACTTTCATATTTTGATGAATAGGGAAAAATAGTAATTTTTTTATAAAAACAAAATTTTTAATCGAAATAAGTTATAGTATAAAATTATACATTTGAGTGGTTTTAAAGAATAATTAGATTATATTTTTATAATTTATTATAATTTAGGTCATTGGATATAATATCATATTTAAACTGGACATAAACTAGTGTCAATCTTTTGATAGTTATAATTTCATAAAAACACATTTTTCGTTTTGAAAATAAGAATTAATTTTAAAATAATTTCTTCCACTTTTGTGTTTTGTATTTCAAAAAATTTATTCCATATTTGGAATCTAGAAGTCCACATTCTATAAATAGGTAACATTTATTTTAAGTCATTATGGATATTTACTTCATTAAATATTTTATTTACCATGGTTAAAGGGTAAATCTTGTAAATAAGGGTAAAGAAATATTATTATTATAATATTAAATTACTCTAACATGTGTCATATTCCTATTGGTTGATGCATGTACGACCATGGGAATCCTTGGGTCTATTTTGGGATCACTTGGATCCACTTTTGAGTGATAATGACACATTTTATTAATTAATTTGATGTAAAGACAAAACATACATAAACATATATCTTTTAGTAAAACAATTTTTACAAGGTGTCATATAAGTTATCTTTTCAACAATAAATATTCATTATAAATTTGAAATTGTTTCCTACATAATGGTATTTTATTTATAATTTTTAAACATTAAATAATTAAATTTATTTATGACACAATGATGATGAAGTAATTATGTTATTAGTGAAAGAATAAAATAAATGGTATTATAAATATTAAAATAAATATAATTTCAATGTTTCTTTGACATCCTCAAATTTTTTAGGTGAATATGACATGTTAGGATTGATTCAATGTATTTTTTTAGAAGTAATAAAGTTGTGATGACTTTAACCAAAACCAAATACTAAATAGTGTAAAAATTGACATAAATGGGTTTTTATAACAAACATTATATTATTAAATTATATAATACTCTTAAAAATACAATGTTCTTCCAAATAACATATATAATCATAGTTATATAATTAATTAACCACTTGGGATTCTCTTAAATTTTAAGGTGTAACATCCTAGATCCGGAAGCCTCACAATTGGTGCCCTAAACATGGTTGGTCACATTACCTCAAGCGCATTTCGCTGAATGCCAAAGGCTTCTGACTAGCATCGGGGTCTCAGGTCTGATAGTGGGGAAACTATTCCCCCATTTGTCAAAGTGTAGCCCAGTGGAAAAGAAAATAACATACAACAGTGGATGAAGTAACAATGCGAACTAGAAATGAACAATTACAGTAAAAGATAACCAATAGTTACATATAAAAATGCAGCATGTCACTATTTCTATGAAAGCATCCAAAATAGGATGAACTGAAATAAAATAAAAATACAACTCAAGTACTGGGTACATCCATACATAAAAAATAAGTGTAAACAAAACACAACAGCATCACAAGCCTAAGCTCGGTCCCATGCTCTCCTACTCCTCTACTACAATCATGTACCTGTAAAGGGACCCTTTCCCATGTCGACACCTGCAACAATATAGTCTGTTTGGGTCCAAGAAATGACCCAAATAAGGTGTGAGAAATAAATCCTAGTAGGCACCCAACAAAGTCCCATGCCCAACTATCTGTGAAAATATGCAACAGTAGTGTGAAAAATTAAATGCAGTAAACTAGTAAGTACTCAGAAGTAACTATCAATACCAGTTTCATTGTCATTTAATTATTACTTATCACCTTCAAGCTTGTGATTCATCTTGGTAGGTACAACATAGAAAATCACCATAGTGAACATTTAAAAAAAGAAGTTTCCTCGGATATACTATCCTTACCCTCAGGTAACAGAATAAAATGTCTGTTGGTGATTGCCCTCAGGCATAACAATCATTGCCCTTAGGCACACAAGATATCACCCTTAGGCATAGAGACTACTTCCCAAAGGTAAAAACAAAGGTTACCCTCAGGCTAACCGAACAAAACCTACAGGCTAGTAGAACACTACCCTTAGGCTACTAGAACACTGCCCTCAGGCACAAGGAACTGGGTTGAGCCCAAAGAAAAATCAGAAATTTATATAAACTTTCTCTCAAGAAAATTCAATGAAAAATATAATCATGGAATGCCCTCAGGTATTCTGGCCAAATGGATGAATAGAGGAACGCACCCCCAACAAAGGCCACAGCCATACGACACCCCAAACATGGGTTCGTAGCACAATGGTACATAAATTCAACTCAACAGATGGAAATAAACAATAGACCACCAACATTGATCACCTCTGATCAATATACGCGAATGGCGCCTCTCGAAATGACCAAGAACGGCTAGTTCTGGGATAAAATAATTTTCATTCAAATGCAAATAACATCCCTTAGAGGAATAATTGGTAAAAATAGAGCATGGAGAGGGGAGGGAATACATGTACAGTCCCAACAAGATCGACGGAAGCCGAAATGAATTCTAGTGTGGGATCGGGTGATCCTCCAAGGTTCGACCGTCCTCCCAATATCCAAACGGAGTTTCAGCCTCCTCCCTTTAATGGAGAGGCTACTACCTATTTTAAGTGAAATTTCATGACTACACGGAAAGTACTCTGAAGTACATGGCGTGTACTTTTCATTTTATAAACTGTCCCTTTAGAATCTTCTTTCCACAGGAGAACTGTTCATCTGTTGACATGAGTACATGGCATGTATTCGTGAATACACGACGTGTACTGGCGCTCAGCTGGTAGCTACCTCCACCACCTTTCTGGTCACCTGCCAACTGATTACACGGTGTGTAAATACTAATTACACAGCATGTAGTCAGTTTTTACACCCTTCATCGCCGACATGCCTACACGCCCTGTGTTCCCATCCCACACTGACAAAGTACACAGTGTGTGGAAAAGTACACGGCATGTACCCATAAAATTTGGGATTTTCCCACATTTTCCTTATTTTCTAAAATACACTTCAGGAAAGAGGAAAGGAAGAAACTTGTACCTCAAGAACAAGAACCGGGTTCTTACAAACTTCCCCCCTTAAAGCAATTCATCCCTGAAATGCCCATCTAAGGGTGGGGAAGATAAAGCTCAAAACAACTCTGGCCACTGAGCATGTACATCGGTCTCCCACTCTTAGATTTTATCCTGCACTCGGCCATGCTTCCATAGCACCCGTACGAGAGGAACTGACCGGCCTCGGATAACCGTCATGATCCTATAAACAATACGAATCAGATGCTCCTCAAAGGATGCATCTGTCTGAAGCTTAACCTCCTCAGGCTGAAAGGATAGCGATGGGTCTGAGTGATAACGTCGTAGGTGAGATACATGGAAGACGTCGTGCATGGCCCAATACCTCTGTGGTAACTACTACCGTTCGGAAACCGGCCCGACTCTCTCTACAATCTCAAACGGCCCCACATACCACGGTGAAAGTTTATCCTATCTCCTGATCCGCTTGTGTCCCAACCTTGGTGAAACACACAAGAAAACATGATCCCGAAACACGAACTCCAATGGTCATCTGCAGTGATCAGCATATGATTTCTGATGAGACTGTGCAGTAGCCATCCACTTCTGAATCAACTGGACCTACTCAGATGTCTCCTACACAAGATGTGGTCCCCATAAAGCTGCATCACCTGCCTCCATCTACAAAAAAGTGATCATCATGGCCTACTATATAAATCCTCATCAGGTTCCATCTCAATAGTTACCTGAAAACCATTATTATTGGAAAACTCGATGTCGAAGGACTGAAGGTATTCAACCCACCTTTGTTGTCTCAAATTCAGGTCATGTAGGGAAAAGATATACTTGAGACTTTTGTGGTCCGTGAACACCACAAAATATTCTCCCAAGAAATAATGTCTCCAACAGCGCAATGCATGAACAACTGCAGCCAAATCGAGATCATGCATCGGGTAATTCCTCACATGTGGCCTCAACTGCCGAGACTCATACGAAACTGCTCAATTTCCCTGCCTCAACACTGCTCCCAACCCAGTACCTGATACATCACAATAAACTGTATAGCTCTTCCCTTGCATTGGAAGTATTAGGATTGGTGCTGATGTTAACCTACCCTTCAGCTCCTAAAAGTCTGTCTTGCAAGCTTCTAACCAAACGAACTTCACACACTTCTTAGTCAAACCCATCAATGGCACTGCTAAGTGGGATAAGTCATGTATAATGCTCCTGTAGTAACCAGAAAACCCCGAGAAACTCCGTATCCCAGATACATTCTTAGGATGCTCCCAGGAAACTACTACTCTCACCTTCATTGGGTCTATTACAACTCTAGAATTTGAGATAATATAACCCAGGAAGTGTATCTGGTCCATCCAAAAGTGGAAATTTTGGAGCTTAGCTTATAATTGGTTCTCTCTCATGGTACTCAGTATGATCTCAAGATGGGTGGCATAGTCATGTCGAGTGTGAGAGTACTCCAAGATATCCTCCATGAAGACTACCACAAAAGAATCTAGATAATGGTTGAACACACGATTCATCAAATCCATAAAAACTACTGGATCATTTGTGAGTCCAAATGGCATAACCATGTACTCGTTTAGACCATATCTACTCCGAAAATCTATAAGCGGTATGTATGATGGTCTAAAGCATAACTGATGATATCCATATCTCAATCAATCATCTAGAACACTCGTTCTCTATGAATATAATCAAAAATATCATCAATCCTTGGAAAGGGATATCAGTTCTTAACTATCAACTCTTTCAGATTCTGATAATCCACACAAAGTCTGAGGGTACCGTCTGCCTTCTTAGCAAATAGGATAGGAGAACCACAATGAGAAGTACTGGGTCAGATGAAACCATTTCCCTGTAACTCATCTAACTTTCTCTTGAGATCCTATAACTCAGGTGTGGCCATCATATAAAGAGGAATGGACACCGGTGAAACTCTTGTCCCAAGCTCAATAGAGAAATCCACCTATCACTTCGGAGCAAGACCTGAAAAGTCATCAGAGAAGTCGTCCCTAAAATGATCAAATACTAGAGGGAAATACTTCTGACAAGTTCCCTAGTCTAATAGATATAAGCTCACAATATGGGTTCTCACTCAACCATGCCCACGATGCATAGGTCCAGCTCAGCTCGCCTGGACATCCAATTCTCCCTTGTATAAAAACTATTCACCCTCTAGTGACGTGAAACTCACCCTCTGATGATAGAAATCCACAATGTCTCGAAAGGGTACCTACCAGTCCATCCCGAGAATGACATCATTACTCGTCATCTCTAAGAAATAGAGGTCTCCTAAAAAGTGACACCCACCAGCCTCTAGGGGAACTCCCTGCAATGACACATACCAGCCGTTCTAGTCCCTAATGAAGTGTCTAGCGTCATAACATCATATGAAGAATAAACACAGATCCCAAGGCTATCCACAATGGACACAGATATAAAATTATGTGTATAACCCATATCTAAAAGTGCGGAAGATAAAGTGGAAGAAACTAGAATAATACCTCTAACAGTAGAAGGTCTGTGATCACACTCATGTTGGATCTGTTGCACTACATATGACTACCCAGTGCTGCGACCCTGCGACATAGCCTGGATACCCTTAGCTGACCTGCCCTGCTGCCTATGAGATCCTAGTGTTTGGATACCAGGACCATGACCACTATCTCTACCTACACGCCCTGACATACCCCAATTTCCCAACTGGAAATAACCTTCTGGTCCTGATCCCACATGTGGAGTCTACACAAAACCTCTATCACTATCCAGTGGTTGAAACTCCCTTCAAAAAAACTAGAGATTACCCATCTTACCGCAATCTCATCATCCCTCCAGGCCTTGTGGACACTGAGGTCTCTTGTGTCCCTCTCTACCACACTCATAGCAAATAACCTAGCCACCAGGAGTATTTTTCAGTCTAGTACTACCACCGTGAGAGAAATCCATCTACCTCTTCCACTTACTGGTAAAAATAGTACAAGAAACTGGTGTCCAACTTCCCTAGCCCACACCACTAGCTTCCCGCTGGTTCTGCTCAGTATTCAGTGCCTGGTTCACACTAGCATGTATGGTAGGAAACCTAAAAACAATTACCAGCGCTCGGATGTCACACCGAAGACCATCCTCAAAGCATCTAGCCCTAAACGTCTCATCATCCACCAGAATGGGTGCAAAACACTGAATCTCGTTGAAGAAAGCAGAAGAATCCATCTCTGACATGGCGCACTGCGGTAGATTCATGAACTATCAAGCTCAATCTACCTTCAATGTCTCTTGGAAGAAGAAGTCATAGAATGTTTCATGAAAATCATCCCATTCCATGTCTCAGTGATGCTCAGATTGGGTGGTAACATCCCACCACCTCTTGGATAAATCACACAACATGTTTGTAGCGAGGTTGACCCTTCTCCTTGGATGCGTCTCCAAATGCTTGAATATTTTCTGCATCGAATCCAGTCATGACTCCACAACCCTTAGTCCTCTATCACCTGAAAACGTAGGCAGATGCTACTGCTAGAAGATATGATTGAGTTCTTCCATAGATGTGGAAACTGGCAGTGCTCCCTGGAAGGTCTGCATGAACCGCATGAAGCCTTCACAGAACTGTGCATCTGCACCTATGTCTGGTATAATGGCTGGTGCCGCATCTTGCACTTTAGGAGGATCCATCGGTAGCCCATGTCCCACCATATTAGAAGTATAACCACCGCCGCTCTCCTGGAGAACAACCGGTGGTCGTCTCGGTGCCATGACTCTATATGGTCAAATGCATACCATAGATCAATATTTTATCTAGGACTATAAACTAGGAGACCAAGAAGGGAAAAGAAGAAGGAAAGCATTAAATATTTACAAAACATGACTACACGGCGTGTATAAATACTTCACGGCGTGTTCTCATAGGCCATCCACATGGATGTGTACTCCAGCTAAAACTGGTCGTGTAACACCCCAAAAACACGGTGTGTCTTATGAATACACGATGTGTACTTGAATCCTAATTCCCTTCCCAATTCATTCTACTCGGCTAAGCCACACGACTCTTCTAAAACAAAACTACATGGTGTGTCCCATAGGCACACAACGTGTACTTGACAGGCTTCCACCAGCCCGTGTTGTTCATCACTCAGCCTGTGTACCCAGATCACACTACACGACGTGTTCCAAAAGGAAATGACATGTTCCAAGAATCCCCAGACCGACCCGTGTTGCTCGCTATATGGCCGGCTACACGGCTGACACTACACGGCATGTTCCAGGTGGACACGGTGTGTACTAGGATAGATAACACCGACTTGTTTTGTTATTGACAATGACAAGTACCTGGGTCAGAGTACATGGTGTGTTCAAGGTATAAACGGTGTGTATTTCTTAAGGTTTCCTCCGTCTTTGTTGTTAGATACATGGGTGGACACCAGGTCAACACTACACGGCCTGTAGAACTTGTACACGAGGTGTTTCCCCAAGCCATTCTCTAACCCGTGTCCCCCCCCCCACATAACCTATGACACAGAAAGAGGCTACACGATATCTATAGGGGTATACAGCGTGTACTTAAAATTTTTCATTTCTTCAAGAATAGGAGACCACACAACCTATGTCCATAGAACTACACGATGTGTATGCTGGTTTTTCCAGACATTAAGCCTCAGAAACAACTCCGGAACCCAGAAAAACACTAAACAAACACGTAAGTGTCAAATTCCGATTTTTGAGGGCCCATAATCCCCGCTAATCAATGATTGACATCTAATACATATTATAAATAGGTAATCTCATCAATGATCCACCAAATTCTGGTTATTGAGGGCCCATACTCCCCAAAAATCAAAGTTTGGCATTCATCTTATCAACAACCTCGCACAAAAATACCTTATCCAATAGCAGGTATTTATCAAAGAATCTTTCACAACATTATTCTTTTCTAGCACAACAACTGTCACAAAAACATGCAATTCCTAATGCACCTACATGTCATGGGAAGAATGCATGACATGTGATTTCTAGCATGTACCTAATTGATGCATGAGATGGAATAACCTCATCTTATCGGGTTGCAACTAAATATAACCCAAGTATAAAAACATAAACATCACACAAAAAGTGTGTCACCCAATAGTGAAAGTCAAATCAATTATAAAATTGAAAAATCAGAAAAATTGCAACAGAAGGTAAATTGTCTTTTCCCTGTACACGTGTTAGCTAGTCTCGGGAACAACTTATTACCAACCACTATTTCATTCCTATCCCTAACTAAGGCTCCAAAAAGTAAGTCAAAAAATTGAACTCCTTTAATACAACATTGTAACGTCCTGGATCCCAAAGCCATCCAATGGCTACCCTGAACTCGATTGGTCACATGACCTCAAGTGCATTTCCCAAAACGCCATAGGCTACCAACTAGCAATGAGGGCCTAGGTCTGATAGTGGGTAAACTATGCTCTCATTTGTCAAAGTGTAGCATAGTGGAATAGAAAATAACATACAACAACGGAAGCAGTAATAATACAAACTAGAAATAAACAATTGCAGTAAAAGATAACCAACCGTTATATATAAAAATTCAGCATGTCACTATTTCTATGAAAGCATCCAAAAAAGGATATACTGCAATACAATAAAATACATCTCAAGTACTAGGTATAGCCAAACATAACAAAGATGAGTAAACAGAAAGCAGCAGCATCACAAGCCTAACCTCGGCCTCATGCTCTCTTACTCCTCTACTACAATCATGTACCAATAAAGGGGCCCTTTCCCGTATCGACACCTGCAACAATATATTCTCTTTGGTCCGAAGACATGACCCAAACAAGTTGTGAGAAATAAATCCCAGTAGGCACCCACCGAAGGCCCATGCCCAACTGTCAGTGAAAATATGCAACAACAGTGTGCAAAATTAAATGTAGTAAACTAGTAAGTACACAAAAGTAACTATCACTACCAATTCCATTGTAATTTAATTATTAAATATCTTCTCCAAGATTTTGATTTATCATGGTAGGTACAACATATAAAATCACCATAGTGAACATTCTAAATAGTCGTGTCCTCAGACATACTATCCTTACCCTCAGGTAACAGAACCAAATACCTGCAGGTGATTTCCCTCAAACATGACGATCATTGCCGTCAGGCACACGTGATATTTCCCTCAGGCACCAAGACCACTAACCACAAGTATAATCAAAGGTTATCCTCAGGCTAACCGATCACTTCCCACAGGCTAATGGAAGACTACCATCAGGCTACTAGAACACTGCCCTCAGGCTACTAGAACACTTCCCTAAGGAACAAGAAACTGGGCTAAGCCCAAAGCATAAACAGAAATTTATATAAAAATTCTCTCAAGAAAATTCATTTCATAATATAATCATGACATACCCTCAGGTATCCTGGCCAAACAGCTAAATAGAGGAACGCACCCCCGGGGTGGTCCTGGATCCATGCAGTGATCCCAAAAAATAGTTTTAATTTGTCAACATATTATATATGTAATTCTAGAAATCATTCAGCAAAGGCCACAGCCATACGACACCCCAAACATGGGTTCGTAGCACAACGGTACACAAATTCAACTCATCATTTGGAAATAAACACCAGACCACCTACCTTGACCACCTTTGATCAATATACACGAACGGAGCCTCTCGAAACAACCATCAACGACATAGATCTGAAATAAAATATTTCTCATTCAAACATAAATATCCTACCTTAGAGGAAGAATTGGTAAGAACAACACAAGGAGAGGGGAGGGAATACCCATATGGTCCCAACGTGTTCGACGAAAGTAGAAACGGATTCCCGGTGCGCGATCGGGTGATCCTCCAAGGTTCGGCCATCCTCCCAAGATCCAAATGGAGGTTCTGCCTCCTCCCTCGAATGAGGAGGGTACTTCCTATTTTAAGAGAAATTTCATGACTACAATGCGTGTACTCTAAAGTACACGATATGAAATTTTCTTTTTTTAATCTATTCTTATGGTGGCTTCTTTCCATGGCGGCACTGTTCATTCATCGACATGACTACACGGTGTGTATTCCTCAATACTGGGCGTGTACTGTCGCTCAGTTGGTAGCTACCACCACCACCTTACTGTTCACCATTCAACTGATTGCACGACGTTTAAATACCCAGGACATGTCATGTAGTCGGTTTTTACACCCTTCATCGCTGATAGTCCTACACGCCCTGTGTATCCATCCCACATGGAAAAATTACATGGCGTGTGTAAAAGTACATGGTGTGTACCCATAAAATTTTGGATTATCCCCATTTTCCTTATTTTATCAAAAACACTTAAGGAAAAAGTAAAGGAAGAAACTCGTTCCTCAAGAACAAGAACCAGGTTCTTACCTAAGGTATTTTTATTAACCAATTATCATATTAATACATGAATACATGGTAAAAGTTAAACTATTTATTAAGAGTTAGACCTAATAGATAAGGTAAACATGGTAACCCAAAACTGTATAAAACCTATTAGTTGAAAGGTTTTCAAACCATACCCACCTTACCCTTGATATAAATCATTTTGTATCCACTAGGAATCTAAAATTTATTTTATTATAAAATAATATTTCAATCATTTCCAAAGGTTCCCCTCACCTCTCTCAAAAAAGGGTGCTTCCCCTTCTATTCAAATAACACATCCAAAGACATTTGGATCTGCCACCCCTTGTAAAAATATCCTCACAACATTCCTCACATCAACCTAGAGTCCTTACTTTGATCAGAAATCCAACCTATGGAGCCCTATTGATCAACTCAAAATGAAACACCTGAAGAAGAGGTAATAATTTCACCACCCTCATTCAAGTTCTTTTTTTCATCCACTTCCTCTTTCTTTGTTGTTTCCATAACAAAATATTTACTCCAGAACCTCCTACATATTTTGATGTTATTTTAAATATGGTACAACCATATTCGTTTTTCTATCCATCCTATAAGTGACCAAGTCACCATACGTGCGTATGTACAGCTTACCGTCTCCACATCGTGGTGTAGTTTGTTATTCAAACACATCATTATTTAGATGGGTATAATAATGATTATAAATGATTTAAATAATCAATATAACATGTTAATTATTCTGTATATATGATATACCATCCAATTACATATGATTTCACCATCAATATAATGATATTGTCGCTCGGGCGTACGTATGGATTACCGTCTCCACGGTGCAATGAGAATCATTTTCACATTAACCATTCAACGATGATTATAAAAATGTATATTATTAATAAGTATGTAATATATCACATAATAATGCTACTTAATATATATATATACTTACATAAATCTTATTCACTTACTTTCATTTTATACGATATGAAAACGAAAACAGCATTTATGCGTACGTACGACATACCGTCTCCATAAACAGTGTCTTCCATTTCATATATATATCTATTATGCATATTTATATTATAAATATATGTGATATATAAATAATGTGTTAAATTCTAGTAGTATCTAAATCATGATCTAAGTGATACGATCAAGATTAAAAAGTTTAAACATGTACGATAAAGAAAGTGATTATTACCAAAAATGTTAATTTAACAAGGAAATCCTTATTAAATGGGTAGTATAAAGTCATAAATGAATAATGTATGATATAATAAATATGAATATGGTTTTTATATAATTTAATAACATACTATTTTCATTATATATGTGGTTAAACATACCCTCGACCAAAGGAAAGTACAAGTTAAGGGTTAATTCAACAATCACTTCATTATAAAAGGTTGTTGTTATGTGAGTATCTACTAGGACCTCTTTATAATCCACATCTGTGCTTCATAAAAATATTTTAAAAAGTAATATATTAAGTTTTTATGGAAGGTATTCTTCAACTATATCATTAATTTAAAGTGTTTAAATATTTATTCGTCTAAATCATTCTCATTAATGTCTATGTTTTCAAAATGATTTTTAAGGATTTATTTATATGGACATAGATGTTCTTAAAATGATAATTCCTTTCCAAATTTAAAAATAGGAATAGACAACATTGATTAAAAAATTTCATTAAATGTCATACTTGGAAAATTGTGTGACTTTTAAATGTTGTCATGAAAATGGATATTTCTCACGAAGAGTTTTGAAAATCCTTTCCATCTATGTCAACATCCTTTGAGGGATTTTAAACTTATTTGAAGTTGATTTATTATTATACAAATACTTTATATTTTATTGATGTTTTTGTGATATATTTGATTGTGGATGTGTTATTTTTATCCCATTCATTATTTGTGGTTAAATTATTGACATTTTGTAGGATAGTTTTAATATAAATGTTTATGTTATGATTCAACCTTTTCATATGAGGAATGCATTGGACATAGTAAGTGACGGTTGGAGCCTTCTATAGATCTTCAGTGCATCGGTAGGTCTCATGAGACAATTAAAAGTGGAATTCTCCGAGGCCTTTCCCAATTTCATATGCGGTTTTGGCTGAGGCCTTAATCATTTTTAGACATCTTGGCTGAGGCCTTGAAAAAATGTTTTAGAATGTGTGACATTAAATATTCCCTCATTAAAAATATTATTCTGATGGTTCATGTGGTTATTCGACTAGTTAAAGACTCGTAACTATGATTTATTGTGGAATTATTGACTCAAATCATATTCCTGCCATAGGGTATTCATGTTTATTATTTTCGAAGGCACGTGTTTTCAATAATTCACCATGACTAATGTTTATGTATCTTCCGCTATATTGCATACTCTTACTGAGAGTTTAAGCTCAAATATTTCATACTATTAATTTTCCTAGGTTATGATGATGTTAGTTATGACTGACTTACATGCATATCTAAGAGTCTTGGATGTTTCTAATGGAATAAATTAGTGTTGTATTTCTTTTCATGTTGTAATGTTGAACTTATCTATGTATCTTGTTTCCAAGAATACTAAATTGATTGGTCCTTCAGGACATGATACCTTATAATCATGACAATGTATTAAAATAATGCACTAGCTCTGGGCTTTTAGGGTCGGGGTGTTACAGTTGGTATAAGAGGAATATTAGTAAAAACTATGGAAACTAGATTTAGAAAAACTCTGATTAGAGCACATTACCCTGAGATAGACTTTGAGGATAAGAATAGAATAACTTCCTAGAATATTGGTAATGTAGAGATTTTGTGTATTTTCCAAGAAATACATCCCTATCTGGATACGAGTAGGTAGAGGCAACTCTAGTACATATATTCCGAAGAGTTAAAACTCCAACAAGGAGTTTCGGGCTTGACCGAAGGTATCTTGGTGCATGACAATGGGCCTTGCGTCACTCTCAGTTATGACACTCCTGGGGGATATGATTAGGATAATTTACATTTTCATTACAAGCCATTATGAATGATTTAAGAGTAAATACTTCCTCAAAGAAAACATTTTATGATTATAGATTATATGGATAATCATTTCAATTTATTTCAGGTATTTTACAAGTTTGGAATTATGCATTGCGATTCCTAAAGTAACCTGGTGTGTGTCATTTTATAGAAATGGTGCCTAGTAAAAGGAATGAGAGTTCAAGCAATACGAAAGATCAAAAGATTAATAAGGATATTATCTTTCATTTTATAAAGCCAACATTTAAAAAGGAGAATAGTATCCCATGTATTCTCATTCTATGAAGAAATAGTGTCATGTGTTAATAAGATAAGTAAAAAATTCTCTCAGTCCAATGGCCATGAAGGGAAGTAAGAAAATAAAAAGTTTCAAATGTACAATGCTTCTTCTACAAGGAGTTGGGACACTATGCGAATCAATGTCCAAATCATCAGATTATACCACAAATGATGCTATTAGATAATAATATTGTTCTGATATTACCATAGATGATGAGTAATGAATAGTGTTCTTATGTTGATATTAAACAATTATGTCATTTGAGTGTTATATCAATGATGTACTGGTAATATGAATTATCGAAATAAATAAGGATTGTATTGCAGTACTATTTCATTGAGGATTTTAGATTATATGGTACTAAGAAAAGTTACTCAATAAGAAGTTAATTTTTTTAAAAAATAGATGGTTTATGGAAAGATAAACCTAAATATAGTCCAATACTGATGTAGTGATTTTTGGAATAAGTGATGGTTGATTTTGATAAATTATATTGGATATTATTGACTACCTTGGAACTGATTAATTGTTTGTTTATTCCATCATTATTGGAATATTAAAAACATTTGGATATAAGGAATATATCTAGTATTCTGTAAATAATAAGGGAGTATTAATGTAATCAATATGTATTTATGGTAATTTAGGGCATTAACATGTTTTAAAAGAATAACTGATTAATTTATTCATTTGTTATTATGTGGAAAACGAGATCTTCATTTAGTTTACCTTCCTTATAAATTTTAGAGTGTGAGTTTGGACAGAAGTATTTTGGATAATTCTAGTGGTTGGAATGGATTAAGTTTGATTTTGGATAATATTATGAGGGTTAAAGCATTTCTTATGATTATTTTTTGGTTTTAATAAAATGAAAAACCCATGGGTTAGGTGATAACCCATCGCGTCTGGCAAGGGCGCAAGACATGAACCGGGAACCGAAGGGATAAAATGGTGCATCACCTACCATTGGCCTACATGATGTCCTGGTTTGTGTAATATTGTTTTTTAAATAGTCTGAAAAATGAATTATAAATTCTTTATTTTTGAAACCCTATATGATTATGATAAATAGAATATTTTTTAATTCTATTATCTATTTGAGTGAAAGGTTAGTTTGTGGTAGGAATTAGTTGAAGGATGAAACTATAAAAATCAAGTTTATTTTTTTATTTCTTAATATATGAATAAATTAATTCTAAAACTTTACTGAAGGGATCTTAAAACCAAAAATGTGTTATCCATATACCTTATGTTTTGTTGAACTGACGATATTTTAAATCACCATTGATTCATTGCTTTGAGGCCCTCAAATTACACTTATTTGTGATTGATGACATCAACCAATCCCTATAAATGTTTACCTTTTTCCTACAATTATTTCACTAACCTCCACCAATGTTCTTCTAATCGAGATCAAAATTTATTTTTGACTTTTTCATTTCCCTTTCCCTCTTATTAAGACTGAATTTTATTAACCCAATTTTCGATGTGGGTTTTCCACAAAGGTATTTTCCTATTTAAACCTTTTATTTTTGAAGAAAAATTTCAAATTGAGAGCACACAATTTATTAAAGGATGTGAGAATTTAACATCCCAAGATTTCATAGTACATTATCTCTTCAAAGAAATTCAATAACTTGCGCAACACGCAACACCGAGTTCGAGCGAACCACAATTTACCAAACTAGTCGTTCAAAAGGCAGTTAGCAATAGTATTAACTGAATTTTGAATTTTATATATTCAATATAATTTTAACATCCATATTATGAATTTTAGATATAATAGATAAACAAATTCAAATTTTCATATAAAAGAAGTATATTTCAAAAAATGAAATTTTACCACCTTTTAATGGAGAACCCTTTTTAAATACAATATTTGACACTTTTTTATATTATTTTTGAGAAAATAAACTTCTTCTTTATAATAGAGTCAAACAAATTTATTTTGGATAAAATTTTGGTGTTTTCTTATAACTATCATATTTAGATGAATAATGAAAAATACTAAATTTTAATTAAAAACATCTTTTTTAATCAAAATAATTTATAGTGTTAAATTATAAATTTGAGTGGTTTTAAAGTATCATTAGATTATATTTTTATCATTTAATATAATTTGTGTTATTTAATGTAATTTTACATTTAAACTGCACACAAACAAGTGTCAATCTTTTAATAGTTCTTATTTCTTAAAAACACACTTTTTGTTTTGGAAAAAGGAATTAATTTAAAATTATTTTCTGCCAATTTTGTGTTTTGAATTTGGAAAAATGGATTCAATATTTAGAATCAAGACATCTAATTTTGTAAATAGGTAACTTTTATTTTTAGTCATTATGAATATTTACTTCATTAGATATTTTACATACCATGGTTAAAGGGTAAATCATGTAAATAAGGTTAAACAAATATTATTATTATAATATTAAATTACCCAAAAATGTGTCACATTTCTATTGGTTGATAAATGTCCGACCATTGGAATCCTGGGGTCAATTTTGGGACCACTTGGATCCACATGAGAGTGATAATGACACGTTATATTATTTAATTTAATGTAAAGACAAAAATGACATAAACATATATCTTTTATTAAAACAATTTTACAAGGTGTAATATAAGTTATATTTTAGACTATAAATATTCATTAGAAATATAAAACTATTTTCAACATAATGGTATTTCATTTATAATTTTTATACATTAAATAATTAAAAATTATTTGTGACACAATGATGATGCAGTAATTACATTATCAATGAAATAATCGAATAAATGGAATTATAAAAATTATAATAAATATAATTTTAAAGTATTTCTGAAATCCCAAAATTTTCTAGGTTAATATGAAATTTTAGAATAGATTAAATGTATTTAGTTCGATGTAATCAAGTTGTGATGACTTTCACAAAATGAAAATACTAAATAGTGTCAAAATTGACATAAATGAGTTTTTAAAACAAATATTACATAATTAAATTATATAATAGTCCTAAAAATACAAGGTTCTGCCAAACAACTAATATAATGATAGTTATATAATTAATAAACCTCTTGAGGTTATCTTTTCATTTCATAGTAATTTTATTAACCAATTGTTATAATAATACAAGAATACATGGTAAAAGTTAAACTATTTAACTAAGAGTTAAATCTAAAAAATAAGGTTAATTTGGTGACCCAAACCTATCTAAAATCTATTGGTTGAATAGTTTTCGACCCATCCTCACATAAACATCTAAATAAATCATTTTGGAGCATTTAGAACCCTAAACTGATTTTATTAAAAAATAATATATCAATCTTTTCCTAAGGTTCCCCTCACCTCTCTTATAAAAGGGCACTTCCCCTTCTCTCAAAATCACAAATCCAAATCCATTTGGAATGGCTCACCCTTGTCCAAAAATCCTCCAAAAATCCCTCACATCGAAAAATATTCCTTAATTTTCTCAGAAATAAAACCTAAGGACCCCTTTTGATCTACTCAAAAGAAAACATGCGAAGAAGAGGTAATAATTTCACCACCCTCTTCAAGTTCTTTTCTTCTCCCACTTCCTCTATCATTGTTGTTTCCATTCCAAAATAATAACTATAGAACATCCTATAGACTATGATATTATTATAAATATGGTACAACCATGTCCATTATTCTATCCATCCTTTAAATGACAAAGTCACCATACGTGCGTATGTACGTCTTACTATCTCCACATTGTGGTGTAGTTTGTTATTTAAACACTTCATTATTTGGATGGGTATAATAATAAGTATAATGGATATAAATAATAAATATAACATGTTAATTATTTTTTATATATTATATAACATCCAATTTCATTCAATTTCACAATAAATATAATGATATTTTCGCTCGTATGTACGTATGGATTACCGTCTCCATGACGCGATGAGATTCATTTTCACATTCACCATTCAACAATGATTATAAAAATATATATTATTAATAAGTATGTAATATATGAGATAATAATTATAAATAATAGAGATATATGTGTGTGTGTGTGTGTGTGTGTGTGTGTGTGTATGTACTTACAAATATCATATTAACTTACTTACATTCAATACGATATAAAAACAGAAACAACGTTTATGAGTACATATGGTCTACCATCTCCATAAACGGTGTTTTCCATTTCATACATCTATCTAATATACATATTTATATTATAATTTTATATGATATAAAAATCATGTGTTATATTTTGGAATTATGTAAATCATGATCTAAATGATACGATAAAGAATAACAAGTTAAAACACGTACGATAAAGAAACAAATTATTACCTAAAATGTAAATTTATCTTGGAAATCATTTTTAAATGGGTAGTATAAAGTCATAAATGATTCATGTATGATATAATAAATATAAATATGGTTTTGTTATAATTTAATAACATACTATGGTAATTATACACTAGGTTAAATGTACCCTCGACCAAAGGAAAGTGAAAGGTAAGGGTTAATTCTAGAATCTCTTAATTATCTGAGGTTGTTGTTACATGAGTATCTACTAGGACCTCTTTATAATCCATATCCATGTTTCATAAAAATATTTTCAAATGGAATATTTTAAGGATTTATTATATTTACTCTTTAACTATATCATTATTTTAAATGGTTTAAATATTTATTCTTCTAAATCATTCTCATTATTGTTTATATTTTCAAAATTGTTTTTAAGGATTTCTTTATATGGAAATAAATGTTTTTAAAATGTTATTTCCTTTCAAAAGATTAAATTTGGTTTGGGAAACTATGATTGAAAAATTTCTTCAAATGTCTTCCTTTCTAAATTGTGTTACTTTTAAATGTTTCATGAAAAAGGGATTTTTATCTCAATGAATTTTACAAATCAATTTCATCTATGTCGACATCCTTTGATGGATTTTAAAATTGTTTTAACATGATTTATTAAGATACAAATCTTCCATATTTTCTTGAAATTTTTGTGATATATTTGACTATATATGTGTTATTATTATACAATTCATGGTTTATGGTTAAAGTATGGACATTTCGTATTCTAGTTTTAATTTTAATGTGTATGTTATGTTCCAACCTTTTCATATGAGGACTGTATTGGACTTAGTAAGTGATAGGTGGAGCCCATTATAGCTCATCGGTGCATCAGTAGGTCTCATGAGTCAATTATATTTGGAGTTGGCTGAGGCCTTTCCCAATTTGATATTTGGTTTTGGACAAGGCCTTAATCATTTTTAGGCGTCTTGGCCGAGGCCTTGAAAAAATATTTTAGAATGTATAGCATTATACATTCCCTCATTATAAAAATAATATTGGTGGTTCATGTGGTTGTTCGACTATTAGAATAACCATGACTTTGTTTTATTATGGAATTATTTACTTAACTCGTATTCCTTACATAAGGTATTCATGTTTATTATTTTTAAAGAAATGTGTTTTCAATTATTCACCATGCCTATTGTTTATGTTATCTTCCGTTGTATTTCTTACTCTAACTGAGCGTTTGAGCTCACCGCTTTCTCAAGTTTCATTTTCCCAGGATATGAAGAAGTTAGTTATGAGTGACTTTCAGGCATATCTAGGATCCATTTGATGTTTCTAATGGAATAAATTAGTGTGGTATTTCTTTTCAAGTTGTAATGTTGTCTTATGTATGTATCTTTTTCCAAGAATACTAAACTGATCGATCCTTTAGGATTTGATTCCTTGTAATCATGCCAATGTTTTAAAATAATGTACCATCTTCGAGCTTCTGGGGCTGGGGCATTACATAGATGGTCAATGAATCACCCCTTGGATGATTATGGTCGATATATACTCGAAAAATAATATTAGTTCAATTGTTTGGGTCTTTTAAAGGGTATTATTATTTTAATAATAACTATACTATGATTTCATCATCAATTAAATAATTTTTTCATCATTAATATATAAGCTTTTAAAGAAATTATTTATTTCATAAAAATTACAAATACATTACCATGATAAATAAAAACATTTTATCTTTAAACTAAGTATTTATAATTTAATTTATCTTCAATATATACTTATATAAACATTATTCAGTTATTAAAATTTGATTTACGCATATTTCACTTTCCATTAAATAAAATAAACTAAATGTTCATATCTCATCCATGTATATTCAAATGGATACCATTTTCTCCCAAAAATTATTTAGGTGAAAATAATAATCCAATGGTATTAAGACAAGTATGAGGGTTACTTGATAGTATTATTTTTACCCTTAATTACCTGATTTACCCTTTTACCATGTTAAAAAATTTAAGGAAGTTACAATTCATAACAATAAAAAATAAAAGATTTATATTTAAATAATTTAGGCCTACTTATACAAAATATGGAATACATTTCTCCAAATTCAAAGCACATTATTTTCATTAATTAATTTAAAATTAATATCATTTTCGGAATGAAGGAACGATCTTTAAAAGTTAAAACATTGCAAATGATTTAAACTATTTCACAACTTAATTCAATATAAAATTAATTCCAATGATATAAATTATATTAACTGTTAAAAATATACTCTATTTATAATTTAAAAGCATTCAATATTATAATTTAATAGTATATATATTTTGACAAAAATGTGTTTTCAATTAAATTTTATTGTATTTTTACTATTCATCGAAACTTGAAAGTTTTCAAAACAAGTATCCAAAATTCATCCTAGGTAAATTTTTATATTACGCATCAAAAAAAGATTATTTTTTCATTTAAAAAATACTAATGTGTCAAAATTTTAATTTATAGTGGGTTTTCCATTAAAAGGTGGGAAATTAATTTTTTTTTTAAAAATATACGTTTATAAATCAAATATGGTTTATTAATATCCTATAAATAAAATATATATTGGATTAAAATAAAAAATATTTTATTACATATATAACATAAATATTTCAATAATTTCAATCACTAATAGTAACTCACTCAATTTATTAATACAAAAATTAAATGTATAATTGATTTATATTTTTCATAAATAATGGGTAACTAATTAATTCACCATATATTTCCATAATATAGTAATATTTATTCCCTATAACTTGATGTCTAGGTTATAATGGTTATTTTATATTAAGGGTGTGTCATAGTTTTTTTAAACTCACTATTGTGTGCAATGCAAGTTATTGAAGAATTAAAATTATTTAATGAAAATATTTCATAAAAACATCAAGGTGTTACATTCTTCTCTATTTAAACTGAATTTATCCCTCAAAATTAAAAATATGGATACAAACAGATGAGGATATCTATCCCTCATCATATCCTCAAAGAATCACATAACTTCCTCAAATTGGTGGTTCCACCACAAAACATTAACCAAACTAGTGGGCTTGTTTCGAAGAACTTTTTCTCTATAATCCAAAATTTATAACGATTGTTCTTCATAAGAATGAACTTTATATAGTTTAAAAACATTTGATTTTAGTACATGTGAGGATTATGTATGAAATTTCTCAAGAGAGTTACATGGAACACATCATGACCTTGAGATAGATTCGGTGGAAGTGTCAATCGGTAAGCTACCTTCCCAACACATTACAAAATTTGAAAAAAACTAATATAGTTAGAGCATAGATTTCCCTTATTTCAAAATATCATTACTCTCTTCTAGGTATATATTCATAGAAGCACCTTGTCCCCCACTTCAAACAATAGGTCTTTTCTTGAGTTGTCTTCATAAATTTTTTTATGACTCTCAGATCCTCTTATGTGTTGTTGAATAGATCTGACATTTTCTGCCATTTCATCAACAATATCATGTCCTAATAGAGTTCTTTCCTTAACTTTATCCCATCAAGTCAGAGTTCTACAATTATTTCCATATTGGGATTTATATAGAGCTATCTGAATACTAGAGTGAAATATATTGTTGTATGAAAATTTCACTAATGATATGTGTTGATCCCAGCCACCTTTGAAATTCATAGAAAAAGCTCGCAACATGTCTTTTAGAGTTTGACTTGTCCTCTCAAATAGACTATGTGACTAAGGATGATATGATGTGTTGAAACATAAATCTATATTGAGATCCTACTAATGACTTTTCCAGAACATCAAGGTAAACTTCAGATCCTGGTCAGATATAATGGAAAGAGGTACACTATGAAATATTACCACTTCCTTTAAATTTATCCTGGAAGGATTATCTAGATAGAAATCAACTCTAATTATAATGAAGTGTGCAGACATCATAAGGTGATCAACTATAACCCATATAGTATTATGACCTTTATATTTTTTTGGATGTCTAATGACAAAGTCCATAGTGATGTTTTCTCACTACTATTCTGGTAAGAGTAATGGTTGTGACATCCCCTTAGAATTCTATCGCTCATCCTTAACTTGCTGACAAACCAAGCACCATGAGACATATTCAGAAACATCTCTTTTCATGAAATCATGACATAAATACTCTTACAATTCCATGTACATCATTGTGCATAGAAGATGAATAGATAATGAAGAAATATCAGCCTCATCCATTCGGAAGTTCATTAATCTTGGTACGGGAGGAATATAAACATGGTTTCCGAACCTTGTTATTCCATCACAATCAAGGTTGAATTCAAGAACATTTCACACATTCTTTTGTACCTCCACATCTTCCTTTTGTGAATCCTTAATATTCACAGATATACATTGTTTAACATTCATTTGAAAAAGATAGGATTTCCCCCTTCATTTAAAATTTCATGATCCATCCTTTGTACATTCATAAATATTGGATCTTTTGTGATCCTTATCATGGATAGACTACCATAGTCCTTTTGACTCAAAGAATATTCCACCTTATTCACTTACCTAGGGAGGTAGTGAATTTATTAGCTGTAATCTTTAATCAACTCCAACCATCTTCTTTGGCACATATTCAACTCCATTTGTGTGAAAATATACTTTAAACTTTTATGATTGGTATAAATATCACACCTTTCCCTGTAAAGATAATGTCGACATATCAATAATTAAAATATTACCACATCAAACTCCAAATCATGACTTGGGTAATTTTTCTCATAGATTTTACCTTGTTGCATGGAATAAGCTATCAACATATCATTTTTTATAAGGACACGTCCGAGAACCTTCTTGGATGCATCATTATAAATCAAAAAACATTCTCCACTAAAAGGACGTGTCACTACATGTGAACTGGAAATACTTATTTTTAGCTATTTAAAATTATCTTCATATTCCTCCATCCACAAAAAATTAAGTCTTTTCCATGTCAACTTGGTGAGTGGAGTATATAATCATGAAAAAGATTTCACAAACATTGTTAATATCTAGAAAAACCCATAAAACCTCGAATCTAAGTTACAGTTTTTGGTCTTCAACAAATTTCATTAACATCTGTTTTTGCTGGATCCATAGATATACCATGTATTGAGATTATGTGACCCAAAAATGAGACATTCTGAAGCCAAAAATCAAACTTTGAATTTTTTTCATAAATAATATTCTTTGATAGGGTCTTCATTACAATTCCAAAGTGATCTTCATGTTCTTACTTACTCTTAAAATAGACAAGAATATAAACTATAAATACAAAAAGAAACAGATAATGATAGTCTCTAAAGACTCTATTAAATAGATACATGAATAAAGAATGGGAATTAGTGAGAAAAACAGGCATCACTATAAATTCAAACAGTTCATAACTTGTACGTAATGACGTATTTATTATATCCTCCTTCTTGACCCTTAATTGATGATATCCTCAATGTTGATCAATCTTAGAAAAGTATTGATCTTTGCTTACTTAGTATAATAAGTCTTAAATATGAATAAAGTATAAATGTTCTTGATAATGATCATTTTATGTTCTTGGTAAATAATGCAGAGTCTCATTGATCTATCTTTCTTCTTAACAAATAGAACTGGTTCACCCCAAGGTGATAAAGTAAGGCGTATGAATCCCTTGTCAAGATTCTCTTGGAGTTCCTTCTTAAATTCCTGCAACCCAGTTAGAGATATTTTATAAGCTATCTTTGAAATCGGAACATCACTAGGTATAACTTCTGTTAAAATCTCAATGTCACAATTTTGTGGAAGACATGGTAATTCATCTAGAAATACATCATAAGACTTTCATACAATGTGTGTATTTATAATTGTGAGCTTCTCCCCAACAATTTGAGATAGATAACCTTCATTTATAGTGATTTAGATGAATAAGATGGGAGAAATTGTCAATGGAAGGTCATACTCATCCTTCCATCGATGGATGATCATAGGCTGATCTGGAATATGAAATGGGACTTCTCTTCATTTCAATTGGTATGATATCTATACAGAACAAGACAATCCATGCCAAAAATCACATCAAATTCCACTATGGGAAGTATCATAAGATTTGTAAGAATCCAATTCCCACAAACTTCAACCACAGAAGAATTATAAACATTTAATGTGATCTTTTTTCCATTAAGAGTTCTCACAGGTAACTTAACATATAATTGTTGAGGTAATAGAGTGATACCCTTAGAAAATTCATTAGAAAAAAAGAGTTAGTGTATACATAATTGAATAAAACATTTTATACTTTAGTGTGGATGGTAAGTGTACCTCTAACCACTTAATTATCATACTTTACATCATAGACAGTGATTGTATGTGAATCTCCTTTCTCTATCGCCTTAAGAGTTTACTTATGTCGATCATCATAAATAACCCTTGGATTATGGAATTGGTTGGCATAGTGACCCATTTCCTTGCACTTGTAACATTTATTTGTAGAAGGTGAGTTTTGTGTAGCCTTTTCTTTATTTGCATCATTAGACACCTTTTTTCCATCCCTTCACCATTAAACCAACTGATTTTCTACTTTTCCACACTTAAAACATTTTTTAGTCCCTTTAAGACAATTCTCTCCATGCTTCATTCCACACATTGATTTTAAGGTAAAACTCATTGTATTTTTGGTGTTTTCATTATATTTTCCCTCGAATTCAATTTTTATCTTCTTATCAAACAAAGAGAATTAGTGTGTATCTCCAATCTCCATCTCAACCTTGAGAGAACATCGACTGATTTCTTCATATCTATTGAAGTCCCTTATGGACAATGCCCTTTAGAGACTTGGTTTTAAGACACTATGAAATTGACCAATTTTACTCTCAGGTTGGTTGATAATTCTAGAAGAGAACCTTGAAAGTCTTGTAAAATTTGGTTCTTAGGTACCAATGGATTCATTATCCCTTTTCTTTAAGTTCAAGGGACTCCTTCTCCATTTTAGTTTGAAGCATACGAGGAAATTACTTACAGAAAAATATTTTCTTGAACATGTCCCATTACATGTACTCAATTTCATTAATTTGCCTCATATTATTGATAAGGTTCCACCATTTATCAGATTCACCTTCCAAATGATAGAATACTAAGATAGATTTATCATGTTCTAATCATTGGAGAACTGAAAATATCTATTCAGTGTTACTGATCTATTGTTATTCCACTAAATTATTAGAAGATCTGCAGAAAGAAGGTAGATGCTACCTTAGGAAATAATCAACATAATGTTTCAATATCCTTTTCTCATTTGGAATTCCATCATGATTATTATATTGGGAAATTTTTTGAGAACATATCAACAATATTTTTCATTCCATCTCCCATAAAATTTGGATGCTCTAGAGAACAATCATTTCATATCCCATCACATTCAGCATTAACATGGATCCTTATGGATCAAGTCATTGACTAAAACCATGAAGAATAATGTGATGAATAGTAATTTTAACACCTTAAGCTTCCATGGTATGCTTCTCTTTGATTAATACAGTAGCGTCTGTTGTACACAACTACGAGTTCTGACACACCAAAACCAATCAAACTAGCCATTATGAATAGTAATACTCACTTTTTGAAATTATATAAATTTTATCCTTCAAAATGGGCTTCATTTTTGGATTCTTAATATCAAAATTAGCTTAGGGGGAATTTTTGGTATTTTTCTAAAACCTATCAATTTTTAATAAATAGTGAAAAACACTAAGTTATAGTTTAAAACCGAATTTTTATTTAGATAATTATTTATTTTATTTAAATTTATTTTAGGTAAAAATAGATACATAATACCTATAAATGTTCAATGTAATTTATTAGAGCTGTTTTATAATAATTTTAGATATTTAAAAAATTTATTGAACTTTTTACTCTCTTTTACCCACCTCCTAGGAGAATTGGAAAATTTACATAAAATATATTTTTACCGCTTTGGTGAGTTGAATTTAAAAAATTAGAGAGACATGGTTGATATCAGTAGGTAAAATGTGGTTCAATAAGATCAAAATAATTTTCGGTGAATAGCAACTTTTTACTTTTATTTACCACGGTTAAAAGTAAAAAAAGATAATTAACTGTAAAAATTTTAATATTATTACCCTAAAAACGTCATGATTCTATTGGATAATTGTAATTCGACCAAGAGAAACCTTATGAAAAATATATGATCCTTTAAGTCCACTTGGATTAGATTATGACATTTATTATTTTTTAATTCAAAGATGAGTTAAAAGTGTTAAATTCAATGTTTAATAACTAAAAAAATTTTAATATAGGGTTAAACATAATATAAATTTGACTATAAATATTTATTAGAAATATAAAAATATTTCCTACATAATAGTATTTTATTTATATTTTTATATACTAAATAATTAAATTTATTGATAACACAATGATGATGCAGTAATGACCGTATTAATGAACTATTAAAATAATTGATATTATAAATATATAAATAAATGTTATTTGACACTTTTTATGAATTACACTAATTTTATACATTAATATGAAATATTAGTGTTGGTTATATGAATTTTTTTTTTGAAGAAATAATGCTGTTATGAATTCAGAAAAAACAAAATACAAATAGTGTCAAAATTGACATGAAAGTGTTTTTAAAACAAATATTATATTATTAACTGAAATTCTATTCCTAAAAATCTAAGGATCGGCCAGAAGACATATATAATGATAGGTGTATAATAAATGAACCACTTGAGGTTCTATTTGATGTATATAGTAAGATTATTAACCTTAAAATATAAAAATATAAAGAGACATGGTAAATGTCAAACTATTTATCTAAGAGTTAAATGTAAAAGATAAGGTTAATATAGTGACTCAAACCTATCTAAAACCTATTGTTTGATTGTTTTTCGACCCATAACCACCTTATTCTTTAAATAATTCATTTTGGAGTCATTAGATACCGAAAATTATTTTATTATAAAATAATATTTCTATCTTTTCCTAAGGTGCCCCTCACTCCTCTTATAAAAGGGAACTCCCCCTTCTCTCTAATTCACACCTTTAAAACCATTTTGATCTTCCAAAATCTGCCCAAATACCCTTTCAACTGTCCTCCTTTCATCCTAGTGTCTTTCCTTTAGTCATAAAGCCAACCTATGATTCCTTTTTGATCTAATCAAAAGAAAGAACCCGACGAAGAGGTAAATATTTCATCACCCCTTTCAAGTTCATTTCTTCTTCCACATCCGCTTTATTTGTTGTTTCTAATCTAAAATAATAAATCCTGTATATTCTATATACTTTGTTGTTATTATAAATATGTTACAACCATATTCATTATTCTATCCATCCTTTGAATGACATGTCACCATACGTCCGTACGTAAGGCTTACCGTCTCCACACCGTGGTGTAATTGTTATTCAATACATTATTATTTGGATGGGTATAATAATGATGTGTAATTTCAGTAAATAATAAATATAACATGATAATTATTTTTTATATATAATATACCATCCAATTATAAATTATTTTAATATCAAAATAATTATATTTTCGCTTGTGTGTACGTAAGGATTACTGTCTCCACGAACGCGATGAGATTCATTTCCCATCATATCCATTCAAGACTAATTTTCATTAGATGATTTAAAAATAATGTTTAAATTCTTAATATCATTATGAATATGAATAATATACATTCTATAAATAACAAACATTACTTACATAACAAAGCATATAAAGGAAAACGAACCAGTTAACACCCAAAACAATGATAATACTAAGTCATTATTGAGAAATAAATGTTAAAAGATAATATATGATATCATATTAATGTATATTATTCTTATATAATTTAATAACAATTATTTTACCATTATACAAGAGGTTAACCTACCCTCAACCATGAAAAATTACATGGTAAGATTTAATTTCACAATCTCTTCATTAACCGAGGTTATTTATACGTAATTATCTACTAGGACCTCTTTATCATCCACATCCATGCTTCATAAAAATGTATTTCAAATTTTTTTTACTAATTACTAAACAGTGGGTAAAAGCCATTTATACCCTTATTTTATGTAACACCCCAAGATTTCATAGTGTGCTATTTCTTTAAAATAATTCAATAACTTGCACTACACGCAACAACGAGTTCAATCACACCATGACTTACAAAAAAAAGCCATTCAAAAGAGGTTATGGATAGTATTATCTAAATTTTAAACTTTATATAATCATTATAATTTTAGAATCCATATTATGAGTTTCTTAGATATAATGCAAGAACAAATTCATTTTCAGTATTGCACTTTTATCAACTTTTAAAAGTGAACCCTTTTTAAATACAATATTTTAAACTTTTTGACTAAATGGGGACATCAAAAATTTAAAATGAAACATCCCAAGCTTCCACGGTACGCATTCTTTGAATAATACAGTAGCGTGTGTTGTACGCAGCCTTGAGTTTTAACACACACCACAACCAATCAAACTAGCCGTTATGAATAGTAATACCTACTTTTTGAAATTATATATATTTTATATTTTAAAATGGACTTCATTTCTGGATTCGGAATATCAAATTTAGCCTAAGGTGAAATTTTGGTACTTTTCGGATAACTTTCATATTTTGATGAATAGTGAAAATTACTAAATTTTAATTAAAAACAACTTTTTTAATCAAAATAATTAATAGTGATAAATTATGAATTTGAGTGGTTTTAAAGTATATTTAGAATATATTTTTACCATTTAATATAATGTTGGTCATTGTACATAATTTTACAATTAAACCAAACATAAACAAGTGTCAATCTTTTGATAGTTATTACCTCTTAAAAACACGCTTTTTTTGTTTTGACAGCGGGAATTAATTTTAAATTAATTTCTGCCACTTCTGTGTTTTGAATTTAGAAAAATGGATTCCATATTTGGAATCAGGATGTCCAAATTTTGTAAATAGGTAACTTTTATTTTTAGACATTTTGAATAATTACTGTGGTAAATATTTTATTTACCATGGTTAAGGGTAAATCCGGTAAATAAGGGTTAAAAAATAATATTATAATAATACAAAATTAACCTAAAACGTGTCCTAACCTTATTTGTGGACACATACCCGACCAGGAGCATCCTTGGGTCAATTTGGGGACCCCTTGGATCCACTTTTATGTGGTAGGGACACTTTATATTAATAAAGTTAAAATAAAAATAAAAATGGCATAAGCTTACATCTTTTAGAAGCACAATTTTTACATAGGGTTATACATGTTGGATTTTCGATTATAAATATTCATTAGAAAGCTAAAAAGATTTGCTACATAATGATATTTTATTTATAATTTTTAGACATCAAATAATTTAAATTATTAATGACACAATAATGATGCAATGTTTACCTCATTAATAAATCATTTAAATAAATAAGATTATAATGATTAAAATATTACCTAAAACCTGTCCAATTCTTATTGGTTGATGTTATTTAGAATATGAGTCATCTTATATTCGACCTCAATGATTTTTGGACCATTATAAACCGAATATAATTATATTATAAAGTAATACGTTCACTCTTTCCTAAAGAGCCCCTCTTCTCCCTTATAAAAGGAGACCACTTCTACTCATTACTCACACCTCTCAAGCCACTTGGCTCGTCCAAACTCTGCCCAGATAAGCTCCCCACATCCCTCTCCTCCTCCTTGAAGCTTCCCCTTAGGCAGAAAGCATTTCAAGAAGTCCTTTGGTTCCAACCAAAGTGAGTTACCTAAATTAAAGGTAACGATTTCTCTTAAATTATTTTCATTTATTTTGCTTCTCCAACCCCCAAACTCTTTTTATTTCCTTTCTTTTGTAACAACACCAGTATCCTCAATATACTAGGATGTTGTTATAAGAAGGATTAAAACTACACATACACACAACTCCATCTAATGGATGATGAACATAATGTTTCTGTGGATGGAAAACTAACGCCTCACGAAACGATGATTGTTCAAATACATCTTACCGCCTCTCATGGTGGCCATTATGATGGAACTATAATTAAATATGATATTAATGATATATATTTTATATATAAGCTTCTGTAATTCCATTTTATTTCATACCATTATTCGTTTCATGTTGTATATACATACGATAATTTCATTTGAGGAAGTGCGGACTACCGCCCCCTTAAAATGATATGACTCGTTCATACCACACATGGAACGTATAAAGGATGGTGTTAATGAACATAATTAACATATATAAAATATTATATTATACTGGAATGGTAATATACCTATGTATCATTTGGATTCAATTCTTTTAAAATAAAAATTAAATGGAAGTAGCGTTCGTGCGTACGTACGGACTACCGTCTCCACGAACGCGGTGAGATCCATCCTCAATCGTATCCATTCAAGTCTTATTCTCATTTTAGGATTAAAAATAATGTTAATATAATTCTGATTATGAATAAGATATAATCTATCCATTACAAACATGTCTTACGTAACCAAACATTTAAGAAGAACGAATCGATTATCACCCGAAACGACGATAATACTAAGATATTATTAATAAAGCAATGTTAAAAGAACATATATGATATCATATTAATGTATATGATTCTTGTATAATTTAATAACAATTATTTCACCATTATACAGGAGGTTAACCTACCCCAACCAAGGAAAAGTACAAGGTAAGGGATTTTCTTATCTCACTTTCAATTCCGTGAGATTTCCATTGTTCGCCACTAAATTATTGAAAGTGGTGTATTGTGTACTTCCATTTGATATATATTATCATTATTCTATTTATATTCATGTTATTATGTAAATAATTTGGTGGTTATTAACTTTTGGCCATACGACTCAGTTGATTAACGTGGTAAGGGGTTTTCATCTCACTCCTTATTCTCATGAGATTCATGCCATATTGCCACCATTACCTTTTGTGTGGTGTATGTACTGCCCATAATTATATTCTTTGTGTAATACACTCTAATTTATGTGTACTTACATATTCATTGTATGATACCTCTTTCATGGGTTGTATGTTTCATAAGTTACCAAACTGGTAAGGGTTATTTCACAATCTCTTCATTATCTGAGGTTGTTTATACGTAATAATCTACTGGGATCTCGTTATCATCCACATCCATGTTTCTTCAAAATGTATTTCAAAACATTTTTAATATTTAAAAGAATATGGGTTAAAGTCATTTATACCCTTGTTTGACTTTTTATAAGAGGTTTATAAGGGAATCTTTCCGTCGTTTTCCAAACAAGGTGCTTTTTAACCTTTTCGACAGAATTAAGATAAGAATGTTTTTTTAACTTATACAGCGGGTGCGGTTATTTTCCGCCGTTATAAAATCGTCAAAGCTTCCCTTAAAAGCTTATAAGATTATTTTCAAAGAAAATGTTTGATTTTATATGGATCTTAAATGATTTCAAAAAAAAAGGAGATATTTCTTTAAAAAGAATTTTGATTTCATCTATGTCAACATCCTTTGATGGGTTTTAAGATTATTTGAAGTTGATTTATTATGATACAAAACTTCTATATTGTTTTGAAGGTTTTGTGATATGTTTGACTGTGGATGTGCTATTTTTATACCATTCATAGTTTATGGTGAAAGTATTGACATTTCGTATGCTAGTTCCAATAAGAATGTTTATGTTATATTTCAATCTTTACTTCATATGAATGTGTTGGACAAGTATGTTCCAGGTTGGGGACTGGTTAAAGTAAGCCCTCCAGGTTGGGGACTGGTAAAAGTAAGCCCTCCAGGTTGGGGACTGGTAAAAGTAAGCCCTCCAGGTTAGGGACTGGTAAAAGTAAGCCCTCCGGGTTGGTGTCCGGTTATTAGAGGCACTCGGGGTTGGTGTCCGGTTATTAGAGGCACTCCGGGTTGGTGTCCGGTTATTAGAGGCACTCCGGGATGGGTTCCGGTTATAGTTATCCCCAAGGTCTTGGGACGAGGCCTTGAAAAGTAATTAAAGTTTAGCATTATGCATTTCAACATTATGAAAGTGGTTATTGATTTTGCATGTGATTATTCGATTAGTAGAATATCCATGTGAATAAGTAAATGGCATTATTTCATTTTATTTATGCCATACCATGTTGAAAGTTCAAGTTTAAAAGGCTTTTGTTTTAGTTATACATTGCCTTAAATGTTTATTCTTATTTATGAAAGTTTCCGCTATATTGTTATCCTTACTGGGCATTTGAGCTCACCCCTTTTCTATGTTTTATTTTTCCCAGGAAGTGAAGAAGTAAATTATGAATGACCTGCAGGGATATTATGAGGGGATTATAGTGTGGACTGTGGAAACATTATGTTGTTGTAATAGTTTTTCATTTTATGATGTAATGTAAAACTTATGAATATATCTAGTGTTTCCAAGGCTACTAAACCAATCGGTCTTTCGAGATTTGATCTTTCTTGTGATCATGCCAATGTTATGTAATAATGCACCGACTCTAGGAAACTAGGGTCGGGGAGTTACAGTTGGTATCAGAGGAAGTTTAGTACAAACCTTGGAAGCTAGATTTAGATAAACTCTGATTAGAGCACGTAGACCTAAGATGAACTTTGAGGATTAGTATAGAATAACTTCCTAGAATTTTGGTATTGTAGAGATTTTGTGAGTTTTCCGAGCAATACATCCCTGTCTGGATACGAGCAGGTAGAGGCGGCTTTGGCACAGATGTACCTAGGGGTAAAACCCGAAAACACCGCTTTGAGCTAGACTCGAACGGGAACTAGTGCACGACAACGGGCCTTGCTGCACTCTTGGTTACGATACTCCCTGGGGATATGCTTAGGATAACTCTCATTTTCTTTACAAATCATTTTGAAGGGATTATGAGTATATACTTCCTCAAAGAAAACATTCTTATGATTATGGATTATATCCATAAATAGTTCAATTTATGTTAGGTGTTTTATAAGTTTGGGATTATGTATTTTGATTCATAAACTGATCTAGTTTATGCCATTGTTTAGAAATGGCGCCCAGTAGAAGGAATGAGAACTCCAGAAATGAACATGATCCAAAGAGAAGGAAGGATCATATCTTTCATGGTCTTAAGCTAGAATTTATAAGAGAAATAGTCTCCCATGTATTATCATCATATGAAGAAATTATATCATGTATTTTACTGAGTCCTATGGATTTGAAGGGAAGCAAGAGAAGAAAAGGATAGAAGAGAGAAAGATGGATAAAGGGAAGAGGGAAAAGAAGAATTTTCCCATATGTGGTAACTGTGGAAAGAAACACCCTGGAACTTGCCTGAAAGGAATGGGAGTTTGTTATAAGTGTGGAGGAAAAGGGCACAAAGTACGTGACTGAAAGGTTAAGAAAATGGTTTTAAATGTACAATGATTCATTTTCAAGGAGTTTGGACACTACGCGAACCTATGTCCCAGTCATCAGACTATGCCGCAAATGATGTTATTGGATAATAATCAAGTTATGATACTACCACAGATGAAGAGGAATGATTAGAGTTCTTATGTTGATTATGTCAATTGAGTGTTGTATCAACAATGTACTTGTTACAATAATCATGGAGTATATAAGGATTGTACTGCAGTACTATTTCATTAAGGACTTGAGATTGTGTGGAACAAAGAAAAGTGACTCAATAGCAGGATAAATTTTTGGAAAATATATGGTTGAGAGAATGATAAATCATAATATAGTTCTGATACTGAGGTAGTGATTTTGGAATAATATATGATTGTTTTGAATAAATTATATTGGATATTATTGACTACCCTGGAACTGATTAATGATTTGTATATTCCATCATTGTTGGGGTTTAAAACATTTTTGGATTAATGAAGTATATCCAGCATTCTATATGGAATAAGGGAGCATGAATGTAATCAATAAGGAATATGGTAATACATGATGAAGGTATTCATATGCTATTACGGGGTAAAAAGGATCTATATTATGTTTACCTTCCTTATAAATATTGGACTGTGAGTTTGGACAGAAGTATTTTGGATAGTTCTAGTTTGGATTATTTTGGATTGCCATAAAAGGACAACCCGGAGGTCGGGCGGCAACCCGTCGCGTCCGACAAGGCTGCGAGACTTTAACCCGCAACCGAAGGGCGACAAGGGTGTATCACCTACCACTGGCCCATGAGATGTCCTAGATTAAATAATGTAGTTTTTATTAAAATATCATGTAGATGAATTATAAATTCGTTTATTTTGGAACCCTATACGAATAGTGTAAATAAATTTTTTTTTACATTCTATTATCTTTTAGAGTGAAAGATGAGTTTGTGGTAGAAATTTATTAATGGATAAAACACTAATTATAAAGTAAGTATATCTCCTTATGATCTTAGCCAATCTCATAAATAAATTCCTCAACATTAAGAAAAGAAACTTATAACAAAAATGTTTTCCTAGATGATACCTTAAATCATCACTAAATAATGGCTTTGGGATTGTTAGCCTTTTCATAGCCATGTTCTCTACCACTCTCCATCAGATAATTGATGGTTAGATTTTTCTTCCATATCCATATTTTCCTACATGGAACCCTAGTATGTGTTATTTTCGGTAATCTTCATACGTTCGACTCTTTATTTTAAATAGAGGCCTCATTAATTCATTTTTCGATGTGGGATTTCAACTAAGATATTTTGAAACGTCAAAAATGTGTTATCCTAATACCCTATGTTTTGTTGAACCGATGGTATTTCAAATCATCATAGATTGATGAATTTAAGGACCTCAATTATACACTTGTTTGTGATTGATGATCTCAATCACTACCTATAAATATTTACGTTTTTCCTCCAATTATATGTCTCTAATTGCCACCAATGTTCTCCTAATCGAGATCATAATTTGGTGGTGACTCTTTCATTTCTCTTTTCCTCATATTAAGACTAAATTTTAGTAACGTAATTTCCGATGTGGGTTTTCCCACAAAGATATTTTCTATTTTCAACCTTTTATTTTCGAAGAACAATTTCAAATTGCGAGGATGCAATTTATTGAAGGAGGGGAGAATGTAACACCCCAAGATTTCATAGTTTGTTATTTCTTCAAAATAATTCAAAAACTTGCACTACACGCAACAACGAGTTCAATCACACCATGACTTACAAAAAAAAATCCATTCAAAAGAGGTTATGGATAGTATTATCTAAATTTTAAACTTTATATAATCATTATAATTTTAGAATCCATATTATGAGTTTCTTAGATATAATGCAAGAACAAATTCATTTTCAGTATTGCACTTTTATCAACTTTTAATAGTGAACCCTTTTTAAATACAATATTTTAAACTTTTTGACTAAATGGGGACATCAAAAATTTAAAATGAAACATCCCAAGCTTCCACGGTACGCATTCTTTGAATAATGCAGTAGCGTGTGTTGTACGCAGCCTTGAGTTTTAACACACACCACAACCAATCAAACTAGCCGTTATGAATAGTAATACCTACTTTTTGAAATTATATATATTTTATATTTTAAAATGGACTTCATTTCTGGATTCGGAATATCAAATTTAGCCTAAGGTGAAATTTTGGTACTTTTCGGATAACTTTCATATTTTGATGAATAGTGAAAATTACTAAATTTTAATTAAAAACAACTTTTTTAATCAAAATAATTAATAGTGATAAATTATGAATTTGAGTGGTTTTAAAGTATATTTATAATATATTTTTACCATTTAATATAATGTTGGTCATTGTACATAATTTTACAATTAAACCAAACATAAACAAGTGTCAATCTTTTGATAGTTATTACCTCTTAAAAACACGCTTTTTGTTTTGACAGCGGGAATTAATTTTAAATTAATTTCTGCCACTTCTGTGTTTTGAATTTAGAAAAATGGATTCCATATTTGGAATCAGGATGTCCAAATTTTGTAAATAGGTAACTTTTATTTTTAGACATTTTGAATAATTACTGTGGTAAATATTTTATTTACCACGGTTAAGGGTAAATCCGGTAAATAAGGGTTAAAAAATAATATTATAATAATACAAAATTAACCTAAAACGTGTCCTAACCTTATTGGTGGACACATACCCGACCAGTAGCATCCTTGGGTCAATTTGGGGACCCCTTGGATCCACTTGTATGTGGTAGGGACACTTTATATTAATAAAGTTAAAATAAAAATAAAAATGGCATAAGCTTACATCTTTTAGAAGAACAATTTTTACATAGGGTTATACATGTTGGATTTTCGATTATAAATATTCATTAGAGAGATAAAAATATTTCCTACATAATGATATTTTATTTATAATTTTTAGACATCAAATAATTTAAATTATTAATGACACAATAATGATGCAATGTTTACCTCATTAATAAATCATTTAAATAAATAAGATTATAATGATTAAAATATTATCTAAAACCTGTCCAATTCTTATTGGTTGATGTTATTTAGAATATGAGTCATCTTATCTTCGACCTCAATGATTTTTGGACCATTATAAACCGAATATAATTATATTATAAAGTAATACTTTCCTTCTTTCCTAAAGAGCCCCTCTTCTCCCTTATAAAAGGAGACCACTTCTACTCATTCCTCACACCTCTCAAGCCACTTGGCTCGTCCAAACTCTGCCCAGATAAGCTCCCCACATCCCTCTCCTCCTCCTTGAAGCTTCCCCTTAGGCAGAAAGCATTTCAAGAAGTCCTTTGGTTCCAACCAAAGTGAGTTACCTAAATTAAAGGTAACGATTTCTCTTAAATTATTTTCATTTATTTTGCTTCTCCAACCCCCAAACTCTTTTTATTTCCTTTCTTTTGTAACAACACCAGTATCCTCAATATACTAGGATGTTGTTATAAGAAGTATTAAAACTACACATACACACAACTCCATCTAATGGATGATGAACATAATGTTTCTGTGGATGGAAAACTAACGCCTCACGAAACGATGATTGTTCAAATACATCTTACCGCCTCTCATGGTGGCCATTATGATGGAACTATAATTAAATATGATATTAATGATATATATTTTATATATAAGCTTCTGTAATTCCATTTTATTTCATACCATTATTCGTTTCATGTTGTATATACATACGATAATTTCATTTGAGGAAGTGCGGACTACCGCCCCCTTAAAATGATATGACTCGTTCATACCACACATGGAACGTATAAAGGATGGTGTTAATGAACTTAATTAACATATATAAAATATTATATTATACTGGAATAGTAATATACCTATGTATCATTTGGATTCAATTCTTTTAAAATAAAAATTAAATGGAAGTAGCGTTCGTGCGTACGTACGGACTACCGTCTCCACGAACGCGGTGAGATCCATCCTCCATCGTATCCATTCACGTCTTATTCTCATTTTAGGATTAAAAATAATGTTAATATCATTCTTATTATGAATAAGATATAATCTATCCATTACAAACATGTCTTACGTAACCAAACATTTAAGAAGAACGAATCGATTATCACCCGAAACGACGATAATACTAAGATATTATTAATAAAGCAATGTTAAAAGAACATATATGATATCATATTAATGTATATGATTCTTGTATAATTTAATAACAATTATTTCACCATTATACAGGAGGTTAACCTACCCCAACCAAGGAAAAGTACAAGGTAAGGGATTTTCTTATCTCACTTTCAATTCCGTGAGATTTCCATTGTTCGCCACTAAATTATTGAAAATGGTGTATTGTGTACTTCCATTTGATATATATTATCATGATTCTATTTATATTCATTTTATTCTGTGAATAATTTGGTGGTTATTAACTTTTGGCCATACGACTCAGTTGATTAACGTGGTAAGGGGTTTTCATCTCACTCTTTATTCTCATGAGATTCATGCCATATTGCCACCATTACCTTTTGTGTGGTGTATGTACTGCCCATAATTATATTCTTTGTGTAATACACTCTAATTTATGTGTACTTATATATTCATTGTATGATACCTCTTTCATGGGTTGTATGTTTCATAAGTTACCAAACTGGTAAGGGTTATTTCACAATCTCTTCATTATCTGAGGTTGTTTATACGTAATAATCTACTGGGATCTCGTTATCATCCACATCCATGTTTGTTCAAAATGTATTTCAAAACATTTTTAATATTTAAAAGAATATGGGTTAAAGTCATTTATACCCTTGTTTGACTTTTTATAAGAGGTTTATAAGGGAATCTTTCCGTCGTTTTCCAAACAAGGTGCTTTTTAACCTTTTCGACAGAATTAAGATAAGAATGTTTTTTTAACTTATACGGCGGGTGCAGTTATTTTCCGCCGTTATAAAATCGTCAAAGCTTCCCTTAAAAGCTTATAAGATTATTTTCAAAGAAAATGTTTGATTTTATATGGATCTTAAATGATTTCAAAATAAAAGGAGATATTTCTTTAAAAAGAATTTTGATTTCATCTATGTCAACATCCTTTGATGGGTTTTAAGATTATTTGAAGTTGATTTATTATGATACAAAACTTCTATATTGTTTTGAAGGTTTTGTGATATTTTTGACTGTGGATGTGCTATTTTTATACCATTCATAGTTTATGGTGAAAGTATTGGCATTTCGTATGCTAGTTCCAATAAGAATGTTTATGTTATATTTCAATCTTTACTTCATATGAATGTGTTGGACAAGTATGTTCCAGGTTGGGGATTGGTTAAAGTAAGCCCTCCAGGTTGGGGACTGGTAAAAGTAAGCCCTCCAGGTTGGGGACTGGTAAAAGTAAGCCCTCCAGGTTAGGGACTGGTAAAAGTAAGCCCTCCGGGTTGGTGTCCGGTTATTAGAGGCACTCCGGGTTGGTGTCCGGTTATTAGAGGCACTCCGGGTTGGTGTCCGGTTATTAGAGGCACTCCGGGTTGGGTTCCGGTTACAGTTATCCCCAAGGTCTTGGGACGAGGCCTTGAAAAGTAATTAAAGTTTAGCATTATGCATTTCAACATTATGAAAGTGGTTATTGATTTTGCATGTGATTATTCGATTAGTAGAATATCCATGTGAATAAGTAAATGGCATTATTTCATTTTATTTATGCCATACCATGTTGAAAGTTCAAGTTTAAAAGGCTTTTGTTTTAGTTATACATTGCCTTAAATGTTTATTCTTATTTATGAAAGTTTCCGCTATATTGTTATCCTTACTGGGCATTTGAGCTCACCCCTTTTCTATGTTTTATTTTTCCCAGGAAGTGAAGAAGTAAATTATGAATGACCTGCAGGGATATTATGAGGGGATTATAGTGTGGACTGTGGAAACATTATGTTGTTGTAATAGTTTTTCATTTTATGATGTAATGTAAAACTTATAAATATATCTAGTGTTTCCAAGGCTACTAAACCAATCGGTCTTTCGAGATTTGATCTTTCTTGTGATCATGCCAATGTTATGTAATAATGCACCGACTCTAGGCAACTTGGGTCGGGGCGTTACATTTTACCTTATATGTTTTGAAAGGAATCATTCTGTCGTTTTCCAAACAAGGTACTTTATGAAATTTACGACAAAGTTAAGGTAAGAATGATTTTTAACTTATACGGTGGGTGAAGCTATTTTCCACCATTATAACATCATTGAAGCTTCCCTTACAAGCTTATAATAATATTTTCAAAATAATTTTTTTCCTAAACTGATTTCAAAATAAAAAGAGACATTTCTCTAAAAAAGGTTTTGATTTCATCTATGTCAAAATTCTTTGATAGATTTTAAGATTATTTGAAGTTGATTTATTATGATACAAAACATCCATATTATATTGAAGGTTTTATGATATGTTTGACTATGGATGTGTTATTTTTACATGATTCATGGTTTATGGATAATGTATTGACATTTCGTATGGTAGTCTTAATACAAATGTTTATGTTATGTTTAAACTTTTCATATGAAGAATGAATTGGACTTAGTGAGTGACAGGTGGAGCCCACTATAGCTCTTTAATGAATTGGTAGGTCTATGAGACTAACTAGTATCTTGGCACAGGGCCTTGACAAAATCGTATTTGTAGTCTTGGCATAAGGCCTTGACTATTTGGTTATGAAATGCTGGCATTATACATTCCATCATTATGAAAGTTTCTATTTTTATTGCATGTGATTATTTGACTTGTTGAATGTCCATGTGAGAAAGTAAATAGAATTGTTTTGATTTATATTTTCCATATTATGATGATGTTTTTGTTGAAAAATAAATTGTTTTAGTTTTATACATTGCCTTAAATGTTTATGCTTATTTATGGAAGTTTCCGCTATATTGTTATCCTTACTTAGCATTTGAGATCACCCTTTTCTATGTATTATTTTTTTCAGGATGAAAAGAATTATATTATGACTGACTTGCAGGGATAGTCTATGGGATATCAGTGTTTTCTATGGAAACAATGTTGCTGTAGTTTTCCATTTTATTATGTAATGTAAACCTTATGAATGTATCTAGTACTTCCAAGTATAATAAATTAATCGGTCTTTTGAGAATTGGTCTTTTATTATCATGACAATGATACGTATTAATGCACTGACTTTGGGCTTCTAGGGTTGGGGCATTACAGTTGGTATTAGGGGATGTTTAGTACAAACCTTTGAAACTAGATTAAGATAAACTTTGATTAGAGCACATATCCTTAAGATAGATTTTGAGGATTAATATATAATAACTTCCTAGAATTTTGGTATTGTAGAGATTTTGTGAGTTTTCCAATAAATACATCCCTCTCTGGATACAAGAAGGTAGAGGCGGCTCTGGCACAGATTTACCTAGGGTTAATACCTAAAAATACAGCTTTGAGGTAGAATCGAATGGGAACTAGTGCATGACAACGGGCTTTGCTGGACTCTTGGTTACGAAACTCCCAGGGGATATGCTTAGGATAATTCTCATTTTATTTACAAACCATTATGAAGGGTTTAAGAGAATATATACTTCCTCAAGGAAAACATATTTTATGTTAATGAAATTTATCCATAAACTTTTAAATTTATGTTAAGTGTTTTACAAGTTTGGAATTATGTATTTCGATTCCTAAAATAATCTAGTTTATGCCATTATTTAGAAATGAAACCTAGTGGAAGGAATAGAAACCATCTCAATGCACACACTCCATGTAGGGAATTCCTTCTTACTAAAGATAATTATAGTGGAGCTGGTGATGAAACCGGTGCTGATCATCTAATCACCATACTAGGACAACTCACTCGGGTTATGAATAATAACCTTACCTATATGGACCACCCTGATCTGCAGTGTGGAGGATCAATGTTATATTTCTTCATGAGTTAACAACCACCACATTCAATGGAGTACAAATCCATTAGTATCTGAGAAATGGATAAATTCCATAGAGAAGGTATTCCATGCCTTAGGTAGTAGTGAAAGAGAAAATGTTGTCATGGAAATTTACTGCCTCACTGGAGATGATGATCAATAGTGGTCATTAATTCAAAACACCAAGGAAGAGGATGAAGTATAAAATATGGAATGAGGGGATTTTAAAGATATTTTTTTAGAAAAATACTTTCCTAGTGACCATCGAGTGGACATGGAAAGGAAATTTTTTAGTCTGAGGAAAATGGAGGATGAAAATGTCGCAAAGTATGAAGCTAACATTACAAGGTTAGCGAGGCATGTTGTAGATTATATACATAACCCAAGAAGTAAGATTTACCTTTTTTCATGGGTTAAAACCATTTATCCTTCGAGCATTAGTCTCACCATCCTTCTCATCGTATGAATATATTTCCTCATGTGCTATCAAGACAGAAAAAGAATTCTCAATGTCCTGTGACTTTAGAGCATAGAAATAGAAGAAGAGATCTACTGAACACTTTGGAAATAGAAATAAAGGTAAGAAATAGAAAAGTTTAATATACATCCTATAGTAAATGTGGAAAGAAACTCTCTGGTACTTTCCTAAATGGAATGGGATTCTATTAAAAATGTGGTGAAAAAATCCAGCAAGCTTATGATTGCAAGGGGAAGAAAGAGGCCGTCGATGTTGAATGCTACAATTTTAGATAAATGGGGAATTATAGGAATGAATTTCCTAAGTTTCAGGGATACTTACCTCATAAAAGGCCATGGGATCAAGGCCAAAAATATGTTATCACTACTGTTGAGGTTGATGCTCTGAAAGACATGGTGGCAGGTAATTTAATGGTTTCCTCATGTTTATCCAATGATTTATTTGATTCTGGATCATCTCATTTTTTCATATATTCCCAATTTTCTATGAAAATTAAATATTTTCAATTTAATTTAACAAAGGATTTGTCAGTAAAAAATCTTATGAGAAATATTACTGTAACAATGTTTTCTGAATCAGTCCCCATTAGGGAATATAAATGTTCTTTATCTGCTGATCTCATTGTCATACCCATGATTGAATTTTATATAATCCTTGGTATGGATTGGATTTTGGACCATGATGAAAAAATTTATTGTAAGAAGAAGGAGGTTTCTATTTTTGATGATGATGATAAAGAACAACTTATATTTAGAGTAGAATCTTGACCACCTAATTCTTATCTAGATCCACGCCCAGTAGCTCAACTAAATTCAATTATTGGGGAGGAAGAGAATTAAATAACTGTGGGTGAGGAAAAGAATTTTCAAATTGAGGATGTACCTATTGTGAAAGAATATGTTGATGTGTTTCCAAGGGATTTACCTAGACATCCTCCAGAATGAGAAGTTGATTTTTCCATTGATTTAATTTCTGGTTCAAATCCCATATCGAGAACCCCTTATAGAATGGCCACTGTGGAATTAGTGGAACTCATGAAACAACTAGACTAATTGAGTAATAAGAGATTTATTATCCCTAGTGTTTCTTTATGGGGATCCCATGTCCTTTTTGTTAAGAAGAAAGATGGATCTATGAAGTTGTGCATTGACTATAGGGAGATCAATTCTATAACAAAAAACAACATGTATCCCCTACCTCACATTGATGATTTTTTGACCACCTTCATTGATCCCAATACTTTTAAAAGATTGACCTTTGATATGGATATAATCATTTGTGTGTGAAGAATGATAACATTCTAAAAACCGCATTTCAATCCAGGTATGGGAATTACGAGTTTACAGTAATGCCTTTTGGATTGACTAATCCACCCTCTATCTTCATTGATCTAATGAAAAAAAAATTCAAGTAATATCTTGATGACTTTGTAGTGGTATTTTTTGATGATATCTTGGTATACTCCAAAAGCTACGAAGATCATTAAAATCACTTGCGCTTTGTTCTGAAGACTCATAGAAGATACAAATTATATAGGAAGTTTAGAGAGTGTGAATTCTAGATTTAGGATATATCTTTTCTTGGCCGTATTGTCTCTAACGATGGAATCTATATTTATCCTTCTATGAATAAGGAAATCCAAGAATGGCCAGCATCGAGAAGTATAACTAAGGTATGCAGTTTTATTGGGTTAGCAGGTTATTATCGACGTTTCATTCCGATTTTTTCACAATTGGATATCACATTAACCATGCTCACATGAAAAGGGGCTAAATTTGTTTGGACAATAGATTATGAAGAATGTTTTGATAAATTGAAGAGAAGATTATTCAATGCCCCTATCTTGACTCTACCATTGGGGAATGATTGGTTTGTTATTTATAGTGATGCATCAAAGAAATGACTTGGTTGTGTCCTTATGCAGAATGATAGAGTTATTTCCTATGCATCATGACAGCTGAAAATTCATGAGAAAAACTATCCTACTAATTATCTTGAGTTTGCAGTTGTAATCTTTGCTTTAAAGATTTGGAGACACTATCTCTATGGTGAAAAATGAGAGATATATACCGATCACATGAGTTTGAAATATATTTTTTCACAGAAAGAACTCAACATGAGGCAAATATTATGGCATGAACTACTCAAATATTATGATTTCACTATACACTACCTCCTGGGGAAGGCAAATAAGGTGGTCGATTCTTTGATCAGAAAAGATCATGGAGTCTTGAACAATATGTGAGTGGAAAGGGATCCAATTTTCATGGATCTACTAAAGATGGATATGGGAATAACCATGGAAGGTGAAACATCAATGCATTTTCAAATAGTTTCCAAACCATATTTACTAGAAAGGATAAAATGTTTTCGGGTTGATGATGAGGAGTTTCAAAAGAAGAATAAAGCTGTGAATGATGGGAGATTGATCGGCTTCATATATGGTGATGGGATTTTGAAATTTGGGAAGAGAGATTGTGTTCTTAATATACCTGATCTGAAAAGGGAATTGTTAGATGATTCTCGTAGCTCCAATTTCTCTATGCACCCTGGGAGAACCAAAATGTATAGTGATATGAAATAATATTTTTGGTGGGACAAAATGAAAAGGGAGATCACTGAATTTGTGTCAAGATGTTTGGATTTTCAAAAAGTTAAATCTAGAAGGAAACTTCCTGGAGGAGTCAGGCAACCTATTCCCATACCTGAGTGGAAATGGGATGACATCACGATGGACATTTTCATGGGGCTACCAAAGACTCCTAGAAGAAACGATCTAATATGGGTCATTGTTGATTGTCTTACCAAGTCAACACATTTTCTGGATATAAGGTAAGATTTACCACTTAAACGTTTTGTAAGATTATATATTAATGAAGTAGTAAGACTTCATGGAGTACCCCTATCTATTTTTTTATCGTGATCCACTTTTTACATCAAGATTCTCAAAAATTCATCAGAAATCCTTAGATACTGAACTTCGTCTGGGCATTGCCTACCACCCCCAAACATATGGAAAATTAGAACAGATGATTAAACCCTTAGAAGACATGTTGAGATCATTCCCACATGACTTTCAAGGTATGTGGGATCAACATTTACTTCTAGTAGAATTTTCCAATAACAATATCTTCCATTCAAGTATCCAGATGGAACCATATGAAGCGTTATATAGAAAGAGATGTCTCCCACCAACATGTTCGGATAATGTTGGTGAAAGAAAACTCGTAGGCCTAGAACTTGTGGAATAAATGATGGAAAAGGTGATGGTAATCCAAAAACACATCAAGGCAGCTCGAAGTAGATAGAAGAACTATTCTGATAACTGATGGAAGGATTTGGAATTTTCAGTAGGAGATTATGTTTTGTTGAAGATATATCAATGGAAGGGTGATATACGTTTCAGTAAGAAGGGAAAATTATGTCCCACGTACATCAGACCTTTTGAAATTATAGAACGAATTGGGGTTGTAGCTTACCGTTTCGGAATTCCACCAATTCTCTCCAAATTTAACAATGTATTCCACATATCACTGTTGATAAAATAGATGTCTGGCCCAATGCATGTACTTACCTATGAGGAATTAGAATGGGATCCTGATCTATCTTATTTCGAAGAGCATGTCATGGTTCTTGATACAAGAGAACAAGTGTTGAGAAACCGGACGACTCGTCTAGAAAATGTTCTATGGAAAAACAATAAGATGGAAGAGGCAACGTGGGAACCCGATGAAATTATGATGAAGAACCACCATTGTCTTTTTACACAGTAATACTTTTGAAATTTCTAGGACAAAATTATTTGAAGGTGGGGAGAATGTAACATCCCAAGCATCCACAATACTCTTCTCTTTGATTAATATAGTACAATGTATTATACACAACTTCAACTTCTAACACACCAAAACCAATAAAACTAGCCGTTATGAATACTAATACCCACTTTTTGAAATATTATAAACATTATAATTCAAAGTGTAATTCATTTTAGGATTCTTAAAATTTAATTTAGCTTAGGTTGAATTTTTGGTATTTTTCTGGAATCTTTAAATTTTTGATAAATAGTGAAAACACTGAGTTATAGTTTAAATCTGAATTTTTATCTAAGTAATTATTTATTTTATTTAAATTCATTTTAGATCTAAATTGATACATAATACCTATATAAGTTCAATGTATTTCATTGGAGTCAGTTTATAATAATTGTAGATATATAAAAATTTTATTACACTTTTTAACGTCTTTTACCCATCTCCTAGGAGAATTTGAAAATTTACATAAAACATAATTTTACCTCTTTTGTGAGTTGGATTTAAAAAGTACTAGAGACATGGTTGATATTAGTAAGTAAAATGTGGTTTAATAATATGAAATTAGTTTTTGGTGAACAGTAACTTTTTACTTTTATTTACCACGGTTAAAAGTAAGCTGGGTAATTATGGGTAAAAATGATATTATTATAACCCTAACACATGTCCTAATTCTATTGAATAAGTGTAATTCGACGAAAAACAACCCTAAGAATAAAATATGTTCCTTTAGGTCCACTTGTATTAGATTATGACATATATTATAATTTAATTCAAAGAAAAGTTAAAAGTGTTAAATTCAAAGATTAATACATAAAACATTTTTAATATAGGATCAAACTAAATATAAATTAGACTATAAATATTAATTAGAAATATAAAATGATTTCCAACATAATTGTATTTCATTTATATTTTTTAGACATGAAATTAGTAAATTTATTTATGGCACAATGATGATGTTGTAATTACCGTATTATTGAAAGATTAAAATAATTGATATTATAAATATCCAAATAAATTTAATTTGAGACTTTTTATGAATTAAACTAATTTTATAGATTAAAATGACATATTGGTGTTGGTTATATGAATTTATTTCTAAGTAAAAATGCTGTTATGAATTTAGAAAAAACAAAATAAAAAATAGTTCCAAAATTGATATAAAAGGGTTTTTAAAATAAATATTATATTAATAATTTATATTCTATTCATAAAAATATATTCTTCGGCCAAAAGACTTATATAATTATAGGTGTATCTTTAATGAACCACTTGGGGTTCTATTTGAAGTATATAGTATGTTTATAAACCATATATTTTAAAAATACAAAGAGGCAAGGTGAATGTCAAACTATTTAACTGAGAGTTAAATCTAAAGGTTAAAGTTAATATAGTGACCCAAACATATCTAGAACATATTGGTTGATTAGTTTTCGACTCATGCCCACATTAGACTTTAAATAATTCATTTTTTATCCATTAATAACCGAAAATTATTTTTTTATAAAATACTATATCTAGATTTTCCTAAGATGCCCCTCACCCATCTTATAAAAGGGCACTCCCCAGTGTCCCTACTTCACACCTTCAAAGCCATTTGGAACGGCTAACCTCATCCCAAATACCCTATAAACAGACCTACCTTAATCTAGGAGGCCTTGATTTAGTCATAAAGCCAACCTATGGAGCCCTTTTAATCAAATAAAAAAGAAGAACCCGAAGAAAAGGTAAATATTTCATCACCTCTTTCAAGTTCCATTCTTCTTCCACATCCTCTTTCATTATTGTTTCCATTATAAAATAATAAATCCAGTATCTTATATATAGTGTGATTTTATTATAAATATGTTGCAAACATATTCATTATTCAATCCATCCTTTGAAAGACATGTCACCATACATGCGTAAGTACGGCTTACTCTCTCCACGTCGTGGTGTAATTGTTATTCAATAAATTATTATTTGGATGGGTATAATAAGGATATGTAATTGATGAAAATAATAAATATAAAATTATAATGAATCTATATATATTATATACCATCCAATTATATATTATTTTAATATCAAAATAATTATATTGTCTCTCGTGTGTACGTACGTATTACCGTCTTCATGAACGCGATATGATTCATTCCCCATCGTATCCATTCAAGACTAATTTTCATTAGATGATTAAAAAATAATTTTTAATGACTTAATATCATTCTGAATATGAATATGATACATCCTATCCAAAATAAACATTACTTATGTAACAAATTATATTAAGTAAAAGGAATCAGTTAACACCCGAAACGACGATAATACTAAGATATTATTAACAAAGAAATGTAAAAAGATCAAAAATGATATCATATTAATGTATATGATTATTGTATAATTTAATAACAATTATTTCACCATTATTCAAGATTTTAACCTACCCTAGACCAAGTAAAAGTACAAGGTAATGGTTAATTTCACAATCTCTTCATTATATGCAGTTTTTTATACGTAATTATCTACTGGAACCTCTTTATCATCCACATCCATGCTTATTAAAAATGTATTTGAAAACATTTTTTATGTTTTCTAGACAATGGTTTAAAGTATTTTTTACCCTTATTTGACCATATATGTTTTGAAAGGAATATTTCCTTCATTTTCCAAACAAGGTACTTTATTACCTTTAGGACACAATTTAGGTAAGAATGTTTTTTTAACTTATAAGGCGGGTGCGTCTATTTTATATTGTTTTAACATCATTGAAGCTTCTCTTAAATTCTTATAAGAATATTTTAAAAATAAATTTTTTTCTTAAATGATTTAAAAATAGAAAGAGATATTTCTCTAAAAAATGTTTTGATTTCATCTATGTCTACATCCTTCGATGGAATTTATGCTTATTTGAAGTTGATTTATTATGATACAAAACTTCCATAATTTATTGAAGGTTTTGCGATATGTTTGACTGTGGATGTGTTATTTTTACACCATTAATGGTTTATGGATAATGTATTGACATTTCATTTTCTAGTTTTAATATGAATGTTTATGTTATGTTTAAACTTTTTCATATGAGGAATGCATTGGACTTAATAAGTGACAGGTGGAGCCTGCTATAGCTCCTAGATGCATCGGTAGGTCTCAAGAGACAAAATAGTGTCTTGGATCAAGGCCTTGAAAAAATCATAGTTGTAGTCTTGGCACAAGGCCTTGACTATGTGGTTATGAAAGTCTGGCATTATGCATTCCATCATTATGAAAGTGGATATTGATATTGCATGTGATTATTCGACTAGTAGAATATCTAAGTGAGTATGTAAATGGAATTATTTTGATTTATATTTACATATTATGATTATGTTTATGTTGAAAAGTATTTTGTTTTATTTTTATACATTTCCTTAAATGTTTATCCATATTAATGAATGTTTCCTCTATATTGTTATCCTTACTGAGAATTTGAGATCACCCCTTTCTTTATATTATATTTCCCAGGATGAAAAGAAGTATAGTTGTTGAGTCAATAAGGGTTCCTTATGAATTTTCCATTCCTTAATGATTGGGGAGATTGTTGAGTCAATAAGGTTTCCTTATTACTTTACCATTCCTCATTTTTTGAAAATTAAAAACACCTTATCTAAAGTAAAATTTCATTTTACACTGTGTTTTACTTTCATAAGGAAAATTTTCCTTCCCCAAGGAAATTTATCCTTAACATGTTCTTCATTGTTTATTATCTTGTCTAAGTGTAAAATTAGGTTTCATATCTAAAACCTCGGAATCCTATAATAAATAGATATAGAGCATTCTGTTTTCAGGATCCGAATTTTGGTTCCGAATTCTTTGAATTCAAACTGCGAACTCTTATGAGTTATGACTCCGAGTTCTCTGAGTTCAGACACCGAAATATTCTGAGATCTGACTCTAAGTTCTCTGAATTCAGACTCCGAACTCTTATGAGCTTTGACTGTGAGTTCTGTGAATTCAGACTCCAAACTCTTATGAGTTCTTACTCTGAGATCTGTCAATTCAGACTCTGAATTCTTATGAGTTCTAACTCTGAGTTCCATGAATTCAGACTCTGAACATTGTAAGTTCTAACTTCGAATCCTAATGAATTCAAACTCCGAACTTTATAAGTTCTGACTCCGAATTCTCATGAATTCTAACTTACAACTTTTTATGTTTAGGTTCTGAATTCTTGTGAATCCAGATTCCAAATTTCCGTGAAATTCAGTCTCCTGAATTATATAGAGTTCAGGTTCCGAATTCATTAGAAAATAGAATCTGAATATCCTTGTATTATAGAAACCTGATGCATTTTTTGTTAGACTCTAATATTTTATTCTCTTACATTCTGAATATTTTATTATGGTTATGTAACCAAATTTTTTCTTACACTTGTTTTGGTTATAAAACGATGTAGTGCATTCAGTTACTAAGTAAAAATTGTTGGAGTAACATGTGTACAGGTCGCTCCGAAATTTGAGAAAAATATGACCATTGGAGGAGAGATCTGACTATTGGAATTGTACCTATAAATAGGAGCTCATTTGAAAGAGCTCATCTTACACACTATTCTAAGACTCTAGAGATTACATGTTATTGAAGTGATTTCTAGAGAGAGACTGTCAAGCTTAGTGTGTACTAATCTTTTTGTTCATATTTTCTTCGTGTGACTCTAAATATTGCAGATTACATTTGAGGACTTCCGGGGATAGGTAGGCAGATGTGCCAACTACCGTAATGATCGAGGACTTCCTTGCTGAGGAAGAAAGAGGTGTTGAATACCTTGAATTTGTGGGCTTTTCAGGGATAGAAAGATAGACTCTGATCATCATATTGAGGGCTTACCCTGGTGTGGGTAAGATAGACATTCATGAAAGTATAAATCAAGGGACCTTTATCCTAGGTTGTTGGATACCCTTCTCTTTGGGTTAAAATATTTATTACTTGTTACATCTTTGTTTCATGTTTTCCACTGTAATTGTGATTATTGAGAATGTATACCTATCTTATATTTCCTTATTATTGTACTCTAATTTGTAATATTCTATACACTTTAAGTTAGAATCTTTGTCATTGTAAATTTTCATTAAGTTTCATTTCCAGAAACATCTTTCCAGATTCACTTTTTTGGAATCATATTTCCGGAATCTAGAAAGTGTGTAGTACTATAGGTTTTGTGAATTACCTTGTTTAACCTTGTTAATCATAACCATCTATAAAAGTTCCAAAAGGATTTTTTTTAAATAATACAATTCACCCCACCCTCTTGTATTTTGAGCATCATTCGATACTATATTCAGTATCTACACCATTATTTCGATCATACAATTGGTATCAAAGGAGGTCTCTAAAATACTTATATTCACATATATGTTTTCCATGCTCAAGTTTTTCATTGATCTATATTTTCCTTGATGAGAAATATTTTCCTTCTTTACAAACTCTTTTATTACTAACAAGTTTGTGTGGAATGATTTTCTTGAATATGGAAGGAATCAATGTTGGTTCCATAGACAACCTGAATCCAACTAATCCTTCTATTTTTGATGGGAATTATTACTAATATTGGAGAGATTTAATGAAGACTTTTATTATCAATACTGGAGTATATAATTTTTTTATGCTTACTGGAGGATATAAAATCCCGGACAAGTAATTTAGTACTTTCACAAATCAAGAAAAAGATGAATATCAACTGAATTATAACGTACTCAATACATTGATTTTTTCTATGACTAGAAAAATATATAGACATATTTCATATTTTGAAGAAAGAAATTGTATTTCAAAGAAACTAGAATTTACACACTTTAGAACATCAAAAGTCATTGAAACTAGAAGATCCATTCTCAGAGCTGAATATCATGTTTTTTTCTTTTTTTATGGAGAACCTGTATGTAATGTACAAAAAACGTTCATGAATATTGTTAATAGTTTACCATATATGGGTGAGAAAGTATTAGATGATGAATCTCTTGTGGATAAAATCATAGACATCATGCCCAATGAGTGGGAATCTAAGAGAACTGTTATTGATGAGAATAGAAGGTTACTCAGATTACTCATGAAGAACTTTTTGGAACTCTTCTTCAACATGAGACTAGAATTAAGAGAGATGTTGATAATGTTAAGAGGAAGAATTAGAATGATAGTGTTAATTTTACTATAATTTCAAATCATGTAAAAGATAAGACTCCTGAGATAGTTACATGATCCAAATCTAAGAAGGATGTTATACAATCTGAATCTAGTGGAAGTGAATCTTTAGAAAATGAACTAGACAATCTTACTCGAAGGATGAACAAGATATTTGGACATAAGAACATTCAATCTAGATATACGAAGAACGAATGGAAATAAAATAAAGATTCATAAGTCACATGTTATGAATGCAAGAGAGCGGGACATATAAGACCTGATTGTCCTATGCTTAAGAGAAAAGAAAAAAAAGAAAATCATTCTGAGAGAAATAGAAAGAAGTACTAAAAAGCTAAAGCTAATAATGATTTTAAAGTTAATGACACATGAAGTGCCAGTGGTGCAGACTCTACAGAAGAATCATCATATTATGAATCTTTTAGACAGACGAATTTTGGTCTAATAGCCAGACTACCTTTTGAAAATAATTTCTTAATGGCTAAGGTACACAATGATGAATCTATGACCAATGTATCCTTGAATTATAATCATAGTGATAGTAAATATTATAACTCTTTAGATGAAGAATCATCTTCTGAAGAAGATGAAACTTTACCTTCCAATGAATATCTTTCTATATTTTCTAAACTCCTTGAGAATGAGAATTTAAAACTCAAGAAAAATCTTCATAAGGAAAATTCTAGGAATACTATTCTTACTAAGGAAATATCAGATCTTTATAAATATCATGAAAAATAAAATTTTGATTTCGAATGTATTTCAAAAAACCTAGCGGAAGTGGATTCTGAGAAGGATAATCTTTCTTTGGACCTAGAAAAAGTAAATTCTAAGAAAAAAAATTTCTCGCCCAACTCTAGTTTAAAGATAATGTTTTTGAAGATAAGAACTTAGTTATCAAAATAATGTCTGAAATTTTTTCCTTGAGGAAATGTTTTTTAAATATTAACTTAGGTAGGGAAAATTTTGATAACATGTATTCTAAAATCTGACCTCTAATGAGTAATTCTAGATTTGGTTACAATAGTTCTAAACCGATTTTTAGTAACAATTTTTTCCTCAAAGTGATAAATTTTGTACTAAATGTAAGTGTGGTGGGAATTGCGCCAAATATTGTTCCCTAAACAGAAATCAGTTGGTAGGATTTCGTAAAGCGTATTTTTCTATGAAAATGTGGGTTCCTAAAATTTTTCTTTCCTAAATTTCTGGATCCAAGAAATTTTGTATTTCGAAATTATATCTAGTTTATTTTTAGGAAAATAGAGAAATTACCAATAGAAATACTTGTTAAATAGATAGTGGATATTCCTGACATATGACTGGTAACAAATACTAATTTGAAATATTATCATAATGAAAGGAGGCAATGTATCTTTCAGAGATAATACTAAGGGAGAAATTATTGGTATAGGTAACATCGTTCTTCTTGGAAAAACTTTGATTTCGAATTCTTTGTTTGTTAAGGGTATTTAGCACAACCTCGTTATCATAAGCCAATTATGTGATGAAGGTTACCTTTCGAATTTTAGGAATGACAAGTTCTTAGTACAAAATTTAAAGGAAGAGATTATTCTTTCTACCCAAAGTCAAGAGAATGTATACACACTAAACATAAAAGACCTTAGGATCCAAGACTTACCTTGACATAGTGCAATGGAAGATCATTCTTGGTTATGGCATATAAGGTTAGGACACTATAACCTTATGAACCTATGGGAACTATCTAGTAAAAGATTAGTTAAGGATATACCAGAGCATTGAATTGATTTTTAAAAATATTGTGATCCTTGTCAATATGGAAAGAAACATAAATCATGTTTTAATTAGGTCGGTGAAGTCACAACTACTGATGCATTATAGTTAGTGCATATGGATCTTTTTGGTCCAACACAAACTGGAAGCATTGGGGGAAAATATTATGTATTTGTTTTAGTTGATTACTATACTAGATATATATGGGTCTATTTTCTAGCAATGAAATCTGAAGCTTTTCTTATTTTAAAAGTTTTATATCCCAACTTAAAAATGAGAAACACCTTCCTTTGATAACTATTCTTTGTGGTCATGGAGGAGAATTTTGAAATTCTGATTTTGGAATTTTTTGTAGTAGAAATGGAATTACTCATAACTTCTCAGCACCCAGAACACCTCACCCAAATGGTTTTGTTAAAAGAAGAAATAGAATTCATCAAGAGATAACTAGAATCATGTTGAGTGAGAATTATGTAGCCAAACATTTTAGGGATGAAGCAGTAAGTACTACTTGTTATACTATATATCGAGTTTTGATTTGAACTTTTCTTAATAAAACACCTTATGAGTTATGGAATGTTAGAAATACTAGACTCTCCTACTTCAATGTTTTTGTTGCAAGGTATTAATTCTGATTATTCAAGATAATCTACATAAATTTCCACCAAAATCTGATGAAGGAATTTTCTTAGGCTACTCCACAACTTCTAAGGCTTATAGAGTTTTCATTAAAAACACTTGTACTGTTGAAGAAATAGTACATGTCAAATTTGATGAAACCGATCCCTTCATTTTTAAACAACCCCAACATACATCTTCGGATGTGTTTTTAAAAACATATTATCAACCTTTTTTAGAAGACCCTTTTGATAAGGATGATTCCAAAGAAAATGTTTCTGAAGCATTTACCCCAGAAGATTTCCTACCAAAAGATAATGAATAGGTTTTACAAAACCCAAATCAGTTGTTTCTAAAGAATCATCCTGGTGATAGTATCATCATTGATGTTAATCAACTTTTATGAAATAGAAGTTCCTTAATAAATGAAGTAGAATATCTATAATTTATATCCCAATTATGACAAAAAAGCGCCGATGAAGTATTAGGTTATGATGATTTGATAAAATCTAAGAAAGATGAACTAAATGAATTTGAAAGGAATGAAGTCTGGACCTTGGTTAGAAGACCTAAGGAAAATTCTGTTATTGGTGTAAAATGGGTCTTCAGAAATAAGTGTGATGAAAATGGGATCATAGAATGAAATAAAGCAATATTTGTTGCTAATGGCTATAATAAAAAAGAACGAATAGACTATGAAGAAAAATATGCTCCAGGATCTAGACATGAATCTATTCGTATTTTACATGCCTTTTCACCATTCTTCAATTTCAAACTTTTTTAAATGGATGTGAAATGTGATTTCCTTAATGGTTATGTTCAAGGGGAAGTTTTTGTTGAACAACATCCTGGTTTTGATGACACAAAACATCTTGAAAATTTTTATGAACTTACCAAAGCTTTTTATAGACTTAATCAAGCCCCTCGATCTTGGTATGATAGACTTACCAGATTTTTTCTTCAAAATAATTATGTTTTGAGAAATGTAGATCCAACCCTTTTTATAAAGAAAGATAAGAAAACAGTTTTTATTGTTCAAATTTATATTGATGACATTATATTTGGTTCAACTCATCAATCTTTAACTGATTCCTTTGTGGATCTAATGAAATATGAGTTTGAAATGAGTATGATGGGTAAGTTATCATTTTTCCTTGGTTTTAAATTTTCTCAAAAACTAGAAGGAATCTACATATCCCAACATAAGTATCTTAAATATCTTCTTAAAAAGTATGGATTTGACAACACTAAGAGTATATATACTCCCATTGGTACCTCAAATTCACTTGATCTTGGTGAGTCTGGGAAACCAGTAGGTCAAACATCTTCTAGATGTATGATAGGAACTTTACATTACATGATAGATAGTCATCCAGAATTAATGTTTTCAGTATTCTTATGTACAAGATATCAATCCAATCCTAAGGAATCTCATTTAAAGGTTGTGAAAAAAATCACTACTTAAAGGGAACCAAGGAATTAGGACTCTTTTATACTTCTGGAAATGATTTTGTTCTAATTTTTTTTTAAATGCTGGCTTTGGTGGTTTTAGAATGGATAGAAAAAGTACATATAGAAATTTTCATTTATTAGGAGATTCATCAGTTTCCTGGTCATGTAAAAAGAAACACTCAGTAGCACTTTCCAATACTGAAGCTGAATATGTAGCAACTGGATGTTATTGTGCTAAAGTGTTGTGGATACAACACACACTCATAGACTATGGTATGTGTTTTTCGAAAAAAAAAATTTTGTGTCATAATACTAGTGCCATTTCCCTAATCAAAAATCATGCACATCACTCTCGTGCAAAACACTTAGATATTAGGAATCACTTCCTTTGATATCACACACTAATAAGAGATACCGTTTTTCAATTTATCGGAATGAAAGATCAACTTGCTGATATTTTCACAAAATCCTTTCCATCTGATAGATTTGAATACATTAAACAGAAGTCAGTAATGATAACCATAAGGTAATATTCTTTATTAACTTCTTATTAAAATCAATATCCTTACAGTAATAAACTCATTTTCATCCTGGGAGTACATTTTCTTGTCAGTTTTTCAAAAAAAAATTCGTAATGAATTTTTTTAAAAAAAAAATTTCATAATGATGTTTTTATAATATTTTGTAATGTTGTTTTTTAAATTTTCATAATGAAGTTTTTCAAAAACTTTCATAATGATTTTTTAAAAAATAATTCATAATGAAGTTTTTCAAATTCTTCGTAATGCTGTTTTTTCAATTTTTTCATAATGAAGCTTTTAAAAAAATTCGTAATGAAGTTTTTCAAATTTTCGTAATGAAGTTTTACAAAATTTTCATAATGACGTTTTGTAATGAAGCATTTCAAAATTTTCGTAATTATGTTTTTCAAACTTTTTCGTAATGATGTTTTTCAAAATTTTCATAATACAGTTATTCCAAAAATTTCATAATGAAGATTTTCAAAATTTTCATAATGAAGTTTTTCAAAAAAATTTGTAATAATGTTTTTCAAAATTTTCGCAATAAAGTTTTTCAAAAAATTTATTAATGGAGTTTTTTCCAAAATTTTCATAATAAAGTTTTTCATAATTCTTCGTAATGATGTTTTTTCAAAAAATTTCACAATGAAGATTTGCTATATTTTTTTGGTAATGGATATTTTTGTAGTCATATTTTCAAATTTTTCGTATTCAATTTTTTCAGAATCTGAAGTTCTTGAAGAAGAATTTTTCCTCACTAAAAATAATCTTCCTAGCAATCTGAAAGGTATGTTTCCTTTCTTACGTTTTTCTAGTAATATTTTACTTTCTGGTATTTTCTTTTTGTTTTAAAATTTTTTGGATTCTAGTTTCCTTAAGTCCAAATGTTTTTCTTTAAAAACCTCAAAAGATCGGATCCTACCAATATTTCCTTACGACTATCATATCAACCATCATATCTGATCAGAATGATTTTCAGCCACTAGTTTGAGCTTGGAAGATGAATCGTCGTTTCTAAAACCTATATAAATGACCCCTGAAGGGTTGCCCCTCATCGATCTCAATCTCTCACGTGCTGAAGTTTTTACCCTTTACTTAAGCTTGTCCCGAACTTCTCATAGTTTTCTCAATTCCAAATATCTATAGAAAAATCCTCTCAAAAAGATATTTCTACTATCAATCAAATTCTAGAGTGGAAGGTGTATAGAGAAAGGTTGGTGCATCCGAACTTCATCAACAAGTATGATTCGATTATTTCAAAAACATCAAATTGAATTGATGGGAAAGTTTCTGCATATCAAATCTAGGTGCTCAAGATTTGGTGTTTCCGGATCTGTTAATTGAATTTTATGAATCAGGCAGTTTCTTTAAGGAAGAAGGTAGAGATAAGTTTTCATTTAAGTGTTATGGAAAGACTTATGGTCTTTCATATACACAGTCTGCTTGTTTGGTTGGAGTTCCATTTGAAGGAGAAGCTGAATTTTTTTCTCACAAGTTGGCAGATGTTCAAGAAATCTTTTTAAAGGTGAAATCTATGTAGTACCCAGGTCTTATAGATTTCAAGACTCCAAAGATCGCTCACCTCTCTACAAATAATCGGATCCATGAATTATGGGTTCAAGGATAAATCATTCCGAGAAAAGGTGAAAAGGACACCTTGATGAAAATTGATATGTATATATTGGATGTGCTGGTGAACCTGAGGAAGGTCAATTTGGTTAAGCGTATTTTCATTATGATTGAGAATATTAAGAATGGAAACTTGAAGGCTCGGATAATCATATATTTGTCTATTCATTCTAAGATGATTGTTCGGTGTCTAGAATATTTCTAAATTCCTTGCAGTTCAATGGAAAGGAATTGCAAAGTCGTTTTGATTAGCGATGATACCCTAAAATGGATGAAAGTCATTTTTTCTGTGGAATCCATAGAATTTTATGACTTTATAGTGGAGGAAGATGAAGTTGTCCTGATGGAATAATAAGTGGTTGAACCATCGAAAAAAGGCTGGAAAGAAGAGAAAGTTGAATGTAGAAGAAGAGGAAGAGAAAATCCAAAAAGCTATGGAAGCCAAATCTGCTCCTCCAAAACCTAAGAAACGAAAATCCTATCCTGATGAGGTTGTAGAAAATTGGAGGTAAGACAAGAAAAATAAGAAAGTATGGGAGGCAAGTTTTGGTTTGTATCGTGCCAAAGCCAAAGACTTAAAATAGAAGACAGCTAATGATCTTGAGAAGCAAGATAAAGAAAAGAAACAGAAGAAGAAGAATTCTGAGGCTGAAATTGTTCAATCCCTTTTGAGGGATACAGAGAAAGCATCAGAAAATATAACAGTACCAAAATCTTTTATGGTAAAAGCTTTACCTGAAACTTCGAAGAGGAAATTCGTGACTCTAGAGAATGCCAATGAAAAAACATTTAAGTAGAAAAACTTTTGAAAGAAGTGGAAGAAGAAGAGAGCAGTGGTGATACCGAAGATCTCATAAAAAAGTTGAATATTTACATGAGAAAGAATTTCCATCCAAGAAATTGCAAATCTGAACATCATATGCAGAATTTTCAAGGCTTTCCACACCTGGGAAATATCAGAAAGACGAGGATGAGAAATCCGAAGGTGATGTGAATAAGCTGTTTGAGGAATAAAGTTCTAATCATGACTTCATTCATCCTGAAGATGCTGAGGCAAGAGATGAGTAGAATATAGATGATTATTGAATTGTTCAGCATTCTTATAGTGAACATGAGTCTCTAGATGATGAAGTTATTCCAAGATATGATAAGGGGAAACAGGTGGTTGTTGACAAACCTACTAAAGTTGTTGTGAAGAAGAAGGAAGCTGGTGGATCTTTAAAGATAAAAGATGCTGAGATAGAAAAAGAAACCTCACTAAGCAAAGTTTCATATTTGGAATCATTATTTCTAGGACATGATTTTGTTGTCCAGTCGTTGAAGATGTTGGTAGTCACCATTCCGATTTTCCTAAGCATAGACTCCAGATATCAGATGCATCAGCATAACTTGAATCATATATCGGATTCTGTATCCATGGCAATGGATAAGTCTATCAAGCATGAGGCCAATTTCAAGAATTTCTTCATCAACAATGAAGCGCATAAGAGATCATGCAAGAAGATGACCAGTTGGTCAAGGAAAACCATAGAGGACATGAAATGTATTGATGAGTTCCGTGATTCTTTTAAAGAGGATTTTGATATTGATGATGGAAGATCGAGGACCTTACAACCTGTTTTGAAGAAAAGATAACCTTGTAATAGAATACTCAGATTCAAGAAGTGAAGGATTTGAATGGGAAGATTTATTCTGCTACCCAAAGCTAGAAGATATAAAGGGATCTTTGGATTGAGATTGAATAAAATCTAATCAAGCAGGAAGAAGTCATGAAGACTCAGGCAGAGGATCTTATGTCTTATGAAGATAGAATCAAGGCATTAGAGAAGAAAGATGAGGATTAGGATTGACCTATTAAGCGAGCAGAGGAAGATCATAAGGAGCTAAATAAGATGAGAACAGTATTCAAGAAGTCGATGCCGAAGGAAAAGGAAGGATAACATTGTTCCAATCCAATCTCTTGTTGTATTTTTCTTCCTTGAACAAATTTTTTCTAATGGTAATGAATATTCTGGTTGGTTTTCTATTGGATGTGTTGTACTAATCTTTCACGTACAATAATTTCTTTTCCATTCCCACAAATTCTTTTTGAAAATCACAAACGGGGAGAATTTAAAAATAATATTAATTAAAGAAGAAATATCCCAAAGTAAGGGGGAGTTTATCTAAGGGGGAGTTTTCATTACAGAGATTTCCATATCCAAGATAATGAAAAATATCATTCCACAAATCTAGAATATGATCCATAGTGTTCCAAAGCCTAAAGGGGAGTTAGTTGTATTCATCTTTTCACATATGTTAATGGAGATATGTTTTATTTTCAAAGTCTAGAAAAATATTTTCTAAGTCCTTATTTTCTTTTTCATAAGGATGTTTGTGCTTTTGAAAAAGGGGGAGATTATTGAGTCAAAAAGGTTTCCTTATGACTTTCCCATTCGTTCATGATTGGGGATATTGTTCAATCAATAAGGTTTCTTTATGAATTTACCATTCCTCATGATTTGAAAATCACAAACTCCTTATCTCAAGGCAAATTTCATTTTACCCTATGTTTTACTTTCATAAGGAAAATTTTCCATCCCCAAGGAAATTTATCCTTACCATGTTTTTTATTGTTCATTATCTTGTCTAAGTGTAAAATTAGGTTTCATATTTAAAACCTTGGAATCATATAATACTATGATATAGAGAATTCTATTTTCATGATCTGAATTTAGGTTTTGAGTTCTCTAAATTCAGACTCCGAACTCTTGTGAGTTCTCCCTCTAAGTTCTCTGAATATAGATTCCAAACTCTTCTGATTTCTTACTCTGAGTTCTCTGAATTAAGACTCTAAACTATTATAAGTTATGACTTCGAGTTCTCTAAACTCAGACTCTGAACTCTTATTAGTTCGGACTCTGAGTTCAATGAATTCAGACTCAGAACTATTATGACTTATCACACTAAGTTCTCTGAATTCAGACTCCAAACATTGTATGTTCCAACTCTGAATCCTAAAGAATTCAAAATCCAAACATTGTATGTTCTGACTCTGAATTCTCATGAAATCTGACTCTAAACAATGTATGTTCTGGTTCCAGATTCTTTTGAATCCATATTCTGAATTTCCTCAAAATTCATACTCCAGAATTCTATAGAGTTTAGGTTCTGAATTCCATAGAAAACAGAATCCGAATATCCCTGTATTATAGACAGAGAATGCATTTTTGGTTAGACTCCGATATTTTATTTTCTTATATTCTGAATATATGATTTTTTTTATGTAACCATATTTTTTTACACTTGTTTTTTTTATAAAATGATGTCATGAATTTAGTAACTAACTAACCATTGTTTGAGTGACACGTGTACTGGTCCCTCCAAAATTGAAGGAAAAATATGACTGTTGGAGGAGGGAGCCAGTCATTAGAGATATTCATATAAATATAAGCTCATTTGAAAGAGATAATCTTACACACTATTCTAAGACTCTAGCGATTACATTCTATTTAAGTGATTTCTAGATAGAGACTCTCATGCTCAGTGCATACTGAACTTCTTTTTCAGATTTGATTCGTGCGACTCTGAATGTTGCTGATTACATTCGTTAACTTCTGAGGATAGGAAGACAGAGGGGTCGACTACCTTAAATCTCGAGGACTTCCATACTGAGGAAGACAAAGGTGTCGACTACCTTGAAGTTGAGGGATTGCGGGGATAGAAAGACAGAGTCCAATCATCGTATCGAGGGCTTACCCTGGTGTGGGTAAGATAGACTTTCTTGAAAGTATAAATCAGTGGACCTTTATCCAAGGTTGTTGGATACCCTTCTTTTTGGGTTAAAATATTTATTACTTGTTACTTGTTTGTTCAGGTTTTCTGCTACAATTTTTATTATTGAGGAATGTATAACTATTTTATTCTTCCTTATACTTGTACTCTGATTTGTAAGATTCTATACACTTTAAGGTAGAATCTTTGCCATTTTAAACTTTCATTATGTTTCATTTCTAGTACCATCTTTCCATATTCACTTTCTAGGAATCATATTTCCGGAATCTCGAAAGTGTGTAGATCTATAGGTTTTGTGAATTACCTTGTTTAACGTTGTTAAACATAACCATCTTTAAAAGATCCAAAGGAATTTTCTAAAGAATACAATTAAACCCCTCTGGTATTTTGAGCATTATTATATACTACATTCAGTATCTACACCATTATTTCGATCCTATAATATTATGACTGTCCTTCAGGGATAGTCTATGAGATCTTAGTGTTGTCTATAGAAACAACGTTATTGTAGTTTTCCATTTTACGATGTAATGTAAACCATATGAATGTGTCTAGTAATTCAAAGGCTACTAAACTAATCGTTCTTTCGAAGCTTGATCTTTTTTTATCATGAAAATAATACGTAGTAATGCATCGAATCTGGGCTTCTAGGGTCTTCCTGTTATAGTAATCATAATGGAAAACCACATAATGATGAATAAAATTTAAATTTATGACAATTTAGTTTTTATCCTAGGTTATTCGGGATCATTTCTAAAGTATTAGTATGTTAACGTATACCTAAACATATCCTGAGGGTTCCTACTCAGGATTTCTGTTTCTAGTTTCCAAATATTAAATATACCATTCCTCTAATACCAACTATAACAACCCATACTTTACATAAATTTATATTACACTAATATTGATTAATATTAATTAAAAAATATAATAAATCCATGAAAATATAGTATACGTATAGTGTATTTAGAAACTAGGAAACATAAACAACCGGATTATAAGACAGCTTTATTATCACTCACTTATTTCATCACAAATAGAATCCTTTTTCAAATATCTTACTTAATACACTTCCTCGCAACCTGGGGAAAAGAAACATAGAAAGGGTGAGCTCGAATTCTCAGTAAGGGGAAATAAGCAAGATATCAATCTTATCATAATAATTAAAACATCAGAACATGACACTTTGAAATCTTATCCAACATATGAAAGATCGTGACATTATGCAAAGGGATAACTCATAAAAGTTTATAAGAATCAATTAATGTAATCCCAAAATTCATAACATAATAAATGAATTTTTTTCATACTCATAAGCATAGAAAATACATTCATATTAATCTGAACACATTTCCAAGACCATCATAGCAAACAAAGTCCATTACTTAACCGAGTTAACTCCTCGTTCCAGCGATGTATTACTGAACAAGATTTACTTTTCATTCTAGTAATGTATATATCATGAGATATACATATTTACCCAATGCATTGGGTAGAGATATAGGTCCCACACATCTCATAATGAAATAATTCTTATGTGTGCCACAAAAAATCATAAATCATTCATCATAGCATAACCCAATAAATAAAATGGTTTTTAAAAAAATAATTCCAACATAATCCATATAAATAAAATATATTTCATAAATATAATTCCATCAAAAACACAACTCAAAATATAGTGATCAAATGGATAGAAACATAACCCTATTTAAATAATGTCATCTTATATGGAAAATAATTTTGATAGAACACTTGAAATTAATTCATGTGGAAAATATCATTCCATCTTAAAAAACTTTTTCTTTTCCCAGAGAGCTACATAATTTTAAAAAAAATAATGTAATTGAAAATATAATTGAATTTTTGTAAAGGAATATTTATGGAAACAAGGAATTATAAAAACATAAAAATCCATTCATGCCGTATAAGTTAAAAAACCTTCTCCTCATACATTTTCCTGAAAATTCATAAAGTACCTCTAATCGAATAATGCCAAAAGATTCCATTAATACTGTTTAATAAAAATATTCTAGTAGGTAAAATTGAATTTAAAATTTTTTAGAAGAATAATTATAATATTACAAATTTAGGAAACATGGATCTTAATCATAAATATACCCCAATAAATACTTTCGTATCAGAAATCTCAGATAATAATGAGATTGTAAAATTACCCCTTACCTTAGGTCTGATATCCATCATATTTATCCAAACCTCCAATATAATGATTGAAATAATTTCGTTTATTTTTCAATAATCATAGTAATTTTTATGGTATAATTTATGATCATATTATCATCCATTTTTTAGTAATATTTTATTGTCACACATTATTCAGTTATTAACTTATTTATGTTCTTATGCATATATTGTCAAATAAGTTATGGTTATCCTTCTTAGGTCATAGTTATATCATTAAAAAGTATATTAACATAATATATACCATTTTTATTCATTATATTCATTTATATAATCATACTTTAAGGATGACCATGTAGAATAAATTTTATCTCATCGTGGAGATGGTAAGTTGTACATAAGCACGAACGATGATATCATTCTCATAATTATTGAATTGTATTGAAGTGGATGGTGTATAATATTTTAAAATCGATATAATTTAATAATTATCATGTATATTTATTACATCCATCACTATACCCTTCCATGTATGGTGTTGGTGAAAATTGAATTACACCATGGTGTGGAGACAGTAAGTCGTACGTACGCACACGTGATGATTTCATTTTTCATAGGATAAATAGAAGGTGGAATATTGTTGCTTCATAATTATAATAATATATCAGTATGTTAGTGATACATTTTTTATTACTTTATAATGAAAAAACTAATGAAGAGTAAGTATAAGAATAAATAATATTGAAGCAATTGGTAGAAGATATTAGCTCTTCCTCGACATGATTCCTTTAAATATCTTCTTAGAGCATTAGAGTTGGTCTTTGAAGATGACTATAACTTCTAGAATGTAAATAAAAAAATTTAGAAGGAAAAAGGGTAGGTTATGTACATGAGTGAACTCTCAAATTGATGTGAATAGGTGAGGGAGGAGGTTCCCTTTTATAAATGAGGTTAGGGGAACTTTTTCTAACCTCACAAATATTAATTTATAATTAATAAAACCATACCCAAAAACCTAACAAATGACCCAAATAAAAAGGTGATATAATATAGGGTTTTAATCTCATCAAAAAATAAATTTTGTAAAAGATTTTTATCATTTTAAACCTTATCTTTTTAATTTACACTTTGTTATTATATTTAATTTCAAACTATGGTAACAAATATTTCAATATTTAAAGGGAAAAATATTTACTTGTATTATGTAAAATAGACCATAAATAGATATATTATAACATTTTATAATATCTAATAATTATTATATATTTATATAAATTTTTTATGATTTTTAAATAATTTAATAAAACATTATTTTGATAAAAAATCAATAGTGTCAATTTTGACACTATTCAATTCATTGATTTTTGAAAATATTAATATAATAAGTTAACTTATAAAAAACTATTTTATTATATTTTTAATAGGTAGAGGAAATTTATAAAATTCATTATAAATATTAATTACTCCAAATTATATTTATTTTATCATTTTTTATAACATTTTTTTGTTATCTCTACTAATAAAATAATCACTACATCAATTTTGTGTAATTAATTAATGTAAATATTTTATTAATAAAAATTAAGTAAAATAAAATTATTAATATAATTATGTTATATTTTATATTAATATTTTTAGTTGAATTTATCTTCAAGAAAATTCAATATTTAAAATGTTATACTTATTAAATTATGAAGGTGGGAACATGAACATCACTTTAAATAAAATAATATAAATTTTTATAATTCATTCTATAAGGATAAAAATGGTCAATAACTCAATTATTTGATTATTATGGTTGATATATACTCATCTAATAATATTTGGTCATGTTTTTGGGTATTTTTATGGGGATTATTATTTTAATAAAAACAATATTCTTGATTTTACATCAATTAAATTATTTTTTGATCATTAATTTAAATGCTATTAAGGTAATTATATATTTATTTAAAATTAAAAAAAAATTACCATGATAAATAAAAATATTTATCATTATAATGAGTTTTTATAACAGAATTGATCTTATGTATATACTTATATTAAAATTATTTAGTTATTAAAATTTGAGTTAGACATTTTTCAATTTTCATTAAATTGAATAAAATTAATGTTCTTATCTCATAAAAGTTGAATTAAATGGAGGCCATTTCAACCCAAGGGTGATTTAGGTCAAAATATACTCATAAAATAGAATTAATACTTGTTTAAGGGTAATTTTATAATATTATTTTTACTTTTAATTACACAATTTTTGCTTTTATCGTGTTAATATAATTACATAACTTTATATTCATAATGCCAAAAAATAAAAGAATTATATTCAAAAAATTTGGAACAACTTATTCCTAATATGGAATCTATTCCCCCAATTCCAAAATTAGAAGTAATAGTAATTAATTTAAAATTAATCCTATTATCAGAGTTAGAGATTTGGTTTTAAAAATTATAACATTGCAAAAGATTTAAATGTTTTTACATCTGAATTCAATATAAAATTGATTATAATAACCAAAACTATATTAACTGGTAAAAATATATTATATTTATACTTGAAATAAAATCAATATTATAATTTATCCATATAAATTATTTTGATAAAACATATTTTTCACTTAAAATTTAGTATATTTTTACTATTCATCAAAACAGGAAAGTTATTAAATTATTTGAGAAATTCAACCAAATTAAATTTTTATATCCCTTGTCAAAAGAAATTTTTTTTTTCATATAAAAATTATTAATGTGTCAAAAAATTAATTTAAAATAGGTTTTCCATTAAAAGGCGTGAAATTTCCCTTTATAAAATATAGAATTATACATCAAATATGGTTTATAAATAACCTATGAATAAAATATTTATTGGATGATATCAAATATATTTTAATTAGTATATAATATATATATTTCATGAATTTCAATCACTAATAGTAATTCACTAAATTTATTAATACAAAAATAAAAATATATAATTGATTTATATTTTTCATAAATAATTGGTAGCCAATGAATTCACCATAAATTTTCATAACTTAGTTATATTTATTCCGACTAACCTGATAGCTAGGATACAATGATGATTTTTTATTAAGGGTGCCTCATTGGTTTTTAAACTCACTATTGCGTGTAATGCAAGCTAATGAAGAAATAAAATTATTTAAAGAAAATATTTCATAAAAAACACCCGGTTGTTACACTATAAATATTTTTACTTTTACTCCATGTTAGTATATCAACTTTCCACTAATGTCCCCCTACATAGATACCTAGTTATTTGTTACTCCATGTGAACATTACACTTCTTGTTATCTCTTTTCTTGGTGGATGTTTTATGACCCATTCTCATGTTGGTAGATTTAAACATATGAAATATCGACCAATAAATCATCAAGATTAACCTTAAATTGCGAGGTGGCAATTTAATTAATGTGGGGAAAATGTAACACCCCAAAATTGTAATGTAAGAACCTTGTTTTGGATAGTTTGTATCACATGTGACTCCAAGAGTGTAATGGAATATAATATCCGGATACTATATAATTTATTTACTATTTATAAATGATTCTATATAATTCAATTCATGAAACATCGAGCTAGCTTGCATTACATGAAAGATAGACCTTCTTCAATGTTTTAGGTTACACAAAAGACCGTGTTTTACTGAACAATAATATATTATCAAAATGTTATTATTTAATATAATAGGATATAAATTGGATGTTTTATTATTAGTTATGATTAGTATGAATTAACATATGAATTGTTTTGGTTTATATAAATATAAAATTTATTCATTGGTTACCATTTAATGAGAAATTATAATTAAAACCAACTGGATATAAAAATTAATATTTTTATTTTTATGCATCTTAAAGAGTTTTGGTTTAATAAAAAAATTAATTACAATTAGTTATTTATTATAACTAAATTAATATGTTACTTATTAAATAAATATTTTTATAGTCATCTATAGGGTTTGATATGAATAATAATATAGGAGACTCTATTTTACACATAAAAACTATATTTTTTATAAAAGAAATTTTATTGTCATTTAATGAAGAACCCATTTAAAATATTAATTTTGACAAATTATTTTATTTTATATTTCAAAATAAACTTTATATTTGAAGTATAAACATAATAATTAGGTTAGGGTGAATTTTTGATATTTTTCTTAAATAGTTCATTTTTTAATTAATAGTTAAAAATACTGAATTTTAGTTAAAAAAACTTTTTCATCTATTTTATTTATAAGATTAAATAATATTATAAAATTTTTTAAATTATAATTAGATAATATTTTATTAATAAATACAATGTATGTGATTAGAATAAATTTCACATTCAAAATGATTATAAAAATATAGTAAACTTTCAGAGGTTTTTTCTTTAAAAACCCACATTATCGTCCCGCCTACAGGATTAAATTTAAATAATTTTATTCCAATTATATGATTTGAATTTAAGAAAAATGGATTTCATATTTATGATCTGATACAATTATATTGTTTAATAAGAAAAATATTGTTTTTTACAAAAAATATTACTGAATCTAATTAAAATTAATTACAATTTTTATTGTATAATAATGCTTAATAAAGGACTAAACCATTAACATAGGGGGACCAATGACCTAGAAACTACTCCAAAACCCATTTTCTATCAATAATTAGTCCATTAACATTACATAATTGAATTGATTTTTAATTTGAAATAATTATTTAGGTAAAAATGTGGGTACACCTAACTGCTTTTCAAAAATACAATGTGAGTTCTTTTTCTCCATTATAAAGGCCACCCCTTCTCCCACTTTCTAAAACATCTCATACCACATAGGTTGGGCTAAAATCTACCCAAATATATTCCCAAAATCACTTACCTGGGAATTTAAGCCTCTATTTGAGCAGAAATCCGTCCATTAAATCTCTTTGGTATAATAAAAAAGGAGTTACCCGATTTTAAGGCAACATTTTCCAGTTATCTCATTTCGTTCATTTAGTCATCCATCCCATAAAATTCTTTTAAAATCATGATTATATGATAAAGACAGAATAATAAATGTAAATTGATGTTTTATAATTAATTTTTAGACCAACAGTCCCACACACATCCATCTAATGGGCAAAGAACATGTTGTTTATGTGTACGGAAAACAATCACCTCACGAAATGATGATTGTTCATTTTTCCTTTTCCACCTCTCAAGGTGGATATTATGATGGACATACTATTTATATATGTTATATATGATATTTTCTATTTATTTAATCTTATTTAATTATTTTACAATATATACTATTATACTTTCCATTATTTATAAATATGTTAACATCGTTTGTGGAAGTGTGAACACTCGCCATCTCAAAGTGATGTAATTCATTCACGCTATTCATGGAACGCATAAAAGATGGTTTGAATTAATAATATTACACATAAAAAAATATATATATGAAATTATTGATATAATTACATTTTTATAAAAAATAAAATTATGTATATATAATTTTTTTATTACCTTTTGACACACACTTAAAAAGTGATAACATCATTCGTGGACATGTAGACTACAACCTCCTTGAAATGATGGGATTCCATTTACACCATATTATTTATATCTATTAGTATATATGATTAAATAATTTTGTATTTTTGATATAATGATCAATCTTAAAATCTATTATTCTACTTGATTTTTTTTCCATAATGGTCATTGAAAAATGAGAATGTTACTCATGTGTACATAACGACAACCATCTCCATGATTGTAACATTGATTCATTTGATAATAACCATATATAATTGTTATTATAAAATTATAATTAATTTATAAATATATTAATTCTATCATTATTATCATTCTTTACATGTTGTATAATGACCCTTTTGAGGATAGTTAACCTACAAATGTTGTTTAGGAACATAAACCAAATTTGGCCAAAACACCGGATGGTGTTGTAATTGATTACGTGGTTATATATAACATGGTAATAATTTAAAAATAGTAATTATAATAATGAAAAAGGTTCTAATGAAAATAAATACTAAAAATAAGTTTATTTTATAGGAATTTAAAGGTCATTCATCCTAAAGTAAACACAATGTAATGGATTTTTGTCTTAATTTTTACTTCTGTGAGATAAATTTCATATTCCCCACTATCTTTATTTTGTGTGGCATATCTATTACTCGTTTTTATATATTATATCATTAATTAATTTTCCTTCATGGTATTTAAAACATACATTTAATATTATTCCTTCATTATTATTAGGATTTAAAATGTTTTAAAGTGGTATGAGACACTTTGGAATGTTTAAATATTATTTTCTTCAATATTAACATTAATGGTATACCAGTGGTATTTTATTTAATGGGAATTATATAAAAATTATTTAATAAAACCATAAATTTTTTATAATATTGTTATTCATGACTATTTTCAAGTATTAGTACCATTTTTTCACTCTTTGGTACCCAAAATGTTGTATAAAATTTTTTTTAGAAAACATTGTAATATTTCACTCTTTAGTCAGAGAAATTCTTTTCTTCTAAAAACAATGATTTATTAAAATGTTTTAAAAAATTATTTTATAATGATTTGGTAAATAATATTTTGCCCATTTTTCTTTTACCAATGTTTTCAAAAGAATATTCTTGTTACTTTCCAGATAATTTATTTCTCAATGCTTTTTACCGTGTGAATGAAATGTAATTCCACATTTTATGGAATGTATGAATTTAGTCAAAGTCATTTATTTTAAGCATCCGTTTCATGTATGAAAGGGTACTTTTAAAGGGAATTTTTTTCAAAAGTGATTTTAAAATGAAATGTTTTTCAAAAACAAATTAAAAAAAAGATATTTTTTATCCTGAATGTTTTTCGGAATTTTTTTGGAATTACCATTCATCAACAACAAAAAACCTTTATTTTTAGTCCACTTTGGATTTTTTGTGGGGATACCATACTTATTCTCCCTCTATATATTTTATTATTCATTTTTTCAAGGATAATATTAACATTCACTTGCTTGTTTCATTTTTTAGTCTTCTTAAAATATTAAATCTCTTATGATCATCGAAAATTGAATTTATCATAATTATATATTTCATTTTTCATGGATATTATTATTCCATAAACTGTATACCATTTTACTTATGGCGTCTAATTTTATAGTTATTTGATTATTTTGGGATATGTTTATAATTCTATATTCATTATTCAATGTGGATATTTGATATGGAATATTATTTATTTTTATTATTTGATATGATGAATTATTTGGACTGATAATGATGGGTGGATCTCAAACATTATATTTCTCTCTGATGCATTGACATATTATCACGAGAAAAATAAGTTTCACAAATTAAATGGGATTCTATCCATAGTTTTAAACAATATTTTGACTGGTCTTGATGATATTGTTTTTCTTGTTTCTTAGACACAACGTTCATTAATAAATCATTTCCTTAATTTAGTTATATTTATCATTCTTTCATGATATTTTGTGTCGACATACCTATGAATACATTCTATTTTTAGTTCATTGATTAAATATCAGGTGTTCTAGTATCTATAATTTACATATTTATTTTTCTATATCAAGTAATTTGAATGGAACATGTTTCCATTTATTACCTTTCCATATTTTTTATTAACTTCCTTCTCAGTTTCTTGATTATATGGTATGTACAATCTCGTATTTACGATTCTTTAATTATTATTCTCATTGATTCACTATTTCTTCCCCTATACTTTTTTTTACATAGAATCTGTGCTCACCATTATTTTTTTTCCTTTCCTCAGGAATCAATGAAGTGTCCTATGAGAGATATGTAGGGATATAATATATTGAATAATGAAATTCTCAGTGTTTTCTATTTATAAATAAGTAAAACAATATGTTGTAATTGTTGTATTATATTTTAATAAAAGTCTCATGTATGTATCTGGTTTACCAATACTAATATACTCATCAATCCTTTTAGGATTGATTCCTTATAACCATATTAATTTAATTGATAGTAGGAAACGAATCCGAGTGATTTGGGGTTGGGTTGATACAATGTTATTGCTCTCAAATGCATTGTGTAAATATGGATAACTAATGATTTAATAATGTTTTGCATGAACCTTGTTTAATGTTAAGAATGTTACATGTGGTCTAAATTTAATTTTCATAAGATTATGAATGGACTTATATTTCAGGTCTATAATTTCATGAAAAGACCTAATTTCATTTTCATAACATAATGAGTAGACCTATTTCTATTTTTATATATTAACAATGTTATGATATGTTATTTTTTTCCACATTTTTATATCTATGTTATGCTCTCATGGCTTATTTTCATTGATCTCCATTGTGATTCATGTCTTATGAACTACCAATATTTATGTCATAACTCATGTATATGATTATTGATAGATTGTGAATGAGAATTGTAAATTTATGGTCATGAACATGTATTTTTATTCTTATATTATGATTTCATATTCTCGTTCATTAATGTATTCCATTTTTTCCCTTACTGTGAATCTAATCTCACCCTTATGTTTCTCTTCCTTCGGACATAAAGTAAACTTTTAAGTATGTTTTTTCTATAATGAGTACTAAATGGGAATACCATTTTGGGGAAACATTGACATCTTTCCTGAAAAATTACTATTGAGTATCTAGTCTCCAAACATAGTAGAACATTATGATACATGTGCATGTATTTGTGAATTTTCATGAATATTTATTTAAAGGTTTGTAATATTTTTATATTAAAAGACTAGGCCATTATATTTCTAGTGAATAAGGTGATTCCATATTTCTTATAGAGATTACGAATACGGATTCGACATCCTATTGTGGAATGAAGTGATATTCCCTGTGACTTGTAATGGAGAAACTAACGATTCAAAGGAATCCATCCTAACTTTAGTGTATATAAATAATCAATATGGCATTTTACTTAGCGTAAGAAATAATTTTTTGGCCCATTTGATGTAGTGAGTGAAAATGGGAGTGGTCAGGGAATTTATCATGGGGATACAATGAATCTATACAAATACTGTGAAAGGCATTAAGCATTGGAATGAGTAACATATCCTAAACCAACATGAAATGATCCATGGAAGGTATGAACGAACCTAAATAAATAGGTAGTGATACATTATTGGAGTAACCTAGAATAACATAACAATATATTAGGCTATTTGATTTTGGTTTAACATTAAAATATTGGTTACATGAACATTAGTCTATACCATTGTGATGAAAAAAGAACCAACCCATGCATCATTGTGCCCGTTTTCTTCATTTCCCTAGGATTATAATTAGATAAAATTGATAAAGATAATAAATAGAATATTTAATATATAATGATAATTTAGGTAAAATATAATAATATTAATAATAGAAAATCGAGGTATACCTTATAATTAGGAAGTCGAGATAAATCCATGTAGGAAGAAATTGACATTTATTCACACCCTAATTCATCACCCTTCTAATGGTACCTACTCCCCTCTAAAGAAATTTTTTTTAATAGAGGTTAGGTTATATTATTTCAATTTTTAGGATTTATCTGATATATTTATTGATGTTTAAGTTTTATTCAAACCAAATTTTTTGGTGTAATATTGAAAATGTAATAAAATCAAAGAAGAAGAAAAGTTCATGTGGAATCCAACTATATGGAACTATTTTTGTGCATCGTGAGATTCGGTTGTATGATTAGAACAATATAAGGAAGATATGTCTGTGAAATTCATATTGGGAATCCATTCACTCATTCAATACTGCATCAGGTATGATTTTCTAGCAGAATCATTAAAGTGATTTTTTGTCGGAGTAGATTACTCAAGAGGGGAGCAGTGAATTCAGTAACTATAAAAATTTCTGTAAAAAAAATTTTCTAAAAAGGTTTCCACAAATATTAAATACATCCAGGTTAATCAAGGTTATACTGTTATAAGATTTTTACTATTTAAGTAACTTCTTAGAATATTGATTAATTCTCAGTAATCTTAATTTGTGTTATTAATATTACTTTTGATGTTATTCTACTAAGACAATCTAGTTATATCTTCGTTCCAAGACTAACTATCAAAGTAAAAATAATGACTTCTGAATTATATTATAAAGAAATAAAATAGAGAAGGCTTATTTAAGAAGCACAACAGATATGAAACAAGTGGTTCAGTCTCAAGCCGAGACCTGATCCGCTCCACTTGGTGATCACCTACCCCCAAGAAGTTTATATAATAAACATTGATCCACACCCTAGATCAGGGTTAACAAAAGTACACAAAATGTCTTTGTCACACAGGGACCTCTTCCACAGTTTTCATGGGTACAAAAGAACCAATACACATAGGGACCTCTTCCACACTTATCCATGGGTACACACTGGCATAAAAGAATGGTTGAGTAAGGATATCTTGTATCCTTATGTTTAATGAAAGAGATAGAGTTTTTTATTCTACAGGTACACACTCTTCTTGAATGGTAATAAATAGATACACAACAGAGCAGAAATATGGAGATTGGTTTACAAGTGCTCTGAGTGTTAGTATTTGCAGCTTTGGACTTCTTCATATGAGGCAGATGAAGATCTTGAGTCATCATTTGTAAAATAGTGTGCTTCTATTCAGTTTGTGTTTTTCATGAGTTTCAATAGAGCAAATATGGTCTCTAAGATTCAATATTCTTTGTCTGTTATTCAGCAGTGTTGACTTTCATGAAGTTTTCCATTTTCTATTGAAACATGCTCTAAGTATTTTCATTGCTATGGTGCTCATGACCTTTATTTTTGTTTTCTATCACACGCTTTGATTCTTGGCCACACTTCGCTTTTATCTTAGAATTCATGCGTTAGAGATGACATGTTTCATGTATTCTATGCCTCATACCTCGTACTGTCCGACGATATGTCTAAGAAGAAACATTAATTATGTCAGTGCATTAAAATCTTCAAATATGACCGTTAGAAATTAAATTGAATTATTACAAAATAGTTTAAGAAATGGTGTCACAGTAAGTCATGGAAATGGTGTCTCCTTTTCACAGTGTCTAGATTGATCACGGTGTATGAGTTTCAAGGTGTCTCATGGTCATGGTGTCTTGTGGTCACGGTTTCTCATGGTCATGATGTCTTCTTCACGGTGTCTTGTTAATGGTTTCTGGTTCACGGTGTCTGCTTCACGGTGTCTTTCTTCACGGTGTCTGCCTCACGGTGTCTGCTTGACAGTGTCTGCTTCACTATGTCTGCTTCATAGAGTCCTGATTCATGGTTCTAGAAATACATAACCAGTTGCAGACTCACAGTGTCTCATACTTTTTAAAGCAATTATGTACAGACTTATGCAATGATGTTAATATAATGGATTAGACTTGCGCATTTATCAAAGAAGGTATTATGATAGTAGATCAGGGATAGTATAAAGTAAGTAAACTGAATGTAGAGAAATTACGATCTTGAATGGCTCTTCTTAAAGGATGACAATACTTTAAACATTAATAGAAAAGATTTGATATAACTTACAGGAGTCAACTAGGTTTAATAAGATTTGTGATCATTAAAGCATGATTAATAAAAGTTACCTATTTACAAAATTTTTACATCATGATTCCAAATATGGAATCCATTATTCCAAATTCAAAACACATATGTGGAATAAATTAATTTAGAATTAATTCTTATTGTCAAAACAAAAACTGAGTTTTTAAGAAATAATAACTATCAAAAGATTGACACTTATTTATGTCAAGTTTAAATTAAAAAATACATTCAATGGCATAAATTATATTAAATGATAAAAATATAATCTAATGATAGTTAAAACCCATTAAAATATATAATTTTACACTATCAATTTTTTTAGTATAAAAAGTTGCTTTTATTTAAGATTTAGTGTTATTACTATTCATCAAAAATTGAATGTTTTCAAGAGTACAAAAAATTCACTCCAAGATAATGTTGATATTCGGAATCCAAAAAATGAAGTTCATTTTGAAAAATAAAATTTATAATATTTAAAAAAGTGGGTATTAATTTTCATAATGACTAGTTTGATTGGTTTTGGTGTGTTGGAATCTTGAAGTTGCGTACATCGCAAGATATTGCATTATTCAAAGAGAAATGTATTCTAGATGCTTGGGGTGTAACATTCTTCCCTCCTTCAAGTAATTTCATCGTTAAAATTTTTAGAATAATACTATAGAAAATGATTTGGGTGGTTCATCATTATAAGATTCTTAGGTTTCCACATTGCCTCTATTATCTTATTATTTCTCTATAAAACATTCACCAGACTAGTCGTCCAGTTTCTCAAAACATGTTCTCCGATATCAAGAATTCTGATTGGCTATTTGTAATAAGATAGATCAGGTTCCAATTCTATTTCTTCATAGGTGAGTACATGCATTGGTTCATCCATGTATTTTCTCAACAGTGATACTTGGAACACATTATGAACTTTAGAGAGACTTGGCGGCATTTCCAACCGCTAAACTACAACTCCAATTCGTTCTAGAATTTCGAAAGGTCCGATATACCTGGGACTTAATTTTTCTTTCTTATTGAATCATATAACACGCTTCCATAAAGATACCTTCCTGAAAACAAGATCTCCTACTTGAAATTCCTAATTTTTCCTTTGGTAATCGATATAACAATTTTGCTTACTTTTTTCTGCTTTGATGTGAGTTTGGATAACCTTCACATTTTTCATTGTTTCCTCAACAAGTTTCGGGCCTAGGAGTTTTCTTTCACAAAAATCATCCCTACATTTTGGTGTGTGATATCACTTTGCATATAATTCTTCATATGTTGTCATCTGAATAGTTGAATAGAAACTATTGTTATAAGAAAATTCTACCATAGGTAAATATTGATCCCACGTACCTTGAATGTCATGTGAGAAAGATCTCAACATTTCTTCTAATGTTTGAATAGTCTATCCTGATGGTCCATCCGTTTGAGGGTGGTAGGAAGTGCTCAAATGATGTTTTGTATCCAAGGCCTTCTGAATACTTTTCTAGAATATTCATGTAATATGTGTATCACTATCAGAAATAATCGATAGGTGTACTCCATGAAGTCTTACAACTTCATTAATATATAGTCTTTCCAAACATTCAAGTGGTAAAACTTCTCTTATAGCAAGAAAATGTGCAGACATGGTAAGACAATTAATAATGACCCAAATTGTATCATTTCTTCTAGGAGTCTTTGGTAGCCCCATGACAAAGTCCACTGTAATATCATTCCATTTCCACTGAGGTATGGGATGAGGTTGCATGACTCCTCTAGGATTTTGTCTTCCAGCCATTACCTATTAAAAACCCTTCTATCTTGACACGTAATCAGCAATCTACCTATTCATGTTTTCCCACAAAAAACTTTTCCTTCAAATATCTATACATCTTAGTGATACCAAGGTGGATAGAAAAATAGGTGCTATGAGAATCATCCAACAATTCCCTTTTAAGATGAGGTATTCCAGGAACAAATAGTCTCTTCCCAAATTTCAAAATTCCATCCTCATTTACGAAGTCAATCAATCTCCCATCATTCACAGATTTAATTTTCTTTTGAAACACCTCATCATCGGTCTGAGAACTTTTTATCCTTTATAGTAAATATTATTTGGAAACCATTTGAATATGTATTGATGTTTCATCTTCCATTATTATTATAATATCAATATTTACCAGATCTATGAACATAGAATCCCTTTAAAATCTCATCCTTTTCAAAACTCCATGATCCATTCTGCTCAAAGCATCTGCCACCTTATTTTCCTTCTCTAGGTGGTAGTGTATAGTAAAATCATAGTCTTTGAGTAGTTCCAGCCATCGTCTTTGCCTGATGTTGAGTTCTTGCTATGAGAAAATATACGTCAAAATCTATTGATCAATATATATATCACATTTTTCCCATAGATATAGTTTCTCTATTTCTTCAAAGAAAAGATTGTAGCTGCTAACTCAAGATCATGAGTGGGGTAGTTTTATTCATTAATTTTTAGATTCCGGGATACAAAGGAAATAAGTCTATAATTCGGCTTAAGGAAACAACCAAGTCTATTCTTTAAAGAATTACTATAAATAACAAAAAGAACATTCCTTGATGGTAGAGTCAATATAAGATCATTGACTAATCTTCTATTCATTTCTTCAAAGCATTCTTCACAATCTTTTTTCCAAAAAAATTAACCCCTTTATGTGTGAGATTGATTAATGGGTTAGCCAATTTGGCCAAATTATGGACGAAGTGCTGGTAATAACCCACTAAACCAATAAAACTGTGTACCTCAGTTATACTCATCGGTGCTGGCTAATATTTTATTGCTCTTGTCTTTGAAGGATCAACAAGGATTCTATCCTTAGAGACAATATGAAAAAGAAAATAAATCTCCTAAATCCATAATTCAAACTTTCTAAACTTCCTGTATAATTATTTTCTTATAAGAGCCTTTAAAATAATTCTCTAGTGATTTTCATGATCTTCATAGTTGTTTGAGTATACAAAGATTTCATCAATAAATACCACTACAAAGTTATCAAGATATTCCATGAAAATATTATCCATTAGATCCATGAAAACATATGGTGTATTAGTTAGTCTAAAAGGCATTACTATAAAGCCATAATGTCGGTACATAGTTAAAAATAATGTCTTTGGAATGTTTTACTTTTTCACACACAACTAATTCTATCCACATCGAAGCTCAATATTTGAAAAATATTGAGCCCGATGAAGTTGATCAAATAAATCATCAATGCGAGGTAATAGATACTTGTTCTTTATTTTTATATAATTGATCTCCCTGTAGTCAATTCACAACCGCATAAATCCATCTTTATTCTTAACAAAAAGAACATGGGATCCCAATGGAGAAACACTATGGAGAATAAGTCCTTTATTACTCAACTTCACTAGTTGTTTCTTTAGCTCCACTAATTCCACAATGGTCATTCTATAAGGGGTCTTCGATATAGGAAATGAACCAGAAATTAAATGAATGGAAAAATCAATTTCTCATTATAGAGGATGTCCAGATAACTCATCTAGAAATACATCAATATATTCTTGTACAATAGATAAATCATCTATTTGAAAATTCCATTCCTCACCCATAGTTATTTCACTCTCTTTCTCCCTAGTAATTGAATTTAGTAAGGCTATAGGAGGTGGATCCAGATAAGAATCAGATGGTGAAGTTTCTTCTCTAAAGATAAGGTATTCCTTATCATCATAAAAAATTGTTAGCTCCTTATTCTTATAATAAATTTGGGCATCATGGTCCGAAAGCCAATAAATATTGAGGATTATATCAAAGTCAATCAAGGGTATGACGATGATATTAGCAGATAAAGAACATTTGTATGCCATAATGGGGACTGATTCACAAAAAGTTGTTGCAATGATACCCCCCTTATGATTTTTGACTGATAAATACCTTGTTAAATCAAATTGGAAATATATAATTCTCATAGAAAACTAGGAAGATCTGAAATAATGCGATGATCCAGAATCAAATAAATCACTGGCTAAACTTGTGGGAACTATTAAATTACCTGCCACCACGTCTTTTGGAGATTCAACCTCAATAGTGGTGATCACATAAGCTTGGATTTTCTCCCTTGGCCTTTTCTTAGGTATGTTTTCTTGCCACTTAGAACATTTATTTGCATAATTCCCCATTTCATTACAATTGTAGAATTCAACATTGATAGACTCTTTCTTTCCCATACAATCACAATCTTGGTGGCCTTTTTCACCACACTTATAACAGACTCCCATAACCTTCAGGAAAGTTCTAGGGTGCTTCTTCAAACATTTACCACATGATGGAAATTCAACTTTTCCATTCTTTCCCTTGTTTCCATTTCTAGAGTGTTCAGGAAATCTCTTCTTCCCTTGCATTTCATTAAAGTAGTAAGACGTAGAGAATTATTTTTCTATCATTATAGCACATGACACAATATCTTCATATGATGTGAAGGATTGTGACACGAATTTTTAATTAAGAAATATGTTTAACCCATCAATGAATCGATCAATCATACTCCATGGGTTACGTATGTAATCTGCAGCATGCCTTTCTATCCTTGTTAAGTTGGCCTCATACTTTGCAACATTCTCATACTAATTTTTCCTCAAACTCAAAAATGTTCTTTTCATATCTTATTGATGGTAATAAAGAATGTATTTTTTCTTGGAAAATATTTTTAAAATCCCTATATTCAATATATGATACTTCTTCATCTTTCTTGGTGTTTTGAATTAATGACCCCCATTGATCTGCATCTCCCATGAGGCGATAATCTCCCAAGACAACTTTTTTCGTTTTTCTGCTCCCTAAAGCATGAAATATTTTCTCTAAAGAACTTCTCCATTTCTCATTTGCAAATGAATTTGTAGTCCCATTTAATGTTGGTGGTTGTTGCCTCAGGAATCGGTCTGAAAATGATCCTCTAAGTTATGGATCAGGGTGCTCTATACAGGTAAGGTTATTATTCATAACCTGAGTGAGTTGTCCCAGTATGGTGATAAGCTGATCAGTTTGAGTTGCATCACCAGCTCCATTATAATTATCTTGAGTAATAGGGAAATCCCTACATAGATTATGTGCTTTGATATGGTTTCCATTCATTCCACTAGGTTCCATTTAAAAACAATGGAATACACTACATTAGTTTATGAATCGCAATTCATAATTCCAAACTTGTAAAACACTTAACATATAATGGACAGTTTATGGATTTAATCCATAATCCTAAAAATGTTTTCTTTGAGGAGGTATATAATCATAAATAATTGATATTGGTTTGTAATGAAAATGTGAATTGTCCTAAACATATCCCCTGGGAATGTCATAACCAATAGTGCATTAAGGCCTACTATCGGGTACTAGGATACCCTTGGTGAAGACTGAAACTCCTTGTTGGAGTTTTCACTCCCATGAACATCTGTTCCAAAGATGCCTTTACCTGCTCATATCCAGACAAGGATGTTTTTCTTGGAAAACTCACAAAATTTCTATATTACCAAAATTCTAGGATGTTATTATATAATAATCCTCAAAGTCTATCTTGGGGTAATGTCCTCTAATCCGAGTTTTTCTAAATCTAGATTCCAAGGTTTGTACTAAACTTCCTCTGATACCAACTATAATGCCTCGTCCCCAGTTACCTAGAGTCGATGCATTGTTAGATAACATTGGCATGATATAAGTAATCATTTCCCGAAGGACTGATTAGTTCAGTAGCTTTGGAAGTACTACATAAACACATAAGTTTTACATTACATCATGAGATAAATAAAACAACAACATTTTTTCACCTTTGAACACACTTATATCCCTTAGCCTATCCCTATAGGTTAACCATAAAATAATTCTTCACAACCTTGGAAATATAAAACATAAAAAGTGGTGATCTCATATGCTCATTAAGGATAATAATATAGTAAAAACTTCATAACTAAGCATAAATTTTTATGGGAATCAACAAAACTAAAAAATGACCTCTAATCTTAAAATTTATCATAATATGGAAAAGATAGATCAAATAATTCCTTTTACTTATTCACATGAATATTCTACTAGTCAAATAATCAGATGTAATATCAATAGCTAATTTCAAAATGATGGAATGCATAATGTCGGTCATCATAACCACATAATCAAGACCTTTAGCCTAGAATATAAATAAGATTTTGTCAAGGCCTTGTGCCAAGACACTAGTTTGATTCATTAGACCTACCGATGCATCAAGGAGAAATAGTAGGCTCCACCCATAACTTACTATGTCCAATTCATTCTTTATATGAAAGGGTTGAAACATAACATAAACATTCATATTAAGACCATCATACAAAATGTTAATACATTAACAATATACCATGAAAGGTCTAAAAATAACACATCCATAGTCAAAAATATCACAAAACCTTCAATACAATATGGAATATTTGTATCACAATAAATCAACTTCAAACAAGTATAAAATTAATTAAAGGATGTTGACATAGATGAAATCAAAACTATTTGAGAGAAATATCTCTTTCTGTTATGAAATCATTTAAAATTAATATAATTATTTAAGAAAACATTTATTTTAAAAATAATCTTATAATATTGTAAGGGAAGCATCGAAGGTGTTATAATGGTGGAGAATAGAATCACCCGCTGTATAAGTAAAAATAAAATTTTTACATTAATTTTTCAAAAAAGGCATAAAGTACATTGTTTGGAAAACAATAGAAGGATTCTTTTCAAAAAAAAATATAAACATTCACACAAAGGTATAAATTATTTTAACTCATAGTCTAGTAAATAGTAAAAAAAATTTAAATTCATTTTTAAGGAACACGGATTTGGATGATAAATAGGTCCTAATTGATACATAAGTAAAAACAACCTTAGATAATAAAGATATTGTGAAATTAGCCCTTACCGTGTACTTTTCCTTCATTGAGGGTATGTTATCCTCATATATAATAGTTAAATAATTGATATTAAATTATAAAATAACAACATACATAAATATGATATCATATATGATATTTTAATATTTCTTTGTTAATAATATTTTACTAGTATCATTGTTTCGGGTGTTAACTGATTCGTTTTCCTTTATATGTTTTGTTACGCAAGTAAATATTTTTATGGATAAGACGTATTTGATTCATATCAATAATGATATACTATTCTTAAATATTATTATTAAAAATCCAATGAAAATTATTCTTGAATGGTTACAATGGTGAATGAATCTCATCGCGTTCGTCGAGGGGGTAATCTGTATGTACACACTAACGCTACTTCAATTTCATTTTTTTATTTTAAAAGGAAATAAGACCGAATGGCAGATAGTTATATTATTATTCTAGTATAATATAATATTTTATATACGTTATGTATGTTCATTAACTTCAGCCTTTATACATTTCATGTATGGTATGAACGAGTCATATCACTTTGAGGGGTTGTAGTCTGAACTTCTAAAAATGAAATTATCGTATATATAAAACATGGAAAGAATAAAGTTTTGAAATAAAATAGAATTCCATAATATTATAGATAAAATAAATTTCATAAATATCATATATAATTATAGTTCCATAATAATGGTCACCATAAGAGGTGATAGTAGAAGATAGAACAACCATAATTTTTGGAGGCAGTAGTTCACCGTCCACAGAAACATTTTGTTCTATACCCATTAGATGGAGGTGTGTGTAAGTGTAGTTCAAATAAATATCATAACAACAACATAGTGAATTTATGATACTGGTGTTTTCATAAAATAAAGGAGTATATTGTGTTTAGGGGGTTGGAGAAGTAAAATAAAAGATAAGAACTTAAGAGGAGATGTTACCTTTAAATAGGGTAAATCCATTTGGTGTGAACCAAACGGCTTCCTTGAAGTGCTTTCTTCCTAAGGTAATGATTATAATAGGAATAGAGGGATGTATGGAGCTTAATTGGGAAGTTTTTGGATGATCGAAAGGGCTTCAGAGTTGTGAGGAATGGGATAGAGGTGAGGGATTTTATAAGGGGGGACTCTTTATGAATGTTTGAAAATATTATTTTATTCTATAATTATTTTATGTTTATAAAGGTCAAAAACACATTTAAGTAAAAACAATTATGACTAATGTTTGAAATAAAACCATACAATTAAAATTTTCTAGGTTTTGGATATTTTTTTAATTTTTATAATCTCATTTATTTGAATCCTTCATTAATGAGGTAAACACTACATCATTATTGTGTCATAAATAATTTTATTTATTTGATGTATAAAAATTATAAAAAATACCATTATTTAAAAATATTTTTATCTTTCAAATAAATATTTATTGTCTAAAAGATAACTTATATAACACCTTCTAAAAATTGTTTTACTAAAATATTAATGTTTCTGTCATTTTTGTCTTTACTTTAAATTTATTAATATAAACTTTCGTTATCACTATCATGTGGCTCCATGGGGTCCCAAAATCGACCAAAGGATTCCCATGGTCAGAACTGTATTAAACAATATGAATAGGATACTTGTTAGGGTAATTTAATATTATTATAATATTATTTTTATGCTTATTTACAGGATTTACCCTTTAATCATGGTAAATAAAATATTTACCAAAATAATTATTCATAGTTTCTAAAAGTAAAAGACACCTATTTACACAATTTGGTCCTCTTAATTACAAATATGGAATCCATTTTTCCAAATTCAAAACCCAAAAGTGGCAGAAATTAATTTAAAATTATTTCTCATTTTCAAAACAAAAAGCGTGTTTTTAAGAAATAATAACTATCAAAATATTGACACTTTTGTATGTCCAGTTTATATGTGAAATAACATCTAATTACATAAATTATATTAAATGATAAAAATATGATTTAATTATACTTAAAAACCATTCAAATGTATAATTTAACACTATAAATTATTTCGATTAAAAAAGTTGTTTCTAATTAAAATTTAGTATTTTCCACTATTCATTAAAAATTCAATGTTTTCAGAAGAGTACCAAAAATTCACCCTAAGATGTTTTTAATATTATGAATCAAAAAATTAAGTCCATTTTTTAAAATATAATTTATAAAATTTAAAAAATTTAGTATTACTATTCATAATGGCTAGTTTTATTTGTCGTGGTTTATTGAAATCTCGAAGTAGTGTACAACGCAAACTATTGAATTATTCAAAGGGAAATGTACCATGTATGCTTGGGGTGTTACACACTTCCAAATTTCATCCCAGCATGATTGATCACAAAAATCATCATATATAAGGATTCATAAAGTTTCATCTAATTTCTGGAGTGAAACTGTTATTGTATAAAAGTCAAGGAAAAGAAGGTGTTGATCCCAAACACCTTTAAAATACACAAATAAAGATCTTAGTATATTATATAGGGTTTGAATGGTAATTTCATACTAACTGTATTTATGAGGATGATATATAGTAAAAAATATCAAAACTGTATTCAGATTATGAGGTTGATTTTTCTTTATCATCGAAGTAAACCTCAAATATCAATCAGTTATGATTGGGAGTGGTACTCCATAAAACCCTACAACATCCATAAAATATAACCTAGATATATTATTTAGAAAGAAAGCATCTAAAATAGTGATTAAATATTATAATTTCATATGGTGCATGACTAAAAAATGAATATCATTTTGGGCTTTAGATGACTTTGGGATTCCCACAAACAAACCCATGGTGATTTTATACCCTTTCAACATAGGTAATGGTAATTTTAATAAAATATCATTATACTTATGTGTCACAGCCTTATCATTTTGTCATAAAAAGAACTGATATATACACTCTTGAATATATCTCTTCATGTTATAGTGGAATAAGTTCCCTTTATGATTAGTATATCTCTTCATTCTTATATGATAAGTAGATAATGATGAACTATGAGCATCATATAATAGATAATTATTCATTTATATTATATAAATGATAGATAATATATTTTTGATCTTGATCATTAAATCATGTTCATTTTTTAAATCTATCACAATTATTGCCTTATTTTAATACTCCCCATCTTCATTTTATGCCACCTTAATATTAACCTGAATATATGGTTTTAAATTCAACTGTGAATGATGGGATCATTCTTTTTTTCTTTTGATTTCTATTTGCATCCTCTAAAAATACCTATGTTTAAAATCTATATCAAACCTAATATTGAAAAAACATGCATGTTCCATCCGACATAAAGAATCTACCAACTTGTTCACCATTCTAGGGTGTAATTTATTGAGAATTCATAATCTTTAGTTAGTTACAATTATCTCCTATGATGTATATACCACTATTTATATGTGAATATACACTTCATTATTTTCTTATCAATAAATATATCTCTCATTTAACCTTAATGATAATATCTCCATATCATCATTGAAAAAATATATTTTTTCTAGTTCAAAATCATGAGTCGGGTTATTTTTCTCATGACCCCTCGCATGGAATTATGCATAAATTACAACCCTATCTTTTTAATTGAGAAAAAAATACCATTATCATCATTGATGCACTGCTATAAATCACAAACCTTTCTCCACTATTCGGTAGTGTGTTCATTGGTTCAATAACTGACCATAATATCAGATAATTTAAATTTTCATCACATTAATTTATCCAATATAACTTCCCTCCCTTTAACGCCAACTAGGTTAGTGTATTTAATAATTATGATAAATATATTAAAAATTGTTGATAGTATATAGACAAACCATAAAATATATAGATTTCAATATTAATGGTATGTCTAAGAAACTATTCAACAAATGTTTTCTTTTGTGTGATCCACCAATATTCCATTTATAGTAATTACTTTTCCTAAGAATGATACCTTCTGTAGAAAGAATTCAAATTTACTAAATTTGGAATACATATCACTTTCATCAATGTCTTCAAATGGAATCCTCAAATAATCCTCATGATCTTCCTTTATCATGGAATGTATAATAATATCATAAATGAATACCACCATGAATTGGTGAAGGTAATATCTAAAGACATAACTCATTTGATCTATGAAGATATATATGACATTAGTAAGTTCAAAAAGAATCACTATATACTCAAAATTACTATACCTTATAAATAAATATATCATGTATATTTCCACTTGTTTAACCATCAAATGATAATATCAAAATCAGAGTTAAATTGTTTAATATTATTGATTCCCTCATAATTGATTCATAAAATCATCTATATGTGGTAGATGATACATGTTCAAGGTAGTAATATTGGTAATTTATCATTAATCAATGAAGAATGAATTGATATGTATTTTTTAAAACAAAAAAGAACAATTTCGTCCCATGGTTATGAACTTGGACAAATGAATCCCTAATCATTATTATTCGTCATATTTTTCTTCAATTCTTGTAACATAATAAGGGATTTTATACAAGGAATCGTTTAAATAAGTATAGTCCTAGGTATGTGTTCTAATGAAAACTATACTTCATCTTGTATGTGAGTAAAAAAACTCAACCAAAAATAATTTTAAAAATACTATAAACATATACATATCATCAATGATGAGTTTATCTTTGACTATTTTAGAAATAAATGATTCATGGATAAGAAATAAGTCACATACAATAGAACTAGTTTTAATTGGAATTTCATTTTCATCCCAGTATGGATGGTTTGTCATGGATTATTTTGGAATATAAAACATGACTTCATATTCAAAAAAACTAGATATGGGGTCTATATTGGGAGAGAAAATCTATACCAAAATCTCATAAAATACAAATATAGGGAGAATCAAAAGATCCTTACAAAAAATAATGTAACCTTCTAGCACGGGTCCCACACACTAGTACCCCATGCCGATTCGCCACATGGACTCATGTAAACCTCCCTATAAGCCCAAGGCTACCGACTATCAATGAGAGTCTAATATCAATAATGGGGAGACTATACCCTTTAATTTATTTACCATAGTGATACATCAAGGGAAATTATAAAAATAACAAAATGGTGTAACATAACTTTAATAATATTGTTTAACTAGATGACCAAAACTAGAAATACAATGTAAAAAATCAATAGTAGACATGCCATGAAAATTATATGTGAATTGTCAATATGAAAATACCCAAATTAAATAAAGGAACTGGAAAATACTCTATACCAGTCCCGACACCAAGTCTAGTTCCCTCATCCTGCTCCATCACAATAAACCATATATTAAGGGACACTTTACATTAACATATCTTGTGATCTTATAATCTATTTTGCTACTAATCAAGCATCCTGAGTAGGGTCTGAGTACCACTCAGTTGTCCACCACCAATGGTGTCTAAAAAAATCTAGTCAATAAAATTGTATGCAGATGTGTAATGAAATAATTACAATGCATAATTAAATACTTATCACATTATTCACTATTTTTTATTTATCCACATAAACCTCTGGGTTCCCAAGGACATTCGAGCCTTAATACCTACTTCGGCCAGTGCAAGAGTTTTAATCATTCAAATTATCAATTCACAATCCATTCAATAAATGAGAATGTATTATTTATTTTAATCCAATTCACTAACACGAATACTTGGGGCCATATACCAATGACAATATTTTGGGTATATAACATCATGTATAGCACCCTATGAGTATTTGGATCATCATTCCATGTCTCAAATGTTGCGGGTATTTATAGAATCAGTCCCTTTCCCATGTATCATGGTTATTTAGCAACATTCCATTATCTATCTATAATTTTCATACATTCCTTAGGTTTACAAAATCATGTATAGAACACCATTTATCAATCATTCAAATATATCACATGTATCACATATTTCACATGTATCACATATATCTCATGTATCAAAATAATTAATTAAACAATTAATTAACTACATCAATAAAATTAATAATTTAACAATTTTTTATCGCATTAATACCATTAATTAATTCACCAATTAATTAATCTCATCAAACTCATCAATTAATTAAAAAATTAATTGATCACAACAATTCTATTAATTAATTAAACAATTAATTAATCACATTAATCTCATTAATTAATGATGACCATTCAATTAATTAATAGAATAATTAACTAACCAGGTTAATCTTATTAATTAATTCAAAACATTATTAATCATCCATTCTGTTAATTAATTCCTAAATTAATTAAGAATATTTAGCTCATTAATTAATTCACCAGGTAATTATTCAATATCCAAAACTAAATATCCCATAATTTTTTTAGTAATTAATTTTTCCAATAAAAACTCTCAATATCTCATAATTAATTCCAAAAATTGATTATCCAATATTATCAATTCAATACCCCAACAATCCACATTAATTAATTCACAAATTAATTAATCCAAATCATTTAATTGCATCGTCACGAAAATCCCCCTTGATTAATTCACCAATTAAATAATCTAACTCAGTCAATAACATTAACACAATAACTACCATTAATTAAAAGACTAATTAATTAATCTATATCATTCAATTGCATTAACACATTGATCCCCAATAATTAATTCACTAATTAAATAAGATAACTCATTCAATTCCATTAACACAATAATTCTCATTAATTAAATCTCTAATTAATAAATCTAACTCATTCAATTATGTCAACACAACGACCCCCATTAATTAATTCTCCAATTAATCAATCTAACTCATTCAATTGAATTTACAAAAAAACCCCTTTAATTAATTTTCCAATTAATTAATCTAACACAAAAAATCATAATAATTCATCCATTAATTAGTTCAGAAATTAATTAATTGAAATTATTTTCATTAATTAATTCTACAATAAAATTACCATATTCATCCCCTTCAATTAATTTTATAATAAAATTTCCATGGCAATAAGATTAATTATTTCACTTTTAATTAATCACATTAAATTCCTTTAATTAATTCTCTAATTAATTCTCCATATTTTTCCAACAATTAATTAATCATGTTCAATCCCTTCAACTAAAACAGCAATTAATTGTTTATGTAAATCCTATCAATTAAATCAATGAATTAATCACATTAGTATCAATATTTAATTCAACAATTAAATAATCACATTTCACATGTTAATTAATTTATCAGTTAATAAATCCCATAAATACTATTATTTAATTCAATAATTAAATAATCACATTAATTTATTAATTATTTTCTCAATTAATTAATCCCAAATAAGTTATAATTTAATTAAACTCTTAATTAATCAAGTTACTCCATTTATTAATTCATCAATTAGTTAATCTCATAAAACCAATTATTTAATTAAATAATTAAATAAACATATTACTATATTAGTTAATTAATTAATCCCATAAAACCTATTATTTAATTCAATATTTAAATAATCATATTACTCCATTAATTATTTTATCTATTTATTAATCCAATCAATCCCATTATTTAATTCAATAATTAAATCATCATATTAACCCCTTAATTAGTTCATCATTTAATTAATCTCGACAATCCCATTATTTAATTCAATAATTAAATAAACATATTTCTCCATTAGTTAATTAATTAATTAATTAATCCAAACTTACCCATTTTTTATTTCTATACTTAAATAATCATATTACTATATTGATTAATTTTTGGATTAATTAATCCCAACTTAAACATCCCCATAACCCATAATTAATTCCTCAACTAATTTTTCTATCTAAATCAATTAAAAACCCCAATTTATTCCTCAATTATTTGTTCTAACTCATAATTCAATATTCTGATAATTAACTCAACAATTATTTATCCCAAAATCGCAATTTTTATATCTCATAATTAATTCAACAATAAATTATCTAATTCAATCCCGATGTCTCATAATTAATTCAAAAATTAATTATTAAGAATCTATAATCCTAATATCTCCAATTCGAACATAGTTATTAATTAATTAATTTACCATAATAATTAATTCTATCAAGAACACAATTTACAAAAATCTAATAATATTTTTATAGTTACATACACATAATATAAAGTAATACTTTTATATTTAAATTATAGACCACCTACATTAATAATATTGATGAATACTTGCCAACTGGTAATTCCCAATTTGAAGTGGGTCAATTAGGAACGTAGTGATGAATAAGGTCTAGATCCAAAACCTAAATCCATGCTTAAAAAAAACTAGTTATCTTAATTATAGATATAGATCTAAAAAAATGAAAAAAAACCAACTAAAATAATGGGATAATATCATGAGAGATATGGGAAATAAATCGGGAAGAAACCACATACCTGAAGAGGTGAATATCTTCCAATCGAGCATGAAGTCACCATGAACAGAGGTTAGAGGTCCTTGAAATCCCTCTGTGAGGGTTTGGATCTGAAATAAATCAATTTTGGTTGAGTTGGGGTTGAATAGTGGTTAAAATATTTGTTTCAAGAAATTAAAATATTATTTATGAATTAATTAATATTGCATGCATGATTTACTGCTCGAGGCCCATGATTTCCCCAAACCATGCAACATAATGATGTGCATCTTCTCAAAGAGTTATGTTTCATATTTTTAGGTGAAAATAGTTTGGAAAACCATGTTCCCATCATGAAATCTATCTTTGTCCATCATTTCATGGTTTTCTGCTCTAGGGCACATGGTTTTGGAAAACCCTACGCCAACTGTGCACTTCCCAAACTTCTCCAGAAATTGTCAATTTTCACCCAAATGCACCATAAATTAAAACCCTAAATAAATTTACTAAATAAAAGGAAATATAGTATTTATAAAATATCCTTAGATATCCCCATAAATTATTAGGTTCTTACAATCTACCCCACCATATAATAGCTCATCCATGAGTTGTACTCCCAAGAATTTATAATATTCGAATTCAAAAAGGTCAGGCCATTGAACCGTCACATCAATTTCTCTCTCCCAAATTTTTTCAAGAAACTATGCATGTTTCCATAATACACTAATTATATGCACTGTATTTCCAAAAAAAACACTTTCTCAATATGATCTAACATACACATCAAATTCTCTTCAAAGGATACTTCAGTCTCAAAACCCTTCTAGAAAAGATGTGCATCCACTACCTACGAGGCCAACCAATACATTCCCTGAGGAATTTAATAATTTTCTTTATAGGTTTCTCATTTAAATAAAATATATGGCATAACTCCCACCATCCAACACCAGATATACTGCTTCATAATCATTCCCTCTAAGGGGCCCCATATTCAGGCAAAACACATTCTGGTAGCTAGGCATAAATCCATATATTTCTCAACATTCCTAGGATTATTTCAAGGTAGGGGATATAATATTCACTATTTAAAAGTATTATAATAATTCATTAGTGAACACTAAAAAATCCTTTATCATTGATGTTACCTTCGATATGGGAGCTCTTTAATCTATTGAAAGTATCTAGCTACCCTGCATGTCAACATCTTACTACATCGATCTACAATAAGATGGTCCCTCAGACAACCTACAAATGAGTTCTCAAACTATGGAATTCTCAATACTGAAACCTTCCATATAATGTGTCTAATAAACATCACAATGGATTATAATTTAACAATATGAGCACAGTTATAATGTGGTATACTCATAAAACTATAAAAATTCCTTCCACCTTTTCCCGCCACATGGTCAAAATCAAGGTACAATCACTACTGATAACCATCCTACTCTGAAGTCATTGTTAATAAGGGTAAACAAATTCTAATTATCCATGTTTCTCATTTAAAAACCCATTTATTATCATATTTCAACATTTTAAAATGATTTTCAATTTCATTTTTACCACCATTTCCATTTCAATTTCAGAAGTAAGGAACAGTTCATGTTCAACAACTTACCTAAAACCCATTTTTCTATTCATTCCTAAAATGACGCATGTCACAAAATAATCTAGAGTGCCTAGAATGTTTCTAGAATACTCAACTATCATTACTTACTATGACATGATTCAAATATAAAAAATCTCAACATAAATAATAAAAAAACACAATAAGTGTGACACTATATGTGAAATAATATTCAACAGTTATATCAAACACGAACAACAACAATCCCAACCTGGGTACTTGGGTTATCCCCCATACATGGGTTAACTAATTCCATGTACGATATCATAAAAAAGTCACAAATATACCTATTATTATATTTACCGTTCCCAAAACAATATGACAAAATAATAATGTAAAGAAAACATCCTTTAATACCACTTTTTAATGTACCAACCTTGGTGCCACACACCTGTGCCCATATCTAGTTCATCACATGACCTCTGGCACGCCTCCCCGTATGTTAGAGGATGCCGACATGCAACAAGGGTCTAAAATCGATCATGAGGAGACTATACAATCTTGTTTTTCTTTATTATAGTGACAAACCAATTGAAATAATAAAAATAACAAAATTATATAACATAATCTGAATAATAATATATCATAAGATATCCAAAATTGGAAATACAATGTCAAAACAAAATAGTATATATTCCATGCAAAATACGTTCCATGTGTCAAAATGAAAAACTGAATATAAATAAATACATTATTAATAACTTATGGATAACACCTTCTAGTGAAATATATTTTCTCTAATAAAGAATAAATTAATTTTTATTCCAGGGATAACAATAAATCCATAATAATACTATAAATGTATTGTCAACTTTTCCTTATAGGTAAAAATTGGTTCATCATCCTTCTTATTAATATCAGGGAATTATCATATCATTTTAATGAAAACTATAGGGGATATTACTTATAGAAAAATAACAACTTAATCTTGTCTCATTCCATGGAGTAAATTTATTCATCTCGCATCATATTCATAATAAGATCTCTACAATGGTCTTTTTCTCCAGCCAAATGGTTCATTCAGGGAAATCTTTTTTGTACTATGAGGACTGTAGAATATAAAATATCTTATCGAAGGTAATGATCTGTTTCCAAAAAAATTGGATTATAGGACCTATATAAATAAGGTAAATGTTACATCATCAATGACTCAATTGGGTGTTGGTCCCTCCATTTCTCATTTATAAGTTCCTCATGATTCATGGATTGAGATACATGTGTGATCATAATAACAATATTTTTCATTATAGTTCTCATGTCTTTTAGTTTCTAAATAGGTAAATCATAGCATTGCACACCCTTTTCATTTATAAAAAAATCCACAAGCTAACAACCATTAATTAAAAAATAATAAGTTAGTCATAAATCTATAAAAATCAGAGTAAGAAATAATATAATCATGAACATCATTCATGATATATCATAAATTATGACACCTTCTTATAAACATATAAAACTTTTTGGTTCACCCTATTTAACATTTAATTAATCATAGATTTTATTAATTTATATCTATATATTCATCATAACCTAATTTTCTAAAATACTAAACTCAAAAGTTATAAAAAATGATTCATCTTGAGCATAACATTTATGAATATTTCATAATTTTATATCAATATTCAATGTATTTCAGAATAATACAAACCCAAAAACCATAATGCTTTATTGTCTTTTGGGGCTATATACATATTCTAAAAAATTAATTAATTCTCATTAACATATATCACAAATTTTATATCTCATTATACCATTAAATGGTATATCTTACTTAAAAACATTCTTCATAAACATGGGAAAATGGAAATATTCCAAATGGTTATCTTAGACACATTATATGGGTAAATATAAAAGATATAAATTATTGATCATATACAAAAATATGACACACATAAGGGTTTTAGAGTGTGATCATATTTAATAATATTCATTCCAAATTAGTCATCGATCATTAAACCTTATTTTTTGATTAAATCATTAGTATTTCAAAAGATATGATTCAAAAGAGTGTATAATCATCATCATAAGATTAAGAAGATGTATTAGAAATTTTTAAAATGTCATAACCACTAAAAATTATTTAATTATTCCTATTTCACTTCCAATACTATCATAGTTGACACATTCCCATAGTGGATTCGTCCAATCCCCATTTTTAGTGACCCAGAACCTAGTAATCCCAATCCTAGTGCCTTCAAGAATTATTTTGTCACAAGAAACAAATAATCACAATGGTAATGACTAATTATTTTACAATTATTGGTAAACTATATAGATACATGAATCTTAATTTAAATTTGAAATCAAATATTACAACATTTTTTTTGAGAATTACATTATTAATATATAAAATATTTATGCAGATATGTCATAGTAAACTTCACAGCATCCTGGGGAAAGGAAATAATATAAGGGTGAGCACAAATTATTATTAACTGTTTAGTAAAATTGATGAAATAATAAATCAATGAATATAATCGATATGGGAAGATAAATAACTATACCCACATTCAATTTAATAAATTAACTGATAAGGAAGGTCATAAAAAATTATCATGGAAAATAATTGAAAACATATTCCATTTTGTCAATAATAGTACTTCTATAAGTGGATGAGGAATAAATTATATTAATAGGTAAATAACTGAAACACATTCAATTTAAATATCTGATAATGAAATGCATCCAAGGAAAATATAATAGTAAAAAACTCCTTAATAATAATTACATAATACTGAATAAAGTAAATACTTAATTATTGGACGCATATTTTCTTAAGTACAAGGTACTATTCCTGTTAAGACATTTCACAATATTATTTAAACAAATTTGGGTAAAACCCTAATTAACTAAGGCTTCCCAAATGATTCTTCCCTTGAGACTATTGAGGCATCAAGAAGCTATCTTTAACTGGGCCCCACCTATGTCCTACAAGTCCAAAAAATACCTCATGTATTGATTAATAAATTTTATTCATAAATAATTTTTCTTATCAAATATTTATATTGATTAAAGAATACATATTTATCAATATTTTCCCATATAAACAAATAAAATTCAATTTGAAACACCATATGTAGAAATGGTATAAATATTAAAAACAAACATATCTCTAATAAATAATATGGTTACTCTATCTAAAATTATTCACCAATGATCACATGATGGTAAAGATTTCAGGGGAATGTTAGTGAATACAAAGGCAATCAAAGTAGTGAATTATAACACATTAATTAGTAAAATGACAATAAACTATGTAGAGTAAGAATAAGGATGGTATTAATATAAAATATACCCATTGTAGTATGAGTAAAGGGATTCTGTCATTCTTGAATAAAAATACCATAAAAATATCTACAAATACATTTTTGAGGAAAATAAAATTTTCATTGTGAAAGAAAATTTGGAAATCAATTTTAAGAAAATTATCTAAAAATATAATCATAACAAATCAAATTATTTTTAAATTAAATTTAATTCATGATAATAGATAATACATTACCTATTTTAAAAGTTAAAAAAAATTCATTTTTCATGGTAAAATGGTTAGAAATGTACCTTGTTGAGAAAGAGAAAAGAAGATTCCTTTTAAAATGCTATGTAAAAATAAGAAATGGGTAAAAATTACATTTAGAATATAATTTTTAAATTTTTGAAGGAAATAAGTTATAATTTTTTTTAAGAACATGGTTTTATAAGAAGAAATAATTCTAACCGAAGAGATAAATATAGTACGATTTGGTTAATTATTTTTCAATATATCTATATACCAACGAGTGGAAAAAATGTGTTATCATATGAAAAATATAATGAATAACTAGTGGAAAATAAAAAGGAAGAGTTAATTAAAAATGACTATGTATTTTCCATTAATTAAAATTAAAGAATAAACAATCTTTATTAGAATATGATTATTAGAAAACCATTGAAATGGTCAAAACATTGAAGTAAGAATTAATCAATGAATATTTTATGTGTATCAACTATAAATCCACATAAAATAAGTGTAAATAGAAAATAATATAATAAAAATTCATTTCCCACAGAATCATATCATGTCATAGACAATTAAGTACATTTCATACCCAATGAGTCGAAATCGAGTTAATGAATCCCTTACCACGTTATAAAATTTAATTCAAATACGATTAGATAAAACAATTCAAATTGAAACATAATTTTTTAGGATAAATTTTTTATTCAGGATATTACATCTCAATGGGATAGTATATAAACCATATAAAATACATTACGATCATAATAATACATTATTCCTCAATGAAATGAAATTTAGATGAAAACCATTACATTATGTATCATTTTATTAAAAATAATTTCATCTAATGAAAAGTGGTTTTAAAAATGTTACTAACTTATCTTGGAACCATATTAATGTCTATTATATCATATATGATCCATTTATATCATTTTATTTCTTGTCAGTTAATAATCATTCATTGTTTTCATTTATTTCAGGTGTCAATTAAATTTTTTTCTTATGTGTATTTCATTATGGATGTTCCAATTCTGTCCCAATTTATATAGTTATAATATATCCAAAATATTAATCACAATTTAATTAACATATATTTTGGATCATTTTTTCTTTTCAACCCAATCATGAATTATGGTTATTGATAATTAAGAATGTTACAATCATGGAGACGCTTGGCCGAACGTATGTGTTAGTAATGTTTTCCATTTTTCAATGATCATTATGTAAATGGTGTATGCAATTTATTGAAATTAAATAATAATAATTATATCATATATATAATTTCATATACTTATATATGTCATCCATGCGGTTAGATTATGAAAATAGTCTCACATCAATTTGTAAAGGCGATAGTCCACACGTACATGAACTATGTTATCATCTTTACATTAGTGAAAAGGATAGAAATTGAATGATATATGTTATTTTAATAGACTAGTAAAAATATAATTAATATCATTATTATATCATTTATATAATAAATAATCATTAAATATATCTTTACCACCTTCCATGTGAGTCACTATTTAAAGATGAATCACATCGCTTGGCGTGGTGGTAGTCCACCATACACATAAGTGGCATTATCATGTCTCCTCCGAAATGCAATATAAAAAAATATATGTGAAATAGTGACTCCTAAGATATAAATATGTTATAAATATCGTAAACATACTTTATATCTATAACAATACCCAACCTTGTGATGTGGAAATGGAAAAACGAATGACAGCAGTTCGTGAGGCGGTAGTCTGATCTACACAGTAGTGATGATTTCATTACACATTTTTGGATGTGTGGGTAGATGTAGGTCATAAAAATATCATAAATAAATATAAAAATATTTATCATACTAGTTTTATTATCTCATCATGGTTATATAGGATTTTAATGAGGTGGAGAGGGAGATAAGATGAATACGCATGTTGAAGAGAATTACCTCTCCTTCCAGTATTGTCTTTAGGATTGCACAAAACCCATCCTAGGTTGGCTTTAATAAAAAAAATTAAGTACTATAGGATGAGTATATGGGATTTATAGAGTTATTTGGGTAGTTATTATCTGAAAAAAGTGGTTTTTATGCTACAAAGTGTAGAGGAGTTGGGTGTCTGTTTATAATTGGGGAGAGTGGTATATATGTAATTATTTCAAAGAGTGAGCCCAATCACATTGTTTCAGGTTATTTGGCCCCAATAATGGTCTATTTTCAATATTAGAATTTATAAGGTAGATATAATTCTATAAAATAGGTTTTGTAAAAGTTTATAATACATTTTCCACGTAAATTTAAGGTGTAATCCCTTGGTAAACTCATTTTTACTTCAATCAACGTAATTAATGTTAATATACTTCTCTAATAACATTGGTAAAAAAATTAATTGAAAATATCAGAAATTATTAACTATTATGATACAAAATATTTATTAAATTCTTCTATATTCATAACACATAATTAGAAATTTTAAATTTTAAATTAATCTGACAGATGTGTTGAGAATGTGTGTTTTTAAAGTCAAAATGTTCAAATGTTTATAATTTATATATATATATATTAATCTTTAAAATGATTCAAATGACTAAAATTTGATTTCTATATGTATATTTAAATATTTTGACTTAAAACACATTTTAAAATTATAATTTAGTAAGATGAAAACTCAGTTTTTAATAAAACTCTAGTGTTTTTCACTGTTAATAAAAAATAAACACATCCAAAAAAGTACCAAAATATCACCGTAAGATAATTTTTGTTTTCATTTCTTAAAAAATAAAATTTATTTATTTATATAACTTTTGAAAATTAATTCAAAATTCATTTTATATTATGTGTGAAATTATTGTGTAATCTTTATTTCAGAAAAATATGGTTTTTCAAAAAATATTTATTTTTCTTTTAAATGATTCATATTTTATTTATAATCAATGAATAACAAATCAACATGTGTAAAATTTATATTTTAATAATTTAATTAATATTATTTATATCTAGATTTGAAATTTATAGTTCATAACTATTAGATTATATAATATTATTAATTATATATTATTATTCTGTAAAACTCAGACATTCGTGTAACACATGAAGTTGTAGAAAATAATTGTTTTAAATAATGAAAGATAAAATTGGTATTTCGTGAATTTAAAGGTTAATTATATTTTGAATTTATTTAAAATATTAAATATATTTTAATATCTTAGGATGCTATATTCCCTTCTATGCAATCTTTTTTTCATCATACATGCTTTCTAATACGATGTTCACATATTAAAATTTCGGGGTGTTATATTCTCACCACCCTAAATAAATTTCATCCTCAAAATTTGAACTTGATCTTAGTAATCAAGGGTATAAAATTTAGAAACATAATTGTTTTAAAAACCATATCATGGGAATGGTTGGTAAAACATCCTCTTAAAATTAAGTTATGGTAAGTAGCAAATTCATATGTAATGACATGTAACTAGGTTATCAAGTAGAAGAAAATTAGTCGCAACCTAAGATATGGACATGGAGTAAATGATAAAATAATTATAGATAGTTATTGAGGTAACTGATCACATGTAATTTAATGATCAATGGAATTTTGAGGGCCTCAAATCATAAATCATGTATGTGTTAAATAGTCATCGATATCATCATAAATAATTTTAATTTGATAAAATTTTATATCAAGATTATTTTTATAATTTGTGGAATTATTTTACTTTCTATGAATATGAGGAAAAATATGTTTCTATTTCATAAAGAAAATTCATCTTTTGATTATTCATTAATCCATTTTCAATTCATCTCATACATCAAGAAATTAATATACATAAATTATTCTTTAGACCTGAAATAATAAAATTTACATTTTTAGATTGTAAGATACATAAAAGAGTTATATGTTTTCCCATTGGTTTCTAACTATTTCCCAAAACCAATATGGTTAATATATTTATCTACAGAAATAAAAATTAACAATACTAGTTTATAATTATTATATATTTATCATGTTTTTTAACTATAAAAATGATATATTAACCTGGATAATAGTTAGGCTATTTGTAAGAACTAAAGAATTAGCATCCACCACTCATGGTTTCAAGCTCTATATCCTTTCTAGACATGATGGGTTATCACCTATCATATGGTTTGTACTTTTTAAAAAATATATTTATATAATACATATAATGTTACAAAAAATATGATGGACATATGTGAAATAAAATCAATCATTTTATAATCTTTTTACTATTGTCTTTAATAAAACATGATTTTTACAATATATCCCAGTCTTATATTTTTTTAGAGATATCACAGTCTTATTATTATAATATCATTAATGATCATATCAACCATGACTGTTATAAACACCTTTAAATTTATTTCTATAAAATATAACGTCATTATTACCAAATTAATTCTACCATGAAAACCTATACATGACATAAATCTCTCCAAAATTTATTTTATCATGTGAAATTCCTTCCACAAGCATTTCTAAAATGGTTGTTTATGATTTATGAATTTTTTATCAATATTTTACTCATAAATCCATGATGTAATCCATAAAATGTTCTACTATAAAATTCAAAAAACTCTTTTGATGTTTCATAATTCTTATAAAATAATATCATTGTTAGAATTATTCTACTCAAATACTTCCTTAGTTTTAGAGGTCCTTTATTGGTCTAGGGTTTCACGTTGGTCTCTTATTGTCAATATATATTAAAATACATCATAATGTTTGATAAAGAAAATTTTAATTATCCTACCCATATTCCATGGGAGTGTTAGAAAACATACATAGTAAGGACCATTATAATGTGCCAGATTATTATTATGTCAAGCCTGAAACACCCTTTTTAGTGTGATTACCCATTGGTACAGATAATCCAGAACCACGCCCACTTGTAGTATCTAGACATGGATTTATTCTGATGAAAGTAAAATCAATAATGACCTTACAAGAACATTAGGATTTGCATCTATACATATCATCAAAGTATGTCATATGGTTATGATCCCGAATATAAATTTTCATAAATCCAGTTCCCAATGATTGTATTAAACTTACATTGATACCAACTATAGTAATCTAGACCCCATTAAGCATAGATCGAGTTCATACTACCATTAAATTAGTATAAGATACATGGAATCACATTTCGATGGACTGTTTAGTTTACTATTCTTAGTAAACAAGATAGATAAATGTTTTTTACGTTTGACTTTAATAAAAATATTAAAACATCATTTTTTCCAAGAATAAAATTATTCCATAGACTATGTTATATATATATATATATATATTATAGTAAACCTCCCAAAAATATATGGAAATGAAAAAAATAAGGGTAAATTCAAATGCTAAAAAGGGTTATGTATAGTGGAAGAAATAAGGGATCAATGAGAAAAATCAATATTGAAATTTAAATAAATGAACTAACAATCCATGTAATCAATAATGGGAGAAGGTATTGCATATATATTATTGAAATGTAAATAACTAAAAACATTCCTTTAAATCAATAACATGACTACCATAAATAGATAAGGAATAATCAATCTGGATAGGTCAATGACTAAAAATTCAATTTAAATAACTAAGAACAAAACTCATCCAAATTAAATGTCATAGTGAAAATATCTTACATTGAAATAACTAAATACTAAATAAATGAAATTATTAATTATGTGGTGAAATATTTACCAAGTATAGGTTACCTTTATTTTGAATACCTTTTGAAAGATGGTTGTAACATCCTAACCTAGGTTCAATACACTGGTTCCCCAAGTCGGTCAGTTACATGACCTCAGGAATACCTCTTGTTTGAAAGAGGTTATAGACTAGTGGAGAGGGTCTGATATATCTATCATGGAGATACTATACCATATTTTATAAAATTAAATGCACTTATGGAAAATAAAAAACCATAACTAAATAACATGTAATAATAAACTGAAATAACTAGTATCACAAGATGGCCAAAACTGGAAGTACAATATCAACACTAAAGTAGAAAATATACTTTTCAACTAAACATGTTATGAAGTTGAAATGAATCCCAAAAACAAGGACACTAAAGACTCCCCTAATCAGGTCTTGAATCATTCCTAGTTCCCTCATCCATGCTCCAAACCATATCATCTATCTAAGAGAGGTCATTTTCCCAAACCATATCTAAAAAAGACAATGTCAATTCAGGTACCGATCATACAACCAGAGTACATAGTGACTATAACTTAGTAGACCACCACCAATGACGTCTAAAAAATATATATTAAATAGTATATTTATATAGTTTTATTAAAAAATAATTAAAAGGGATAAGTAAATAGCATTCAATTTATATTTTAATCTTTATTTGACCGCATATATTCTTGGGTTCACATAGACACTCGTACCACAATTCCAACTTTATCTCATGTCATAGCTCGAAGTATGTTCCAGGTACCTCATATGTCATAATGTTGCAGTTACGATTATATAATTCATATGTGAATGACTATTTTATCATTCACACATTACATAATAGAGTGACCATGTTCACATTCCTTATATCACAACTAAATGACCATGTTACCATTCACACAATACAAACTAGAATGACCATATTCCCATTCTTTAATTCACAACTAAATGACCATGTTACCATTCATACCAGGCACATCATAATGACAACATTCCCATTTATTAATTCACAACTTAATTAAATTGATACTATTCATAACATGTAATTGATTCAATATTTAATTATCCACATCAATTCCATTACTAATTCAACAATTATTTAAAAAACTAAACCCCATTATTCAATTTCCTAATTAATTAAGTGCATCAATCCCATTAATTAATTTATAAATTATTTAACCAATATCCACAAAATCCAAACCCCATTATTAAATACACCATTATTTATTTTATCCTCAAATAATAATATCTCTTAAATAATTCATCAATTTACTATCCCAAATCATCCAACTCAATACATCTTTGTTAATTCTACAATTAATTATTTCAATCTATAATTCCAAAAATTCCCAATTTCACATCTCCTAAATTAATTAATTTACAAAATTGATTAATTTAATAATTAAAATGATTGCTAAATAACTAATAGAATTTCAATAATTAGATACATTTAATTTAAATAAAGGCAATATGATTTGAATTACAGACCACCCACCTTTATTCATTGACGAGTGATTTCCTAACAGAATTCCCAAAAAATTGAGCATCACAACAACATTGAATATAATCTTAATCTAAAATCCCAAATCATGATCAAATAAATCAATATCATTAAAATCTAGATCGATATCTATAATAATATAACTAGATATAATCAAAACTGGAATTAAACCCCTTTCATGAATAGGAGAAGTAAAAGAATTGAATGAGTAGCCAAATGGTATAGCATTGACTTACAAGGAGGGTGACGATCTTTGATCTGAGATTATAATCAGAAAGAAATATGTTTAGGAAGTCATCAAATCCTTTTTGGTGGATTTGGAGGGGATTAAGATCTCATATTCAAAGATTGCTTTTAGGGGTGCATGGTTTCTTCTTACCATGTGTCTATTCAATGGGGGAGTGTGATTTCTTATAATAGGGTACATATATTGACAATGCATGCACTAGCAGTATAGATCCCCTTTGTCTGGAGTTTCATAGTTTATTGGGCAAGGTTGTATGGTATGGGAAAATTGTGTGCCAACCATGCACCAACCCACTTATTATATTATTTTATGAGTTTTCACCTAAACACACACCATGGTAAAAACTAATGAAAATTAATCTAAAACCTAAATTTTAACACCCCAAGCTTCCATGGTATTTTTCCCTTTGAATAATTCAATTGCTTGCATTGTACATAACTTCGAGATTATAACACACCGCGACTAATAAAACTAACTATTATGAATAGTAATACCCACTTTTTAAAATTTTATAAATTTTATCATTAAAATTTTACTTCATTTTTTTATTTGGAATATTGAAATTATCTTAGGGTGAATTTTTGGTATTTTTCTGAAAACATTGAATTTTGATAAATAGTAAAAAAACACTGTGTTATTGGTTAAAACTGAATTTTTATTTAAATAAATAGTTATTTTATTTTAATTTATTTTTGGTCAGAATAGATACATAAAACATATATATGTTCAATGTAATTCATTGTAGTCATTTTTTAATAAGTTTAGATATATAAAATTCAATCGAACTATTTACCGTCTTTTACCCACCTCCTAGGAGCATTTCCAAATTTTTATAAAACATAATTTTACCGCTTCTATGAGTTGAATTTCAAAAATCCAAGAGACACAATTGATATCATGAAGTAATATGTGGTTCAATAAGATGATAATAATTTTTGATGAATAGTAACCTTTTACTTTTATTTACCACGGTTAAAAGTAAATAGGGTAATTATGTTTAAAAATGATATTATTATTATTACCCTAAGACATGTCTTAATTTTATTGGATAGGTATAATTCGACCAAAAAAACCATATGAATAAAATATGAACCTCTTTGGTCCACTTGGATTAGATTAGGACATTTATTATTATTTTATTTAAAGAAGAGTTAAAAGAGTTAAATTCAATGTTTAATAATTAAACCATTTTTAATATAGGGTTACACACAATATAAATAAATCTATAAATATTTATTAGAAAGATAAAACGATTTCCTAAATAATTGTATTTTATTTGTAATTTTTATACATTATATAATTAAATCTATTTATGACACGATGATGATCCGGTAATTACCATACAAATGACTGATTAAAAAATTGATATTATAAATATTCCAATAAATCAAATTTGAGACTTATAATAAATTACACTAATTTTATAGGTTAATATGACATTTTATGGTTGATTAAATGTATTTTTTTCGAAGAAATAAATTTTATGACTTTAACAAAAATCAATTATTAGATAATGTCAAAATTTACAGATATGAGTTTTTAAAACAAATACAATATTAGTGGTTGATATAATAATCCAAAAAATATAAGGTTAGAAAAAAAGTTTTATATAATGATATTTTTATCATTAATTAACCACTTGGGAGTCCCTTGGAAGTTTATAGTAATTTTATTAACCATATAACATAAAAATACAAAGAGACATTGTAAATGTCAAGCTATTTAACTAAGAGCTAAATCTATAAGATAAAGTTAATATAGTGACCCAAACATATATAAAACCTATTAGTTGAGTTAATTTATACCCATCCCCACCTTATCCTAGAAATAAATTATTTTTGAGCCATTAGAGACCAAAAATGATTTTATTATCAGATAATATTTCAATCTTTTCTTAAGGTTCCCCTCACCCTTCTTATAAAAGGGAACTTCCTCTTCTCTCAAATTCACACCTTAAAATCCATTTGGCTCAGCCAAACCCTTCCCAAATATCATCCCTACTATCCTACCTTCATTCTAGAGGACGTCTGGTTGTCATAAAGCATACCCAAAGAGCCCTTTTGATCAAATCAAAAGGAATAACATGAAGAAGAGGTAAATATTTCAACACCTATTCATGTTTTTTTCTTCTTCCACTTCCTCTTTATTTATTGTTTCCATTCTAAAATAATAACTCCAGAATATTCTATATATTTCAATATTATTATAAAAATGATACAACCATATTAATTATTCTATCCATCCTATAAATGATAATTTCACCATACAGGAGTACGTACGAATTACCCTCTCCACATCGTGGAGTAGTTTGTTATTCAAAAACATCATCATTTAGATTGGTATAATAATGAGTATAAATGATGAAAATAATAAATATAACATGGTAATTATTTTGTATATATGATATTATATCCAATAAAATTCTATTTTAATATCAATTGAATGATATTGTCGCTCGTGCGCACGTACGGATTACCGTCTCCACGAACACGATGAGATTCATTCCCCATTGAATCCATTCCAGAAAAATTTTCATTTGATAAATGAAAATAATTTTTAAGGGCTTAATATCTTTATGAATATTAATAGGTCACATCATATCCATAATATACATTACTTACATATCAAATCATATAAAGGAAAATGAATTAGTTATCACCCAAAACGATGATATTACTGAAATATCATTAACAAACCAATATTAGAAGATCATATATGATATCATATTTATGTATATAGTTATTGTATAATTTAATAACAATGAATTATCTATTATACAAGAGGATAACATACCATCGACCAAGTAAAAGTACATGGTAAGGGTTAATTTCACAGTCTCTTTATTATCCGACATTGTTTTTACGTAAGTATCTACGAGGACCTCTTTATCATCTGCATCCATGTTTCTTAAAAATGAATTCCAATTTTTTTAAATATTTATTACATAATGGGTTTAAGTAATTTATACCCTTATTTGACCTTAAATGTTTTGAAAAGAATCTTTCCATCATTTTCCAATCTAGGAACTTTATGACCTTTTCTAAAAAATTAAGGTAAGAATTTTTTTTACTTATACTGCGGGTGTGGCTATTTTCCATTGTTATAACATTGTCGAAGCTTCCCTTACAATCTTAAAAAAATATTTTCAATGTAAATGTTTTCATTATAATTATGTGACTCTTAAATGATTTCCAAATTGAAATATATATTTCTATAAAAAATGTATTGATTTCATCTATGTCAACATCCTTTGATGGATTTTAAGCTTAATTGAAGTTGATTTATAATGATACAATACATCCATATTGTATTGAAGGATTTGTGATATGTTTTATGGTGGATGTGTTATTTTCACACATTTCATGGTTTAGGGAGAATGTATTTACATTTCTTATTCTAGTTTTAATACGAATTTTTATGTTATGTTTGAACCTTTTCATATTAGGAATGCATTGGACTTAGTAAGTGAATGGTGGAGCCCACTACAGATCCTCGATTCATCGGTAGGTCTCAATAGACAAACTAGTGTCTTGGAACAAGGCCTTGAAAAAAATTATTTTTAGTCTTAGCACAAGGCCTTGACTATGCGGTTTTGAATTCTAGTATTATGCATTCCATCATTATGAATGTGGCTATTGATACTGCATGTGATTATTCGACTTGTAGAATATCCATGTGAATAAGTAAATGGAATTATTTGATTTAATATTTTCCATAATATTCTGAAGTTAATGTTTAAAATGATTTTGTTCTAGTCTTACATTGCCTTAAATGTTTGTGTTTATCTGTAGACATTTTCTCTATATTGTTATCCTTACTGAGCATCTGAGCTCACACCGTTCTATGTTTTATTTTTCTTAAGATTCGAAAAAATATATTATGACTGACCTGCAGGGATAGTCTAAGGAATATGAGTGTGGGCTATGGAGACTATGATGTTGTAGTTTTTTATTTTATAATGTAATTTAATATTAATGAATATATCTATTATTTCCAATGCTAATAAACTAATCAGTCATTCGATACATGGCCTTTTTTGATCATGCCAATGTTATATAATAATGCATCGAATCTGGGTAACTAGGGTTGGGGCATTACAGTTGGTATCATAGGATTTTTTGTACAAACTTTGGAAGCTAGATTTAGAAAAACTTGGATTAGGGCACATTATCCTAAGATAGACTTTGAGGATTAGTATAGATGAACTTCCTAGAATTTTGGTATTGTAGATATTTTTTGAGTTTTCCAAGAAATACATCCTTTCCTGGATAGAAGTTGGTAGAGGCGGCTCTGGCTAAGATGTACCTAGGGGTAAAACCCGAAAAAACCGCTTTGAGCTAGACTCGAATGGGAACTAGTGCACAACAACGAACCTTGTTGCACTCTTGGTTATGACACTACCAGGGGATATTATTAGGATAATTATCATTTTCTTTAAGACCCATTATGAAGAGATTATGAGTATATACTTCCTCAAATAAAACATTTTAATGATTATAGATTGTATCTATAAACTGTTCAACTTATGTTAATTGTTTTACAATATGGTTATTATGTATTGTGATTTATAAACTAATCTAGTGTATTCCATTTTTTTAAATGGAACCTAGTGAAAGGAATGGAAACCGTATCATTGCACATAATCCATGTAGGGATTTCCCTCGTACTCAAGATAATTATAGTGGAGCTGGTGAAGCAACTAGTGTTGATCAGCTTATCACTCAAGTAATGAATAATAACCTTACCCATATGGCGCAAAATTATCCACAATGTGGAGGATCAATGTTAGACCACTTTATGAGGAAACAACCACCAACATTCAATGGGAGTAAAAATACATTATTAGCTGAGTAATGGATAAATTCCTTAGACAAAATATTTCACACTTTGGGGAGTAGCGAAAGTTAAAAAGTTTTCATGGTAGTTTATCACCTCATTGGAGATGCAGATCAACGGTGGTCATTGATTCATAACACAAAGGAAGATGTTGAATTATTAAATGTTGAATAGAGGAAGTTTAAAGAGCTCTTCTTAGAAAAATACTTTCTTCATGACCATCGAGTAAATATGGAAAGGCAATTTCTGAGCCTGAGGAAAAAGGATGATGAGAATGTCTCAAAGTATGAGGCTAACTTTACAAGGTTAGAGATGCAACTAGCAGATTATATACGTAACCTAATGAGTAAGATTTATTGATTATTTGATGGGTTAAAACTATTTCTCTGGTGAGTATTAGTCTCACATTCCTTCTCATCATACGAAGATATTGTCTCATGTGTTATAAAGACAGAAAAATAATTCTCTATGTCTTACGACTTTAAAGCAATGCAGGAGAAAAAGAGATCTGATGAACACTAAGGAAATGGAAATAAGGGAAATAAGGAAAATATTTAATATCTATCATGTACTAAATGTGGGAAGAAACACCCCGGTACTTGCCTGAAATGAATGAGAGTTTGTTACAAGTGTGGGGAAAAGGCCACCAAACTTGTGATTTCAAGGGGAAGAAAGAGGTTGTCAGTGTTGAATGCTACAATTTTAGAGAAAGGGGATATTATGAAAATGAATTTCCTAAGAACCAAGGAAGAGTACCTATAAAAAGACCAAGGGATCAAGGCCAAGCTTATGTTATCACTACTACGGAGGTAGACACTCTGAAATATGTGGTGGCAAGTAATTTAATGGTTTCCTCAAGTTTAGAAAATACTTTATTTGAATCTGGGTCATCACATTGTTTCATATTTTCCCAGTTTTCTATGAAATTTAGATGTTTTCAATTTTACTTAACAAGGGAGTTTTCAGTCAAAACACCTAAGGGAAGTATCATTGTAACAATGTTTTTTGATTCAGTTCCCATTAGGCTATATAAATGTTCTTTATTTGTTGATCTCATCATCAAACCCATGATTGAATTTGATATAATACTTGGTAAGGATTGGCTTTTAGACCATGATGAGAAAATATATTATATGAAGAATGACGTTACAATTATCGATAATGGTAAGGAGTACCTTATCTTTAGAGAAGAAACTTCACCACCTAATTTGTATATACATCCACCACTAGTAGCTCAACTAAATTCAATTATTGGGGAGGAAGAGAATTAAATAATAATGAGTGAGCAAAGTAATGTTCAAATAGAGGATGTACCTTTTTTTCATGAATTTGTTGATATGTTTCAAGAAGATTTACCTGGACATCCTCCAGAATGAAAAATTGAGTTTTCCATTGATTTAATTCCTGGTTCGAGGACCATATCAAAGAACCCTTATAGAATAGCCACTATGGAATTAGTGGAACTAAAGAAAAAACTAGAGTAATTGAGTGATAGTGGATTTATTCTCCCAATTGTATATCCATGGAGAGCCCCTTTTCTTTTTGTAAAGATGAAATTTGGATCTATGAGGCTGTGCATTGACTAAAGGGAGATCAATGTTATAAAAATAAAGAACAAGTATCCCCTACCTCGCATTGATGATTTATTTGACCAAATTTATGTAGCTCAAGTTTTTTCAATGATTGACCATCAATCTAGATATAATCAGTTATGTGTGAAAATTGAATACATTCTGAAAACTATATTTCGATCCAGGTACGGGCATTACGAGTTTACAGTAATACCTTTTGGATTGACTAATTCACCCTCTATCCTCATGGATCTAATGAATAGAGTTTTCAAAGAATATCATGAAGACTTTGTAGTGGTATTTATTGATGATATCTTGGTTTACTCCAAATGCTGTGAAGACTATGAAAATCACTTGTTCATTATTCTAAAGACTCTTAGAATAAATGAATTATATGGGAAATTTAGCAAGTGTGAATTCTGGATTCAAGAGATTTCTTTTATTGGAAATATTGTATCTATGGATGGAATCTATTTTTATCCTTCAAAGACCAAGGAAATCCAAGAATTTCCAGCACATATGAGTGTACTGAGGTACTCAGTTTTATTGGTTTAGTAGGTTATTATCGACGTTTAATCCAGAATTTTTCCCGTTTGGCTAACCTATTAACAAAACTCACCTATAAAGGGGTTAAATTTGTCTGGACAAAAGACTGTGAAGACTGTTTTGATGAACTGAAGTAAAGATTATTCAATGATCCTATATTGACTCTACCATCGGGGAATGATGGGTTTGTTATTTATAGTGACGCTTCAAAGAAAGGACTTGGTTGTGTCCTTATGTATAATGATAGAGTTATTTACAATACATCAAAATAGATAAAATTTCATGACCAAAAATATCTTACTCATGATCTTGAGTTATCAACTGTAATAATTTCTCTGAAGATATGGATACATTATCTATATGGTGAAAAATGTGAGATATATACAAATCGTAAGAGTTTAAAGTATATTTTCTCACAAAAAGAACTCAACATGAGGGAAATGATATTGCTTGAACTACTAAAGGATTATGATTTCACAATACACTACTACCTGGGGAAGGAAAATAAGGTGGAAAATTCTTCGAGTAGAAATGATCATGGAGTTTTGAACAAGATGAGAGTTAAAAGGGATCCTATTTTCATGGATCTAGTGAAAATGGATATGGTAATAATCATAGAATGTGAAACATCAATACTTTATCAAATGATTTCCAAACCATCTTTACTAGAATGGTTAAAACGGTCACAGGATGACGATGAGGAGTTTCAAAAGAAAACTAATGATGTGAATGATGGTATATTGAGTGAATTCATATATGAAGATGGAATTTTGAAATTTAGAAAGAGACTTTGTGTTCCTAACTTACCTAATCTAAAAAGGGAATTGTTGAAAGATGCTCATAGATCTAATTTCCCTATACCCCCTAGTAGAACTAATATGTATAGAGATTCTATGGAACATTTCTGGTGGAACAACATGAAGAGGGAGATTGTTGATTTTCTGTCACGATGTATGGTTTTTCCACAAGTGAAAGCTAGAAGGCAACAGTCTAGAAGTGTCATGCATCCTCTTCCCATACCTAAGTGGAAATGGGATAATATTACGATGGAGTTTTTCATGAGACTACCAAAGACTCCTAGAAGGAATATTGCAATATGGGTCATTTTTTATCATCTTACAAATTCATCACATTTTCTTATTATGGGAGAAGATTTACCACATGAACCTTTACAAAAAAATATATATTAATGATGTTGTAAGACTCCATGGTGTACCCATGTCGATTGTTTCTGATTGTGATCCCCGTTTTACATCAAGATTCTGGAAAAGTTTTCAGAAAGCCCTGGATGCTGAACTTTTTTTGAGCACTTCCCACCACCCTCAAACTGATGGACAATCAGAACGGACTATTCAAACCTTAGAAGTCATGTTGAGATCTTTCTCACCTGACTTTCAAGGTATGTGGGATCAATATTTACCTCTGGTAGAATTATTATATAACAATAGCTTCAATTCAAGTATTCAGATGGCACCATATAAAGTGTTATATGGAAAGAGATGTCACACACCAACTTGTTGGGATGATTTTGGTGAATGAAAACTCAAAGCCCCGTAACTTTTTGAGAAAACGATGGAAAAGGTGAAGGTTACCCAAACCCACATCAAAACAGCACAAAGTAGGCAGAAGAACTATGCCGATAATTGAAGGAAGGATTTGGAATTTTAGGTTGGATATCATGTTTTCTTGAAGGTATCTCCTTGGAAGGGAGTTAAATGATTTGGTAAGAAGGGTAAACTAAGTCCCATGTACATTAGACCTTTCGAAATTATAGAACGAATTGTGGTTATAGCTTACCGGTTGGCAATGCCGCCAAGTCTCTCCAAAGTTCACGATGTGTTCCACCTATCACTGTTGAGAAAATATATACCTGACCCAATACATGTACTCACCTATGAAGAAATTGAACTAGAATCTGATCTGTCTTATTGTGAAGAGCCTGTGAAAATTATTGATACCAGAGAACAAGGGAGGAGAAACCTGAGGACTCGTTTGGTAAAAGTTTGATGGAGAAATCATAAGATTGAAGAGGCAACGTGGGAACCCAAGGACCATATGATATAGAACCACCAAAATCTTTTTATACAGTAATATTCTAGAAATTTCGAGAAAGAAATTATTTGAAGGAGGGATGAATGTAACACCCCAAGCTTCCACGGTATGTTTTCATTTGAATAATAAAATAGCTTGCATTGTACGCAACTTCAAGATTATAACACACTAAGACCAATAAACCTATATGTTATGAATAGTAATACCCACTTTTGGAAATTTAATAAATTTTAACATTCAAAATGGACTTCATTTTTTGATTCGGAATATCAAAATTGATTTTGGGTGAAATTTTGGTTTTTTTTTTGAAAATATTCAATTTTTGATTAATTGTATAAAAACACTATGTTATTGGTTAAACCCGAATTTTTATATAAATAATTAGTAATTTTATTTTAATTTATTTTAGTTCACAATAGATACATAATAGATATATGTGTTCAAAATAATTTATTGGATTCATTTTGTAATAAATTTAGATATATAAAATTTTATTGAACTATTTACCATCTTTTACCCACCTCTTAAGAGAATTTCCAAATTTATATAAAACTTAATTTTACCGCTTATGTGAGTTGGATTTCAAAAATCCAAGACACACGGTTGATATATTCATGTAAAATGTTGTTCAATAAGATGAAAATAATTTTTGGTGAATAGTAACATATTACTTTTATTTACCATGGTTAAAAGTAAATAGGATAATTAAGGGTAAAAATGATATTATTATTACCCTAACACATGTACTAATTCTATTGGATAATTATAAATCGACCAAAACAACCTTAGTAATAAATTATGAACCTCTTCGTTCCACAAGGATTATATTAGGACATTTATTATTATTTTATTTAAAGAAGAGTTAAAAGAGTTAAATTCAAAGGTTAATAACTAAACCATTTTTTATATAAGGTTACACATATTATAAATTTTACTATAAATATTCATTAGAAATATAAAACAACTTCCTATATAATGGTATTTTATTTTTATTTTTTAGACATTATATAATTAAATTTATTTATAACACAATAATGATGCAGTAATTACCATATTAATTAATGATTAAAATAATTGATATTATAAATATCCCAATAAATCTAATTTGAGACTTTTAATGGATTAAACTAATTTTATAAGTTAATAAGACATTTTAGGTTTGATTAAAAGTATTTATTCCTAAGTAATAAAGTTTTTATGAGTTTAACAAAAATCAATTATTAAATAATGTCGAAATTGACATATATGGGTTTTAAAAACAAATAAAATATTATTGGTTGATATAACAATCATAAAAATCTAAGGTTTGGGCCAAAGACTTATATAATGATAGTTGTATTATTAATGAACGACTTGGGGTTATATTGGAAGTTTATAGTAATTTTATTAACCATATAATTTAAAAATACAAAGGGACATTGTAAATGTCAATCTATTTAACTAATTGTTAAATCTAAAAGATAAAGTTAATATAGTGACCCAAACCTATATAAAACCTATTTGTTTAGTAGTTTGGACCCATCCCCACCTTAGCCTTAAAATAAATCATTTCTGAGCCATTAGAAACCGGAAATGATTTTATTATAAAATAATATTTCAATCTTTTCCTAAGGTGCCCCTCACCCCTCTAATAAAAGGGAACTTGCCCTTCTCTCAAATTCACACCTTAAAAGTCATTTGGCTCGGCCAAACCATGCACAAATATCCTCCCAACTGTGCTTACTTAATCCAAGAGGCCTTCCTTTAGTCATAAATCCACTTTAAAGATCCCTTTTGATCTAATCAAAAGGAAGAACCCGAAGAAGAGGTTAGTATTTCATCACCTCTTTCGAGTTCTTTTCTTCTTACACTTCCTCTTTCTTTGTTGTATCCAATATAAAATTATAACTTCAGTATCTTATATATACAATGATATTATTATAAAAATTGTACAACCATATTCATTATTCTATCCATCCTATAAATGACAAAGTCATCAAACGTGCATACGTAAGATTTACCGTCTCCACGTCGTGGTGTAGTTTGTTATTAAAACACATCATCATTTTGATCGATATAATAATGATTACAAATGATGAAAATAATTAATATAACATGATAATGATTTTTTATATATGACACTCCATCCAATTATATATTATTTTAATATCAAAATAATGATATATTCGCTTATGCGTACGTGTAGATTACCGTCTCCACGAACGTGATGAGATTCATTCCCCATCATATCCATTCAAGACAAATTTTCAATTGATGGTTAAAAATAATTTTTAAATACTTAATATAATTTTTAATATGAATAAAATACATCCTATCCATAAACAACATTACTTACATATCAAATCATATAAAGGAAAATGAATCAGTTAACACCTGAAACGATGATACTACTGAAATATCATTAACAAAGAAATATTAGAAGAACATATATGATATCATATTTATGTATATATTTCTTATATAATTTAATAAAAAAATATTTAACTATTATACAGGTGGTTAATGTACCCACGAACAAGGAAAATTACAAGTTAATGTAAAATTTCACAATCTCTTTATTACCTGAGATTGTTTTTACGTAAGTATCTACTGGGACCTCTTTATCATCCAAATCTATGATTCTTTAAAATTTATTCCACAACATTTTTAAAATTTACTATAAAATGGGTTAAAGTCATTTATACCTTTATTTTAACTTATATTTTTTTAAATTAATCTTTCCATCATTTTCAAAAAAAGTTACTTTATGATCTTCTCGACAAAATTAAAGTAAGAATGTTTCTTTTAACTTATATGGCGGGTGCAGCTATTTTACGCCGTTATAACATCGTCGAAGATTACCTTACAATATTATAATAATATTTTCAAAATAAATGTTTTCTTTATAATTATGTGAATCTTAAATTATTTCAAAATAGAAATAGATATTTCTCTAAAAAATGTTTTGATTTCATCTATGTAAACATCCTTTTATGTATTTTCAGATAAATTGAAGTTGATTTATTATGATACAAAACTTCCATATTTTTTTGAAGGTTTTTTGATATGTTTGACTTTGGATGTGTTATTTTCACACCATTCATGGTTTATAAAGAATGTGTTGACATTTTGTATTCTAGTTTTAGTATGAATGTTTATGTTATGTTTGAACCATTTCATATGAGGAATGAATTGAACATAGTAAGTGACGGGTGGAGTCCACTATAGCTCCTTGATGTGTCAGTATGTCTCATTAGACAAACTAGTTTCTTGGAATAATGACTTGACAAAATCCTATTTGTATTCTTGGCACAAGGCCTTGACTATGTTTTTATGAAGTCTGTCATTATGAATTCCATCATTATGAAAGTGGTTATTGATATTGCATGTGATTATTTTAATAGTAGAATATCCATGTGAATAAGTAAATGGAATTATTTGATTTTATCTTTTTCCATATTATTCTGAGGTTCAAGTTTAAAAGGTTTTTTTTTCTAGCCTTACATTTCCTTAAATGTTTATGCTTATTTACAAAATTTTCTTCTATATTGTTATCCTTACTGAGAATCTAAGGTCACCCCTTTCTATGTTTTATTTTTCCCAGGATGTGAAAATTATATTATGACTAACATGTTGGGATAGTCTAAGGGATATGAGTGTGGCATATGGAGACTATGTTGTGGTAGTTTTTCATTTTAAAATGTAATGTAAAACTTATGATTATATTTAGTATTTACAAGGCTACTAAACTAATCGGTATTTCAAGACTTGATATTTTGTGATCATGATAATGTTATGTAATAAAGCTCTGACTCTACGTAACTGGGGTCGGGGTGTTATAGAAATGAGGACCTTAAATCGAGCCTGAGTCATCTCCAGAAATGTTTGAGATCATGCCATCTCCCTACCTTATAACAACTCATTCACAAGATGTAATCCCAAGAATCATTGAGATTTAGATTCAAAAATATTGGGCCATTGAGCCCCCATATCTTCTGACCTTTCCGATGGTTCCTCTGGTATAAATCCATGATTCCACAATATATGAACTATGGGAATGATCTTTCCCCACAACACTCTCTCACTGTGATCCAACACATGTATTGTATGTTTCTCAAAGGATTCATTTATCTCAATCTCAAAATCATCCACATCAATCAAATGACAAGGGTTTTGGATATACCTATGAAGTTGTCACACATGAAAAAAATTATTCATATCATTGTATCTCTATGGACGATCCAATTCATATGCCACAGGGCTGATTATCTCCACAAAATCAAATGGTCCAACGAACATGGGTTCCAACATTCCGTTTCTATATATCCTTGGGTGACCCAATCTATGTGACCAAAGAAGGAACACATGTTCACCCTATATTAAATCTTGTGTTTTTCTAATTCTATCAGTATATGACTTCTCTATACGCTGACTCATAACCATATTCTTCTAAATTAGCTAAACCAGTTCTGACATCTCCAATATGAGACTCGGTCCAAACAACTCTGACTCACTTGCCTCTATCTGGCATAGAGGTGATCGACATAGAATTACATAAGGATACTCATATGGTTCTGTATTTATCATATACTAATAACTATTTTCATAGTAAAAATTCACTAGTTCCATATGCTTCTCACAATACCCTATAATGTCAAGAACACAGGTTCGTAGCATATCCTCCAACAACTATATAATTTGCTCTGACTACCCATCTATTTGTGGGAGGAATGTTATACTCAAAAAAATTGAACCAAGTTACGTTTAAAATACCAAACAGATGATCGATGTAAAGAATGATTATCAGTCTGAAACAATAATATGTGCACCATGTGTAGATGAACTATCTCCCAAACATACAAATCTCCCAACTAATCCACTAAAAATTCTCTCATATATTCCATAAATACAATACCCTTGTCAGTCTGTCCACAACCACCCAAACATCATCATTCTTTTGAGACGTCCTCAAAAGAACCACCATTAAATCCATCATCACATCATGTCACATCCACTCTAGAATGGTTAACAGTTGTAGATATCCTCCATGTTGTGGATGTTTGGGCTTAACTTATTGACAGGTGTAGCATTGTTCACAAACCCTTTTGTCTCAGTTTTCATGCCCCTCCACCCAAACTATCATCATAGCTCATGTTACATTTTGGTCACTCCTGGATGTATCACCCACATCAAGAGAAAAAAGGCATGCATCATCTCCCCTTGCATACTCATATGTTCAACAACCAAATTCCTATCATAGATAGACTCATCCTCATCTATGCACCAATATGAATGTGACACTAGTAATGTTCCATGTCTTGAACAAGATTAATATTCTATGTGGAATTGAATGTTTCATTTACTGTAAAAGTTGTTGTTTAAAAATTAGGATCAAAACATATTTTCCATGAGTTGGATCCCTTCAAAGTGTTGTTTTTTAGACTGGGAAGAATGTATGAGAAGTCTCTTGGGTGTCTCTTTATGTTTTGAGAGCCCAAGGCATGGAAATTAGAATATCTTGGTGGGTTTGACAATGGCGCATGATTTTTTTTTTAAACCATGTAACACTAAAAAAACCATGCAATGAGATTTTCTTAATGAAATGAAATTAATTAAATTAAAAAAAACTATGATGTAAATAAATTAAATTAAAATAAATGAGAAATAAAAAAATAAAGATAATATTTAATAAAAATATTATTATTAAAATTATTATTATTAAGATTTTTGTGATTATTATTAGTTTTGTTTATGTATTATAAAAACCCAATGAGGGCCTATCCTCCCTATGACATGTGTGCTAGCCCCCTGGAGCCACTCAACCTAAGGCACTTGACCCCGTCCTCTGCCTCCTCAATTCTAATCGATCTTGCACAGTTTCTTTCTGATCAATTATTTGATTCATCAACATAAGGCCTCCATCTCCTTCTCTATTTTTCTTGGTCAATATTTTCTATCATGTAACCCTAAATGCTTTAGTCAAAACCCTAGATAAATATTTTAAAAAATTTGAATCTTTCTTCATTTTATAGGGTATGCAAGGGTCTCCATGGACCCCTTTGTGAAATGTTTTGCATCTACCACCAAAGGCAAAGTAGATTTAGTTCATTTTGGTTTTCATTATCTATACAAAGACATATTGTATTCCTAATAGTTGGGTTAAATCAGTTAATTTAGTGTCTTTAATGTGTTTTAGGGTCCCTATAATTTTATCTAGGCATGTTTCTCCTTGCCACAGTGTTTTGAGATCTTAATAATTTTTTTAGAGTTTGACCATCTCTGAAGGATTACACTCATATACATTGGTATGTGTGTGTCTATATGTATATATATATACCTTCCTTGTACATATTCCCTCATGGATAAGTGAATATATTCTTTATATTAAAGGATATATATATATATATATATGAATGTATGTATGTGAAAGTGTGGGGTAGTTTTGAATTGGCCTCTATAAATATTTCCAGTGACATGTGTTTGGATTGGTCTACTCTTCGAGGTTGGATCCCTATCCTTTGCCTTTAATATTACAATGTGTTAATTACTCACTTTATAAACTAACATTGGATATTTATTTATACATCTTGATTTTTAGAATCAAATTTTAGTAATGATAAATGTTTTGTTTCATAAACAATTCATGGTTTTATAATAAAACCCCTCCAATGGAAGTGCTCTTTTTTTATAAAACTAAATGTGATGATTTTGTTTATTTAGCTGATTGGACGACTTCTTGATGTAGGGTCTCATTCATATTGTCCATTTGAATTTCTGTATGCCTTTGTTACTCTCTTTCGCACATTCCATACTTTTGATTAGTAGAGAAACAGTTTTTAAAACAACTTTCAAATATAATTAAATGAAATGTTTGATAAATAAACACAGTGTTTTTCAAATAAAATCATCAGACAGTGTTGTGCTATATTATAAAACAAAATAATTTGATTATTTGTTTAGTAAATAATTATGTTAATGCTTATTTTTTACCTGTTTACTTATAGATTTAATTTTAAATATAAATTCCATTGAGATAAATTAAAAAAACGAAACCCAACACACTACATAGGAACATGGGACTCTTATGATTGGTATGGCCCTAGAGGGCATATTCCTTGTTTCCATGAAAACTTCCTATTGATTTTTTGATATTTATAATGTAATTTTCCATATTTAGTCTAAATGAATGATATGGTTTTTTGTATATTGGATTTGTATAAATAATATCCTTATTATTAATGAATAGACCATGAAATTTTATGATGGAAATATGGAGCCTTATGAATTGGTTGTCATGTGTCAATGAAATTTGATTCCTTAAAAGTTTTAACCTTGGATAATGACATGCATGAGAGGAATTTTACTCATTTATTAAATTACGAATATTAATGTTATTTTGTTCCATGTTAAATAAAATGATTCTTAAAATTGTTAATCCTTTATTGATGGATCACTTGATACCAGCTGGGAGTAAATATGGGTTCCGTATTAAGGACCAACAGATGCACTCCCTTTCTTGGGTGTTTATACCATGACATGTTGGGGGAAATTCTTTGGATTTCATGATAAAAAATTCTTGGGTAGTTTACTAAAATCCTGAGAGGTATTGGTTTCCTACGAGAGAAACTATGGATGGACCTTTTGGCATGATGGATACTCTATGTGTTTGGTGACACATAGTCCTCTAGAGGGATACCTAGGATGGACTCAGAGTCACCAATCCTCGAGTGATACTAGGAATGTCGTATGGGTTACCTTTGGATGGACTCTGTGGTATTGTATTATATCAGATGTACAATAGAGATACCTAGGATTTTTTTTATATTTCTAGGGATGGGATCAAAATTCACCTTTATATTTAATAGAATGATTAATTTTTTTCTTATATGTGATGTTTATTTATTGAATTGCAATTATATGTATGCATTTCCGAGTTATATATTCTTTAATAATGATTTTCTTGGAAATGTGGTTCACTTGATGCGGGGTGGGTGACAACATGGGTTCCCTATTAAGGACACATGGATGGACTCTCAAGCTCACACTACTACAAAAGCAGGCAAGGGAAGCGCCACCCTTTAACAATGCTTTTACTAGTTGCGCTGATAAAGGGGGGATTTATCGGTGGTTTTTCCTAGCACTAATAAATTTTTTGTTTCAAAAAAATCATGAAAAATAATATATTGTTATATAAGTATATTTATAATGATATAAATATAATATATATTTTTTAAATATGTTTCAGATAAGTATAAATAGACTATTACATTTAATATATATATAATTTAGAAGAAATGACTTTAAAATATTTTAAAAAATATTAATGATTAATAATTTTATAATTATCATCAATTAATAATCATTTAATAACAATTTTAGGACTCAACATAACAAAAAAAATTAATAAAGTTTCTAAAATAAGTTCAACATGTAACTCAAACTTCAAACGGCCATAACTTTGGATCCGGGTGTCTGTTTGAGCTCTACAGCATATAAAATCGAATCTTGTGACGAGCTGTATGATCTAGTGACCCAAGGGAATCTTATATCACATTTATTGAGGCCAAAAAAGGTCCATATATGCTCCAAAACCATGTTTTTAGTTGGGATACCCCGATTTGTTAACTTTCGAACAAGTATAACTTATGATTCGGATGTCCGTTAGGCATGTACCACATATCGTATCGAAGATTGCTTCATTTTCTTCTATTTGACTAGTAGTGGAGATGAAATGGGCATCTTAATTAGAATTTATGGTCTTTTTAACATTCTATGGATTTTTAAATACACATATATATGTATTTATTCGTAAATATATATGTGTCTGTGTGCATGTGTGTCTCTGTGTGTGTGTGTGTGTTGTATATATGTATGTATGTATGTATTTATTAATTTATAAACACACATAAAAACTTATTTCATAAATGTATTTAAAACTAATCTTATAAATATATATATATTAATATAAAAATAAATATACGGAAAAAAATTATAACTAAAAATATTTATATAAATAAATATAAATATAAATTAATATAAGAATGAATATATATATACTAATATATGAATAAATATATTTGTATTAATGTAACTAAATATATTTATATTAATATGAATCAATATTAATATACCAATAAATATAACTATATATATATAAATATTAATATATATTAATATACGAATATATATATATATATTAATATAAGAATAAATATATATGTATTAATATAACTAAATATATTTATATTAATATGAATCTATATTAATATTCAAATAAATATAGCTATATATATATAAATAAATAGATATATCATTAAATAAAGAAAAAAATGGCTTAGTGGTAAAAGTGAAGGCGTGCAAGGGGGAGGTCACAGGTTTGAGTGCGGGTTGAAGCAAGGACGTGTGCATGTGTGGGATGCATGGGAAGGGCACTGTGCGGGAGAGTGTGAGGGGGGTCCGCCTAGTGCTGATAAGGGGGGGAGTGGGAAAGCGCTATTAAAAGATCCTCCCTGAATTATATAATTCTTTTTTATTTCTATTTTTAATTTTTTTAATTTTTATCAGTGCTTTTTGAAAGTGCTGATAAAAGACCCTTTTATCAGCGCTAAAAAAATGTTGATAAAAGGTGCCTTTATCAGCGCTTTTCTGACCGCTGATTAAAGGGACCCCCATTATCTTCACCTAGATTAACAGTGCTTTTTTCATAGTTAATTCACTTTTCTAGCACTGATAAAGGCCATATTTGTAGTAATGCCGGGTGGTTATACAATGACATGTCGGGGGGTGATGGTTGTTAGGATAGGGGTTACCAAGAGGTTTATTATACTCATGAGTGATACTAGATCCCTAGAGGAAAAACCTTGTATGATCCAATTAGAAATATGATTACGCCATTCCTTGGGTGATACTTGATCCTCTAGTGACGTACTTCAGATGGACTTACAGTCACTATGCCTCAAGTGATTCTTGGTATTTTAAAATGATCACCATGGATGGACATGGTGGTTATGGGGTATATTTGATGTATAGTAGTGATACCTGGGATTATTCATAGATCACCAGGGATGGTCTTGGACTCCACCTATGGATATGATGCATTGATTGATTGACTTTTTATATATGAGATGCATCCTTATTTATTTCTATGTGTTGTATATGCTAATGTGATGTTTTTCTTTGCTTCATTACCATACTTGTAAAATGACTTAGAAATATGACCTCAAAGCTAAAGCATAGGATTAGGGTATTCTCCTTCTACTACCTTGGTTGGTTCATCTATATTGTCCTTGAATACATATTATTCCTTGCAATATTACTTTATTATGACATCTGGCTTAGGCCGAAGTAGGTGATATGGGATGGGTGAACATTTGGAAAACAAGACCATTTTTTTATTATTTATTTTGTTTTTTTTTCTCTGCTTTTATTTATGTTTGTGTCTCTCCCAATTGTTATTAAACCAAATGGATTGGGATTGACACTATGGATTATAGAAAACTTAGATTTTTATCACACACCCTACTCAAGTTCCATTGTTACCGGAATGAGATTTATGTTTACATGACATTGGACCATGCTAGTTGTTGTGTGCATGTACCTGTGAGCTAGAATAATGGAAAAGATAGAGCACAAGATGATCGTGTAGTTCACCTTCTGATGCTTCTAGTTCTTTACTTATTTTATGTATATTATTGTGTTGTTTCTTGTTGTATGTCAATTGTTTTTAGTTATGTATACCCACTATGAAATTCATGAATTCTTTGTATAAACTAACCTTTTTCACATTTATTTTGTTGTTATATTATCCTTTCAATGTTATACCTTTTCTTATTTATTATTATTTGGTTTGAAGTTGTTTTTTTATTTTCACCTAACAATAACATTGTGGTTGACTGATCTAGAGGGTATAGTCTCCCACCGTACAATAATTAGACCCTCAATTCTAATCAAAATCCTCTAGTGTATGGGTAGGCTTGCTTGAGGTCATGTGGCGGAGCGCTCTAGCTCCATATGTTGATGTTACGATGGGTCGTGAGGTTACAAAGTTGTATCAGAGCCTGTTTTACTTTTTCTTATTCTTTTGGGTTGGTATAAAGGAGATAAGGAAGGTGACAGTTTGTGGATAATAGTCATTCCTAAGACTGATAACCCCATTTATGGGAAATGAAAAAGTGGATAGGGATGGAAATTTATGCTCATGTGGTTTTTTATTACAGTTGAAGTGATTTCACTGTGGGTGAATGGTGCATTTTCTAATATTTATCAATTTTTGAGATTCTTGTATTTTACCCTTGGCCTGGTAAGGAAAGGATGATGAATTACGTGAATCATTGTAAGAACATAGATATTCACATTCCATGCATATCCTATGTCATGTAGTGCCATATGTAAGACTATTACTGATTTAGATTGCGTTCCTCGAGTGATATTCCATTTTTTTATTTTTCTTAGAATGATCTCTTACATAACATACTTAAGTGTTAATAATCCTTACTTATTTTCCTATAGAATTTATTCTCTATGTTAGCTACTTGTGATGATATTCCAGTTTTATTTTTAATTAATTGATTAAATGTGCTAAATGGAATGGCTGTGATTTTAAACGGGATCCAATTTTCAGTTATAATGTGTATGGGTAGCTTATAATATGAAAAGGGTAACCCATGTACTCGATCCTTTATATATGATCCTATTATATCATGAAATGTTATAGTGAAAAATGATTCTTTAGTTTAAATGTTTAGAGTGAACTGCTTAGGATTAATGGGAACCAATTTTCAACTTATGAAGTATATGGGTGCTTCAAAAATTCTGTTATATTTTAAAATTGTTAGAATGTAAGTCCTATTTAATTTTAATCTGAAATAATTTTTTCCTCTATCAATGCACAAATTCTGAAAATTGGTCAGTTTGAGGCCTGTTTTCTATTGTATTAACTTTTTTTTGTTTTTAATTTCAATAATTAAGTAATTTCTATTGGTATTCTTTCTGAAGAATCCAAGTTGTCTTAATAGACCCTCATATGTCGTATTATCTATTAAAAACAATTTCTATTATTAATTTACTAATATATATGGAGTGTTAAAAAATGTTAAATGCTTTAAATGTATGTTTTATAAGACTTGCCTATTTTTTATTTGAGAATCTAGCTAAATCAAGTTATCAAGGTTTTTTTAAATTGGTAATTGATTTTTTTTCAAAATCTAAATGTTTAACATTTTAAATGTGATTAAATGTGAAAGGCTTGAAAATAGAACTCTAGGTGGTGTCCTTTATTTAAAAACCCTCGTGTAAGGGTAGTTTATGTTTCTATTTTGAGTTCCATGGAACATAACTATAAGAATTTTCTTATAGACTATTTCCTTTTCAGGAATGGCTCAGATGAACGGCTTTTCAGCCCAGTGATTTTTGTTCACCATACCCTCATTACAGGTATATTATTTCTACTCTCATAATGGACTAGATCATAGTAGGTATAATCCTTAGAGTTTCAGTTCCGTGATAAATTCTATAACCTCTCTAATATTTGGTGTCGTTCGGGTATCGTTTCCCCTTGTATGAATCTTACTTTCAACACAACCCCCTTGTTCGGATGGTGGTCATGGTATCCTTGACTATTGTTTCTATCTTGAGAATCATGTAATTATCGCTCTCAGTAGGTTAGACATGCCTCGGGCATGTTCAACTACTTCATATGTGATTTTATCCCCTATTCTATATTGTTATTGTCGACTCATTACGTCATCATCCAAGTTAAAAGTGTTATTTATTCTCTATAACCTCAGTGTGTTATTTGTTCATGTACCTAGTGCCCATTGAGTGCTTAATTTTTTAATAAACCATATGAGTTTAGAGTAATCATTAAAGCATGTTATATTAAATACATCTTGGGTCATCTCCATAGTTGATTGATATGTGCATTAAAGGAATAAAAATTTCTTCCTAATTCATGGGATGAATTCTTAGAGACTCGAGTGTTTTGACTTTCCTTTCTATTTGGTTTTCCTTGTTTGTATAATACTATATACATGTGAGCATGAGTTGGAGGAGCAACACATGTACAATTAATCTGAATCTGGTCTAACATTCTTGGGATTGTCTTTATTTGATTGTCTTTTAATGACTAAGATATCCTAGAGGTGGGGAGTGTCATGATTTTTAAGCATATTTGGTGGTGAATATGTTGTATCATGGAGTTGGCCCCTTCTAATGATAAGAAAAATAGTTGGGAGAACCATTGACTATATTTTTTATGATATGATGATGTGATTATGTCTCAACCATAACAGGAACAGGTAAGCATTGTTCCAGTGATTCAGTTGTATAACGAATGTTATCTCATATCTTGATGGCTTATGTGTTGTGTGCTTGAAATGATCTTGAAGTTGTGTTGGGTGTTGGAAATGCAATGTGTCCATTCAAAACTGTCTTCACGAAACTTGTAGGTTTGTTGATGTTTTTTTTAAAGGCTACTTAGGTATGATATTTTCTAAGGTGGGGAGGTTGTAACATCCCGTGTTTTGAACTAGATGAAAATTCCATTAGAATTTGATGTTTTTGATTACTGAACATGCCATTTTTTAAAACTGAGCATCTAAATATATTTTCCAAGAGTTGGAACCCTTATATGTGTTGTTTTTTGACTTGGAAAAAGTTTTGAGAACTACCTTGGGTGTCTCATTGTGTTTTGAGAGTATCGGGCTTGGAAAACAAAAAATATTGGTGGGTCTGACTATGGCACAACGTTTTTCTGAAAATGTGCAACACTCAGCATCAAACTATGTGATGCGTTTTTTATAATGAAATTAAATGAATTAAATTTTAAAAAAATAATACATAAACAAATTAAATGGGAAAATGGGAAATAAGACAATAAAGAGTTTTAATAATAATAATAATAATATTGTTATGATTATGATTTTGATTGTGATTGTAATTACTGTTATTATTTTTATAGGTTTTGTGATAAGAAAACTCAAGGAGGTACTTTAATCCTTATGACTCATGCATGAGCCCATTGGAGGCAATCAGCCTACAGTGTGTGACCCCCTCTTCTGAATCCTTTTTCTCATTAATTATCCCCCATTTCCTTATGATCTCTTCTTTGATTCTTAAATATAAGGCATTCCTCTCATTCTCCTCTCCATTTCATGGCAAATTTTTATGTCATGCCACCATAAATGGTTAAGATGAAACCCTAGGAAAAGTGTTAACCAATTTTGGTTCTTTATTCAGTTGTTAGGGTGTGTGGAGGGTCTCATAGGACACCTTTGTGTTAGTTATGACATCTTTCACTGAAGGTGAAGTGGATTTAGTTTGTTCATGTTAGCTGTCATCATCCAAGGTGAGGTTTTCTTCCCACTTATTGGTTTTTCTCAGTAAATTTATAGTGTTTAATGTGTTTTTTGAGTCCATATAATTTTATTTGAGTGTCTTGGTCATTGTCACGGTTTATTGTGTTCTTAATAATTTCTATATAGCATTTGACAATCTGTGAAGGCTTGTGCTCATTAACAAAGGTATGTCTATATATATAGATATATTTATCATCCTTATACATATTCCATCATGGTTAGAGAAATATGTACTTTTGATTGAAGGATATATGTGCATGTGTGTTTATAAATGTTTGTGCAGGAAATTTGGGGGAAATTTCAAGTTATTTTCAATACATTTGTCAAGTTATGAGTGTTTTCCTTGGCCTACTATTCATGGTAGGATCCCTATCATATTTATTTTATTAAATAATTTTTCAATAACTCACTCCCTGTACTTCCATTGGATATTTTCTTATGCATATTTATTTTTAAAATAAAACTTTACTTATGATAAATGTTTTTTTGATAAAGAAGTCATTGTTATATAATAAATCCCCTCCAATAGTGGTTTTCTCTCTTAAAAACTGACTGTGATAGTTTATGTTTATATAGCTTCTTGGCCCGCCTCTTGAGGTAGGGTCCCATTGCTTTTTCCTCTTTAAATTCATGTTTTCCTTATTTACTCACTTTCACACATTACATGATTTTGATTAGTACTGAGTTTTTTTTATAATAAATATAAAATATAAATAAATGAATTTTTTGATAAAGAAATATTAGGTTTTTATAATAAAACTCATCCCATAGAGTTGTGTTGTATTCTAAGACAAAAACTATTTGATTAGTTGTTTAGTACATACATGGATTAATGCTTGTAGTTTCCCTCATTACATATAGATAGTATTTTAAAGGTAAATTCGATTAAGATTCATGAATATAATGAAACCCAATATACTCATAGGTACTTGTGACTCTTAGGTTTGTCATGGCCCATGTGATCGTACACCTTCTTTCCATGACACATTCTTTTTGACCCTTTGAGCATTATAAATGACTTTTCCACATTTAGGTGAAAGAAATGAGTTGGATATGAATATGATGGCTTAGGATGGATAATAGAATCCGTCTAAATGAATTAACCATTACATTTTCCTATGGAAATATAGATCCTTATGACTCGGTTTCTGTGTTTGATTGAAATTTGATGCCTTAAAGGTTTTGACCTTAGATAATGACATGCATGAGGGGCCATTTCCTCAAGTATTAAATTATAAATATGAATGTTCTCTCTTCCCATGTTATATAAAATTCCTATTATACTTTTTAATCCATTATTAATTGATCACTTTCTAAGAGTTAGGATAGAACATGGATTCTATATTAAGGACTCATGGATAGACTCTCTTTCTTGGGTGGTTATACCACAATGCTTTTGGGGTGATTCTTTTTTTATAGGAAAGGTCTTCCCGACTAGTTTTCTAAACCCCTAAGTGATACTATTACCTATTGAGAAATCATGGATAGAACTTTTTGAATGTTGGCTATGTCATTTTTTGGGTGATACTCGATCCTCTAGTGAGATACCTAGGATCAACTCAGAGTCACCAAGCATTGAGTCATACTATGAACACTATATGGGTTACTGAGGATGGACACAATGGTATTGGATTATATCAGATATACCATAGTGATGTATGGGATTCTTTTTAGATCGCTTGGGATGGTCTCAAACACCACCTATAGGTTTGATATATTGATTAATTATTTTCTCATATGTGATGTTCATTTAATGACATGCAATTACATATGTTTATTACCATATGATATATTCCTTTCTTGTAATTTTCCTAGAAACACGGTTCACTAGATGTTGGGTGTGTTAGAGCATGGGTTTCATATTAACGACTCATGGATAGACTCTCATGCTTGAGTAGTTATACCATGATGTTTCAGGGTGATGTTTTCTTTTTCTCAGAGACGGATTCATGGGAATTTTGTTATACTCCTAAGTGATACAGGTTCCCTATGGGGGGAAATGTGGATAGACCCATTAGAAATATGTCCATTCCATGACATGGGATATACTCCTTCCTCAAGGGAGATACCTGGGATGTACTCCATGTCACCATACCTCGAGTGATACTTGGGATTCCCAAAGGATTTCCTTAGATGGGCTTGGTGTTATTAGGTTATATTGGATTTACTATAGTTATAACTGGTATTCTTCTTATATCTTCAATGATAGGCTCAAACTCCACCTCTAGATATGATGGATTGATTGATTTTTTTTATATGTCAGATACACCCTTATATATTATTATGATAGGTTTTTTCACATGTTAAGATTATATTTTCATCGTTATCATACATGTATAATGACAAGACATTGTGACCTCCAAGATAGACCATAGGATTGGGGTATTCTCCCTCTACTACCTTGGTTGGGTCATCTATATTGTCCTTGTATAGAAATTATTCCTTGTACAATTACTTCATTCATACTTCCAACACATGAAAAAGTAGGAGATATGGGACTAGTGACCATTTTCCCACCGAGGAAAAATTGTTATTATTTAATTTTTTCTCCTATTCTATTCATTTTTTGGCTCACTATCAATTGTTATTACAGCAAATGGATCGAGATTGACACTATCGGTATCGTCCTACTAATATTTTTATCTAACAAACCTCTCGGTTAAAATTATTACTCGAGTATACTTTTTGTTTTCATGATTATAGACTTCTCTTGTTGTTGTGTGCATGTATGTGGGAGTTCGAATAAATGACAGAGCTAGAGATCATGATGCACATGGATTTCTCCTTCTAAGGATTCTAGTTATTTTCTTATTTCACGTATAGTATTAAGTTTTTTCCTGTTGTATTCAATTATTTTAAGTTATGTATCATCACTATGACATGAATTCATGCTTTATATAAACTGGGGTTAGGCACTTTTATTTTATTATTATATTTTCCTTCCACGGTTCTATCTTATCTTATTTATTATTATTTATTTCAAAGTTGTTTATTTATTTTCACCTTAAAGCACCATTGTGATACTCTAATCTAGAGGGTATATTCTCCCAACCATTCCACCATTAGACCATCACTTCTAGTCTGCATCCTCTATCGTTTGGAGAGGTGTTCTTGAGGCCATGTGGCCCCCAGGCATGCCTATCATTTTTTATGATAAGCCGGGTCGGGACTCTACAACTCCCCACCTTCATGTCTTTCCCATAATTTCAAAAATTACAGATCCTTATAATACCTATCTCAAATCCATTTTAAAAGTGTATACTCCACTAATACATAGTTGAGTTTCATCTTCTTCAAACTCTCTAGAACCACAATGTGCAACTCAACCCGTAAATCCATCATCTACCACTCAACACAGGACTCCTAAAACCCCTGAGTCTATGTTTTCCTACACAAACCATTAGCATCACTATTCCCCTATCTGGGTATATAAAACAACTCAAAATAATATGAATTCATATACTAAACCCATATCAGATTCCAAAGATTCAAATATTTCTGCGAACAAGAAATACTTTTTGCTATTTGGATTATTTTACATAGGAAAATATTCTCCCAATAGGTAATTCCTATAACACTTTTGTAGATAAAAATTTGATTCTAACTCATGTTCTTGCATCGGGTAACTCAATTCTCCTGACCTCAACTAATGAGACCAATACTCCACAATTCGTTCTCCCTACATTAACACACCTCCAAGTCCAATCCCAGAAGTGTGACAATATGCATTATATTCTTCAACAAGATCATGTACTATCAATATCGATGTTGATGTCATGTTCTTATTAAAATTATCTAAATCATTCTCACATAATTCAAACCATTCAAAAATTATCCTCTTTCTGGTTAAGCATAAATGCAGTGCTGCCAAATTGGGAAAAGTCATGAATGAATCTTTGATAATATTCTACCAAACCCCAGAAATCTATGAATATAGAAAACATTCTTGGGATTATCCAAAGAAACCACTACCCAAAATTTCAATTAGTATTCTAACACACATTCATCGGAGAATATATGATCTAATAAGTGTAACTGATCAATCTAGAAATGGCTCTTATATAGTTTGGTGAATAGCTGATTCTCTCTGAGTTTACTCAAGAAGATTTCATAATGTTGTGCACGATCATCAAGTGTCTTGGAGTACACAAATATGTCATTAAAAAACACCTCCAAAAGGTGATCTAGGTACTAATTGAATATCATCTTCATCAAGGAAATAAATAATATTGTTGCTTTCATCATCCCAAATATAATTATAATGAACTCATATAGGCCATACATACTTCTAAAATGAGTCCTTGGTATATCAGTAGTCCAAAACCTCAGTTGAGGATACCCTATTATAAATATATCATGTAAAAGATATAATATCCTCCCAATTGGTCTAAAATATCATCGATTCATGGGAGATTATATGGGTTCGTGATAATCGTCTGGTTCAACTTTCAGAAATTAACACATTAGAGCATAATCCTGTCGGCGTTCATGGAAACCAGAACTAGTGAACCCAAAGGTGACATAATCAGACAGATAAATACCTAATCATGTAACTCCTCCACCAGGGTCTTGAGATCATGAATCTATTTCGATGACATTTTGTATGGTGTAATTGAAACTGGCTCAGCCCCAGGAATGATCTCCATGGTAAAATCCACATCTTTCTCAGGTGGAAGCCCAAGGAAATATTCAAAAAATACATCCTGAACCTTTTACACTACTGGTGTAATGACATCTTGATTACACATCCATCATCCTTAAATAAACTAGAAACTTTGGCTATGATATCTCCACTCTTAATGGTCAATATAATCTTCACCCTTAGAATATGTAAAGGTAACACTCATATGGTAATAATCAATGTGGGCTCAGTATTATACTAACCAGTCCATACCAAGAATTAGGTTGAATCTTGACATGTCAATAATATTGAGATCACACATAAAATGATACTTTCCAACCTCCACATAACACCTATTGCACAAGAAAATGTCTCTTGACTATACTTATAGATTTTTATGTGTTGTCAATAACCCATTCACAAAATCTACATCCAGGATCAATCCATTCACAATTTTTTCATAAATAAAGGAATAAGAGGACCAATATCAAATAAGTCATTAGATAAAGTAGAGGCTATAAGAATAGTACCTATCACTATCTATGGTCTATCCTTTCTCTCCACAAGTGTATACTACACTATATAAAACTTTCAAGGCCCTCTTCCTTTTGATATTGTCTAACTCCTCTGAGTTGTACCACTCTTCTAAAATGGGTACTCTTCCCCAGAAATAGCATGTCCACTACCTCTATCTCCCCATCCAGTAGATCTCATGCTACTAGACTGATATTCTTTAGAAGATCCACTTCCCACACCCGGGTTCTATTTATCCCATGTATCACAGCATGCCAGTTAATGTGTCCTATAGATCCTATATATATTTACCATCTTGACATAAGACCATAAATCTAATAGTTGTCCAGAAGAATATATTTGGATGTTCTGTAACCTACCACACTTGAGACACATCACACATGTATAGTCATGTGAAATAGATCCCTCTATCTGGGTACTCAGTTACCCTCAGAAGTTGTACCACCTGATTGTCTATCAGGAACCACTTATCCTGCACTGAAAGACTATTTCTGTTTCCCCCCATCTATATGTTCCTAATCCACTTCCACAAAAACTTCTTTAATCAAAAAAGGTTAACCTGGTACATAATCTCACATTTAATCACATCCTATAAATTCCTTATCATAGGTGTGACATCCCCATCCAATGTTAATGAAAAGACCTGCAAAACAATAAATCAACCAACATAGTCCATCCCATACACACTCCCATGTGTCAAACTCATGAAATCAGTAGCTCCCCCTACCTCAGTGTCTCTAGATAGAAGTTGTCCTGTAACTTCTCCAAGATGTCCCGACATAATATACCCTCATTCGGTAATGTACATGGTTAAACACACCACCAGGGCTCCACTGATCCTCTTATCATATAGGCATCCAACCTGACCATCCTCTTAGAAGGATTATTTAAATTTTCAAGTATCATCACAATGTACACTAACTAGAATTCAGCTTCCTCAGGTCTACCATCTCTAGTAAAATTCATTGGGTGATGCAACTAGAACTCCCTTTTCCGATATGATATTCTATTCATAACCCACCCTATGTCACTGACCATGAATTTCATGAACTAAAAAAAGTTATCTAATAACTACTCTCACATTTCCTCACTAGTCACTATTAGTGCCTCAGGCCCCACTACTGATAGATCATCTCTATCCATGACCTAATGTCTCCCTCTCAATAAGCATCATCATATAGGCATATCTATACAATTCCAAATTGAAACCTTTGGAAAAAATAACATCATTAACACATTTACAAAATAGAAAAAACAAAATAAGGATCAACATGTCATATACCCAAACCCCCAACACACAGTCAAAACTAAGGAACTATCACTACCATTAACCACCTACACCAAGGTCCTTGATTATAAAGGGGAAATCATTCTGAATATTCAAGTTTCTTTTTTATACCCCCAATTATTCTCATATTCCATCATTTTAAAATTCTTAATTTTACATTAGGAACATTTTTTGTTTCAATTTCATAATAAAGGAAAAATATTTCATTTTAAAAAACTTACTAATAACATGTTTTACCATGAATGACTAAAAATGATGCTTGTCGCAAAATAATCCTATGTGCCTAGAATAGTTCATTAAAACTAAACTCTCATTCCATACCAGACCATGAGAGTTAATTCTTTTAATATCTCAAAAGTGATAATCACATCATAAAATAAGAGAATCAACCAATGAGAAATAATATTGAACTATAATAAAAAAATAGCAATAACAACAATCCCACATGGGGTACTTGGTTTCTCCCCCACACATGGGTCAGTTAGTCCCATGAACAAGCTCATAACCAAAGCCCAAATATTACTAGTATCCTATTTAAATTTCAATAATAGTAAGAAAAAATAATAGGAAAAGAAAATTTGGATCTAATACCACATTGTAACATCCCGGCCCATGTGCCACACACTAGTTCCCTATTCCAATCAGTCGCATGACCTCAGAAATTCCTCCCCGTATGGCAGAAGAAGCCGAATAGAAATTAGAGTATGATATATAGATCATGGGGAGAATAGAACCTATTTTATCAAAGTAAATACACTAGTGAAAAATAAGAAACAATAACTAAATAACATTTAATCATAACCTGAAAGAACCAATGTCAGAAGATGTCTCAAACTAGAAATTTAATTACCAATGTAATGTACAAAATATTCCATGCCACTGTACATGTAAAGTGTCTAAAATTTAAAAAAAATAAGGACACTGATGACAACCCCATGTGAGTCCTGGATCATGTCAAGTTCCCTAATCTATGGTTCAACCCATATTAGCCATATAACACAAAGCCTTTTCCCTTAACTTGTCCTGAAAACACAAATTCTATTTGAGTACCTATCATGTAGCCTAAGTAGGGTGTCAATAAAACTCAAGAGGACACCCCAAATAGTGTCTAAAATAATATACAAATAATTTATAATTAATTTCAAATGAATAATTAAATAGTTATAAAATTATCCATTAGTCCTTATTTAGACACATAAATCTGCAGGTTCCTATAGATACCCTTACCTCAATTCCTAATTCGGGCCATGCCAGAGCCCAAATTATGTCTGAGGGACCTCATATATCAGAATTAAATTTTTATAATTATTTATTTCATTACATAATTCCCATGTTACCATTCACATAATACACAATATAATGAATATGTTCATACTCTTTAATTCATAACTAATTGACCTTGATACCATTCATAACTTACACATTAGAATGACTGTGTTCCCATTCATTGATTCATAAATAAAAGAACATGTTACCATTCATAAAACATAATTAATTTGACAATTAATTATCCACATAAATTCCTTTACTAATTCAATTATTAGTTAAACACATAAACCCCCTTAATTAATTCCCTAATTATTTAAGTATCTTAATCCCATTAATTAATTTATCATTTAATTAAACAATATCCAAAAACTCCAAAACCATAATTAATTCAACAATAAATGATCTCATTCTAAAATATTAATATCTCATAACTAATCCATTAATTAATTTCCCCAAATCATCTAACCTAGTACCTCAAAATGATTTATACAATCAATTATCTTAATCTATAATTCCAAAAATTATCAATTTCACATCTCCTAAATTAATTAATTCCCCAAATTAATTAATTTAATTTTGAACATCATTTTTAGATACCAAATAAAAATTATAGAATTAAATTAATCTAATTAAAATAAATACTTTGGGATTAGAATTTTAGACCACCTACCTTGATTTGTTGATGAGCGATCACCCAATAGAAATACCCAATATTTGATCATCATAATGACATAGAAACATCCATATAAATATTTAATAAATAATGTTCCATAAAATAAATATCTAAATATAAAATTTTTATATCTAGATATTTTCAAAATAACAATAACATCCCCTTTCTTGAATGGGAGAAGAAAAGAAAAAAGAATAAAACACCCAATGAGAAAGGATTGACATACTGAGGGGAGTTATGATCTTAAATAAAGGATTTAAATCACTAATAAAGGAGTTATAGAATACTTTTAATCAAACAAAGAGGATAAATAATTGAAATAAACTGATTTGGACTGAATTAGGTTTGAATATGATGAGTTTTGGGGGTTCGGGGAATTTAAAATGTAATTTTCTGGGATTAAGATCTCATATGCTTGGTTTGTATCTCTAGGTGCACAATTAGACCTAACAATCTATCTAATATAGGGTGGTTCATGGTCTCTCCTAATAGGTTGAATTATTTCACAAACCATGCATCATGCATGCAAATCCCCTCTGTTCAGGGTTGTACGTTTTGCAGGTCTGGGTAGCCCCTTTGGGAAAACAGTGTGTTAACCATGAACTACCATACATCATCATTTTATTCTCAGTTTACACCCAATATCAAACCATGTTAAAACCCAAAAAGAAATTACGTGAAGCAAATACAAATAGTACCAAAAATAGATCTTTATTCATCTCTATAAATGGTCGCTATTTTACAACAGTTTAAAACATATTAGATAAAAACACAAATAACTATATCAATCCAACTGATTCATCCCAATAGACTACAGATGAATTAAGGGTATATCTATAACTAATCCCCATCCATGAAATACATACCAAAATAATACAACATATATCAGATAATCAATTTAATTCATAACAAATGGGCCGTATCTAATATCTATATTGATTAAAGAGTATATATATATCAATTATAACCCACGTAAATAGATGAAATTAGATGCAGAACATTATATATAGAAATAATATGTGGTTCAAGAAATAAAAATATCCATGATTAATGATTACGATATTATGGGTAAATTTAATTACCAATTATCACAAGAAGGGGAATATTTCACGGGAAATTTATTGACTAAAAAATGAATCGAAGAAAGGAATTTCCACACTTTCCTTAGTTAAAATTACCATAAACCATCTAGAGGAATAATATGAATTCTATCAGTATAAAATATACGCATTTGAGTATTAATAAATGATTATTTTGATTGATTAATAAAAATTCCATAAAAAGTTGATTAAAACATTCTTGAATAGAATATCCTTTTCATTTTGAAAAATATTTTAAAAATAAATTTTATTGAAAATGTGTTTAAAAAAATTATTTATATAAAACCTCATAAACTATAAAATTATAATTCATTGAAATGATTTTTAATACCATGTTAATTATTTACATAATGTAAAAGTAAAAAATAACATTCAATTTGCACAGTAAAATAGTTAGAAAAGTAGTGTTTTGGAAAGATACCACAAGATTTCTTTGAAAAGTTTTTATAAAATGATGGGAAAATTTTTATTTTAATAAATTATTTTAAAAAGTGTAATGATAATATTTTTTAAAAAATTATCAGAAATAGTGGTTTGGTAAGAGAATGGATTTCAGATCGAATGGATAAATGAAGACGGATTTTATTAAAATATTTTCTCAATAAGCTTAAGTACCAAAGTGTGGGAAAATAGTTTTATCACATAAAGAATATCATGAATATCCAATAGATAATTAAACTAAAGGGATTATTAATCAATAACTATATAATTTCCTTTATTGGAAATTCATGAATAAGCAATCTCAATTAGAATGAGATTGTGAAATAAACCATTAAAATGATCCTAACATTGAGCTGTGTGTTAATAAATGAATTGATGATGTTTTAAAACATTAAATTCAATTAAAATAGGTGTAAATACTACAAAATATAACCAAAATTCATTACAAATTTAATTTTAGTAGGATATAAATAACCAAGCATAATTTTAACCCAATTAGTTGAAATTGGGATAAAGAATCTCTTGCCACAGTGTAGTATTTAATTCAGATACACATAGATGAAATAATTCCTATTTAAATTTAAAATGATATTAATAATGAAATATTCATGATATTAAAAGTAAATGGGGAATTATATACAATATAAAATAAAAATTAGGTGCATAACAATATAATATGCCTCATTTAATTGATGTAGAGATGAAACCCATTACCTAATGATTACTTTGGGTTGAAAATGAATTACCTATTATATAGTGGTTTTAAATATTATAGTAACTTATTACAGAACCATATTAATATTTATTATATATTTTTTATCCTTTTATAACATATTATTACCCATTAATTAATTATATTTTATTATTTTCATTGCTTCATGTGTTAATTGACTTATTTTCTCATGCATGTTTTGTTATGGATGTTCTATTTACTGCACATATGATAAGGTTATATCAACTAAAAAATAATACTAACAAAATAATCATATTTTGACTTCAATTTTACTTTTAATACAATTTATGAATTATAGTTATGAAAAAATATGTACGTTGTGATCATCGAGATAGTACGACATATCTACCAATGAGAAACATTTTCCATTTTTCTTTCATCATTATAGGACGAGTATATGTAATATAATAAATTTAAATAATTTTCATTATATTTTATATACCATTACATATTCAAATATATTCCACACAATTGTTGTGGTTATAAAAAGTTAGTCACATCTTTTCATGAATGTGGTTGCCCACACATACACAAATGACTTTATTATCTTTTTGCGAGTGAAAAGGAATGAAATAAAATGATATATATGATATTAAAAAATGGTAAATATATCATTATTATCTGAATTATTTCTTTTATATAACATATATTTATTAAATTAATCATTATCTCCTTCCATGTGAAGCATTAGTGAAATTTGAATCACGTCGTATTTTAAGGTGGTAGTATGCCATTCACACGAGCGACACTGTCATGTCTTCTACATAATCGAAGGTAAAAATATATATGTGATATAGTGACTCTATATTTTTTAATATGATAAAAATATAATTTATATAATTTATTTCAATTGTCATACCCATCCATGAGATATGTTAATGAAAAAACGAGCAATGTCATTTTTCGAGGTTGTATTCCATCGTACACAAGAATAATGATACTGTAACCCATTTTGTGGAAGTGTGTTCAGTTTTATGTCATAAAATTAGAATAGAACCATATCATTATTTTTATGATTATTGGGTTTTTATATATTAATGGTTCAAAATGAATTCATAAATGTGTAGAAGGAAATAAAACTGGGATGTGTGTAGATAAACACTACCTATCCTTCTGGAATCTTCCTTTAGATTTCACTAAACCCTTCCTATAATTGATTTTATTTAAAAATACAGATTATAGGAAGAGTATATTGAATATAAAATGTTATTTGGGAATTTCATTTTAGATTAAATATTGTTTTTATGTATGATGTGGAGAGTATAGGGATGACATTTAATAAGTGGGATGAGTGGTACACTGGTAATGTTTTGAAAGATTGAATTCCAACAAAGCATTCATATGTAAATAAGCCCCAATAATGTTAAATGGTAAATAATATAAGTTATAGGGTCAATATATGTCTATAAATTTGGTCTTTTACAAGTTTATAGGTCATTTGGACCCTTACCTTTAATGTTTAATCCTTTGGTAAATTCGTTTTTACCTTAATCACTTTAATTAATTTTAACTTCATTAACTAATGACATTAGTCCAACATTAAGGTGTCCTTTAAAGACATTATAAGTTATTTTCCTTCCAAACATGTAATCTTTTTTTCTAAACACAACTCACCTATGTGGAAATATTTTATTTAAAATTTATTTCACAGACATGATGAGAAAGGGAGTTTTTAAAGTGAAAATGTTAAATAGTTTATAAAGATTTTTTATCATAATTAAATTTGAAAACGATTTCAAGGGCATAAATTTAATTAATATAATTATATTTAACTATGTATTCTTATCAAAATATTAAATATATAATTTATCATTATAATTTATTTATAATAGAAGGAAGTTTTCAATTGAATTCTAGTATTTTTCACTAGTATACATAAAACGAAACATCACATTAAACTAAAAACATTAACCCAAAGTTAATATATTTATTACACACTAAAACATAATTCCAATATCTTCATATAATGTTTCTAAATGTGTTAAATAAGATCTTAATTTATGTGAACAAAGGGTGACTAATCCGTCTCTTAGAAAAATATTGTTTTTGAAAAAACAAATTATTTTCTTTTTTATTATTAATATTTTCTTCTCATTCAATAAATAATAATTAATAATCTATAAAATATATATTTCCTTAGGTTTCTTAATATTATTCATACATTCAATATAATGGCTTCATAATTACTAAATGTTACCTAATAATATTAATATTATATTATTGTTTAGTAAACCATTGTCTTGTGTGTAATGTAAGATATCAATGAAACTTATTGTTTAATGTCACTCAAACTAAGCTCAGTCATTCATGAATTTAATGATATTGAATAGATTTAATTTATTTAAATTATTAAATATATCATAATGTCTTGGGATGTTATATTCTATTTTATTCATGGTGTTTCATGTCAAGCATGCTATGAAATATGTCGTTAATATTTTTATATTTTGTGGTGCTATACCAATTCAATATTTCCTTAATCATGGTTCACTACCAAGATAACAATATTGTAAAATTTCACTTATTGAATTGCGTTCTCTACCCCTAAAAGTTAAAATTATCTCATGGTATATAAATTATTAACCAATGAATTGGAAGCATTTATTGACCCACCCTCCACATATTAAGAAATATTTATATGTGTTATATAATATCATAAAAAGATTCACTGGTCCATCATTAAATAACTAATGGATATAAAATTTTATTATATAACCCACAAGAATTCCATGAATTTTCTTCCCCTCTGGTTATTTCTGGAAAAAATCCTTCCATTTTACTCTTTTTAAGAACTAAACAGACCAAAAGAATTTTTTTTATAGAAAACCAATATTATTTCTCTCTTGGGTAAAAAAACCCTTTCTATTTTAAATCCTATTATTCTAAAAAATTATTTTTTTAAAATTGGTCTATGATTTTTTAAATTCATTTTTACCTTTTTTTTACTTTTAATAAAATGGTTTTAAAGTGGTTCTCTTATCATTTTCAAAATAAGGAGCTTTTGACTTTTTATAGAAAATGTGAAAATATTAATTTCTTTAAAATATATGATATGGAGTTTATTATATATTGTTATTACCTAAAAATGATCTAAATATTACATTACATGTTTCCCAATTTATTTTAAAAGAATATTTTTACTCTAATATTTGTGAAATTTTTGGATTTTACAGAAGTGAATTCAAAATGGAAATGATATTTTCCACATTAATTTTTTAATGATTTTTTATGAAATATATGTTCATAAATGAAAATGAGATTTATTTTTTCTTACATTTTAGTGGGGATATGATCTTGTGGTACTATACTTATTTTTTTTATGGTTATTATTATGATGATGAAATTATTATGAAATCCATTTATTCTCAAGGTTTATTCGATAATATGTTTTTTAAATTTTTATAAAACATATTTCATATTCATGGGTTATGATGTGAGGATATGCAGAAATTATTTTGAACTTATGGCACAAAAAATGTATGGTTTTCATTATATGTGAAGTGGTTCCACTACAAACCAAGGATTATTGTTACATTATAACCAAATATAGGAGGTTATGTTATAATGAAAGGAAAGGTGGTTATATTGTCAACCTAGGATGAGTGGTAACATCATAAACAAAATATTGGTGGTTATGTTATAAATCTTGGATGGTCGGTAACATTATAAAAAACAATAAGTGACAATGTTATACCTCTAAAATTCATTATTTAAATTTATATAAGTAATGATTTAATTATGTTATGTTTTCACATGATTTCATATTCATAATTTTATTTGTTAATCAAGTTTCATATCTATAATTTTATCTGTGGACAAATATTTCAAGTCTATAAATTTATGTGTGTTCTATAGTTCATGTACTTAATGCAATGAGTGGACGTATTTCTATTTTTACATGTTTACAATGTTATGAGATTTTGTTTTTTCAAATTTTTATGTCTATGTTATTCACCCATGGATCTTGTTCATTTATTTCTATTATGATTAATTTATTATGAATTACCATTATGTATGACAAGACTCATGTATATGTTCATTAACATGTTGGGTATGAAATTTTAAATTAATGGTTATGATCACATTCCTTTATTCATATCATATTCACTCATATGATGATCAATTGACATATCCCATGATTGTTCTTAATGAGTTTTTGAGATTTCTGTTTCATATGATTACACTTGTCGAGGCATGAATAAATATTTTAAGTAGGTTGTGTTTATGAATATTACTAAATTGGGAGTTGTTTGGGGTGTGTCTACGATCATTCATAAAATTACAAGATTATGAATCTATTCTTTAAAAAATCTAATACGATCTTCATGAATGTATTTGTGAAAGGTATTGAATATTTATCAAAAATTATTAAATATTTATATATGAATATCCTTGATCATTATAATTATTCTATATTTTCATGTGAGGGTTTTTGATATTTTAATTTTTAAGGGATGTTTTCCATGAAAAATATTTTCATGAGTTTCATGTTTCCCAAAAAGCTTTTATGTATCCTTTCTGGATGATTTCATTATTTTCATTAACTTCATCTGAAAATAGAATTATATCATAAATTAAAGTATGATCTAAACATGTGTAATATTTTTTATGGGGAAAAACAATTTCATGGGTTCTCATGTAATTCATTAGCCTGACATGTTACATTTCTTATATACCTAGTAAAAGTCTACTTACGTTCATCTTGAAAAATAAATTATTTCATTATAGAGCCAAAAAATGATTATAAATGATTTTCAAGTCAATGTTATGGTTAGGAAGTTTTAGATGTGAATAAAACAGCTGTGTCTTTTAGAGATTTTGGTTTAGTGGAAATTTATTCATTTTACATATAATGTAGGTGGTTATCTACACAAATATATTTTTTATTTTATTAAAACGCGTGAACAAAATGGACTTGAGTATGTAAGAGATTAAATATTTTCAATAAATCATGTAATTATAGGAGTGTTATGTATGGGCCATTTTATTCAGTATCAAAATAGAGTTTATATATCATTCGAAGATATGATGGTATCAATTGATGATAATTTAAGAGTTTTAAATACTACCATGGGTTAATATGTCTATGAGTGGTCATAATTTAATGGAATAGATGTTAATTTGTAGTATTATATGATTATATTCATGGGGTGATTAATTATATTTTATAAGATGATTTTTTATGAAGAGTAAAATATTATTGTAAATATAACTTGTTACGTTAGTATGTTATTTAATCTGATGATTATTTGAGAGGATGGTTATTATATTTTTAGTAACATATGTTGAAAGTTAAAGATAACCATAGTTGTCGAAAAGTGACATGGATACAATGTGATTAATGTTATTTTAAAATAATTTTACTATATTTTTTGAGATTATTTAATTTTTTTTCTAGATATTATTTTTCATAGTGAAAAATAGATTTTCATTATTGGTTTTTAATAATTTTTTAGATTAATATTATAATGTTGTTTGGAGAGACATTTGATGGAGACATTAATTTTTTTTGTGTTTCAAGTTTGGTAAGGAAAATTTTAGAGACTTATTTTGTTTTCTATTTTTTCATTAATAAGTTATTAGTATATAAAACATAAAATAACCTAGGTTTCACCTTTTGTTTAATTCTATTGAGGGTAATAGTTTTAATTTTTCACATATTAGCTTCCTATGATTTTTATAGGTAATTATAATTACAAATCATTTTGATTTTATGTGACCGTTAAATAATTGGATAATAATATATTCATAATTAAAAATGGTTTAAAAATTCTAGGATTCCTAATTATAGTATAAAATTAATAAAATTTTAATTTTGGTAATGGATAATTTTATTAATATTTTTTGGTTTCTATAAATTAATTTCTATTAATTATGAATTAAGGAAGAAGTATTATATGCACTGATGTTGTTCTAATATATTCATGTTGGGAATTATTTATCGAACAATTTCAATTTTTTTTTGTTTTTTATGTTCACAAACACCCACATTTATGTTACTAATGAATTTAAATTAAGTAAAATTTTAGGACATTAATATTCATTGAAATTTTATATACTAAAATTATATTAAAATTCCATAATATGTGAGGAATATTCTCCAATGTGTTAAAAATTTGTTTTAACATATTCTAGAAATATTTCATATACCCTACATGTGTAAGCTCAATGTAAAAATGAAACCCAAAGTTTGAAATAGAACATACGGATCAGGAACCCAACACGATCTGGAAAATATAATTCAAAATCTTTGTGATTGGATGAATCCAGAAGTTTGAGTAACCAGAAAGTACATATCAACAACCATACATTTAGAATCAACCCTTTGTTTGAGGGAACTAACATATAGTATATTAACCATACTTTTTAATGTAACCCTTCATTTTCAACCATGCGTTTTATATTTTTTCATCACATGGATGAAAATTATGTTTCACTATTCAACAATGGAGTTTTAAATATATGATATTATCTTTGATTTATGAAGTAGTCATGACAGAAGAAAATATCATTTCAAATTTATTTTATGACTATTTAAAAGGATTTTTTTGATTGTTTTAAAACGATTTCATTCAACAGAGTAAATCGTTTATATTATTACTAGAAGTTAAGATTATATTTTCAAATATTCATGATTTCTTATACAATATTTCATGAGCTAGTTTGACCTGGATTTGTTCTACATCTGTATAAATACCAAGACACACTTAATCATGAAAATATTTGATGGATTGATGTACATACATAGAGATAGAAAAATAGGAAAATATATATATAAGTTATGCAAAAGTAATAGTCGTGTGTTGTTACATTTAGAGATACACTTTGGAGATATACATGTTTTGATCTATCAGATTGACTCAATGTTATTAGTGTAGTTTTTACTATGCTATATTTTTATATATATTTCTACCAGAAAATATAAGCATTCGGTGGATATACACATTGGAGACATACATGTTTAAACATTTGTCTTCTGTTTTTTTCTTCTATTTGAAAAAAGACTATGAAAAGTTAATGATCTATTTGTTTTTGTATTATATTGAAGATCTAATTTCATCTATTAGTTTTGCAGAAATATGTGAAGTTCAACATTTACAATCAAAAAAATCAAATACTTTTTATTTATTTAATGTTTCAATGGCTTATACTCAATCGTGGTTAAGTGTTAACTTTATGCACTAAGTTGTGGATTTACGGTTCTCTTTAAATGAACTAGAAGGATTTGTATAGTCTTATTGTAAGGTTCCAACTTCATACACTCAGTTCTGGATTTTATGATCTTAGGATAATAGGAAATAATTTTAAAATATTTATGATTTTGTATTTGAGTGTTGGTGGAGTGGATTAAGGGATCATTGTGGGTTTAACCACTATAAATCACTATGTTAATTTATTTTATTTATTTTCGGATGATTTATCTTTTTCATAGAAGGAATGGTTAATTTCATAATAATAGTGGTGTCTAGAATTAATCACTATCTTTTAAATACAAATTCACCCCCCCCTCTTGTGTGATTACCATTATCATAACCATCCTAACCTAACAGTTCAGTCTATTAATATGTTTCTTAATTTAAGTTAAATTGTTTTAATGGGTTGATATGAAAAAAACCCTTGTGGTAGTGGTGTTTGGTTATTTTTTTATTGGCATTTTTTTAGTTTTTTAAAGAATTATGGTTTTCAATGAAGGAATGGAGGGTAATAATTGATGTTTGGTCTCAAAAAAGAGTGAATGTTTGATCTCACAAAATACGTGAATGTATAAACTCATAGATATCATGAATGTATGATCTCAAAGAAGGAGAAAATATATAATCTTGTGAGAAGAGAGAATGTCTAATATCACTCAAAGTAGAATGGTTTGATCATGTAGAGTTGAATTGAAAAAATGATCGTGTGGAGCGTGACTACTGAACTTATCTTGCGGAGTGAAACTGCTAAACTAAACTCGCAGAGAATGTGTGTTGAACTGATCTTGTGGAGAGTTAATTATGAACCGGTCTCAATGAGTATGAGTACTGGACTAAACTCATGGAGCGCAACTTTTGAATTGAACTCATGTATGTGATAATTTATTATCTCATTAATTCACATGAAGAAAAATAAAACAATGGATGTGATGGAGGTATCTTACAGTCATTCGATATCCCATGAAGAACATGATTGTGTTTTCATCTCATAATGGGATCTCATGTAGTTCTCATGATTGAATTAAATTTAATGATGGGGTCTCACATATTTCTCATCATTATTTTTGGATATCACAATAGGTAACACAAAGTACAAAAATACAACATCACTTACCTTAATTTTATTTTTGATAGATCTCACAATGGGAACTCATGGAGAACATGATTGATTGGATGTTGGTTTGTGATTTGTGTAGTTAAGGTGGTGGTTTTATAATGATAAATACCCATAAAATGTCTATAAACATTGACAATGTTTTTTTAATATTGATATAATGAAATGTCTAAGAAGAAGTTTCATTGAAGGATCTCATGATAGAGCTTTGAAGGTTTATCTTGAGAAAGAGGTTCGTGGAGTAATATTGTAAATGAGTATACATAATTTACATTGCGTAAGTTTTGTGTATGGTCTAAAAAGTGTCTTGCACAAAGGGTCAAAGTGAAGTTTTGAATGTAGACTCTCAAAATCAGTCTCGCACCAGGGACTCACAACATGTGTATAAGAAGTCTCAGACTAGGAACATGTGCTTAGTGTGAAAGTGGACTCAAGGAAGGAACTTGTTCCTAGATCTCATGCCATGTTCTCTTGTCTGAATCTCATTCTAAGGTCTCATGCAAGGATCTCACGCAAGGGGTTATGTTCCACGATCTCATGTAAGGGGTTATGCTCTGTTATATCATGCAAGTAGTTACGCCCCAGGTTCTTATGTCATGGTATCACACTAGAATATTTTTAAAGGAGATACATACCTACATTACCCTATGAGAAGAATCACTATCATTTCTGAATTATGAAGGATAAGAAGAATAGAGAAAATAATAAGCATTTGAAAATACTTTCAGAATGAGATTATTGACTACTAAATTCAAGGAATTGATTAGAAGACATGGAATCTTTGGAATATCTTTCCAAAGATTATGTAATTTGTATTTCTACAGTAAAGGGAAGTCTCTTCCAGTTGTCTAAAAAGTAAAAGTGTTGAATCCAGTTGTTTTCACAAAAGTGAATGAGTAACCCATAAATAGATTCAATAGATCTTCTATGTAAAATTGAGGATGCATTCGTTATTGATAATAATGGGCCTTACATGTCCGCAAACTAGGTTTGGATCCTATCTAGATATGTGATCAAAGGAAGTGGAAGAAGGTGATCTATTCAACAAACAATGAGCCAATAAAATTGAGTTAGTGAATGAGCATTGGGAAAGTAGTGAGCTGATCCAAAACAATAGAAAGGCACTGAGCCTAGGCATAGAAGTGATCTAGTCTTAACCTTTCATTTTGGCAACGAGCCTTAGTGTATTTGGTACATTGGCACATTTCTGTTGTATTCTCTTGGTTTGAGGTGTAGTTGGGGTGAACCAAGTAAAATTGTTAAGTCTCATTCATCATTTTATTTCTATTCATACATTTATATATAAAGGGAGAAAATAGTGATTTGTTTAATGAAGAAATAATATATGAATGGCTATTTATTTGTATCTATCGTACTTTGATTAACCCCCCCCCCCACTCAGGGTAATCAACCGATTTGGGATAAAAATTTGTATCATAGGTAAAAGATTCATGTTAGTAGTTCTATCTCACTAAAATTAATGGAGGTTTTCAATCAAAAATGAATTTTTTTCATCAATAGGAATTTTTTTAAATATGTAAGAATTATATGTAGCACTAATTTTGATCTTTTGGGAATTTATTTCATTATGTGAGTGATACATAGAATTTTGGCCAGTATTGATAGTGGTTCTTTATCTGATGCTGGTCAAAGGGAGTAGGATGTGAACACCAAGGAATTTTAATATTTAAAGGGGTAATTATATAATTATATCTATATGTAGATGATATCATGTAATTAATAACAATATATGTGGAAATAATTTATAAATATATATGAGGGTGACTCACAATTCAGAGAGGAAAAGTTACAGGTTCTAGTGAACATGTATGAGGATATTAGAATGCACCCTAATGAGTATGTTAATGCAATAGTTGACTAGGTGAATGTTTTTATGGAATAAATTCTTGGTCATGGAGAAATTATTGAAGATTTTAAGATTATTAAATTCATCTTGAGAAGACTTCCACCTTTTTAAAATCAAAATAATTCTATGTTGGAAGATAACAATCCCAAGGAGATGAAATTGAATAGTTTATGAAATAATCTTATTATATACTTGAATTGAAATGATGATGATGTGTATGTGGAAAAGGGGAATTATAAATAGGTGGAATTTAAGGCCATAAAAAATATCATAGTTGAATATGGGTAAAAAGAAGAAGAAACCAATGAATTCATTTCACTCTTTTAATCAAATTTCTAAATTGGAAAACTATTGTTCAGAGAAAAACTCCGTTCTAATTATTTTGATGTGGAAAAGTTTGACATATTATACTAAGGTTCTCTAAGAAGTTTCATGATGATTATGAAGATGAAGTTGGAATTCCTAGGAATAATTCTTCATCCTAGGTGAATAGTAAGAAACAAATTTCAAAAAGAAGAAATTTCATTCAAAATAATATGATTGTTGTAGAAATAATAGTTGGAGTAATACAATGATTATGATGTATTTTATATGTTTGAACTTTTCCTAAATTCCAAAAAAAGGGAAGAAAGTGACAATGTAAAAGTAGGATTTGAAGGAAAATTTTACCATCATGTCGAATTAGAACTGTAACATGATGAGATAGACGTTTGGAGAGCCAGAATAATGAAATCCAATATGGTGGTTCCTGATAAAAAACACTTTATGATGGGGTATGATTAAAAGAATTATTGTCTAATATATGAAATTTAAATTCATAAGTCTTTAAATCTAGAGAACTCAAATACAATCGGCGATTACAAGATAAAAGATTAAAAACAAAATTGGTTATCAATGGTTTCAATAGTATAGGAAATGATCAAGAAAAACTCCTTTAATGTCTTGAAGAGAATTTGGTCAACCTATGATGAAAAGGGAAAGACTAGGAGAAACTATTGACATCAATAAATAAGGTCTCAACGGTAGCTAAAATGGAAAAGTATCGCTTAATGAACCAGTGTAATAGATAATGAAATGTTAGGAGAAGAAAATGATAGATGTGAAAGTTATAGATGGTTTAGTGGTTGATTGAAAAAAGATATTTGTAATTATTAATGTCATTATATAGACTTGTGCTATGAGATTGAATATTCATATGGGGATGAATTAGAACCATAAGATTCGTAGAACCCATAGGAAAACTATTTGTTTAGTAGCAACGCATAGGAATTCACCCTGCATTAGATGTTATTGTTTAGAAAATATGGGACACTCACCAAAAATCTATTCCATTTCCAAGTTGTATTTAAGGGTATGATGCCAAAATTTGTAGTCATATATATCTCAATATTTCAGTATATCATTTGATGGTCACTATTTCGGGTGTGGAGGATTCTAAAACATGGAAAGATATTGATCATCATCAATGAAAATTAATGTGTAGAAGCATATTGAATGTGATCATAAGAAGCGGGTAAATGAATAATAAAATGAGTGGAAAACATTAATTTGAAATGAGGCACTGTAAGATGATGCTATTCCATCATACTAAAAGGAAAATCAAGATTATCAATCCTTAATTGGAATAATGTCGAGAAAGAGGATCAAAAAGAAGAGAGATGAACATGGAGTGGTTGAAAAAATTACTTCCAAAGAAAAATATCATAGTAGAATATCAATCATTGATAGTGGAAAGACCTCCCGTGTGATTGGAAATAAAGAAATATTTATATGATTTCTATAGGCCAAGGAAGGTATTGTGATATTTGGAAATGATAAAGGCCTGAAAATTATTATCTCAGGAAATGAAAAGTTTTATGAAAAATACAAGAGATGTATAGATGTCTTGGTTATTAAAGGTATCATTCAAAAATTACTAAGAGTAAGTAAATTATGTGATTCAAAATGTTCGATAATATTTTCCATGAAATTATGTTTCATCAAGGAAAAATACATTGCATTTGTTTTATATGGAAAGAGTATGAAAGAGAATCTATACCTTCTAAGTTTAAAAGAATAAATTTTCATTCTATCCAAGGAAGAAGAAACAAATTATGGTATATACAACATGGTCACTTACAAAAAAAATAATTTAATTAACTAGTGAAATGTGATGTTGATCATGACCTTTCTAAGATATCGTGTTATTGTACAAAAACATGTAATTCTTGTCAATAAGGAAAGATAATTTGAATACCATACATCTGAAAATAGAAAAGGAAAAAAAATTCGTTAGTTGGTGCATATTGAAATGTGTGGACCTATTTTACCAAGATCTATTGACGGGAGGAGATATTATGTTCACTTAATTGATTATTTTAGCATAATGGAATGGGTTTCAGTCATCACAGATAAGTTTCAGGTGTTTAGTATCATAAAAACTATTAAAGGATTGTTGAAAACATGATAGGTTAAATAATCAAAAAGATCCAAACAGATAATGGAACAGAGTTCATAGATTTTCAACTAGAGTTTTATCTCAATAAATATAGATTAATGGGAATTTTATCAGTAGTAAGAACTTCATAGAATAATGGAGAAGTTGGGATAAGAAATTGAATTATCAAAAACATGTCTAGAACAATGCTCATAGAGAATGAACTTATAGAGAAATTTTGGAAAGAAGTTGTGACAAAAATCAGTATACAAATCAAATTAAGAATTATTATGGTAAAAATAATATGTGACTCTATATGGGAAATATTATGGGAAGAATCCAATGTTGACGTACTTTCGAGTCTTGAGAAGTAAGTGTTTCATTATCAATAAATAGAATCACCTGATTTTTGAATCCCATTGGAAGAAAGGGATATTTATTTGTTACATAAAGCAAATATAGGCATATAAATTATTTAATATGAAATTGGGAAAGATAGTTGAAATAAATGGTGTAACTATTGTAAAGAATGAGCAAAATCTTCAGAAAATACAATATTAGTATTTGGTGGATTGTGATGAATAGATGAGAAGATCATGGGATGTTAATGTTATAGAGGATGATTCAAAATAATATTCAGATAATGAAATAGATGATCATAAACTAGTATCAACATAAAGATCAAATAAGAAGTGACTAAATTGATAGATAAAACATAATCAGTTATCAGACTGTTCCAGTGCAAACAAGGATGATGAAGACTCTATAAAAAACATTTTTCTTATCACAGGTAGAGCCAAAATGTTTTCAGGAAGTATTTTGAAATGAAAACTAGGATTATTTGATTAATTAATATCTTGACTAAATTGAGTATAATCATACATGATATATTGTTTTGAGATAAACATATAAGAATACCATTGGGACTAAATGGGTCTTATAGAATAAGATGAATGAAGATGGTGCAGTTATTTGAAATAGATAATGATTAGTGTAAACATGGTACTCTCAAATATGGATATTTTTGTGGATAAAGAATTTTCACCAATTGTGTGGATAGTGAAAACAAGACAATTATTTTTCATAGTAGTTCAATGAAGGCTTAAAGTTTTCTAGATGTATATCATGTTAGAATTTCTGAATGGGGTTCAAGAAAAATAATTTTATATTGAGAAGACAAATGGTTTTCTCAATCAACGAGATAGGAAGATATTTTTTCAAATGAAGAAGGTTATATATGGGTTGATGCAAGCACCGAGATCATAGTATTCAAGACTAGATTAGTTTTTGATGAATATTGGGTTTCAGTATGGTGGAGTTGATCACAATCAATATGTCAATAATATTAGTATTTAAAGGATGACAGAGCATGTGTATGTCAGTTACATAATCTTTTGTGGATCAGATGAAACTAAATAAAAAATTCACATAATTAATGAAAAGGGAATTTTGAATGTGAATGTTATGAAAACTAGACTTTTCCCTTGGTTTACAGGTGAGTTAAGGAAATAATTTCACATTAACTTCTAAATATAAATATCACATAGATATTTTTAGAGTATCTAGAATAGATAATTCCACAGAGATGACAACTCTGATGGATACCCTGATTAAAATACAACATAATGACGAATGAAATTCAATTAATGTCACAAAATAAATGAAAATCATTATTAATATATTATAAATGATGGTGACAATACCTGGTATTATTTTTTATACATTCCAAGATTGACAGTATCCAATACATCAAAATGAAACCCACATTATTTTAGTGAAAATAATATATCATTATGTCAAGGGAATGATGGATTTTGGTTTGTTGTACAATGAAAAATATCAGTAAGATTTATTGGGCTATACAGATGCAGATCGTTCTGGTTCAGCAGATGATAGAGAATCAAAATTATGTTGTTCATTTTGTCATGGTGGTTTACTTATTTCCTGGAAAATAAAGAAACAATATGGTATTTTTTTGACCAAAAAAAAGAGGATATATTGAGGCCACTCAATATTCCATGTAGATATTTTGGATAAAGCAGTAGCTTGATGAAATGGGAGTCTTAGTCATGTCTATGATTAGTATCCATTAAAATTATTCAAGTTCTATGAATCTAAGAAAAAATATTTTCCATCACTCATGCAAAAATAGCAGTGAAATCAACTATCATTTTATCAAGTATAATGAGGATCGAGGGATTGAGAAGTTGTAGTATGTGCCTACAGAAATATAGGTTTCCAAAATTCTGAAAAATGTTATACCCGAAGAAGAGTTTGAACATCATCGACTATATATTGAAGTTTACTCAACTACCATAAATTGAAAAAGTGCGTATGTTTGACCCCCTCTCCCATAGGTATGATGTATTTTTCCTTGGTATATTGATCAATGTTATTTACCCAATTACAAACCACAATGGAGTCATCATTGTGTTTATTTTTATTGTGGGGTAAAATGTGTCTAAAAGGAGGATAAAATATCTTAGTAAATACATGGGCAGAAGATTACAGGGGCAAAAGTAAATTAGGGAGATCTATAAATCTGAAAATAGTAAATATGGTAAATAAAAGGTTATATATCATAATAGATGAAGATCCTGATGAAAGTAGTTGAGTAGTTTTTTGGAATGAAGTGTTTAATTGATAGACATCCCATGGTACTATTGTTTCTCACACCAAGAATGGATCATGTGGGATTAGAGTGTATGTTAAGTAAATAGGTGATCTCTATCAAAATTTTAGAAAGTGTATTTTAGGATGAATATGGAAGAATGTTTAATGTCATATCAAAATGGAAAAAGTTGTCAACATAACAAATGATGATATTTTTAGTGAAAAAATACCTCATGATGGTAATTTTGGGTTGATTATGTTTGTTAAGAATGTTTGAGGTTATTGATGAAGTCTGGTTTTCAATGAAGGAATGAATAGTTAGCATGGTTATTTGATCTCTTGAATGTGTGAATGTATGATCTCATAGAAATTTTTAATGTATGATCTCATAGAAAGAGTGAATGTATGGTCTCATGAAAAGTGTTAATGTATGATCATGTGAAAAGCATGAATGTTTGATCATGCACAAATGAAAAATGATTTGATCTCACAAATCATAGTTGATGAACTGTTCTTGAAGAATACGAATACTGAACCGATCTTGTGGAGCACAAGTGGTGGACTGGTCATGCGAATCTCAAGTGATGAACTTGTCTTCGAAAGTTTGAGTACTAATATTATCTCACAGTGTGAGTACTGAACATATCTCATGGAATGCGAATGCGAAACTGATCTCTCATAGTTTTAGTTCTGAAATGAACTCTTGGAGAGTGGATGTTAATATCATTTCATTCATGTTCAAATGATTGATCTCATTAAAGAGCATCAAGAAAAAGAAAAATATAGATATAAAGTGGGTATCTCAAAGTCATTTGAGGTCTTGTGATGCACGTGATTATCATTTCATCTCACGATGGGATCTCATGCTACACTAAAAACAGTCTTTGGATCTCATGATGGGATCTCCCACAATGATCATGATTATCTTTGGATCTCGCGATGGATCATGCAATTCATTAGAAGACAATAGCATTGACCTTCGTTTGATTGTCAGTTGATCTAATGATTTGGACTTCTAGAGAATGTGATTGAACGGATAGTTATCCACACTTTGTGGAGTTAAGGTAGTGGTTTTAAAACTATAAATACCCTTTAACTCATCCTTAAAAAATTAACTAATTATTTCTTAAAAAATAACTTGAAGGAACATCTGGGTCTCTCAGTAGGTAGTCGAGCAAATAATGAAATCAGTCTCACACCAGTAACTCACGCTCCGTGAGAAAGAAGACACATCGAGGGGACTCATGCTAGGGTCTCATTCATGGATAAAACACAAAGGTCTTGCACCAGGGTCTCTATAACATCCCAATATTTTAAAGGGAAGCACTATGCAACATCGAGGCTAAAAAAACTACTAAATATTAATATGTGACCTTTATAACATAGATGTTAAATTAATTGGTATGAATAAGAATAACTTATTTAAGAAATAAATATAAAGGTATAAATAAATAAGAATTTATTTTCATGTTCTTAGATAATAATTATAAAATATATAATATAATTTTTTTATTCGCCATAAATATATTTTTATAAATATGGTTTTTTATTGATTTTTATAAATTAATATAATAATTAATTTCAGAATTTTTTTGAAAATGTTTCTAAAAAACTAATTTTATTTTTTAATTAATTATGTTGAAAATATCTTATTATAAATTTTATATAATTTTATGAAAATGTTTAACTTTTAGTGAATAGTAAAAAATACAGTTTTTTTTAAATACGATATTTTCATATGATTTCATTAAGACATAAATTACGATATAAAATTTAGTAAATTTATTGAATAATAAAATCATAAAATCATAATAATAATTTTTTTATTGAAATAACTTCAAACATAAAAAATATATTCTATTAATGATATGTATAAGAATTATTGTCAGTGCCAACGGAGTGCCTGCATAGCATTCATAATGACAAATTTGGTTCCTTATAAATAATAATTGAGTGATAAAAATTATTTTCAAGACTCTTTTATTAATTATTATGTTCTAATGATTTTTTTATTAATTTCTAATTTTATTGTTATATAATATTTATCTTGTTCAAATGTTTGTGAAATGCTTTCATAGGTTAAGAAAAGACAAAATAACAGATTTCAGATGTTTTATTGACATATATATGAGTGATTATAAATAATGAATGAATATATAATTTTATTTTCAACCTAATTAACTTTTTTTATGATATTAATTTATTTTTAATTTTTATATATTAAATAATTAATATTAATTGTTTTCCATTGTTGATGCAATTCTTGTGAAAGAGGAATTATAAAATAAAAAAATATATTAATTACATTTATAAGAATACATAATTAAGCCATAAACTGTATAAATTAACATGGATATTTATTTTTCACCCAAAACCTATTTTTTACTTGAATTGGGGTAATTTTGGACCCACATGGATCACATTAGTCCACTTATATTATTTTATTAAAAAGAAAGATAACTTACTCACATTAGAACTTTCAATTTGTATAATATTTTGAAAATTTGTCTTATGAAGTTTTTTTCTAACAAGAATATTCTCTAGAAATATATAAAATGTATCTTTTTTTATAATTTTATATTTATGTTTTTGGTAATAATTAATTAACTTAATGAATTAAAAAAATTATGATGAATTAAATTTTTAATTAATGCATATATCAAATAAATAATATTAAAAATAGTAAAATAAATATAAATTCATATTTTTAATAAATTAAAAAATTATTATATGAATAAGATATAATAATAAAATAATTCTAATTGGAAGCATTGTTTTGATGTGTTTAAATTCATGATTGTGAATAGTTTTAAATTTAACAAAATTTTATTTCCATGAATACATTATTTTATTAAATTATTTAATAATAAAAAATATCATGAACAATTCCAAAAATGATTATATTCCTTCTAAAATTGGATACCCTATAATTTTCAAGATTTTTGGAAGTCTTAATCACTATTATATAATTATTATATTTTAATAATTTGAGTAATTCTTATGTTACACCTCACCTCAATTATAAAAGGATGCTCCCACCATCAAAAATTTTCACACCCTTAAGCCTTATTTCTCAAATAAACTCTTCCAAAGTCAATCCTTGTCCCTTGAAACATTCTTGATCTTCTGGTATCACAAAAATAACACTTCCATGATCATTAAGGAGGTTCTTAGGGGTGAATTTTCTAGAAGTAAGATTCTTTTTTTTTATTTTTTTTATTACTTATCCACATATCTTGTGAAATGTTTCATGAAAACTAGTGTATCACATATATACTGGATTGTTGGTGTGTTTATGTTATATGAATCATAAAATCTCTCATCTTCTCTTTTATTTCATAAATAATTAAATCACAATCTGTGGTGCATTATTTCACTGCATTCGGGGGCAATGATTTTTTGTTTCCCTTTTACCAAAATCTTGGGAAGTATAAATTCACATGTAATTGTTCGAAATTAAATATATATTTATATATATTTTTTATCACTAATATATTGTTATTAGTTTTCAATAAGGAAGACCATAATAATTTTATCTTCAAAATCATGAAAAGAACGCACCCAAAACAACAACAAAAAAACAAAAAAAAATTACTAAATAGGTAGAAAATGATATAAGAAGGTAGTGTATGGTATTATAAACATGATTTTAGTTCTGTAATATATTAATAACACTATTAAATCCTTTATATAAATTTTTTAACACATTTAAATAATTCTAACATGAGTTATTGGACTCTTTGACTAAAATATTATTTCAAATGTTTTAATGATTTATTCATATAAATCATTCAATTTGATGTGCATGTTTTCAAAATGGTGGTTATGATTGTTTATATATGGTTATTAATTTTTCAATTTCTCTCATTTGTTTTTGGTGTAATGAAAGGGACTTTCCTTTTGAAATCATTTTCAAATGGATCTTTTATGAAAATTCAAAAAATATATTTTTTATTACATACGGCATGAGGGGTTTCTCCTTCCTTCATGAATATTGATTATTATGATGTTTTTATTATAATATTTAAATTTTATTTTTTAATAATATTATTTCATTATTATGTGAGAGGCCTTTATATTTTTAATGTAATTTTGAAAAAATGGTATTTTAATAACCTGAATGTGTTTTTCACTTGGGTTTAAATTGGTTATAAAGCATTTTATTCATGATATGTTCCTTGGAAGATGTTTATGTTGGGTTAATCCCATTATATCTCATGATATGATAGGTTTATCCCTATTATAGCTCAATATTTTTTGCTTTCATCTCATTATAGCTCAAGATATGATGGGTGAGCCCAATTATTGGTCTACAATACATTGGGTACTTCGAAGAGGGATGTCGACCAAATGATTATTCCATGTGTATGGGTGAATGTAAGAGTTATATGGTAAAAATGTTTCAAGATAACTATAGGATTTCACTATGCATTCTAATAAGTTTTTATGAAAAGTGTTTCAATGGTTTTTATATTTTCACTAGACTAATGATTTCTTTATTTTTATGTTACTTACTGATCTTTTCTATTCATACCACATTTATAAAATTGTTTTTACAAGATTCCTTAGAAGTTAAAATTATAGTTAAGGTGATAATGCAAAAGAATTAAATTATTTATTTCATAACTATTTTTGAAAACTATAATTTAAAGTATGTTGTTTCTAATCCTCCAGAACCTAAATCAGAAAAGGTCCTTGATTGTATAACATATTGTGATTTTTTTAACATTACAAATCATGTTTTAGTACTCAATTTGTAAGTTCGTTTTTAGGGCTTTACAGTTGGTATAAGAGTAATAAACTACACAACTTTGGAGATATGGCGTTGTCGTTGTTTTTAAAGAATAATATTTATCGATATAATTTACTTTTAAATTTTAGTTAACTATTTGCACATAAGAAAGTAGTTTTTCTTAATTAAACATATGTAAATTCATAATTGTAGGTATAATGAAAAAATATCAAGGGTGAAATTCATTTAAGGTGGTGAGAGTGTAACATCCTAATATTTTAAAGGGAAACACTCTGCCACATCGAGATTAAATGAACAACTATATATTAATATGTGACCTCTATAAAATAGATGTTTAATTAATGGGTATTAATAAAAATTACCAATTTAGGAAATAAATATAAATTTCTAAATAAATTTGAATTTATTTTCATGTTATTAGATAATAATTAAATAATTTGTATTATAGCGATTTTATTCCCCCAAAATACATTTTCTTAAGAATGATTTTTTATTGATTTTTATGAATAAATATTTTAATTAATTTCATGAATATCTGGAAATGTATTTTGAAAAAATAATTTCATTTTTCAATCCAGAAGTTTTAAATATTCTTATAATGAATTTTATAGAATTTTATAATAATGTTTAATTTTTAGTGAATAGTAAAAATAAATTTTTTTAAAACAATATGTTATTTTTTACGATGTCATGAAGACATAATAGTGATATAAAATTTATTAAATTTAACCAATAATTAAGAAATGATATTATAAGAGAAATATTGTATATAAATAACGTAGAACATGATAATTACATTCTATTCAATATTAGTGTAAAAATTATTGTCAGTGCCAAAGTAATTCCAGCAGAGCATTGGCAATGATAAATTTGGTTCTTTATATATAATAATTAAGTGATGAAATTATTTTCAAGATTATTCTATTAATTTTTATGTATTAATGATTTTTTTGGATGTTAATCTCTAATTCTATAGTTAAATAAAATTAATCTTGTCCAAATAACTTTACAATGCTTTTGGATGGAATCAAAAAACAAAATTACAAATTTAAGATGTTGTATTAACATGAATATGAGTGAATATAGAATTTTATTTTTACCCTAATTTAGTTATTTTTATTATAGTAATTTATCTTTAATTTTTATATATTAAATAATTAACATTAATACTTATGCAGTGCTAATTTAATGCTTATATAAGCAGAAATAAAATTATTCTAATAAATTTATAAGAATAAAAAATTGACCCATAAACATTATAAATAAACAAGTTTGAGTATGTATTATCCAATACATATTTTGGATTCTAATTGGGGACATTTTGGACCCACATAGATCACATTAGTCCTATTCTATAATTTTATTATAAGGAAATAAAACTTTCTCAAATTATAACATTTAATTAGTATAATATTTTAATAAGAGGGTTTCCAGAATATTTTTTCAAACAATAAGATTATATAATAATCTAATAAATTTATATTTTTCAATGAATTTTATTTTTATGTTTTAGGTAATATATTACTACATTAATGTCTTGAACAATTATAAGGCAATAAATGTTTAATAAATGATGAAATAAAATTAATAATTTAAAAAATATTAAAATAACTATAATTTGATATTGTTAGGTTATTTAAAAAATTATATAGGTAAATATAATACATATGATAAATAATAAATAATTTAATTTGAATTGGAAACAATTTTTTGAATTGTTTAATTCGTGATTGTGAATAGTTTTAAATTTTACAAAATTGATTTTCCATAAATAAAATATTATATTAAATTATTTAAAAATAAAAAATATTATAAAAAAGGAAAAATTGAAAATATTCATCATAAAATGGGATATCCTATGATTTTCATGTCTCTTGGAATTATTTAACCCTATTATATAAATATTAAATTTTATTAATTTGAGTAATTCCTATATTACCCCTCACCTCAATTATAAAAGGAGGATCCCTCCTTCATAAATTTTCACCCCATTAAGCCTTATTTCTGGTGTCTTAGGGATTTTCGGCCACGTCAGAGCAATGTAGAGGCATTTTTCCATGGGTTCCGGGTTCGTCGGTGTTTGTTGTCGGATGGGCAGGGTCGGGTTGTCCGGAAGCGTGTTGGGAAGGGTGTTTCGGTTCGCCGAAGTTAGCTGGCCGGGAGGAGGGGAGCAGGCTGCCGCCAGTGCATCGCGCCAACCAAGATGGGCGGGGTAGGGGGGATGTCGCGCCGAGGGAGAAGGATGGTGCGGTCTTGCTTTTGCTGGAAAAGGAAGGGGGTGCAGTGGCCGTCATCTCAAGAAAAGGGGTTCCGCAGGTAGGCTGGTGCAGTAGGAGGAGGGTGTCGCGGTTCGGCTAACGTAGATGGAGGGCGGCACCTAGGGTCAATCGGCATAGGAGGAGGAGGGTGTCGTAGGTCGGCCGGCGCAGTAGGAGGAGCAGGTTTAAGTGGCAGTGACAGGAGGAGTTCGAGAGGTAGGTGATGGTTGGCATAGTAGGGCGGCGCTGTAACACCCCAATATTTCATGGTAAGTTATTTTCATTAATTCAATAGCTTACGCTACACGCAACACCTAGTTCGAGCGCACCATGACTTACCAAACTAGTTGCTCAAAATCAGTTATGAATAGTATTAACTAAATTTTGAATTTTATATACTCAACATAACTTTAAGAATCCATATTATGTTTTTCTTAGACATAATATAAGAACAAATTCAATTTTTTCAAATAAAAAATGTATTTCTCAAAAAAAATGCAATTTTACCATCTTTTAATGGGAAACCCTTTTAAACCCAATATTTGACACTTTTATATATTCAATTTAATGAAATTAAATTCTTCTTTAGAATTGAGACATAAAAATTTATCTTGGATTACTTTTTGTTACTTTTCTAATAACTTTTATATTTTGATGAATACTGAAAAATACTAAATTTTAATTGAAAAAAACATTTTTATTCGAAATAATTTATAGTGTTAAATTATGTATTTGAATGGTTTGAATGTATAATTAGATTATATTTTTATCATTTAATAAAATGATGGTGATTATAAGTAATTTCACATTAAAGTTTTACATAAACACATGTCAATCTTTTGATAGTTTTTAATTTTTTAAAAACCCACTTTTCATTTTTGACAACGGGAATTAATTTTAAATTAATTAATGAAACTTTGATTTTTTTTAATATGTTAAAATAGAATTTATTTTTTAATTCTTAATATTATAATTATCTTAGGTTAAATTTTTGGTATTTTTCTGAAAACATTTAATTTTTAATGAATAGTGAAAAACACTGTGTTATAGTTTAAAACCGACTTTCTATTTAGTTAATTATTTATTTTATTTTAATTTATTTTAATTCTAAATAGATATATAATACCTATATAAGTTTAATATAATTCATTGGAGTCATTTCATAATTAAATTATATCTATAAAATTTTATTGAACTATTTACCGTCTTTTACCCACCTCCTAGGAGCAATTGCAAATTTAAATAAAAACAAATTTTACCATTTATGTGATTTGAATTTCAAAAATCTGAAAGAAACGGTTTATATCAGTATTTAAAATGTGGTTCAATAAGAATAAAATATTTTTTTGGTGAATAGTAACTTTTCACTTTTATTTGCCACGGTTAAAAGTAAATAGGGTAATTAAGGGAAAATGATATTATTATTACCTTAAAACATGTCCTAATTATTTTGGATAAGTGTAATTCGACCAAAAAAACCTTAGGAACAAAAAATTATCCTTTTGGACCACTTGTATTAGACTAGGAAATTTATTATTATTTAATTTAAAGAAGAGTTAAAAGTGTTAAATTAAATGTTTAATAACTAAAACATTTCTAATATTTGGTTACACATAAGCTAAATTAGACTATAAATATTCTTTATAAAGATAAAACTATTTCCTACATAATGGTATTTTATTTATATTTTTTTGAAATTAAATTATTTAATTTATTTTTGACACAATGATGATGCAGCAATTACCTTATTAATGAAATATTATTCTAATTGATAATATAGATATCCAAATAAATGTAATATGAGTCTTTTTATGAATTATACTAATTTTATAGGTTAATATTACATGTTAGGAATGGTTCGATGAATTATTTTTTAAGTAATAATTCTGTTATAAATTTAGAAAAAACAAAATACAAAATAGTGTCAAAATTGACATAAAAGAGTTTTTAAAACAAATATTAAATTATTAATTGATATTATATTCATAAAAATTTAAGGTTCAGAAAAAAGACTTATATAATGATAGATGTATCATTAATTAACCACTTGGGGTTCTCTTAGAATTATATAGTAAGTTTATTAAGCATATAATATAAAAATACAAAGTGACCTGGTAAATGTCAAACTATTTAACTAAAAGTTAAATATAAAAGATAAGGTTAATATAGTGACCCAAAACTGTCTAAAACCTATTGGTTTAGTGGTTGTATACCCATAACCACCTTATCCCTTAAATAATTCATTTTTGAGCCCTTATAAACCGAAAAGTATTTTATTATAAAATAATATTTCTAGCTTTTTCTAAGGTGCCCCTCACCCCTCTTATAAAAGAGAACTCAACCTTCTCTCTAATTCACACCATCAAAGCCATTAGGCTCAGCCAACCCCTGACCAAATATCCTCCCAACTCTCCTCCCTTCATCCTAGATGCCTTAATTTAGTTATAAATCCATCCCAAAGAGCCCTTTTGATCAAATCAAAAGGAATAACCTGAAGAAGAGGTAAATATTTCCTCACCTCTTTCAAGTTCCTTTCTTCTTCCACTTCCTCTTTCACTGTTTTTTCCATTATAAAATAATAACAATAGTATCTTTACAAACTGTGATGTTATTATAAATATGTTACAACCGTATTCATTATTCTATCTATCCTTTGAATGACATGTCACCATACATGCGTACGTACGGCTTGCCGCCTACACGTTGTGGTGTAGTTGTTATTCAATACATTATTATTTGGATGGGTATAATAATGATGTACAATTGGTGTAAATAATAAATATAACATGATAATGATTCTTTATGTATAAAATAACTTCCAATTATATATGATTTTAATATCAAAAAAATGATATTTTCACTCATGTGTACGTATAGATTACCGTCTCCACGAACGTGATGAGATTTATTCCCCATCGTATCCATTCAAGAATAATTTTCATTTGATGATTAAAAATAATTTTTAAAGACTTATTATCATTCAAAATATTAATAAGATGAATCCCATCCATAAAAAACATGGCTTACGTGACCAAGCATATAAAGTAGAATGAATCAGTTAACACCAGAAACGACGATAATACTAAAATACCAATATTAGAAGATCATATATGATATAATATTAATGTATATGGTTATTTTATAATTTAATAAAAATTATCTCACCATTATACATGATATTAACGGACCCTATACCAAGGAAAAGTACAAGGTATGGGGTTGCTTATCTAACTTTTAACTCCATGAGATTTCCATTGTTCACCACTTATTTATTGCATGTGGTGTGTTTTTTACTGCCATTTGATATATATTATCAATATTCTCTTTATATTCATGGTGTTCTGTGATTAATTTGGTGGTTGTTAACTTTTTTTCATATGACTAGATTGATTACAATGAATTAAGGGGTTTTCATCTCACTTTTATTCCCGTGAGATTCATGTTGTATTTTATACTGCTACTTTTGGTGTGGTGTATGTACTACCCATGATGGTATTTTTTATGTAATTTAATTTAATTTTTGTGTACTAACATCATCATTGGATGATCCTTCTTTCATGGGTTGTATTTTTTGTTAGTTACCAAATCGATAAGTGAATTTAAAATTTCAATTTCCACTCATTTTGTTTTATGCAGACATCATTGTTTACATTACCCCAAGATTATGTGTAAAATCACTATTAATTTAAATATGTTGTAATTTCCACTCCCCTTTGCGTGGATATACTTTTGATAAACATAATTACTCCATTGATGAATTCTCAAGTCATCGATATAAACTTGATAAGAGTAATTTTATCTCAATTTCTATTCATTGAGTTAAACATCCAAGTCATTAGTGTTGTTTCTATAAGAATATGTTTGAATGTCCTCTGATTGATTTAAACTGAATATAAAATCATATTTAGTGTATTTATATTTTTCACACATAATTATTTTATTGATTTATCCTTAACCGAAGGATATGGTCTTTATAAAGGAATTCATCACATCTTACATTCCATTGAGACTTCTTTGTTGTTATGCACAAATCCACATTTATTTGGTTTATATACTGTACTTTGAAATAGTATATCATGAATCCCTTTATTCTCATTATATTATAATGTTTTTATAACCTCAATTATTTTTATTCAAGCATCTCTCATTTGGTTAGGAACTCTAACTAAAATATCATTTTAAATGATTTGAAATTTTATTCTTCTAAATAATTCTCATTAATGTCCATGTTATAAAAATAGTTTTAAGGTTTTATTTATATGGAAATTAATGTTTTAAAATTAAAATTATTTTTAAAAGTTTCATAGTGGTATGGGACACTATTATTCAAAAATCTATTTTAAACAGCCTCTTGATAAATAGTAATACTTTTAAAAGTTTTAAAGAAAAAGGGGGATATTTTTCTCAAATAGTATTGATGATTAACTTCATTTATGTCAATATCCTTCATTATTCTCGATTGGGGTTGATTTATTATAACACATTATTTTATATTGTATTGAATGAGTTATGTTTGACTGTGGATGTGTTATTTTTATACCATTCATGGTTTAGAGATAAAGTATTGACATTTCATATGCTAGTTTTAATACAAATGTTTAGTTTATGTTTAATCCTTTTAATATGAGGAATTCAATGGACATAGTAAGTGACGGGTGGACCCGCTATAGATCCTCAATTCATCAGTAGTTCTCATGAGACAAACTAGTGTCTTGGCACAAGGCCTTGAAAAAATATTATTCGTAGTCTTAGCACAAGGCCTTGACTCTTTGGTTATGAAGTCTGGAATTATGCATTCCATCATTATAAAAGTCGCTATTGATATTACATGTGATTATTCGACTAGTATAATATAGCTGTGAATAAGTAAATTGCATTATTTGATTTCATCTTTTCCATATTATGATGAAGTTCATGTTTAAAAGTCTTTTGTTTTAGTCTTATTCATTGCCTTAAATGTTTATTCTTATTTATGATTGTTTCCGTTGTATTGTTTTCCTTACTAAGCATCTGAGGTCACCCCTTTCTATGTTTTATTTTTCCTAGGATGCAAAGAAGTATATTATGACTAACCTGTAAGGATATTCAATGGGATCTCAGTGTTTTCTATGGAAACAATTTAGTTTTTGTTTTCCATTTTATGACGTAATGTCAACCTTATGAATGTATCTAGTACTTCCAAGGCCACTAAACTAATCGGTCTTTCGAGACTTAATCTTTTGTGATCATGACAATGATATGTAATACTTCACCAACTCTGGGCTTCTAGGGTTGGGTAATTATAGTTGGTATAAGAAAAAGATTAGTGAAAACTTTGGAATATATATGTAGATAAACTCTGATTATAGCACATTACCATAAGATAGAATTTGAGGATTAGTGCAGTAGAACTTCCTAGAATTTAGGTATTGTAGAGATTATGTGGGTTTCTAAACAATACATCCTTGTCAAGATATGAGTAGTTAGAGGTGGATCCGGAACAGATGTACCTTGGAGTGAAAACACCAATAACGAGTTTTGGGCATGAACCAGGGTATCTTGGTATAGGACAACAGGCCTTGTTGTACTCTTGGTTACGACACTCCCGAGGGATGTGCTTAGTATTTTTCACATTTTCTTTACAAACCAATTTAAAGGATTTTAATATAATATGAGAATAAATAAATGTCATTAATCCTAAGGTGTTTTAGACTAAAAATAAGGTGTTATGATAATCTCTAAATGATTTTATGACTCACACTATGCTTTCTTGTGTTAGTCAATGGTTGTATTCCAAGTCATAGTAACATTGAACATGATGTACAAGGTGGGCACGGTGGAGGAAATGAGCAACGGAATGGAATACAAATAGGTGTAAAAGATATCGTGTTCATTCAAAATCATTTTTCCAAAAATATGGCCAACAATATATATATTAACCAACTCCTAGACTCAACAAAGAAGAGAAAGGCAGTGAATGATAAGTGGTCCAACAGTGGAGACCATGGAGAAAAGAAAGCTCAATTTCCATCATATATAAAATGTGGAAGGAGACACCTAGGGATGTGTCTTAATGGGACAATTAAATTCTATATGTGGGAAAGAAGGACATATAGTAAATAATTTCCAAGGAAAAATGAAGAGTATTATGGAAGAAAATAAAAATGATCCCAAGAATCTATTTACAGTCATTTTCTATAAATATATGGGAAGTGGGCATTACCCAAGTGAATACCCTATTCTATAGGATAACCCCTTGGTCAAGGAAGAACCTATGTTGAAATAAATGGATGTTTAAATGTTTAAAAGTATTAGCGCTCTTTGTTTATAGGATTACTTTGGAAGACTTTTCCCTTCTGTGTAACCCATCAGTTTATTGTGCGAACTTGCTATTTTAGGAAGAATTGTGTTTTCTATTGTTGATATAGTTATAAATAACCATTTGGTTTTATATAACCCTTGAATTTTTTGAAACTACATGTTATTAAATTTTGGGATGAAAATGCGAGGTATGAGATAAAATTTGTGGTGATATTATGTTATAGTTATTTTGAAGAATTTATCTCATTTTTTGAACATTATAAAATATAGTTTTCTGAAAAAGGACAACAAGCAAACATTGTGACAAAACGTCATGTTGGAAAAAGTTGAAAAAATCAAACCCACAGCCATAGTGTGATTGGGATTTATCACCTACCACCGGACTATGTGATGTACCTGGTTAGTGTGAATAATTCTTATTAGTTAAATGATTTTATTGATCAATAATAAGTTGATTTGGGATCTTATGTCTTATCAAGTGGATGTCCTTAGTATAGAAAAATAATTTGGGTAATAAGTAATAAATGTTATTTTGGAAGATGTTCGCTCTGGTGGGAATACTATATGCCTAAGGAATATAGAATACTATGGGATTTCATTCAAGGAGTAATGGTGGATTTTTATCTATTTTTTTAATGTGGATTTATAGCGATTTGGGTTATTTATGGAAATGATTCACCAATCATAGAGAATATGTGATTAGGTTAATTACTTTTATGTATGTGACTTTAAGAGTAGTTGATGTTATTTAGAAATACCATTTAATGTATAAGACTGCATAATAAAATTCTTCTTTGTTTTGGGTTTCCATATTAGTTTGGATTATATTTATGTATTTTAAGGACAATTGATTTTTTTAAAGGTATTTATTGAACTTCAGGTATTGTAGGTTTAATTTTAGAAATTAAGATAAGTATTTATTTCTATAATGGATTATCCTTTTTGAGGATCATCTGATCTTGTGCTAACCATTTTGGTATTGGTTTATCTCTAAAGACAATGTAAATATATATAGTTTATCCTTTGTGGATTATGTGATTCTCTAAAAGTTGATTCTAGTGCTTCAGGTGTGACCAAGTCATCTCGATTACTCGTCGTTTGAAAAAAAAATGAGTTAGTGGTAGATATTTACTGCAGGATGAAACTATACTTAAAAAGTAATTATATTTCTTTATTTTCTTAGTTAATCTCATAAATAAATTCCTCAACTTTATGAAATGGAACTTAAAACAATAAAATGTTATTCGTTTACTTTTTCTACTACGAAACTAATGAATGTTTATCTCATCACAAATTTGTGGTTTTATTATTGTTAAATTTCTCCTAATAATTATTCTATCACTCTCCACTAGAACACGAAACATATTTTATCTTCCATATCTATGTTTTCGTACATAGAATCCTAGTGTGGGTTATCTCAGGTGACCTGTGTACTTCACTTTCTTTCTTTTAAAGATATAGTTAGATTGACTCTTTTCCTCATGTGGGGAATTCAATGAATTTCCCAAGCCCAATTTTAAAATTGTGAGGATTCAATTTCAAAAAGGTGGGAAGAATTTAACACCCCAATATTTAACAGTAAGTTGTTTTATTTAATTCAATAGCTTGTGATACACGCAACACCGAGTTTGAGCACACCACGACTTACCAAACTAGTCGTTTAAAAGCAGTTATGAATTTTATTGGCTGAATTTTTAATTTTATATACTCTATATAATTTTAGAATCCATATTATGTGTTTCTTAGATATAATATAAGAACAAATTGAATTTTCTTAGAAAAAAGAATTATTTTCCAAAAAATGAAATTTTACCAACTTTTAATGGAAAAACCTTTTAAAACCAATATTTGACACTTTTATAAATACAATTTAATGAAACTAAATTCTTCCTTAGAATCGGGACATAAAAATTTATTTTGGATTAATTTTTCTTACTTTTCTAATAACTTTTATATTTTGATGAATACTGAAAAATACTAAATTTTAATTGAAAACAACTTTTTTAATCAAAATAATTTATAGTGTTAAATTATGTATTTGAATAGTTTAGAAGTATAATTATATTATATTTTTATCAATTAATACCATGTCAGTGATTATAAGTAATTTCACATTAAAATTCTACATAAACACATGTCAATATTTTGATAGTTTTTACTTTTTAAAACCCCGCTTTTCGGTTTTGACATCGGAAATTAATTTTAAATTAAATAATTAAACTTCTATGTTTTTAATTTGGTAAAATATAATTCATTTTTTAATTCGGAATATCAAAATTATCATAGGGTAAATTGTTGGTATTTTTCTGAAAACATTCAATTTTTGATGAATAGTGATAAAAACTGTGTTATAGTTGAAAACCAACATTTTATTTAAATAATTATTTATTTTGTTTAAATTTATTTTAAGTAAAAATAGATATATATTACCTATATAAGTTCAATATAATTCATTGGAGTCATTTTATAATAAAATTAGATGTATAAAATTTTATTGAACTTTTTACCGTCTTTTACCCACATACTAAAAGCATTGGAAAATTTACATAAAACTTAATTTTACTGCTTCTGTTTGTTGAATTTCAAAAATCTGAGAAATAAGGTAGATATCATTATGTAAAATGAGGTTCAATAAGATGAAAATAATTTTTGGTGAATAGTAACTTTTTACTTTTATTTACTACGGTTAAAAGTAAATAGGGTAATTAAGGATAAAAATGATATTATTATTACCCTAACACATGTCCTAATTCTATTGTATAAGTTTAAGTTCACCAAAAACAACCGTAGAAATAAAATATGATCATTTTTTCCACATGGATTAGATTAGGACATTTATTATTATTTAATTCAAATAAGAGATAAAAGTGTTAAATTCAAAGTTTAATAACTAAATCATTATTAATATAGGGTTAATAATACGATAAATTCAACTATAAATATTCATTAAAAATTTAGAAATATTTCCTACATAATTATATTTTATTTATATTTTTTAGAAATTAAATAATTTAATTTATTTATGAAACAATGATGATGCAGTACTTACCTAATTAATGAAATATTAAAATAGTTGATATTATAAATATCAAAATAAATGTAATTTTAGACTTTTTTTGAATTAAAATAATTTTCTAGGTTAATATGACATTTTATGGTTGTTTAGATGAATTTTTTTCGAAGTAATAATGCTGATATGAATTTAGAAAAAACAAAATAACAAATAGTGTCAAAATTGACATAAAATAGTTTTTAAAAAATATATTATATTATTAATTGATATTCTATTACTAAAGATATAAGGTTTTGAAAAAAGACTTATATAATGATAGGTGTATCATTAATTAACCATTTGGGGATATCTTGGAATTATATAGTAAGTTTATGAACCATATAATACAAAAAAACAAAGAGACATGGTAAATGTCAAACTATTTAACAAATAGTTAAATCTAAAAGATAAGGTTAATATAGTAACCCAAAACTGTCAAAAACCTATTAGATGAGTGCCCTTCGACCAATAACCACATTATCATATAAATAATTCATTTTTGAGACATTATAAACCTTAAATTATTTTATTATAAAATAATATTTCTAGCGTTTCTTAAGGTGCCCCTCACCCCTCTTACAAAAGGGAACTCCCCCTTCTCTCTAATTCACACCTTCGAAGACATTAGTCTCGGAAAACCCCAGACCAAATATCCTTAAAAAAACTCCTCCCTTTATCCTAGACGCCTTACATTAGTCAGAAAGACAACCTAAGGAGGCCTTTTTATCAAATCAAAAAGAAGAACCCGAAGAAGAGGTAAATATTTCATCACCTCTTTCAAGTTCTTTCTTCTTCCACTAGCCCTTTATTTTATATTTCCATTATAAAAAAATAACTCAAGTATATTCTATATACATTGACTTTATTATAAATATGGTAGAACCATATTCATTATTCTATACATCCTATGAATGACATGTCACCATATGTGTCTACGTACGACTTACCATCTCTATGTCGTGGTGTAGTTGTTATTCAATACATTATTATTTGGATGGGTATAATAATGATGTGTAATTGGTGTAAATAATAAATATAACATTATATTGATTCTATATATATGATATACCATCCAATAATATATGATTTTAATATCAAAAGAATGATATTGTCACTCGTGCGTACGTACAAATTACCGTCTCCACGAATGTGATGAGATTCATTCCCCATCGTATTCATTCAAGAATAATTTTCATTTTATGATTAAAAATAATATTTAAAGACTTAATATATTTCTGAATATTAATAATTTACATCCCATACATAAAAAACATGGCTTACGTTACCATGAATATAAAGGAGAACGAATCAGTTAACAACCAAAACGACGATAATACTAAAATATCAATATTAGAAGATTATATATGATATCATATTAATTGATATGGTTATTTTGTAATTTAATAACAATTATTTCACCATTACAAAGTAGATTAACCTACCCTCTACCAAGGAAAAGTACAAGGTGAGGGGTTTCTATCTCACTTTTAACTCCATGATATTTCCATTGTTCACCACTTATTTATTGCATGTCGTGTATTGTGTACTGCCATTTGATATATATGATCATGATTCTCTTTATATTCATGGTATTCTATGATTTATTTGGTGGTAATTAACTTTTTTTCATACGACTCAATTCATTACAATTAAGTCAGGGGTTTTCATCTCACTTTTATTCCAGTGAGATTCGTGCTATATTTTCCACTGTTACCTTTTTTGGTGTGTGTAATACCCATGATTGTATTGTTTGTTTAATATAATTTAATTTATGGGTATTTAAATCATCATTGGTTGATACTTCTTTCATGGTTTGTATGTTTTGTTAGTTACCAAACGGATAAGGGAATTTCAAATTTCAATTTCCACTCATTTGGTTTTACGCAAACTTCATTAATTAATTTAAGCCAACATTATGTGTGAAATAACTATTTATTTACATATGTAATAATTTACACTCATCTTTGAGTGGATATAATTTTGGTACACATAATCACTCCATTGATAAATTCTCAAGTCATCGATATAAACTTGATAAGAGTAATTTTAACTCAATTTATATTCATTAAGTTAAATATCCAAGTCATTTGTGTTGTTTTTACAGGAATATGTGTGAATGTCCTTTGATTGATTTACACTGAATATCCAATAATATTGAGTGTATTTATATTTGTCACACATAATTATTTCATTGATTTATCCTTAACCTAAGGATATAGTCTCTATAAAGGAATTCAACCCATCATATATTCCATTGAGACTTCTTTTTTGTTATGCACCAATCAAATTTTATTTTTTGTATATATAGTACATTGACATATTATATCATGAATCCCTTTATTCTCATGATATTATAATTTTTTATTACTAAAATTATTTTTATTCAAGTTTCTCTCATTTGGTTAGGAACTCTAACTAAAATAACATTTTAATTGTTTTAAACATTTATTCTTCTAATTCATTCTCATTAATGTCCATGTTATAAAAATGGTTTTAAGGTTTTATTTATATGGACATTAATCTTTTAAAATTAAAATTCCTTTTAAATGTTTCAAAGTGGTATGGGACACTCTAATTCAAAAATCTATTTTAAACAGCTTCTTAATAAATAGTGAGACTTTTAAATGTTTTAAACAAAAAGGGGGATATTTATCTCAAATTGTTTTTATGATTACCTTCATCTATTTCAATGTCATTAATTATTCTCAATTGAGGTTGATTTACTATAATACAGTCTTCCATGTTGTATTGAATGAGTTATGTTTGACTGTGGATGTGTTATTTTTATACCATTCATGGTTTATGGATAAAGTATTGACATTTTGTATGCTTGTTTTAATACAAATGTTTATGTTATGTTTAAACCTTTTCATATGAGGAATGCATTTGACTCAGTAAGTTACAGGTGGAGCCCGCTATAGAGCATCGATACATCGGTAGGTCTCATGAGACAAACTTGTGTCTTGGCATAAGGCCTTGACAAAATCTTATTTTTAGTATTTCCACAAAGCCTTGACTATGTGGTTATGAAGTCTGGCATTATGCATTCCATCATTATGAAAGTGGCTATTGATATTTCATTTTATTATTAGACTAGTATAATATCCACGTGAATATGTAAATGGCATTATTTGATTTTATCTTTGCCATATTTTTCTTAAGTTCAAGTTTAAAAGGCCATTGTTTTAGTCTTATACATTGCCTTAAATGTTTATACATATTTATGAAAGTTTCCTATTTATTTTTATCCTTACCAAGCATCTATGCTCACCCCTTTCTATGTTTCATTTTCCATAGGATGAAAAGAATTTTATTATGACTGCCCTGCAGGTAAAGTCTATGGGATCTCAGTGTTGTCTATGGAAACAATGTTGTTGTAGTTTTCCATTTTATGACATAATGTAAACCTTATGAATGTATCTAGTACTTTCAAGGCTACTAAACTAATCGGCCTTTCGAGATTTGATCTTTTTTATTATGAAAATGATACGTAATATATCACCGACTTTGGGATTCTAGGGTCGGGGTGTTGCAGGCGCGGCGGGAGGCAGGCGTTGTGGATGGGGGGTGGACATCAGCCGCCTTGGGTGTGCAGCGTGATCTAGCAGGGGATGGGAGACGCGTGAGAAAGGGGAGAAGGAGGGGCAGAATATAGGGTTAGGAGGGGAAATAGAAAAATGGAAATTAAATAAATATAAAAATATAATCAATAAGAATATTAAAATTAATAATATTATTAATAAAAATTTAATAAAAAAGTAATACTAATAGAAATTTAATAAGAATAATATTAATCTCAATCTAATGATATTATTATTATTATTATCTCCTAAAATAATATTATCATGGTGGTTTAAACATTTTTAAAATTTAGTAATTTTAAGTATCAAGAAACCGTGCATTCACCAGGACCGAATGCACGGGCACCGCTGCCAAAGGCAAAGCGATTCCGATCGCTACAAAATATCTGTCATCATTCGCATGGCGCATTTCTCCTTGCCACATGTTTTATTTCACCACCACTATCCAAAGTGAGTGTTTTGGTATCACTCACACATTTAATTTATTTTCATTCTTGTGTTTTGAAATACTATTTTATTTGTAGTGTGGATAATGAGTTTGGATGAAATATCAGCTTGTCATATGTTTTCAAGGATTCCACCACCGTCTGAGGTTATGTTCTTTATCCATCATCTTGTTGCAAACTTTTTTTTTGGGTTGTGTTTATGTCTTTGAGTCACTGGTATTTAATTGGTTGTGTGCTAGTCCTCATCGCACTGACTGTGGTTGTCGAATGTTGTTAAGGTGTGGTGATAATTTCTTGGTGCACGTATGCATTTTTCTATGGTATAGATATGTGTGTGTGTGTGTATATATATATATCTTCTGAGTGCATGTTCTCTAAGGGTGAGGGTAACGCGTGCATCAGTTTAATGGTGTGTATATAAATATATGTGTGTCTTTAAGTGTGTGCTTCCGTGCGTGTGAGAGGGATGTTTCTTGAGTTAGAATGTTTGGTTTGACTTCCTTGAGGCAGGAAAATCATCATTTTCCCTTTTAAAAATAAATCATTTTAATGCTTGCATGTTTTTAATTAAATCTTTTACTATATTCCCATCTTTGAAAACTTATTGGACAACCTTCTATTGTGTTTTCAATCTAGTTGGGTTTGTTAAAAGTAGTTTGTTATATTATTTCCTAGTTAGTATAATTTGTCTGATTGGTTAATATAATTTTTAACGAAGAGTTTCATTTTTTTATAGAATGGACAGTAAAAAAATTTTGTTGCTTCAAGTGTTTTGGAAAACATGGTTTTTTAATGGGTCATTTAATGTTTGATCATTTGGTTGAAGACATGTTTTGTAGTTTAATGTTGTTTTAAAAATGTTTTGTAAATATTTATTGTTTTGGTACATTTTGGTAAATGAATGTTTTGGTAAATGCGTGTTTTCGTGAAAGGACATTGGCATGTTTTGGTCTGGATGAACATGTTTGTAGGAAATGACATTTATTAATGTTTTGGAAAAATTTCTAAATGTTTTGTTAAATGTTAGAATAATGTAAAGCTAAAGAACCATTTGGAATAATTGAAATGGTTTGTTGGAAAAACCCCTCTTTGGTTAGGTCTCTTGCTTTGTAGATTGATCATGAGAAAATAGGGTCCTTAGTTTGGGCCTCCTTTTGAGAATATTTAGTTTAGGGAATGAGACTAATCTTGTGTTGGTCAGAGTGGTTCATTATTGAGTCACGTGCTTGGTTATATATATATATATATGGAATATTGTTTGAATGTGTGGCACAATACTTTGTGAACATAGCATGGAAACATAGAATAAAAAGGGGGTTTACTGATAATGGTTATTACACTAGTTTAGAATACTCACTGGCTAGTGGCCCTTAGTACAGACGTGGCTCTACTAGGGAACTGGGCCCCTCGGTTAGGCTAGGTAGGGCAACACTGAGCATTTGGGCATTATGATATCATCGAGAGTAGGCATGCCTTCAAGATGAGTCACATGTATAGTATGTTCCGGTCTTCCTCTATGTTCCTAAGTTTTCTGTGATCCTTTGGTATGATCACTTTTAGTACCATTACCCTTACTGTGTGTGGAATCGAACCTTCGAACTTGTTTTTGGTGTTTTCTTAGAAAAGGATTGTATGTATCGTTGGTTTAAGAAAAATACTTAAAAGTAACTGTTTTGGAAAAGTTTGTGTGAGCCCCTATTTTGGTTTATTTACCTTGTTTTTGAATTATAAGTGAATTGGAATTTTGATTGTTAGTTTTCAAAAATCAGCATATATAGAATAACATTATTTTCATAACTATAGTTCAAACTTTTATTATTGTGCTGTTTTGGAATAAGAAAATGTATGGATTCCATGGTTCATTTTTGTCATCCCTAGATTGCATTTTAAGGCTCACTCTTATCCTATATTTTTAGATTTAGGTTGAGCTATTTGGTTTAGTTTAATATTTCATCTTCCCGTGCGAGGTAGACTATTAGTTGTTAGAGGTGACCAAGGGGTCACGTAGAGGAACAGGCAGCCTTGCTTTATTGACCCTGTTAGTTTTCTTTTCCTTTGTTTAGTTTTTATTAATTTATTTGTCTTTCTATTACGGACCAAATCATTCCCACTTATTTAGTTTTTATTCTTAACACTAGTTGCCAGCCCGTGGGGATTGGGAATACCCCTCAAGCCATGTCGCAGGCCAGCTCGGGTGACCGATTCAGGGTCGACCCAGGTTGGTTCATGACAAATTGGAACTCTACCAAATTCCCTCCACCCCATCCCTTGACACATTTTTTAGCTTCTGGTCTCCAAAAAATTCCACTTCCATGATCCTTATGGAAGTTCTAAAGGAGGAATTTTTTGGATGTGACATTCATTTTTTATCTCTTTTAAATAATTTTTCATTTCTACCATATCCCCATATCTTATACAATATTTCATGAAAAGTCCATTATAATATATATACTATAGTTTTGTGTTTTTTATGGTATATGAATAACAAAATCTCTCATCTTCTCCCTTATTTTTCTAAATAATAAAATCTTCATTTGTGGTGCATTAATTCACCACCTTCATGGATGATGATTGTTTTCTTCCCTTTAACTAAAATCATGGAATGATTAAATTCACATGAAATTATTTTATCTAACATAAATATATATATATATATATATATTATCAAATATGGTTTATTAATTTTTTACAATGAAGTCCAAAATAAATCATTCTTGAAAACCATGAAATGAATTCACCCAAAATAATGAAAACAACAAAATATTATTAATAGATGGGGGGAAATGTTATAAGAGCATAATTTATGGAATTATGAACATTATTTTAGTTCATTAATTTATTAATCACACTATTTAAACCTTTAAATAGGATTCTTGAACACATTCAAAGGAAGTCGAACATGAGGTCAAGGACTCTTTAACTAAAATTTTATTTCAAATGTTTTAAAAAGTTATTTGACTAAATATATATATTTCTAGTGAATGTCTTAAAAATGGTAGTTATGATTGTATCTATATGATTATTAATGTTTTAATTTCTATTTTTTTGTTTCTGGTGTTATGTAAGGGACATTCCATTCGAAATCATTTTTAAATATCTATTTAACAAAAATTCAAAAAAATTATTATAAACAACATGATATGTTTCTACTTGTTTCATGAATAATTATTATTATAATGATTTTATTATATGTTTTCAAAGTTATTTTTTATTAATATTATTTAATTATTATTTTCATGATTAATATATTTTTAATGTGATTTTTATGAAAAATGGTATTTTAAAAATCAAAATGTGTTTTTCTCATTGGTCTAAATTTGTTATCAAGAGTTCTATTCATGATATGTTCCTTGTACAGTTTTTATGTTGGGTCGATCCAATTATCTCACAATATATAATGAGTTAAGACCCATTATAGATTAAGAAATGTTGGGTTGATCCCATTATAGCTCAAGATATATTGGGTGATCCCCATTATAGCTCTTCAATTCATTCCGTACTCTATAGATGGAAGTCGACCGAATAGTTATTCCATGTGTAACGGTGAATGTAAGAGTGTTATGTGAAAGACTGCCCAATTGAACTACATGATTTTTATATGCATGGTAATTATTTTTTATGATAACAATTTTGATGGTTTTTTTGTTTTCACTAAAAAAATTATTTCTTTATTTTTATTTTCTTTATGGAGCTTTTGTCCTCATCCCATGTCTTTAAAATGTTTTTCACCAGATTCATTAAAATCTCAAAGAAAAATTAAGGTTATAATGTATATGAATCCAATAATTTATTTTGTAATTATTTTTTTTAACCTATAATTTAATTTATGGTTTGTCTAATCCTCTAAAACCTAGACCAAAAAAGGTCTTATATTGTATAATGTACTACATTTATTTGTTTTTTTTATAAAAAAAATACACAGTATGCTTTAGTACTGAATCCGGAAGTGCAGGTTCAGGGATTTACAGTCTTGTGTCATGGTCTGGAACTAGGGTCTTACACCAGGGTCTCATGTTTAGATCTCACACTAGGGGTTACATGATAGTATCTAATTTAATGAGTTGCGCACCAGGATCTCTAGTAAGGGGTCACATGCCAGGGTTTGACATAGGGGTATCACATAAGAATCTTATAGAAATAGATACATACCTACATTAACCTATGAGATGTATCATTTTCATGTCATGATTTTGAAGGATAAAAATAATATAGAGTGTCTTCAAAAAATTTAAATACATACATAAGGAGCTTATTCACTACTACATTGAATGAAGTGAATGGAAGACTTGGCATCTCTTGAAGATCTTTCCAAAGTAGTGGTAATTGATGTTTATATAGAAAAGGGAAGTCTATTCCATCTTTCTAGAAAGTTTAATTGTTTCATCCATGTTATTTAATATAAGTAAATGAGTAACCTAGAATTTTAATCAATATAGAATCTACCTATAGTGTTGGATGTATTGATTATTGTTAATGAAGGGAAATACTTGTCCAAAAACTGTGTCTAAATCATTTCCAGAGCATTGAGAAAAGGTTGAGGAAGAAGGTGATCCTTTCTACCATTAGTGAGCCATCCAAATATAGCTATGGAGTTATCCGTGGTGATGTATTGACATGAACCTAAACATTTTAAAGGTAGTGATCTCGGTATGTATTTGATCTGGCAAGAACCTTGTATTTTGGTGGTGATCCTTAGTTGATTCGGTAAATCATCATATTAACATTGTATGCTCCATGGATATAGCCTAGTGAGGATGAAGTAAGATAAATAGACATTTCTCATGAATTATTTCATTTCTATTCATACATTGAAATGGTAATGAGAGATAAGAATGAATTTTTTAATCAAGAAACAAGATTTGAAGGGGTAGTTTTTTTAATCTTTCATACCCCAATTCAACTCCCCATTATAGGGTGTTTAAACTCATTGGGCTAACATAAGTTTATCTTAGTTTTTCTATATGAATCATTAATTGTAGTTTAATATGTTTTCATGTGAAAAAATTCATATGTAAAGTATTATACAAGGCGGGGAGGTGGCATACATCTTGTATAAAATATTTACAAAGGGAGAAAAGTATTACACCAAAAATTGAAATATTTTGACCATGTAAAAATAATATTATCATGTAAACTATAATACAACCTCTATTATAAGACATATAAAATATAATTTTTAGAAAATACATACACCATATAATGTGGGATAAATATCAAATAAATATCAGAATGTCTTACAAAATTCGGTATAATCATACAAAGAAAGAAATATCATATGAGAATCAAGAAATTTCCATATGACCATGAATAATATTTGAGATTCAAAAAATATTACATAAGTAGAATAATAATATGAATTAATATATTATGTGGTTATAATATATCATTATGACAAAATATCATACAAGGATGAAATATCATATGAAGAGAGAAATATCCTAGGATTAAATTGAGAAGTATTATGATATTCCGAATTAATATCATTTAATCAAGGAAAGTCTTATGATATAGAAATTTTTTGATGGACAAAATCATTTTTTGTGAAAAAATTCTTAGGAACTCCCTCTTAAAGATATAAAAAACTAGAGTATTATAAATATTGCTATTTTACAATTTGTATACATTTTTTATGAACTTCAAAACATTTCTAATTTATGAGATAATTTGTTGCCTATATTTATTTCATCAAATATAGAGATTTTTAAATAAGTAAATAAATTTTTAATGAAAGATGTTAATTTATATGAAGCAGGTGATTCCAAGGAAATATGTAGTTAATCTCTCTTAACAACTCAATATTTTTTATATTTTTTAGATATAAGGTTCTCGTGTTTGTGGGGTTTTCATTGCATCAATAATAATATTGTTACTATTAATATACAAGAACATTTACTATAGTCAAAGTATCATCCCAGAGCTACATTTTGGATATATACACTTCATTGTGGAAGTATCTTTTTTAATTGATTTAATAAACCATGTATTGGGATATGATTAATATCTATATATTTTATATTTTTATATTAATAAAAAAACCACATATTGGGTGTGGGATAACTATAGTCTAAAATTAATGTAAATAGATAAACTGTTAAATTTACTTTGTTCCTTTTTACCATGTATCGGTTTCTAGAACTAATTTTTATAGTTTAAAGAAATAATAATGGAATAAAATCACTATTCTCAAATACAGTGTTGGTGGAGTAGATTAAGGATTGTTCTACCATAAACAAAAGAAAAAAAAATTTGTTCTTCTCTTTATTTTTTTGATTTTATATTTCATATCTACATTAGAAGGAGAAGGATAGAATCCAACAGATTAAAATAGGGAAGTTTTTCATTGGTAAGAATTTAAATAACTCAATTCAACCCATCTTGAGTTATCTTGAAATATATTTTGGTCAACAAAAAGGTTTCACACATCAATTATATCCTTTTTAGAATAATTAATATTAATTTTCATTGTAAATTCATACTCAAGTAATTTTCATACTTTTTATAACATTAAAGTAAGTTGAAAATAGTTATATTAAATATTAAAAACCTCTTTCGTACCTCTAAATGTTCTTATATCAGGTATTTTTTTATGATGAAATTTTAAAATGTCAACATTTTTATTTCTCTAAACATGGAATCCATTATCAATGTATTTAATAATATTTCATACAACTATAAAAATGTTAAGCACATAATGATTTCTACCAAGCAGAAGATGAAGGAGATATTCATGATTCCTATATGTTTTTGTGTTTATGTTGTTCTCATTTTGGAAGTACATCTAATATTGTGGGGAAAGAGTAGTTTGAAAATTTCAAATATGATTCTATTAGAATATCTTTTAAAATACATAATCTAGAATATCTTTTCAAACAATATTTTTGGATTCACACTTTTGGAAAATTATATTTTTGTATTCATTCATATAAAATGGATGTTTCAAATTATACTTTAAAAAATTATATGTCTAATTTTGAAAATAATTTAAAATATTGTTTCACTATGTGATCCTTAACTTTATGAGAATGGTGTTTCCAATAAATTTGTAAATTCTAGAAAATGTGTAAATTTCTTTCATATAAGAACTGCTTATATTAAAACTATGATTCCATCATGGTTGATAGAATATTATTATTCAATATAAAAAATAAATACTATAATACATTATGTCAGGGTTAAGAGAAAATTATTTTATTTAAGGGTATACATAAAGGATTTTAGTAGTTATAAAGTAATGATATTACTATTTGTAATAATGGGAGTTAATAATAATTTGAGAACACAATATATAAAATGGATGAGAATATAGAAACCTTGATTTTATCATGTATTATATTTTAAAAATGTAAATATATGTCTTTATAAATTCTATAAACTAGAATAAAAATTCTAGTGTGACATAGTATATATAAATATTACAATGAAAACATAACATTACATAAGATGAATATAAGTATAATGTGTCAATAGTAAAAAAATACAAAATAACCACATGATTGAATTACACTACATGATAATATTTCATGAAGATGAATCCCCTAAAAATATTTTTAGAAATAATTAAAATCATATAAATATGTAATAAATTTTGACGATATAATGAGATAATAGAATATGTTGTTATTTATATTTAAAATATAACCATTTGGTATAGTTTTTATATATCTTATAAAGCAGGGATTGAGGAAAATAATAATGAGTTCCCTAAAAATGATAAGAAAAAATCAGTTTTTTTTTATTCAGTAATAATTTATTTGAAAATAAATATATGTCATAATAGGAGAATACATAAAGGATTATTGACATTTCGTTAATTAATTTGGTTTATATTTTAAATTTCATGTTCTCAGTTTCACATAATTTAAGTTTTCAAAATAAAGGTAAAGGAGTTAACAATTACATATACATAATAAATGTTATTATGTTGGATGCTTGTAAATTTTTTCAAAGTCATCAACCATTATGTATGGTGTAAATCATTCAAGATGAAAACTATTGAAAATTTAGCAATTTGTGGGATACTTACATATTTAATGAGAGGAAGTAGAGGATTCTTATATATATATATACGTGATTTTTTTTAATATTATATATCATAGAGAGTAAATACATTTGAAAATTTTTCCACCATTAGAACATTAACACTTCCCGTGAGAAACCATTATAGTATATGGATTTACAATACTACAATATTTAATCAGACCATATTTTTAAACACATTACCCTTCATTATTAGGAAATGTAATTTTTTGTATTGAAATGTGACTGAGGACTTTTAAATTTTTTAATTCGTCCCCCCAAGGTGATATTTACGTAATGGTAAAATGAATTATATTTATTAAGGGACATTGATTATTTGGAAGTCATGACCTACTTTTCAAGAACCGTTTTATAATCTAGTAAAATAGCATGAACCTTATTTATTCCAATAACCCTTATGAATTAGATTTTTCTTATGGAGAAGAATCATAAATATTAACAATATATACCTTAGGAATTGTTATATGAAACCGTATATAACCATTAAATTTCAGTTTTCTAGTACATTATTAAATTTTTTCTTCTACTTAGTTTTATTTTTATAAAGTAATGTTTTTTATTCTTAAATAGATTATTTCAATGGATTATTTATTTTAAAAAATTCAAAAAAATCATTTAAATACATAATGAATGAATTATTTTTTATTTACAGAGTTCTATTAATGGATATAGATAAATTTATGATTATGAAACCAATTATAGAACCCAATAATATTGTAAGGTAAGTAGAGACAAATTTAGTTTTAAATTTGTGTAAGACAAAATAAAATCAAGTGGATTTTAAAATATGAATAGTATATGGTTTTATGATTTTCACATCAGTATTAATGTTAATTGGTATTATATTAGAAATCACATTAAATAATGATATATGTTATGGGTTGGAGCATATATAGGTTATTGAAATCATTTCTTCTAATAATCTTTGATCAAGTTTAAAATTTAATTATACCAAGTAATATTTTAGAAAAAAAATATGAATGTTATGTGGGTTCCATGTGAAGTCGAAGGGTGGAATGGGTTGTTCCCTGCTTTTCTCTTTTCCATGATCGATGACCATTCCTAGATTTACACATTGATAAATATCATAATCAATATAATTGATTAAAAAAGAAATAGAATAGATATAGAATGTAAAAACAAAGGACGTTAAAATCACATATTATTTATAATTAATTAAATGAATTAAGAATTACCAAGTGGCAATTATATAATTTTTGATGTATATGACAATAGATCTACATTGCACAATCAGTTTATTGTCAGAATCAAGAGAATTTTTCCTCTAGCGGTGATCCACATGTGTTCTATAAATCTCTAAAAATTTCAATTAGAATATATTTGTACTAGAACATAAGATCCTATCTATTCTGTCATTCACCATCGATCACCTCATGAATCACTTCTAATGAATTCTCATTGACCTCTCCTAACACGATAGTGGGAGGAGGAAGATCACTCTTCATTCTTGGGAGTATTCTTGGATGGGGATCTCTCTAGGTCTGGAGACAAATATATGCAAATGTCATTGAGCAAAAAAAAAGTAATTTCCCCTCTTGAAAAAATAATATAATTGGGTTTAAATAACACTAGTGTTTATAAATTAATATTTTCACAAGTTCCCCTTAAAATTTATTTAATCCATTGCAGAACCCAATGTCTAAAATAAAGATATTAATATTATTTTCTCGATAATAGATTAACAAGAGAATTAAACTAAATGTTATTTAATCAGATATTATTCAATATATATTATTCCTTAATGAATCTAAAAAATTGGTCTGTCATTATGCCACAATATTTATTAGTACTTGAATAATAAATATTTATTTAATAAATATTTATCACTTAATTATTTTCAAATAAATAACTGAAAAATATATTTACTAAATTGAAAATAAATTTTTATTAAATATTCCAATCACTTAATATTCTCTCAAATAACTAATAATAGAATATATATAATCAAACATACATGTATAAGTATTAAACCATGTACTAGAATAATATTTATTCAAATTTTTTAATAATAAATAATAATATATTTTTTATCTATTATTATTGATAAACTTAATATATGACCCTCTAGGCCTCTTTCTAAATGGTATAAGACAAAGTAGTCTAATGTCCAAGGATAGAGCCTAGAAACACACCAAAGGACCCATAATGAAAGAAGTTAATTTCTCAATGACATAATACCCCAAACATATGATTACTATATACTATAATCACTTTTATCATCGTATCTCTAATCAAAGAGGTTTCATGTTGATTCTATTAAACAATATTTTTAAGGTATCATTCTATGACATTCTAGGAATCAAACCTATCTATAGAACACTATGTCGATGGATTTATTTAGTCTCAATAATTTACATGAATGGTGTTTAGATATAAACTTCCATTAAATAATAGATTAAAATTTTACTTTCTCTCATCTTCCATTAATGCACTATTACTCGTGGTGCACCAAATGTATCCTACATTGCCGTAAAAATATGTCATCATGGTTTTCATCAATTCATAAAGGTACAAGACTTATAATAGTTATTAATAATAATCGTAATGTTTAAGGATCAATACACACATCTACATATAGGAACTCCCCATGACACATAGAATTTTGGATTTCTTACTAGCGGGCCTCATTCACCTAATATCATTAATTGGATATTACCAAGGTATTACACTATGAGAAGGGGCTTCAAATTTCAATCAATATTTACCCCTGATAGTTGATATAATTTTTGATTCTAAGATGATATCATCTAGACATATAACATATATTTAAGAATAATTTCATAGCACTTATGGTTTCTTATCATAGAGGGAAACAGATATGGCTTATTAGTGTGGCAGCTACACTTAGAACATTAACACGCACTTTATTATAAAAAGGAACAATCATGATGTGATAAATAATTTAATAATATTCAAAATAATGAATATATGTTATCATAAAGTACACATAAGTTGGTTATAGGTATCAAAATCCAAAATACTCTCACTTCTGATGGATAAAACTACTAACAAACTTTAGTCTGCTAGGACTCACCGAATACTCATGCTTGTACTGAGATAGTTCTCTAGATAAGACGCTCACCCAATTATTTTCTATGGGTACTATTCTTACTTCAACATCACCTCTTCGACAAAAATCCGTCGTGATTTGATACTTTCATAGTATAATATTTGTCTGTTGGTGTGACCATAGACCTTTTACAAGATCCACTACTGCTATATTATCAAAATAAAATGTGATAGTTTATTTACTTCAAGGTACCACATCAATATCCTTACAGAGTTTCATATCTAAATGGATTCCTTGGATCCATTAAAATCCAATATATACATGAAATATGCTATAGAATCCACAAAAACATTCTTCTATGATCTCTTTCTGCTTATATATTCTCTATTTTAATAGAAAAACTAACTTAAGTGCTACTTTAGATAATTCCAATATATTTGAAAACTAGCATCAGTATATCCCCTGATGACATGCTCCTCATCTCCTTTATACACTAGGAACATATCCTTAATTCTTCTCATTTATTTGAGGATATCCTTTACTGCAAACCAATGATGTTCTTCTAGGTCTTCTTGATATCTTCCTACCATGATCAATTCCTATGAATCATCAAGTCTAGTACATATCATGAAATACATTATTGATCTTGTAATTCCCTCAAATCTAGTATCCTTGAGCCCGTGATTTTATTTTTTTACATTTTCATATAGGAAAAATTAAAATCCCAACATAATAAATAGTATAGTAGTATTGAAGTACTAGATACAGACATGGTACCCTTATTACATTGGTAATTAAAAACAAAACAAAAAAATGGAAAGTAATTTTTTCCCTTGAACTCAATCAACCTTAAATTCTTTACAACATGGTGAAAGGGATAAAAAAATTTGTTATAAAATTCTCAGTAAGGGATAAATTCAATGAATGAAAAATAGAATAAATGAGAATAATCAACATGGAAATGGTAAAAAACAGAAAAAAAGTTCCATTTAATCAAAAACTCAGATTGAGATTAATCCATATATTTCATTCATATTGAAAATCCTCTGGATAATGATAATTGAACACTAAAAGAAGAGAATGTTTAATTATTAGATTTCATTTATGTAATGTCTCTTATTTTCCATGTAAATATTTTATTTAAATAATATGGAATTATTTCAAGAATACACACTCTAAGGGAAAGTGATTCTGAGGCCTGATGGGCCCAAAACATAATTTTGAACTTATTTAAGTTACATTCATTAAACGTGTGAATAGGTTTTCTAACATTTGAACCACTACTCGAATTGAAAATCTAAGGGTACCGTTAAACCCATAACATCAGGATTTTCCTTGAAATGACTTAAGTTCGGCTGGCAAGGGCCGAACAGAAAATTTTCTTTTCAGACTCTTCAGAGAAAAATTAAATAACTTTAAAAAGATTTTTTATTTTTTTTACTCAACCTATGAGCTGTGACACGGTGACGCAGTGATTCAGCGATGAGGTGAAAATGAGGCACAATAATGGAACTCATTAACTGCTCAAAAACTCGCATCATAATGACTCTTTAATTACACGATACAGTGATGTGATTTAAAAAATGAAACAAAATAACGACATGACGTCCCAGAGTAAAAAAAATGCGAAATGTTTTATTTTTAATTTTTTTATGCATTTTAGAGACAAAAATTAATTGGCGGATGATCCTCTAATGAAACACATGTTGATTTCTTATCCAACGAAGAATGAATAATGCCATGGATGAACAGTGAAGAATGTCATTGAAAGACTATGACAAACACTAACATATCGAGGATCGATGATGGCTAGCAGATTCAACCCTCGATAAGAACATATTCTCAATCTTGGAAGGGGTTGTGTTTAAGTTTGTATTTCCCCATTCCTAAATTAAACAGTGAATGTGGATCAACCAATGAATGGGTTTATCTGTAGATCTTTCATTGGTGCTAGAGGGTGGCTTTTTGGGATTTCTTTATCTGAGATTAAAATATCCCTTATTTGATTGAACTGAAATCCTAGGAGGTTCCCCTACTTAAAACCCAAAATGTGGAGGGTGCGGGCCGACACAAACAAGTCACAATGAACTCAAACTTGTACATTCATTAAGGCCTCATCCTCAAATCAATTTCAAAATGAATCTAGGGCCATGGTAGGGATGAATGAAACCCAAAGGTCTTATAGGCGCAGTCAGATCAAGAAACAAAAAAGAGGAGCAACTCTGGTGTCCTGCAGAAGGACCCTCCGGTGCAACAACACCGGTGGCGACAGCCAGTGGTGGCCCACAGTGGTGTTTGTGGGTGAAGGGAGGTGGAACGCTGCTTGGGTGGAGGTGTAGTGCCGACTGGTGCCGCATGGTGGAGGCGGCCCACATCTGGGCCACCCGGGTGATTTGGAAAGCTACAGTCGCTCGACCGTGGCTGGAGGGAGGGCACGTGTCCATGGGGTAGTGAAGGGGGTTGGACGTAGCTACCGTCTACGTCCCAGCTAGGCGAACCACCACCAGACCACACGTACAGGTCGGGCTCTTGCTGGAAGTCCGAACCCCCAGCTAGTGGGCCAGGAAAAATCTGTTCTCAATGGGCTGAACCCACATTGGCAGGCCGATCCCACGCCCTTTGGATCAGGCTAGACAATACTGGGTCACCGGGTGACCTGGCGGGATGGACCCTCTGCCAAACTAGGTCGGGTCGAGGAGGCCCATTTGGCCTGAACCACTAGCCAGGCCAGACCGGACCTACCCTGAACCGAACAAGGTCTAGTCAGGTCCTTCGAATCAAACATGGGTATGTGGGACCCTCGGGCCGGGTTGGTCAGGTCGATCCAATCGGGTCGAACTGGGGTCAGACGCAACTGGCCCCTGGTTACTAAAAAATTAATAACTTACAAATTAGGCATCTGATGGACAATTGTTTTTCTGCATTGGGGCCCTCTCGACGAAGCAGATCATTTGGTGTGCTCTATGAAAACTAAAAAGGAAGTGAAATTTAAATTTATGGCTTGGGGTATCAATTCTCCAGAGATCAAGTGCGCAGACGAGCAGTAGTCGTGTGGACCTCAGTGGCCCCGCATACGAGTAGTCATGTGGGCCTCAGTGGCCCAGCAGACCGGTATCCATGTGGATCTTAGTGGCCCAATAGAGAAGTGTGGACCTCAGTGTCCTGACATATGAGCAACATCGGTGTAGAACTCAGTGGCCCGACAGACATCAGCGACTCATCAGGGATGAGTCCCTCAATAGTACGAAATGTTATTCACTATAACTGATGAACCTTTTCCCTATGATTTAGATTATACATAGTGTGAGCTGTCCTTTCATTGTTTATTTTTTTGTGGCTTTTCTTTTCGTATTTCACTTTAGTGTATTGGGTCCCCTACTGATTATTGTGTTACTCACACCTTCATGGGCTTCGCCCGCATGTGTTGTGTCTTGTGCAGATAACGAATGTTTTGACGGAGGACATAGTGGACAAGGACCATGTGGGGTATAGTGTGATCTAGAATATGGGTCATACTCTTACATCATCTAGTAGATACTCTAATATTACTACTAGGTGGGGTCCTCACCGGGTGTCTATCCATAGTTTCTTCTGTACATTCCTATTTTCTGGTTAGTCCTTGTTGGGATTGTAATCTTGCCCATTTGTTTTCTTGTTGTATTTGTACTCGGCACTTGTTTAGTGTTATACTTAATTCCCTTTCAATTATCTGTGTGTGGGTACATGTATCCAAGAAAATTCCTCCCACTTTCATGTTGACACCTTCAGCACTAGTCACCAACCCCTGGCCATAGGAATGTGGTCTTATGGTAGTAACGACACAAGCCTTGGGTGACGGTTCATGACAAAGTGGTATCAAAGGTGGTCGGTTCTACCTAAAATACCAATATTTTATTATTTTGGTTTTGTGAAAATAGTTTTAAATGTTACAAGTCTGACTTTTAGATTCAGGGAGACCACTGTTGGTGGAGTGTCCAATGTATCCACAAACCCGGACTTTCAATTGTTCTTTTCAATGAAATGCATAAAAACACTGGTTTCAAGAGTGTCTCCTAATGTTATTTTGTATACGATTCAGCTCACCAAGTATAATCTATTCATTTTGGCCCATTAGGATATATTCCAGGATTCCTCCACATGGACGACCAGCTAGGATTTTGATACGTAGTTGGGAGGACATCCCTCCTAGTGATGAGAAGTCTGTTCATGGACTAGTTCTCATGATGGCCCCACCAGGTGGTGCTCCAGTGCTACAACCACCCCTCGATCAACATCTATTATGGGTGTTTTCAGCTAATGAAGTCCACAGACTCAGTTTCATGCATGAGTTTTAGAGACAGAGACCTCCTAGGTCCAGGGGAGAGATGGATCCTCATGTCATTGTGGAATGGATGGAGGAGGTGACGCAGGTCATCCAATTTGTGAGGATGCCACCAGAATAGATGGTGGTCCTATCTATGAGCCTTCTACATGGTTCAGTAGAGAGATGGTGGATCTTGACCTTCGAGATGGATTATGAGGAATCCCTAACGTGGAAGGACTTTGAGCGGTTCTCTAGGAGGAGTTCTTCCACACGACATTGTGCTCGATGCGCATTCAGGATATTCTTAACCATCATTAGGGCAGCATGACAGTAGCTAAGTACTCATCAAGGTTCACAGAACATTCCCACTACTCTACAGTCTTGGAGCGAGACCCTTTCCTCAAGGCTCAATCCTTTAATCAGGGACTACGCTAGGATATTAGGGTGTCCGTGTTGTCTCTCAGCATACCCACACTGGCTGGAGTGACGGAGCGAGCTATACTAGTATAGATCTTCCTCGCAGAGCAAGCACCAACAACGATTTCCACCATCGAGTGATAGGTAGCAAATCCATATGTGGCAGGAAACCAACAGATGGCTCAATGGTCCAAAAATGACAGATCATCTAGTGGATGACCCTAGGACTCAAGATCAGTGATGTGAGGCCACCATGATAGCAGGAGATAGCAGAGGAGATTTTGTTCCACTCATGTAGTGGGTAGGGATTCATGGCTTGTGACTACCTGAACTGTCATGTAGATGATCATCATATGGTTGGGGTACCTCCAAGAAAAAGGCATATGTTCAATAGAGGAGGGTCATAGTGCAGTAGACATGGTAGGGGAGCAAGCCAAGCAATAGGCAGTGAGTGACAGTTTGAGGTACTACCTCCACCACCTCTAGTTGGTCCACCCCGACCTCTAGGAGAAGGAAGATAGGGGTGAGCTCAGCTTCAGTCAGTGGGGGCTTATAACCACAAAACTCCAGAGATGAATCGAAGTAATATCTTTGTCTTATCAACCCTAGATAAAGTTCTTATAGACACATGTTTCATTAACTCTTTCCTTGACACGTCTCTTGTTCGGAGCTTGGAAATTCTGGTGGTGTCATTGCCTCTATCCTTACGACTAGAGACTCTTATGGGGTGGGATTAGATGAATACAAACTAGTTCCGGTAGTGTGGGATTACTTTATGAGGTGAGGGCTTTGTCTTGTATCTCCTAGTAGCATCATCAAGTCCTTATGACTACATCTTGGGTATGGACTGGTTATCTATAATACATGCCCAGATTGACTATTTTAGGCACAATGTGTGGTGTGTCCATTGAGATGGGACCATGTTTTCATTCCCTGGTGACAATGAATCATTTGTAGAATGGGATAGATTTTCATGGAGGAGGGTACAGCTGATCACTCACCAGTTTTTTATCATCACCCTCGGTACAGTGGATGATAGGAGTCCAAGCATTTCTGTAGTGGTGGACAAGTGTGAATATATTATTACTAAGGATGTTCCAAAACTACCTCCTCAAAGAAAAGTAGAATTTTCCTTAACCTATACCCTGTGACAACACAGAAGTCCACACTATCATGTTGGATGTCTCCCAAAGAGATTTGTGACATGAGGGTACAGATAGTGGACTAATAGGAGGATGGGTTCGTAAGGCCCATCATTTTCCAAATGGGCATCCCCAGTGTTGTTTTTCAAGAAGGAATATGGGATCTTGAGGATATGCATGGACTTCCGGTGCATAAACTAGGTGACCATGAAGAACAAGTATCCACTTCCAAAAAATGATGACCTCTTTGATCAGATGAACGGAGAGAGGTGCTTCTCGAAGATTGACCTCAGATCAGTATATCATCAGCTTCAGGTTAGAGAAAATGAAGTACCAAATACAACATTTAGATGTCAGTAAGACCACTAAGAGTTCTCAGTGATGCCATTTGGTGGGAAAAATTCCCCCATAGTGGTCATGGGACTCAGGAATAGGATTTTTCTGCCTCACCTCGATCATTTTGTGGTAGTCTTTATTGATGACATCTTCTTGTACTCAGTGTCGGCGGAGAAGCACACAACACACAAATGGATAGTCCTAGATACACTCTAGGAGAACCTGGCTTATAGTAATCTCTCAAAGTTTCAGTTCTTGATTCGGGAAGTCCAATTTCTGGGACATGTCATTATATAGGCTGGAGTTAGTGTAGAACTTGTGAATATAGATGCAGTACATTCTTGGGAACCACCCAGAACTATGACTGAGGTGCAGAGTTTCTTGGGGTTGATCAGATACTACCGAAGGTTCATGCCTAACTTTTTCTGAGTAGAAGCACCCTTTTCATCTTTGGAAAATAACAGACATCCCTTTGTGTGGATGAAGAGGTGCCAATATATTTTACAAGAGCTGAGATAGATACTGATGAGTACCCCCATCTTGAGACTACCAGAATTGGGCATTGGGTATGTAGTCTTCTACAAAGAATCAGGGATAAAACTGGGTTTTTTCCTAATGCAGGTGTGATTAGTGATTACCAAAGGCTCATGAAAGTTGAGGCATCATGATGAGAACTACACGACCAATGATATAGAGTCCGTAGCAGTGGTCTTTTTCATGAATATGTGGTAGCACTACTTGATGGGTGAATGGTTTATCGTATACACCAACCACAATGTTCTAGGTATATATTCTCCTAGAGGGCCCTAAACTTGAGACAGTGGTTATGGCTATAGTTCCTCTAGGACTATGAATTTGAGATAGTCTATACTCTTAGAAAGTGGAACATGGTAGCAGACATGCTTTTTTAGAGGACCGATGTGAAGATGTTGAGTGAGATGACAGGGCAGGTAACCTTGATGTAGATATCATTTATAAATGAGGATGGGGAAACTTACCGTCAATTGATAACATTTACTCCCCCACTATTAGAGAGATTCAGAGTGGCATAGTTGGAGGATGTTGACTACAAGGCCCAAAGTGCTAAATTATCCTTGGGACATGCTCCTGATGAATTTTTCATAGGTGGGGAGCACATCATCCTTTTTAGAGGGTGCACCATAGTACTAGTGGAGTTGTGGGAGGAGGTGTTGAGGGAGTTCTATATATCACCATTGGGGGAACATTCTGGAGTGGAGAAGATGTACCAGGACCTCCGATGTTGTAACTGGTGTCCAGGGATAAAGAAAACAGTGGATTAGTTCATCGCATGATTCCTCACTTGTCAACAAGTGAAGGCTGAACAACAGGTTCCAGCAGGCATGGCTCAGCCACATGAGGTACCAAAGTAGATATGGGATAGTATCTAAATGGACTTTATGATGGGGTTACCATTCACATCCATAGGCCATGATTCTATCTTGGTGATCATTGACTGACTCACCAATTCAGCTCACTTTATACCCATCTGCGAGTAGGGACTGGTAGAGATCTTGGAAAGCCTCTACATCTATGAGATAGTGTAGCTTCAAGGGGTTCCTTCGACGATCATCTTAGACTGCGATGCACGCTTCACATCCTGATTATGGAAGGGATTATAGGAGCTATTTGGGACTCAACTGTGCTTGAGCATAGCTTTTCATCCCTATATGGATGGTCAAACAAAGCAAACTATACAGACCCTAAAGGACATTCTTCTTTCTTTCATCCATGATTTTGGTCATAGTTGGGAGGACAACCTTCCATTGGTGGAGTCTTCATAAAAAAAATTTCCACACCACCATTGGCTTGACACCATTTGAGGCCTTGTATGAGCTGCCATGAAAATCACCTCTATGTTGTAAAGACCTAGGGGAGTGAAAACTCAGGGGTCCAGAGTTCGTACGGGCTACCACCAAGAAGGTGTAGATCATCAAGGAGAAAAAAGAGTAGTGCCCAGAGATGGTAGAAGTCTTACGCCGACAGGAGACAGAGACCCTTTGAGTTTAAGAAGGGAGACCATGTGTTCCATTGTGTCTCACACTAATGAGGATTGTGGAGATTTTTTCAGGGTGGCAAGCTATCTTCGAGGTTCATTAGACCTTTTCATATCCTGAGCAGAGTTGGCAAGGTGGTGTACCTCCATGATTTTCCACCACATATGCATCGAGTTCACGATGTTTTCCACATGTAATAGCTGAGGAGATACATGCATGATCCATCTCACATCCTCAACTGGGGAAAGATGAACATTGATGATGGGTTGACATTTTCAGAGTTCTTGGTTGAGATAGAGGTTAGACATGAGTATGTTCTTCATGGGAATTTGTTTCCTCTTGTGGTCATTTGGTGGCATCATAGGAATCTTATGGAAATCACATTGGAGTGAGAGGCTCAGACTCATCCTCACTACCCCCCATTTGTTTGATTAAAATTTGTTTTGGATTTCATTGATGTAAATCACTATGGTGGGTATAATTAAATGTCTTGGAATTTCCATGTAACTATTTTTTAAATTATATGGAATTATTTCGAGACTACATGCTCTGACTGAATGTGATTCTGAGACCCGATAAGCCAAGAATAGAATTTGGAACTTATTTAAGGTACGTTCAGTTAAAATGGGATTGGGTTTTTCTAAAATTTGAAATGTTTCTCGGATCAAAAATATGAGGGAACTGTTGAAATCAGAATTCCAGGATTTCCTAGAAAACAATCAACTTCGACTGGCAAGCTCCTAACGGAAAATTTAATTTTTGGAATCTTCAGAAAAAATAAAATTACATTAAAAATATATTTTATTTTCTCTCCTCAACTGAAGATCAGTTACACAATGACGTTGTGAAGTAGTAATGAGGTGACAAAGATGCACATTAATGGAACTCATTAATGGTTTGAAAACCCATAGTGTAACATTGTTTTAATGATGTGTAATAGCGACGCTATTTCATAAATGATATAGCATAATGACGAAATGTCACATCGTAACAGAAACACTGCAATGGGTTTTCATTCTAATTGCTTGACGCGTTGGAGAGACAAAAACTAATAGGCGGATGATACACTAACAAACCCCTGAGGGATTTCCTCTCTAAAAAATAACAACGAACTCTATCGACGAACAATGATGAACGCCATCGACAGTCAATGACGAACACTAATAGGTCGAGGATTGAAGATGGCTTGGAGCTTCAACCATCGATAGCAACAAATCCTCAATCGATTTAGGGGTTTTTATGTTCTTTATTCCTTGTTCTTAAATTCAACGATGAATGCAGATCATCCAATGAATGGGTTGATCTTCAAATCTTTCATTCTTGTGGGAGTGTGGATTTTTTTGGGATTTCTTTATTCGGGTTTAAACTATGCCTTGTTTGATCAAACTAAAATCCCCAGACCTTCCCCTTCTTAAAACCTTGAATGTGGAGGGTGCGGGCCAACATGAACAAGGCCCGAGCACCTCTACCTTGTGAGTTATTTGGGGACGCATCCTTAAATTGGTGGAAAGATGATTTTGGGGCCATGGCAGGGATAGCGACGACCTGAGAGGCCCATAGGAGCAAGAATATTGAGAAACAGACCACCGTAGAAACACTGGTGGCCCGCAAAAGGAACCACCGGGGCACCGAAACTGAGAGTGGCGACTAGTAGTGGCATGTGTCGGTGGCAGTGTAGATGGGAGGCACCGACCGGCACCACATAGTGGAGGTGGCCCGCGTACGGGCCACCTGGGAAAGTTGGCGAGCCGTGGTCACTCAACCATAGAAGGAGGGTGGACCTACATCCGTGGGGTAGAAAAAGAGGATAGATGTAGAAACTGTCTGCATCCTGGCCAAGCGGACCACCACCGGCCCGCACGTGTGGGTCAAGCTCCTACGGGCTGGTTGTTCCCCCAAGCAGTGGCCCGGGCCAGACCCAAGCCAATGGGCAGGACCTGTGTAGGAAGGTTGGAAACATGACTTGTGGGACGGACCTGCCTTGGCGGGCCACCCTTCCACCCTTCGGGCTAGGTTGAATGAGACTATGTTGTCGAGCGACCCGGTGGGTTGGACCATTTACGAAACTGGGCCGGGTCCAGTGAGTCCAATTAGGTCTTGCCCACTATCCAGGCCAAAACAGACCTACCTTAACCCGAACTAGGTCATGTCGGGTCAGTCGAATCAAATCGAGGTATTTGGGCCCCCCGGGCTGGGTTGGTCGAGTCGGTCTGACCAGGTTTGACCAGGCCCAGATGCAACCAGCCCCTGGTTACAAGAAAACTAATTACTTCTAAAGCGGCCATCAAATTGATGTGTTGTTTCAGGTGTTGGGACCCTCTCTATGAGCTCTATTTTTTATTATACACTAAGGATAATTTCAAGGTAGTTTAATTTCAACCTATGGATTCAGGGAGCGGTTCTCTCGGGATTAATTGTGCAGATGAGCAACAAACCTATAGACCTTAGTGGAAACATAGATGAGCAGGTGGGTGATCCTCGGTGGCCTAGATGACCAGCACCTATGTGAACCTCAGTGCCCTAGAAGAGCTGTGTGGACCCCAGTGTCCCAATAGACGAGCATCAGCCGTGTGGACCTCAGTGGCCTGAAAGACTTTGGCAACTAATTAGGGATGAGTCCCTGAATAGTACGATATGTTAATCACTATGACGGATGAACCATTTCCATATGCTTCAGATTATACCTGATGTGATCAGTCCTTGCTTTGTGGATTTTCATTGTGGATTTTCAATGTGGTATTTCTCCTTAGTAGAATGGTGTCCCCTACTGAGTATTGTGTTACTCACCCATGCATGGGCTTCACCCACACGTTTTATTTCTTATGCAGATGAGAGAGGTTTTTTGGGAGGATTAGGTTGCTTAAGACCAGGTGGGGCCCAATGAGATCTAGAATATGAGGAAAACTCCTACATCATCCAGTATCTACTCTACTCTTACTACCAAGTGGGGTCCTCAATGGGTGTCTATCCAATGTTTATTATGAACTTTCCTACTTTCTAGTTAGTCCTTGTTGGGTTTGTATTCTGGACCATTCATTTTCTAATTGTACTTGTACTCAGATCTTGATTAGTGGTATATTTGTTTCCCTTATCATTATGTGTGTGTTTTTGTATTGGTACCAAGGAAATGCTTCCCACTTGTAGGAATACTCCTCCAGCACTAGTCACCGACCCTTGGCCTTCAGGAGGTAGCCTTGGGGTAGTCCCAGCATGGGCCCCAGGGGATGGGTCATGAAAATTTATCTGGGACGTGATACAACTACCATCAATACCATTCACAAAAAGGCTTAATCTATAGGCCAAAAACAAATTTAATTTGGATAGCTGCTTTTTTTGTGATTCTGATCGATGCATCATGAGGTTGTATAATTTTAGGTCCCACCTGCAACTGTCAGTCCATAGCATTCTTCACATATCAAAAAAATAATTTAAAAATATATTTATAAATAAAATTTTCTGATACAAATTTTAAAAAATTTGAAACCATGAATAAAATGAAATTCATGATATTATATATCAAAGGTGCTTTATATACACTTCATAAATGAATGTTGGTGTACAACATCATAATATTCCTCAATGAATGGAGATTGAGACAAATACCCTTACAAATGAATCGATTATACATGTTTTCCCTAAATACAAATAAAATATGTGGAAATAATACATTTTACAGTAAAAATTCATTTCACACAAAATATAATCAATGAAATAGATGTTTAGTAAAACGAATGAATATTAAGTTAATAAATATCTTACCACCAATAAAAAGTCAAATCGTATACCCCATAAAATAAGTTTTTATCAAATGTAACCTAAAATACCATGACGATAATGAAATTAATGCGTGGATATATTAAAGGTCAATATACATACACCACCCATAAGAAATAAGTGGCCAATAAGTCATATATCTCACTGATGTAAATGTTAGATGAGAATGTACTTACTTCATGCTTCTCATTAGTGGTGAATACATTAACCTCATATATAATGGTTTAATGAATGTTATTAACTGATTAAAGAATATATTAATATTTATAACACCTTTTTTGATTATTTCATGACATATTATGACCCATCCATTAATAATGTTTTTTTTCATGGTTTCAGGTGTGTTTGTTGCGTGGTTTAATAAGTGGTTCATTTGTGTAAAAATATGGATGTTCTTGGAAAATGGTATTAAAACAAAAGAAGTTGAATGGAATCGTATTAATTATTTTAAATAAGTATGAATGGTCTCATTTATCATTTTTAATTCTTACTTGAGTATGAATCATTAGATATAACATCAATAATAAATGTTTAGATTATTTTGGAGGTTATTCTAAACATCATGAACCAGCATCATTCTATTTAATATGATGAGTATTTATTATTTCTAGGATATTAAATAGGTAAAATATACTTATTAAAATAATATTTACTCAGAATTATATTTTTAGGACTAGTTGTTATGGCGGTAATGGAAAATAGAAAAACATGTTATTCAAGAGGGAGATTAACTGTAGATACCTGATTTTATACCTATAAGACTTTGGAATATTTCTACATATATTTCCAGAGCTAGGAGCTGAGACAGCATGGGATTCCATGGCTCGGTGTGCCTGGAATAAATTTTATAAAAATATTAATTGTTTTTCTACTATGCACTTGGCTGGGTTGTTTTTCCTCCTAAAGGGTATCTCGGATCAGAAATCCAAGGGTACGATTGCATCCAGAGCATGCCATTTACACTAGGTGGGGTATAAAAGTTGTGGGCATGGGCCTGCTCTGAGAGATGTCACCCAGGGGACAAAATCATCATTTTAAAATAAGGACTTAGTGATTTTTTTTAACACTGATGTTCTTTTCAAATAACATTCAAATGAGATCTCTGAATGGAAATCCAAGACTCTTGTTGAGTTCAAGATGGGGCGTTTTCCTAGGCGCGATATAAAATTAGTGGGCGCGGGGTTTTGGGAATCCGCGAATGTGGGTGGCGTTTCCATGAGTTTTTATAAATTCGCTTGAGATAAAGGGGAGAACCCATTCTTCTCTCTCTATCTCTCTATCTCTCTTCCTCTCTCTCTCTCTCTCTCTCTTGTTCATCAGTGTTCTTCTCCGTTATTCACCGAATCGAGGAGCAGCCTCTGCCGGAACCTTGATGGATCGAAGTGGGAGTGTCATGGACATGCCGCCAATGACGCACGACTAATTTGGGGCAGGCGTTTTGTTGGTTTTCCACCACTTCATCAATTTCTGGTGTTTTTGTCGTTTTTTTTCATTTTAATTCTATAATTTTGAAATTGGGATGATGGCCGAATGAAGAAGACCATCGTTCAGGCCTCGTTCTAAATCTCGTTCATGGGAATTCTTCGTCCCAATTTTCGGACGTGCAAATCTTATCGGATCAATGATCGGGGATAGGTGCTGCAAAGGCCTCATCCCGAGGATCCCGAACCTGTGTTTGATTTTGAAATATGGCCACCTGAGCGGTGGTGGCGGCCATCGGAAGCCCCAGCTCCAGTAAGGGAAGTGGCCGGAGGTCGGGGCAGCACAACGGGGTTCGGGCGTCAGGCAACAGGTGCAGCCCGGAGCGCAGCGTTCAGGTGAGGTTCAGCCGGGGGTTCAGACGAGGTGGTGGTGTTAGGTGTCGCCAGTGCGAACAGTGGGTGTCAGCCTGTGACTTTAGCAGGAAGTGATAGGATAGGGTGCGGTCGAGCGATGGAGTTCCGACGACTTTGATCGGTGCAGCAGGGTGAACGAAAGAGGGTTCATGTGGGTTTTGAAGCCACGGATGGCAGAGTGTGGAGGACCAGGCGGCGCAGGCGGTGTCAAGTGGGTGATGTGCATCCGTAGGAGTGGTGCGGAGTGTAGTTGGGGCAGTGCAGCGGTGCGCTACGAGAGGCGGAGGCACCGGCGTCTGGTGGCAGCCGGTCGCACTCGGCAGGGGGGGGCACCCAAGGTGCTGACCTCGGGTGTGCGGAGAAGACAAGTACTCGCGCTTTGCGGGTCCTGCTGGGCGATGAAGACCAGCCAAAGGGCCGGTCTGCATGAAGAACCGGACCTGAGGGGGTCCAGTGTTGCTGGAGTGGGCCGCGGCCAGCGGGCCGCGGTGATTCGGGTCAGACCCGCGGCTGGGCCACGGGCCAGCGGTTCGGCGGTTCGGACAGGGCCGGCTGGGGTCAACCGAACCGGTTGGGCCCCCTTGCGTTCGGGGGGGGGGGGGGGTAACTTCTAAATGGCACGTCTTTTTGACGTACCGTCTGCAGCAACGGGTTCGTGTCGGTGAGGTGGACTTTTCGATTTGAGTTTTGTAATTTTTTGGGTTCTGCACCGAAGGGCAGGTGACCCGAAACACTTTCATTTAATAATATTAAATTATTATTAATACTTGCAATGGTCGTGGTTCACGAACCGGACGTCCCTTTGACGTGCCATCAAAGGCACTATGGATCGGGAGTTGAGACTGTCCTTCCAATGTTGGTTCGGAACCCTTACGGTTTGGTTTCATTGCTCGTTGGCACAAAGCGCTTACTACGAATAATTAATTAATTAATTATTTAATTAATTATTCTTACGCCAGACCTAACTCCTGCTTGGGATGTCAGATTGACGCGCCGTCAGTGGCAGCATGATCCTAGTCCTCGTGAAGACTTTTTGAGATGCTTTCCGAAGCGTTCAGGTTGGAGACAAGGTGTAGGGCCCACAGGGCCTGGTTCACACCTTTTACAGTGAAACTCCACTTTTTCACCTGATATCCATTTGTGGTGTTTGAGTACTCGTTTCTGAGTGTTCTTTCAAGGGGATTGCGACGGCGCAATCCGCCAGCCAAAATTTGGGCCCGAGGCGTGGTCCCCACAAGGTGACTTTCAGACGTATGCTGCATTTTTACAACTTATGCATCATAAGTCTATTCAGGGAAAATGAATATCCTACACCTCATGGTTATCTACAAGGAACACAATGGTACGATCTGCATGGCGTGTTTTGGGGTTGAGGTGTGGGTCCCACAGGGGCCCGTTTGCATAACACGGGGAGTTGTAGCTTCTGCATCCTGAGTCCATTTTAGGATTCATCAGCGGCATTGTGACCTTGGCATCGAGATTAAGTTGACCAGGGTGGTTTCAGGCATTGATGTCGGAGTTGAGGCATAGCCCCCATGGGTCGTCTTTTAAGCTGTGGGCAGCGTACTGCAAATTTTTCATTAGACGTCCTTTTGGGGCGTATGAATAGTCGATTCAACATTTTTTTCCAAGAGAATCCCGATGGAACAGTTCGCCCGACCACTTTCTGGACCGACGTGTGGGCCCCATGAGACACATTATGGTCATAAAGCAGTGTTGAATAACTTTTCGTCGGGAGTCCGTTTCCAAAGAGTAAGTAGTATATCTCGTGTGTTTTTTCATGAGGATTGCAATGGTGTAATCTATTTGGGCGTGAAGAGCCTCTTTCGAGATCTCATTGAATGTGGAAACATGAAAGGGCGTTGGTCAGAGGTTCCTTTGACGCACTCTGAACCTACGCACGGTAGCGGTGTTAGTGACAACTAGTGATGGAACAGGAAGTGCATAGTTATCTGACTAGTCCCGGGTTTACCCTCCAGCGTGGTTGGATATTGGGTTACCCGTTGACCTTAGGGTTTACCCTCCAACGGGGCTAGGAAGTGGGTTACCCATTGAACTTAGGGTTTACCCTCCAGTGGGATTGGGCAGTGGGTTACCCGTTGACATTATGGTTTACCCTCCAGTGGGGCTGGATAGTGGGTTACCTGTTGACTTTAGGGTTTACCCTCCAGCGGGGCTGGGCAGTGGGTTACCCGATGACCTCTTGGGGTTTAGCCTCTAGCTAGGCTAGGCAGTGGGTTACCCGACGACTTCTTTCAGACTCAACCCTTTCTATAAGGCTAGTCAGTGACATTTCTCCATTGTTACCGGAGCGGGACCCTTGGTTGTACGGTTTAGCAATGAGACAACTTTTGCATGCGGGACATTTGGGCATGAATGGTGGTATCCATAGAATTGTTGGCGACTTTTCCTGGGCTGATCATGGAGATGGAGATCCCCTTACACACTCGTTCGGGTTTCTTGTTGAGCATATATATATATATATAGACACCCTACATTGGTTCCCACTCCTTGGGTTCAGTTACTCTCTTTCTAGGAGGGGCGAAGACGCACGAGGTATGCCACGTGATTTCCGTGTCTAGCACTTCTTGGTTGGACAATTCTGCTTCCTTTCTCTTTCCAGGTTGAGATGCACTCTCTCTTCTATACCCTCACAATGTTCTTGTTATTTCTACTGCTCACCATTTTAGTATCTCTTTTGTTGCTCCCCCGATCTTTCGGGGCATCATACGGAGTGTATTTATACTCACCCCTTCTTGGGATTCTCCCAAACTTGGTGTTCCCTTGCAGATGACAGACATGTCGATTGAAACTATAGAGGATCATAGTGGAAATAGGAGCTTTGGCTGCGTTCAGTGGTCGTAGGAGGATTTCCGGGTGTGTAACTCACTAGTTTTTTACATTCATTTACCTGTTGCCGGGTTGTGTCACCTTTCTAGTTGGGTGCATTTTTTTCCTTTAATATTCAGTTTACTTTTCTTCACTATACTTTTTCTATTTAGAAGTTTATGCATGACTGTGGTTGGATTAAATTGGATTGTACTTTGGTTCTTTTTTACTCTATACTTCTGCATTTATTGGGTTGTGTGTTTGTACAGGTACATAGGCAAAGGCCTCCCCGAGATTGTTACGGCTTCAGCACTTGTTGCCAGCCCCTGGCCTATAGAGGCGGGATTGGGGTAGTTACGGATCGATAATGGTAGGGTCAAGTTGTAAAAAATTGGTATAAGAGGTGGTTTGTTCCATGGGGCGTTGTTCGGACGTCCCTAAAAGGGAATTGGTTGAGTTTTGGTGAAATAATTTCAACGTGTCTCGAGATCAGCTCTTAGGCTAGGGAGTCCAGTGATGGTGTAGCAGCCAACATATCCATTCACCAGGACCCTGATAACCCGCTTGTTGACTCGGAATACTGAGACACTTGTTGTTGGGAATTTGGTTCATGCATAATATAGGATTGAGTCTTTCACTGTCCTTCTTGAGTTATCACCCCATTATTGTTGATATATATATGCTCATTTGACCATGGTACTCCTTCATCAGATTCAGGATGTCTCCGCGATGATAGCCAGCCAGGATACTAACTCTGGTTCATGACAAAAACTCCGTGAGCAACAAGGCCTTGGTTCAAGATCCATCATACGATTACCCTTTCTCTAGGAGGACATAAAGTACCACCTCCACCTATGGGGTAGCATATAGTACTGACAGCGAAGGCCGATGATGAGCACAGGCTAGACACGCTACTTGAGTTCCAGTTTTAGAGACTGCCGAGGTTCCACAGTGAGCGACACCCTAAGATAGTGAATGGTTGGCTAGTGTTGGTGGTTCGCCTCTTCAGGCTTGTTCAGAAACTGACAGGTTGATGGTGTCGTTGAAAGTCAGTCTTTTTTCCACCAAGCAGTTTGGCATTCGTAGAGCCAGGGTTAATCAGATGCACGATTATTCGGTACTCTCATGGGATGACTTCTAGCAGCTATTTCATGAGGAGTACTACCCCTATTACTTACGCTTTATAAGGTTTTAGGAGCTAGTAGAGCTTCAATAGGGAGGGATGGCAGTGGATGAGTATGCGACTAGGTTTGGAGACCTTACTCAGTACCCTTTGGACATGGTACATGAGGGAAACTTCCAAGAACAGAAGTTTGAGTGAGGACTCTGTAGAGGATATTAATGCTAGCATAGTTCCCTTGTGCATCCTCACCCATCTCAGGGTGCTTGAGCAGGCACTGGTGACAGAGAAATTTATGTCAGAGGGACGTCAATTGGCAGGACCTCGGTGCTGGAGTTATTCCCTTGATGAGACTTAGGCACATGGTCGGGGACAACGTAGATCACCGAGATGGCCTAGGGAGGACTAGTGTTATGGTTGTGATGTGTGGGGTCATGTGGCGTGAAACTATCCGACCAAATGTGCTGAGTCATCTAGATAATTCGTAGATGCACCGCCATAACAGAGGCAATGTCATGATAAGGTAACTCCCAGGTGAGGACAGGGTTGTCCGCAGGGAGGCAGTGTTGGTAGAAAATTAGAAAGAATTGTGGTTGGTGGACGATGTTTCTAGGTCCTTCCACCAGTACTAGGTGGCCCATGTTAGGCTCAGGGAGCTGATGGATGGGGCCGCGGGTAGCTATGTGCTATGGATGTCTACAATCCTGCAATGCATGACATGATAAGAGGTATGCTCCGTGTCATTTTATACTTTTCTCAGTAGAACTTGTTAGATGCTGTGTGAGGTACTCTTTTCATCTAACTGCATGTTTTGGGGCTACCGAGGGTGATGCAGGGCATCGGTGTAACCCTGTGTTAGTGTTGTCTGACGTAGCTTTGAATGCACGGGAAATAGGGGTGCTTCCCCCCACTGAGACGTGTTTTTTTATGCGATGAAAACTGTGAGGGAGATTCTGTACCACCCAAATAGGATAATATCTAGGTGTAGTGGATGAGTCTCTCTGACATGTACATTCCTAGAGGGGTTGTGCGGTGGAGTGTTGAAGAAGGTTCTGGATTTTCCAGTTTGACTTTTCTGCTTGACCTCCCTTCTCTTGAGGTGCCACTTGTGGGTTTGGTAGAGTGACTATTTTTCAGATTACTCCCCTTCTAAGAAGGTAAAAGACACATGGGGTATGCCATGTGCTTTTCATGTCTAGCCTATGGCGGTTGGATGAGTTTGGTCGCATGCCCTATTCGTTGTTACCTTACGTGCTCAACGTCAATCTTGATACCATTATCAAGTATAGTTCAAGGTGATGGAAACCCCATAAAAAACTACGTTCTTTACTATATGGTGTTGTTAGTGGTATTATTTTCCCTAAGAATGTGGAGACGCTATCTTCTGGGAGATCGCATTGTGGTTAGCTCAGACCACCAGTTTCTCAGGTGTGTCCTCACCCAGAGAGACTTGAACCTGAGACAATGGTTCTAGTTGATATTTGTTTAGGACTATGATGTCGAGGTAGTCTATGTTTCAGGAAAATGGAAGTTTTTTAGCTGGTTCCCTTAGCAGATAGCCTCAGTTGTGATGCACTGACTGTGTAAACATGTGTGACCGGATATCCTTCGGTGTTTCACCAGATGGGTATTCTGAAGGAGGGAATCATGAGACCATTTTCTAGGAGAAAATCGTGATTTTGGTCATGATGTGGAAATTAGGGGTTCGGCCGAAGAAGTCCCCCGAGTTTCTTTGGGATGTTAGGGAATCATACAAGATATTGAGAGGTTTCCTACCATCTTTCCCTACCCTCCCAATAGTAGGATTGGGTGCAAGACATCTTCTACGTGTCGCAGCTGAGGAGGTGTGTGCGTGTTCCTACACATTTCATCGAAAGTAGCAGACTATATGAGTACGAACCATCCCTCTGGTTTGTGTGTTGTTCTAGTATAGTGTTGTGCAAGTTTTCTTAGGAGTGGGAGAGCTAGGTGTGATCTCTATATCCAGAGTTGTTTTTCCTAGTTTTTCTTTTGACGGATGAAAAGATTAAAGAAAATAATGATTTAGAGACCTGATTTTTTCCCTGGAAGACTTTTAAATATTTATACATATATTTCCAGAGTAAGGATCTGAGACAGTGTGTGATTCCGAGGCCCTGTGTGCCAGGAATAAATTTTATAAAAATATTAAGTGTTCTTCTACTATACACATGCAGGGGTTGTGTTTCGTCCTAAAAGGTAGCTCGGATCAGAAATATAAGGTCACGATTGCGTCCAGAGCATGTTGTTTACCCTAGGATGGGTGTAAAAGTTGCGGGTGCGGGCCTACTTTGAGAGATGTCCCCCAGGGGTAAAAATCATCATTTTGAAATAATAACTTAGCGATTTTTTAACACTGACGTTATTTTCGAATAAAATCCAAAAAAATGTATCAGAATGAAAATACGAGACTTCCATTGAGTTCGAGATGGGGTGTATTTCCTAGGTGTGATATACAATAAGTGGGCGCAGAGGTTTTGGAATCTGCGACTGTGGGTGGCGTTTCAGTGAGTTTTTATAAATTCGCTTGAGATAAGGGGGAGAACCCATTCTTATTATCCTCTCTCTCTCTCTCTCTCTCTCTCTCTCTCTCTCTCTCTCTCTTCCTCTCTATTTCTCTCTTGTTCTTATGTGTTCTTCGTCGTTATTCACCGAATCAAGGAGTGACCTCCGCTGGAACCTTGGAGGATCGAAGCAGGAGCATCGTGGACATGCCGCTAACGGCGCACGACCGATTCGAGGTAAGATTTTTGTTGGTTTTCCACCCCTTTTTCAATTTTTGGAGTTTTTGTTACTTTTTTTCATTTTAGTTCTATAATTTTGAAATTGGAACGATGGTCGAATGAACACGACCATCGTCCAATCCCCATTCTAAATCCCATTCTTGAGCGTTCTTTATCCCAATTTTTGGAAGAGAAAATCTTGTCGGATCGACGATCGGGGGCAGGCGCTGTGAAGGCCTAGTCTCGAGGATCCTGAACTCACATTCGGTTTTGAAATTGGGCTACTAGAGTGGTGGCAGCAGTCGTCGGAATCCCCAGCTCTGGCAAGAGTGGTGGTCGGAGGTCGGGGTGGCGCAGTAGGGTTCAGGCGTCAGGCAACGGGTGCGGCCGGGAGCACAGTGCTCAGGTGAGGTTCGGCCGAGGGTTCACACGAGGTGGTGGTGCCGGCTGTCGCTGGTGCGGATGATGGGTGTCAGCTGGCAACTTTGGCCGAAAGCGACAGGTCGGGGTGCGGTCGAGCGGTGGAGCGCCGATGACTTCAGTTGGTGTAGTAGGGAGCACCAAGGCGGGTTCGTGTGGGTGGTGAAGCCTGGGACAGCAGAACGCGGAGGACCAGGCAGCACGGGCGGCGTCGAGCAGGCGGTGCACGGCCGGTGGAGAGACACGGTATGTAGTCATGGAAGAGCGGCGGGTCGCTACGAGAGGTAGAGGTGCCGGCATCTGGCGGTGGCCGGTCGCGCTCGGCAGGGGGGGAAGTCGAGGCGCTGACCTCGGGTGTGCCGAGAAGACAGGGGCACACACTTTGCGGTTCCGGCTAGACGACGAAGACCATACAAAGGGATGGTCTTCATGAAGAATCGGACCCGAGGGGGTCCGGTATTGTTGGAGTGGGTCATGGAGAGTTGGGTCGGACCCATGGCTGGGCCGCGGGCAGGCCATTCGGATCGGGCTAGCCGGGGTGAACTGGCCCGGTTGGGCCCCCTTGCATTCAGGGGGCAGTAACTTCTAAACAGTATGTCTGTTTCACATGCTGTCTGCGACTGCGAGTTCATGTTGGGGAGGTGGACTTTTGAATTTGAGTTTCTTGATTTTTTGGGTTCTTTTCTCGAGGGAGGGTGGCCCGAAACGCTTTAATTTAATAATATAAATTGTTATTAAAGATTGTGAGGGACGTGCTTCGCGAGTCGGACGTCCATTTGACAGGCCGTTATAGGCGTAGTGGCCTTAGAGTTGAGACGGTCCTTCCAATGTTGGTTCAGAACCCTTGCGGTTTGGTTTCATTGCTCGGTGGCACAATGCACTTTATGCGAATAATTAATTAATAATCTAGTTAGTTAATTATTCGTTCTTCGGACATAACTCATGCTTGGGATGTACGATTGACACGCCGTTAGCAGCAGCGTGACCCAGTCCTCGTGCATAATTTTTGAGTTACTTTCTTAAGCGTTCGGGTTGGAGATAAGGTGCGGGCCCCACAGGGCCTAGTTCACACATTTTACGGTAAAATGCAACTTTTTCACCCAGCATCCATTTGGGGTGTTTGAGTACTCGTTTCTGAGTGTTCTTTCAAGGGGATTGCGATGGCACAATTCGCCCGCATATATTTGGGCTCGAGGCATGGGCCCCGCAAGGCGGCTTTCAGACGTATGCTGCGTTTTTACGAATTATGCTTCATAACTCCTTTCAAGGAAAATGAATAGCCTATGCCTCATGGTTATCTTCTTGAACACAATGGTATGATCTGCATGGCGTGTTTCGGGGTCGAGGTGTGGGCCCACAGGGCCCTGTTTGCATAATGCGGGGAGTTGCAGCTTCTGTATCCGAAGTCTGTTTTAGGCACCGCCAGTGGAATTGTGACCCTAGCATCAAGACAAAGTTGAACGGGGTGGATTCAGGCTTTGAAGCTAGAGTTGAGGCATGGGCCCCATGATCCCTCTTTTAAGCTTTGTGGAGCGTACTGCGACTTTTTCATCAGATGTTCGTTTTGGGTCTATGAATAGTCGATTCAGCATGTTTTTATGAGAGCATCGCGATGGCGCAGTTTTCCCGAACTCTTTCGGGACCGAGGTGTGGGCCTTAGAAGACGATGTATGGTAATAAAGCGGTGTTGAATAACTTTTTTGTCGGGAGTCCATTTCCAGTGAGTAAGTAGTCTATCTCACGTGTTTTTTCGTGAGGATAACAATGGTGTAATTTTTTGGGCCGTGTGGAGCCTCTTTTCAGATCTCATTGAATGTGGAAACAAGAAAGGGTGTTGGTTTAATGTTCCTTTAATGAACTCCGATCCTACGCAGGGTAGCAGTGTTAGCGACACCGAGTGATGGCACGGGCAGTGCGGAGTTATCGGACCAGTTCTGGGTTTACCCTCCAGTAGGGCTGGGTAGTGGGTTAGCCGTTAAACTTAGGGTTTACCATCCAGGAGGGATGGGTAGTGGGTTACCCATTGACCTTAGGGTTTACCCTCCAGCGGGGCTGGGAAGTGGGTTACCCATTGACTATAGGGTTTACCCTCCAGCAGGGCTGGGTAGTGGGTTACCCGTTGACTTTAGGGTTTACACTTGAGTGGGGCTGGGTAGTGGGTTACCTGATGACTTCTTGGGGTTTACCCTCTAACTGGGCAGGGCAGTGGGTTTCCCGATGACTTCTTTCAGACTCAGCCCTTTGTATGAGGCTAGTCAGTGACTTTTCTCCATAGTTATCGGAGCGGGACCTTTGGTTGTACAATTTAGCGATGAGAAAACTTTGGCATGCAGGACTTTTTGGCATCAATGGTGGATATCCTTAGAACTATTGGCAACTTTTCCTGGGCTAATCCTAGAGACGGATATCCCCTTACACACTCGTCTGGGATTCTTGTTGAGAATATATATATATATATTTATATACCCTACTTTGGTTCCCACTCCTTGGGTTAATTTACTCTCTTTCTAGGAGGGGTGAAGACGTGCGAGTTATGCCATGTGGTTTCCGTGTCTAGCTTATCTTGGTTGGACGAGTGTGCTTCCTTTATCTTATTGGGTTGAGCTATACTCTCTCTTTTGTACCCTCACATTATTCTTGTTATTTGTATTTCTCACTGTTTTAGTATCTCTTTTTTTTCTCCCTCGAGCTTTCGGGGAATCCTACTGAGTATCTTATTACTCAACCCTGCCTGGGCATTGCCTGCACTTGGAGTGCCCTTGCAGATGACAGAAAGGTCAATTGAGACTACGGAGGAGCATAGAGTACACCGGAGCTTGGGCTACATTAAGTGGTTGTAGGAATATTTTCGTGTGTGTGACTAACCAGCTGTTTACTTTCGTTTACCTGTTTCCAAGTTGTTGCACCTTTCTAGTTGGGCACATGTATTTCCCTTTACTGTTCAGTTTACTTTTCAACACTACACTTGTTATATTTAGAAGTTGATGGATGATTGTGGGTGGGTTATAGTGGTTTGTAGTTTGGTTTCCTTTTTTACTCTACACTTCTGCATTGAGTGGGTTGTGTGTGTGTACAGGTACATAGACAACGGCCTCCCGGAGATTATTATGCCTTCGGCGCTTTTCGCCAGCCCCTAGCCTATTATGGTAGGCTTGGGGTAGTTGTGGCTTAAAATTGGTAGGGTCGAGTTGTGACATTAACTAATATAACATGAACAAAGGTTTCATTAATTTGAACAAGAGGAGGTAAAAAATGGAATTGATATATGATATTTGTTTATAAAAATAAAATTAGAGTATTTAAATGATTTCTTAATTATTATTAATTTATAGATAAATGATGTTACAAGAGAGTAGAAAAAAATAAGAGGGGAATTTTGAGAAAATAACCTCTTGAATATCACCTCCTTGAGAGACCCTTGAGGACCTTGTATTAGAATATTTTTGGATACTAGTAGAATGTGTATGTTGGAAAAGTGAGTATAAGGGGTTTGGAAAAAGGATTGATATGTTTCATGGTTTTTTGATCGAATTAGTGTCATGAGGGGTGGTATTTATACTTGAGGAGAGGTGGGTTTAAGTGATTAAATAATGATTATTTTATAATTAAAACCAACCAAATTAAGGTTTAATTAATATCATTAAATTAAATTTCTAATTAATATTCTGGAGGCTTATTATGGTTTATAAAGTCCTCAACCACCCATTTAATGTTCTATTAGTTATGTAGTCTAAAGTTTTACTTTTTAACATCAACCATTTTCATTATTTTGCCTATAATGTGGTAAATAATTTCATTATGAAGGTAACCATTTTTTGTCTAAAAATTAAAACAATCATAAAAAATAATTTGGAATCACTGATTACAAATATATAATCATTTTTACCTAATTTAATTTAAGTAAATTAGAAAATTTATGTTTAAATAACCCAACACACATAAGGAAAAAGTTTTTTTTAAGTGAAAGGTTCAAAAGTATGAAATGTTTTAATATCTAATATCAATGTGAAATTAATTAAAATAAATTAAAATTTTTATAGATATATATAATTTAATTAATTATAAATTAAAACCAATTTAAAATATAATTTATCAATATAAATAAATTAGATGAAAAAATAGTTTTTAATTAAAATTTAAAAAAATTCACATTTTTTCAAAAAATGATTCATCTTTAAAAGATTAAAAAAACACCCTATAATATTTGTACAATTATTATTTAAGAAATTAAAATTATGTATTCAAAGGAAAATTATGAAATTTTCAAAAAAAAATTAACAAGTGCGCAGTTGAAAGGCGGAAAACATGTCTTTCAGAAAAGTATAGCCTTTATGCATAAAATTGGATTTATTTCATATCATAATCCATTAAAACAGATTGGTTGAATTTAAAAAAAAATTATAGAATACATTATATATATGTTTCATTAATATATTTCAATAGTAGTGATTAATTCAATTTATTGAGATAAAATATCATTATGTGAATAAAATTATTTTACTTATAAAAACACATCTTTATGTTCAATTGGATCTCATTTTTATTTATAATTAATTAGTAACCAATGAATTAATTTTATTAAAAAGTGTAAACTATATAATCATAATTTAGTTATTATCATTCATTCCCACCATTACAATGACTAGGTGATAACTAACACAATTACATAATTATATTTAGTCAATTGATTAAGCTCGGTGTTCCATGTATTATAAGCTAACAAAGTGACTGAATTTAAAAATAGATATACCATAAAATCATGGGCCGTTACAACACCCCAACTTTAATAAATTGTGTCCTCACAATTTTAAAATTTACTTCTAGAAAATTGGACTCTTGAATGTTCCTTTGTAAGAAACCCACATTATAAATAGGGTAAATTAACAACCATCTTAATAAGAGGGAAATGGGGATAACAAGGCCACCGAAAATTATGTTTTTGAATATAATAACATTAATGCAAAGTGAAAACTGAGACATTGAAGATTAATCTGACAACCAAGTTCTATGGAGAGTGATAGAGGACATCTTCATCAGAAATTATACCATCACAAATATACAAACCTATTATGGGTTAAAGACACCATTGATTTCTCAGTAAAAAAATTAAACAAGTTGATTTTTTCATTCCAAATTTCTTTCCTAGAGTTTATAGATTATTTTACTATCCAGATAATAACATGAAAAAATAAACATACTTGATTTATTTTTATTTTTTAGGAATAATCTTCTCATTTGGTTGTTCCTTGATTAGTTTCTTCTTCATCTATGATTCCAGGTATTGGATATTCAAGGTGATTTTTTATATCTGTAGCACTTTTATCAATAGATCCACAAGTCCATCCTTTGAATTTTAAATATTTACAAAAGGAAAACTACTTAGATCTTGTTATAATATATGATAAATGATAATTTATAATAAAATAATAATATCTAAATTTCAGCTTAATCTATTTCATAAATAGTTAAACTCAAGACACATTTAAGATAAGTATGTCCAAATTCAAAGAACGATAATTTAGAAGTAAGGTCACTAAATTTAAAAAATCAACAAAAAATAAGACTTTTCTAACAATATAATGTAGATCTTATTTAATTAAAAAAACTATATCAATACCTTGATCAGTATTAAATTTTGATGGAAAAAACATGCTTCCAAAATAGGATCATAGTTTGTTGAATATATTCCATAAAATCCAAATTGGTAGTCAACCTAGAAAAGATTAAATAATCCATAAAATATTTTTCCACATTCATGGTCACCAATTCTAACCAATTAAGGTCTTTTTATGTCAACATCAAGAACATATTATGGATATCTTTTCCAAATAATGTTTATTCCAAAAGATCTTCTTGTAGAAGAATAACTTCTCATGGTTATAGGTAATTTTCATCAAATTATTCCAAATACATATGAAGATGTATTATAGTAAAATCCTTATATATATCATGATTCTTGTATCCATAATATCATTGATAAAATATTTTTCCACATAATTCTTAAAACCAAAAGCCAAAATAATCTAATTATTCTACTTTGACTATATTAACATTATAAGATTAACCTCGATCCATTTAATTCATCTTTTGTATATTACCTTGACGATTTGATAATTAATTCCCATAGTGAACCATCTCCTTATAGATTAAACATTTCACATTTACAACTTATTTATTTAATTTGTAATCATGGGCATCATGAAATTTTTCTCCATACTTGTTACAAACTCTAATTTCCATTAGGCATGTATTAAGGTGTTTCTTCCCACATTTTTTATATATGGTAAAATACTTCTTTCCCTTTTTCCCTTTATCCACATTTTTCTCCATCGTTATCTTCTTATTTTTATTTCCATTAAAGTCACAAGAATTAGAAAAAAAATTTATCCATCATTATAGAACATGAGACTATATCATCATATGATGAGAATGTTTTGGACACCAGTGACCATCAAAACAATGGATGTAACCAATAAAAGAAATGATAAATATTACTCCTAGGGTTACATTTGTATTACACATTATGAATTTCTAGTAAAGTAATGTTTTATTCATACCTATATACATTCTCATACTCCTTTTTTTCTTAGACTCATAATTTTTCTCTTCATATCTGCTCATAGTTCGCTAGGGAAATATTTTTCCCAGAAAATATCCTTTAAATATTTCAATTTCATGTTTTCGACATTATCGTCATCTTTAGAGTTTTTAATCAATTACCACAAATGATCCGAATCTACAAAGATATGATAAACATTCTTGAAAACATTGTACCTTCCATCACTCCCAAAATAAAAAAACATTTTCTCTAAAAAACTTTTACACAACAGAGCTATATATAGGTTTATAGTCTCATTAAATTATGGAGGTTCTTGTCAGATAAATCTATTTATCATTGTTTCACCATGTTTTGGATCATGATACTATACATGGGAATGTTTATTTCTTATAATCTATGTCAGTTGTCCCTATATAGTTATAGTTTTCTCAACTCTGCCTATAGCTCTAACTCTAGCTTAAAAAACATTATCTTTCCTATGAGGGAAATACCAACATTGATTACCTAAATAGATATTATTCTCATTAATTATTCTAGGATACATTTCTATTTTGTGTAATACATAATATTATATCATATCATTATTTAACATAATGTATAATATCAAAACTAGTGAAATTCATAACACAAAAACATGATTTCATGCGTAGATAATCTCATAATCACAAATATGGTTTCTTTGGGTTGTTCTTATATACTTATCATAACATTACATATTATAGTTATGTTTCATAATAAATTATTTCCTAAAATATTTCCTATGGTTTATACAAAAATTTCTCTAAGATCAACTGTAATGACCCTAACTATAGTAGCCTAGAGATATTGCATTTCTTTATTTCATTGGCGTAGATAAAAAATTCAAATACCAAAGGACTAAATATTTTAGTAGTCTTAAATAAATAGATACATAAATGGTACTTTTATAACATTGGTAACTAAAAAAACATAACAATGGAAGTTAATTTTGATTCTTGAACTTATTGAATGATTTATTCTTCATAACCTAGTGAAAGGAAACAAATAAGGGTGAGATAAAATTCTCATTATGGTTTAAATAAAGAGGAATAAAAAAATTAATAAATGCACCTAATAAATATATAAAGGTAAATGAATAAAAAAAATACCATTTAATCAATAAAATAAGAAAGAAAAGAATCTATAGATTCTAACATATTGAAAGTCCCCAGGATAATGAAAATTGTATACTAAAAGAATGGAATTCTTAATTAATTCATGTCATAAAACTATAACATGATACCCCTACCATCAAAACCATTCAAAAAAATTAATATATAGTTAAAACCATTTAAATTGGTGAATTAGTTTCCTCATGAGATCCATTGATGCATTAAGGGGATATATAATATTGGGCCCCACCCAAATTTTCAAGTTCAAAGAGTTATTCACATATAGAATAAACAATTTAAAAAGATATTTATAAATCAAAGTGTCCCATAGAACATTAAAATATTTGAATACCATGAATACAATGATCTTTATGATATGAAATTTCAGTGTGGTTGTATATATATCGCATAAAATAAGGTGGGTGTATAACATCAAAATGTTCCTCAACGAAAGGAGATCAAGAAAAATACCTTATAAGTCAATTGATTTTGTGTATTATGGATAAATATACATAAAATAAATGAAAATAATACATGAGATAATCAATATTAAATTCACACATTACATAGTCAATGAAATATAAGTTTAACCCAAAGAATGAAAATTGAGTTATGAAATCTCTTACCACTTCCGATCAGTCGATTTGTATGCCACATAAAAGTAATAATTATCATATGAAACATTGATTACCATGAATATGATGAAATAACTAATAGTATATGTTAAAGGGAATTATATAAACACCACATATAAGAAATAAGTGGTGAATAAGTCATATTTCTTATAGAAGTAAAAGTGAGATGAAAAAATTCTTACTTTTGAATTCACTTTAGTGATGCATACTTTATCCTCCTATATAATGGTTTAAATAAATTTATTAACTCATTCCAAAAATATATCTATATTTATAATAACATTAGTGATTATTTTATAACTTATTATTACCCATTAATTAATAATATAACATTATTTTTTGGGTTTCTGGTGTGTTTTCTCCATGTATTAATGGTCAGTTCATTTGTGTAACATTATGGGTGTTCTTGTAAAATGGGATTAGAACTCCAAAAGTGGAATAGAGTACTATTAATTTATTTAAATTATAATTAATAGTCCCATATATAATTTTTATTTCTTATATTATGATGATTCATTGGATATAATGTTAGTGACAAATTTTTAGTTTATTTTTGATATTTTCTCGAACATCAGGGACATATTTATTTTTATATTATATTATGAGGATATATTAGTTTTCAAAGATTTAATAGGATATAAAATACTTATTAATATAATATATAACCTTAATAATATTTGTATTAATATCCATGAATGTGGTAATTAAAACAAATAAAAAACATTATTTACAGAGGAGAATAACTTGCATAACTTGAACAATGGTCTAGTTTCATTAAATAAGATGGGGTAATAAAAGGTATGGATATAATATATTTAATTAGAAACAAAAAATTAATATATTTGAATTATTATGTCATTTTTATGATGATATTTATAAATGGGGTAAGTAATTTATAAGAACAAACGAAATTCAGAATGTGGTTTTGAGAAAATTACCTCTTGAATATCACCTCTTTGAGAGACCATTTTGGACATTGGATATGGTATTTTGGTGATAACAGAAGCACGTGGACATAGGTAATATCTGTAGGTGATGTTTTTTACATTGTTATGAGGAGATTTATGGCTTTGAGGTCGAAATGGGGTGATGTGGGTGGTATTGATACTTGGGGATTGGTGGGTTTATGTGATTAAATAATGATTATTTTATAATTAAAGCCAACAACATTGAGTTGGAATTAATATCAACGAATTATATTATTAATTAATGTTGTGGAGGGTGTTTAAGGCTTATAAATACAACAAAACCCATTAAAATCATTATATTTTAGGTATTTTAAGCTTTTTCCTTTTAACATTAACCATTTTTATTATTTTACCTATACTACGGTGAATGAATTTTTCTACCACGATAAATGTTTTATGTCTAAAAATGAAAATGAACTTAAAAAATAATTTGGAAATTATGATTCTGAATATGGAATAAATTTTAATAAATTTATTTCCCATAATCGGAAAATTTATTTTTAAAATAACCCTGCATAAATAATTAAAATTTAGGTTTTTAAAGTGAATAGTTAAAAAGAATGAAATGTTATTATATCAAAATTCAAAGTAAAAATAATTATAACAAAAAAAATTGGATATAATTATATATAATTGATCTAATAATATGTTAAAACCAATTTAAAATATAATTTAACTATAAAAAAATTACATAAAAACATATTTTATGTTAAAATTTAGTAATTTTCACGATTTTTAAAAAAAATGTGAATTCTCTAAAAAAACCACAACTTCACCTTAAGATAATTATAATTTTGATATTTCAAAAAAGAACATTATTTTTTCATATAAAACTTATATATTTTTGAATATATTTTTTTTAAAATAGGTGCTCCATTAAAAGGTGGTAATTTTTTATTTTTGAGAAACATCGCTTTGTTATGCTGGAAATTAGATTTATTTCTTATATTAATCCAATGAATCATATTTTAGAAATTTATAAAAATTTGGCAGAATTTATAATATATAAATATAAATAATATATTTCAATAATGGTGATTAATAAAATTTATGAAGATAAAATTTCATTTTGGGCATAGAAATAATTTTCTTTTTATAAAAACATGTTCAGTATGTTCAGTTGGTTCTCATTTTAATTTCTAATTAATTGGTAAAAAATTATTTACTTTTATAAATATTAATAAAATATATTATCAAAATTGTGTTAAACTCATTATTCCCTTCATTCGAACACCTAGGTGATAGCTATCAAAATTAAATAATAATATGTAATAATTTTTAAAGCTATGTGTTTTGTGTAAGGTAAGATATCAATGAGATTTAATTTAAACAGAGACATATCATGAAATCATGTGGTGTTATCTATGTTATCGCTAAATAATATGGGCTCTTACTCATTCTATCATTCTTATATTTTGTGTGAGGATACATTTTTTTGAGAAAGTTGTAAACCATGTGACACTAGAAATTTTCCCCTCTTAGATTTTTCTATAATAAATCCCTTTAGTATCCGGTCAACATATGTAATTTTCCTTAGTCCAAGAAGCCACATGGATACTTCATGGATGATCTTGATCCCTATAATATAGGATTCTTGACCAATGTCCATCATGAAGACACACTTGTTTAACCATTCCTTAACAAGATATACAAATTTTATTTCATTTCCAACAAGTAACATTTCATTAACATATACAACTAGAATAATGATTGAATTCTCACAAAACCTATTAGAAACACATGGAGGCCATTAATTATTAATGAAAATAAATTCATTTTTAACTTCATTGAATTGTATTTTTATTAACATGGATGCTTTCTTCAATCCATAAATTGATCTCTCTAGCATGAAAATATTTTCAACATCACCTCAAGTCACAAATTCTTATATATGGGTAATATTGAAATCTTTCTAAATGATCGTATTTAAGAAATAATTTCTTACATTCATATACCAAATTTCATATTCTTGAAGAGCACATATATAATGTATAACCTTGAAGAATTGAAAATTTGAAATAGGTTAGAAAGGATTCATCATTACCAATTCCTTAATGTTGTTTAAACCATTTATCCACTAGACTTGGCATATATACATTAACTTTTCTTTCCATGTACATTTTTCTCTTAAATAACCATTTTCACCCAATGTAATTTACATCAATGAGCACATTAATGAGAAATAAAACCTGGTTCTGAAACATGGAATCCATTTCAAAATTCATTTCTTATTTCAATTTTATATCTCCAGTGATCTCTACTTCCTATTTGTTTGAGAAAGGTTCATTATTGTCAACCCATAATGAGTAACTATATTTGGGTTCTATAATACAATAAGTCCCTATTTTTCTTATTTCTCTTGTGATTATATGAAGTATATGTATTTCAGGAACAAATATTTCCCTGGGTACATGTGGAATTTATTTTTGTACCAACTCTTGTGTATCTTGAGCAAAAAAATTCATCAATGTCAATATTGACCCAATAACCCTTTTAAAGAATTTCTCCATCATAAGAAAGATTTATTTTTTGGAAAAAATCACTTTATTATCTTAGGGGTCATATAGGTGGTATCCCTTTTATTCTTGGGGTTACCTTATAAAGATTCACTCTGTGACCAAGCGTGTTATTTTTTTCCTGATAAGTATTTAATAAAATCCTCTCGACCTCATGCACTTGTATGTGCCAAAACAGTCTTATATCACTCCATAACTCATAGGGAGTTATGTTTCCAACTTTAGTTGTTACTCAGTTTAATGTGTATGATGTACTTTGTAATGAAGGTCCCCAAAAGGATGATTAAGGATTGACCTGACTCTTCATCAACATTACCATGCCTAAAAAGGTACAGTTCCATATTTCACTAACACCATTCAACTATAGTGTGTAAAGAGGATTGACTTGAGACAGAATCCCAAAATCCTATATAATATCGATAAAATCTTGGAAAACATATTCACTACATCAATATGATCGAAGATTCTTTATCTTTCTTTCAAGTTTATTATTTACTTCATTCATGAATTCCATGAATATAAAAAAGGAATCAGACATTGCCTCATCAAGTAGACATAACCATATCTTCTCAATTCATTAGTAAATGATATGTTGTAATAATACCGACCTCAATCTTCTACTTGAAATGGTCCACTCAAATTATCAAGTACGTATCCTAGATTCTCTATCTATCATTCACATATCAACCAAATTTTAGTTTTTTAATTTTTCATTATAAACAATCCTGAAAATATTTGAGTTGTTTTAGCTCAGATTATTTTAGATAACCATCCTGATAGATCGTTGTCAAATGCTAATCATTTACATGACCAAAATGGTGATTCCATATCTTGGTGTTATATTAATACTATGAACATGATTCATTCTCAATTTCAAATAAAAGTTTTCCTAATTTAACAAATAAAGACCTTTATTAAAATGAACAATACCATGACATATGTTTTCTTTATAAAACAATCTACTTTTATTTCCAGATTTCAAAATAATGTAACATGTATCTTGGAATGATCCAATAATTTTATTCTTGCTAAAAGTTGGTATATAATAACAATATATTTAAACCAAAATCATTCTCATTGGAAATGATAGGTTGTAGTCACCAATTGATATAGTAACTATAATTTCACCATTGATATCTTGTAGATCCACCTCTCGTCTGGAAATATTTTAGAATCTACTTGGTTTCAGCATTTCGATATAGAATTGATAAACATAAGATATATCTAATACCTAATTTTTATATATTGAAATATTACACTTCAAAATGAACACAAATTTAGCTCCCTATGCTTCTAGGTTTAGTTCTTATTCTGGTTTACTTGCTTCCCACATGCAAAGCAAACTACTTCCATTTAATTTCCCAACCTTTAGATATTACTTTTCTTGGAAGGATGGTTGTTGGGTGTTTTAGACCTATTATGTGTCATGGTCCCCATTTACTTGATCTTCCTTTGATTGTATAACATAAGGACTATGTGTTTAATATTCCCCATTTCCTTAGCTACTTTTGGAATAAATGTTATAAGTTTAATAAGACTTGTCTAATTTTTAATCATATTGTAATTAACAGTAAAACATGAGAAGTTATTTGGTATTGATGAAAGTATGAAATATGTGTGAAACTCATCCCAGATTTTAATTCCAATGATGTCTAAGTGTTCAATGTAGCTATTTTGTTTGACTACATGATGCCAAAATTTCATTGTCTCTCAAAGCATACTTGTATACAAGTCATTAGAGATCTCGTATCTCTCTTCCTCGCCTTCTCTTGATAGAGATCATGAAGGTGATATATCATACTATATGCATTCATGTAATAATGTAGCTTTAAAGTAGCATTGTCCATGGATGATATCATGAAACTCTAAACATATATAGCATCATTCAAATTTTTCTCATAAAGTGTTAACTCATTATCACTATCCTCATTTCCAGGAATTTTAGTATTGAGTTATTTGAACACATGCAATTCCATTTAATGGTAAAGGATATTGAGTAAGTGCATTTTCTACTAAGGTAAATTTGTTCTGGTGAAACGGTTATCCACCTCATGTATGGATCATAGAGAAATGTTTGTAGTAATTTTTATTTTTTCTTCTACAAATAAGATGAAATGAAATTTTCCACTTTTTCTTTTACAATTTTAATATATAAATAAATATTATATTTATTAATCTCCAAATATTTTATGAAAACATAATTTCCCTCACCCTTGGATTAATAATATCCTGATGCTCTAGTGGTAAGGATCTATATGCTTATTCTCATTACCCCAACATTGGTTTTTCAAGTAACATAAATGGTTTAGGTGGGAATTACAAATGAAAAGTGCATTAACTCAATGTTCTTTGATTTATTGAGTGGACTCCCCAATCCTAAAACCCATAAATTGGATTTCCTCAACCCTTCACTCCCAATTATACCATGTCCAACTTTAACATTCATCCCATGATGTGAACTAAGATAATTTGTCCCAAAATTCCATGTTATAATTCCCTAATAATTGAAAGCACACCAATTTTTTCTAGTCAAAAACATTAAACTGTGGTTCCATTTTAACTTATGCAGTGGAAGGTTATACTGACATAATATACATTATTGAGGTATTTTATCCATTTACGTGTGAATTTACAATGTTTATATTTGTTACATGATTTTTAATTTTAATTGAATTTATTTAAGTGATTAATCATGTCATCGATAATATTTGCATAGATGAGCAATTAATTTAGTTCTATTTTGTAGGGTATTTAATTCATTAATTCATGTGATCATGAAAAAACATACATAATGAAATTACAATGGAATATGAAAGAAATAAAATACTAAAGTGGTAGGATCATGAGTTTTTTAAAAATTGTTTATATATCTTTAGGACGATATACTAATCATAGACCTAGAAGAAAAACACCTTGAACAAATTAGTTTTCTATCACATCATTCCACCTTTCTACATGTGTATCACGCTTGGATTGGTTTCTCTTTGGATCCAAACATGAACTCACTCCACTAATATGGGATCTAAATCAATTAAATATAATTTTACTCACATGAATGTTAGGGGAAGGGGTTTAAATAAAAGATATCATATGAATAAAGATAGAAAATAATTAGAAGAGAGATGAAACACATTCTGAAAATTTAATTAAATAGTAAATTATATGAAACCAATCACATAAAATGGTCGTTGTCTATGCTCATGATCATCTTTTAGCATGTAACAAATTACCCATTTATTAATACTATAATTCAGTTCATATTCAATCTTATTTAAGATAAATTACACTAAAATATATTAATTATCTTCTTTAGTTAACCAATTAATTTATCTTAATTCAATTATAAATTTCCTTATGATTATCATCCATAATAATTTTAAAAAATTTATATTTATTTATTTAAAATTAACTGTCTATATATAAGTACCCTAGAAAATACACAGTGAATACCTATCTAAATATACAAACATGTATTACACTTGTATAATGTTTACTCTTGTTACATATGTCATATATGAATTATTATTTACATTCATGATGTGTACTATCAAGTTAATTATTACATGAATTACATGATTTTTTCCTCACATCTAATGCTTAAATAAACATAGAGTAATATATATAATAAGATTCATACATGATATATAGATCTAGAAATTTTAGAGATATTAATTATACAATTTTATATACATTTAACCAATCACATGACATTTACATTCAACTTATTGACAATCTACAATAACAATTTGATAATTTTTATATAGAATAGTAAATTAATTTTACTTTTATGTAATTAGTTATAAGAACATTTTATATATGAATGAGATACATGGTGTGTAATTTTCTCACCTTCTATCTAAGGAAAACACATAGGGACTCAACATGTAATATTTCCTTAGAAAAATCGGATTACATGATGTATACAAGCGATTCAGAGTGTGTGGACTCCAAGTTACATGGTCGCCAATTAGGTAGGCCATGTAAACCATTACCTAGCCCCTTTGTGAGTGAAATACTAAATTCCATGTAAGTGGGATTCACAACATGTACTTTGGTTAACTGTGCGCCAAGCTGGCCTTGTCAACACTTTGAATAAAATTAAATGCAGTATGTGTATTTAATGAAAACAGTTTAAATTAATTCAAAATTAATTCTTAGAAAATTAAAAACTAATAAAAGGAATGTAGTTATGTTTTAAAATTGTTTACTCTTGTACTATCTAGCCACCATCCGTGTCACCTCTGGATGAGTTCACTGCTTTTTTTTCATTCAATTAATTAATTGATTTGATTAGATATATGATAAATGAAATAAAAAGAATAAGATATCAAAATTAAGTATAATGAATTATTAAACATGAATTGAAAACTAAATGAAAAATTTATAAACCAATGAATGGTCTATGAAAAATTATAAATAATTATATTACCCATCTGATACCACTTATAGGTTTTTGGAATAGCAGGATCATGTGATGGGTCATGCCAAACTTTTATTTTTGACATGTTCGATGGTCAATCCTAGATTTAAACAGTGATAAACATTGTGAGCAACATATTTGAATCAAATATAGTATGAAAGGGATATAATATTGGAAAAATCATAGGATAATCAGATATTATTAATAATAAATTTCATAAATATAAAATTTCCTTATGGAAATTTATTCTTTATTAATGGATCGAACAATAGGTCTATGTTTCAACATCATTAGGTTATATGAATCATGATCAGGTTCACTCTAATGATGATCCACATGTGTTCCAGAAATCATTGAACCTCACTGAAGGTGTCACGACCCCCTCCCACCAAAGATGCACCTCCTAAGCTGGAAATGGTGAAAGGGAGATAATGACCCCCGATTCCCGCCTCTAGTAGGCCCTGGAGTGGCGACTAGCAACAAGGGTATGAGTTTTTACAAATATGGGAGGCATTACCCTTTTTATTTTAATATCGGGAAATATGAAAAGTCAACCACCAGAAAGGAAAAAGAAACAAGTGTATATAAATAAACCCAAACCAATCCCACATGCATGTTTAAACAATTCTGAAACAAAGTGCAAGTACAAGAAAGCTCAAAAGTACAATACCAAAAGAAACAAGAGTACAAAAAACTGCAAAAACTCAAACAGTCCGGACTAGTAGGGTCCCGCACGGCCCTGGTAGTCCTCCTGGAAACCTGAAAGTAAACGTAGGGTGAGCATACAAGTATACTCAGTAGGTAAACCTAAAGCTCTCGTGCACAGGTGGGGAGACATCATAATGTCCCGTGAGAACAACAGAAGAAACCAAAACCTAGCAAGGAATTCTATCCACCCAACCTCACCAGCCACGCTCACCAAAAACACAAAACAACGGGTAGTAGTATATAAAAAAAGAGTATTGGGTACCCCTCACCATTTCCACCTATTAGTTAGCTGCTCTTCCTAATGGCGAATGTCCTAACACTACCACACTCTTCCTGACCACACACACCTGGGACTCACAAAGCCACACATCCCGCCCACACACACCTGGTCCTCACAAACCACATATCCCGCCTGCACACACCTGGGCCTCACAAACCACAATCACATCCCCGCCTGAACACACCTGGGCCTCATCCCGAAGATTCTTGGGAACCGTAATAGTAACAGAACTCTTTCCCAAAGACACCTGGGCCTCATCCCAAATATTCTTGGGAAAACAAACCTTCCCTAAGAGTCCTTGGCTAATATCACACCAAACAAAACCAACCCGAAGATTCTTGGGTGTATGGTCTCCTCAAACCATCATATCCTATGGAAGAAAGAGCAGGAAGGAGCTAGTAACTAAGGGAAAAACACCATATCCCATGAAATGGGAGTGTTCGGCACTAAGTGCTCAACATGGGTGGGGTGCGACAAAACACAAAGATACCGATATATATATGTATACCAAACACACATCCCAACCTATGGCTTCTAAATAGATAAACTGAGCACGTGCCTCGGAACTGCTATCTCAAAGCATGCATACAACAAACAATGTCAACCCCATTTAGGTTTTCATGTTTCAATAGTATCAGTTTATTAGTTACTTAACTACTGGGAAACTATCAAACCAGATCAAGCGTTTCGTAGAACAAAACCCTGCCAACCCCAAATCACGTTAGATAAAACACAAGAAACATGAAAAAAAACATTTTTATCATCAATAAATCCCCATTTATTGTTCCCACATTTCATTCATTATCGTTCTCCACAGTTCGTTTATCAACTTCCACGTTAATTTAAATATCACAACCCACTACTGCAGCCCTGCTTCCACTATAGCCACATCTCCACAACCGTATCACAAAACAAGGATCGTGCCACATCATTCACCCTTTAATCTCATTTACAGATGGCCCGCTGCCCATACTATTCGTAAAAACCCAGGATTCACCCCCTTTTCACACACCACGCAACCAAACCGACACCCACATGTTCATTATTCCATTTTTTTTCAACGGGGGTGATCACACAGGGGTTCCAGATATTCATTTAAACATCCAACATTACGTGATTAACCAAATTCCACATTCCACAATGTTTCCATCCACAAAACAGTCTAGAAAGATATGGAAACATTTAATTTCACAAGCAAAGGGCCCCAACGACCATGATTTTCAGTAGGCATAAGCCTATTCAGTTCACAACATTACAATAGGATAAATAAAGATAAACACAACAACTTCCCCATCCCTATTCTTTAAGCCAGTTGTTATCTTCATTAAACTGGTTCAACTATGTCTCATGAAATAAAAGGACACCCATCCCACATGATGCACAAATTATAGAGACAAAGGTAAGATCCCTACCTCAACAGTTTCTGATCATAACGCTCCCCCAGATCAACTTTAGAAGACGTCCGTCGGCGTTCGTCTCTTCTGTCAAAACCCGGAAAAACCTCCTAGGGTGGAAGCTGGGAAGGAAAGGATGAATGGAAAACAAAAAATCCAAGATCTGTAGTTTGACCTCATCGTTATGATCTTGTGGCCGCTAACGGATCGTAAATCAGACCTCATACGTAGAAGTTATGGAAGAAAGGATCTTTGGAGTCTCTCGGGAGAGCTCTTCTCGAAGGAATGGGGAGGAGATGAATGATCTGAAAAGGGGGAGATTCGCCCTCCTTTTATAGGTGAGAAACACGAAAGTACACGGCGTGTACTTCCTAGTACACGGTGTGTATAGGGCCATTCCACACGGTCACCACATTGCTTCCAACACGGCCTTCAATGCGGCACACGACCGTTGACTGGTCAACACACGGTTTGAGGGTAACACGTACACAGGGAGACACTACACGTCGTGTAGTATGGGCTACACGGTGTGTACTCATTTATTTCACATGACAAGGACACGGCTTAAACATGGGGTATACTCGGCAAGGTGGTATATGGCATGTACTCACACTACACGGCGTGTAGTCTCAAAATTATGAAAAGTGTTGGAAAAGTCCATTCTACCCTCCATAACACTTCATGACATTATTTTAGACAAATGAATGAGCTGGAGAGGTCTGGCCCATTACATAAGGAATGTCAGGGTTCTATCATAGAAGATCGTTTTGATTTCATGGTTCATCTTTGATATCCACATGAATCTCTTCCATAAGTGTTCTCTATGAAAACTCTATTCTTGGGAGTGGGGGTTCATGGAAGATCTCTCCCCTTTCTTGTGAGTTTTCATGGAGAGGGAGCTCTCTAGGGATTTAATGGATTCTCTCTAGTTATCATTATACACAACATAAAATGAATTTTCTCTCATGGAAAAATAATATAATTGGGTTTAAATACTTATTGGGTTTAGGTATAAATATTTTCACAAGTTTGCATTTATATTTTTTTTAATTTTTTGATGAACCAAAAGTCTAAAATAATAACAATTTTATTATTTTCTCCATATGTACTTAACTTTGGAATTAAATTAAATACTATATAATCAAATAATATTTGATATATATTATTTCGTTATGGACCTAAAAAATAGTCTATAATTCCTCCAAATTATTTATCAGGCCTTGAATAATGAATATTTTTTTAATAAATACATATCACTACAATGTTCCCCAAAAAATAACTAAATAATATTTTTACTAAATAGGAAATAATTATTTATTAAATTTTTTCTCACATAATATTCTCTCAAATAATTGGTGATGAAATATATGCAATCAGATATGAATGTATAATTATTAAAACATTTATAGAAATAATATTTTTTTCAACTTTTTAAATGATAAATAATAATATATTATTTAATTGATATTCTGGATACACTTACTGTGTGACCATCTTGGCCACTTTCCCAATGGCCTTATTCAAAGCAGCCTAAAGTCCAAGGATAACATCTAGAAACATTCCAAGTCACCCATAAAGAGATTATTTAATTTCATGATGAAGTAATACCTCAGATGAACCCTTATTGTGAAATATAATCCATTTATAATTATATCTCTAATCAAGCATGATTCATACTTATGCCATCTACCTATATTCTCAATGTCTCTTTCTTTGACATTCTAGAAATAGAACATGTGTATAGAACACAACATGCATGGATTTATTTATCGAATATCATTTTTATAAAAGGTCCTGAGATATCTTCTTCCATAAAATAATATATGGGAAAAATTATCTTCTCACATTATTCATTAAGTCCATATTACTTGTGACACACCCAATGTATCTTACTTCACTGAAAACATTTATCATCACTTTTTAATCAATACATGAAATTAAATGACATATAATACTCATGAATAATAATATAAATGTATAAGGATCAGTAAACAAGTATTAAGATTTTAACCTTCAATGACGTATATAAATCTGGATTTCCAACTAGTGTGTATCATTCTCATTATGTCCTTCACTTGATATTACCATGGGTATACACCATGAGAACATGACTCAATGTCCTACAAGTATCCACCCCTAATTTCATATATCATTTTTTCCCACAAATGATATCATCTGTATAAAGAAAAAATATTTAGGAGTAGTTATGTACCACTTATGGGTTCTAATCATTCAGGGGTACTACTATGACCTTTTAGTGTGATTGTTACTCTTAGGACATTATCACATAAAATGTTACACAAAAGAACAATCATGACGTGATAAATAGTTTATAAATATTAAATACTATGAAAATAGATTTTCATAATTTACGCATAATTTTTTTCTAGGGGACCAACACCAATATGTTATACTAAAAAATATTTTTAGCAACATCATGAATCCTCAAGATAAGAGATTAGTTTAGTTTTTTTAAGAGACATTCTCCATTATTATATGTGATTATTTATCATAAAATTAATTTAAGCATAAAATTAATTTTCTCTTATAAATTTATTGTCATGTTATTTGTATCATCTTTATCCATCTATGATGATAGATCACCCATTACCTCACAACAAACTATTTCTATTACTCTATTACGATGTTAGACCAAAATTTTCTCAAAACTATGTATTTTCATTCCATTTTCTTCCTAACCATTTAAATTAAATAAATTATATTTAGAAGTAAAAATAAAATATTATTTTGGATTCATGTTTTTTTTAAATTAAATATTTATTATGTTTCCCACTTCTTTTAAACACTTTTGACAAACATTTCTCATTAGGGTGGTTTTACGCTACATAAATGAACAATGATGTTTTTATAAACTCACATATATCATGAATATTTTAAAAAATTGATTTTAGGATTTAATATAATAATCATATTAAATTAATCTCCAGATTATTATTTTCAAATAGTATAATATTCATCATAAAAATGAAATTTAACGTAAATAATCATGTCAGTTTTTAATTTCAAAACAATATTGTCAAGGAGGAAACTATAAATAGTAATTATTTCATATGATATTGAACACCTTTGATTATATAATAAAATCTAATAAATGTATTTTTTTTATATATTAATGAATCCTTGGGAAATAATCTCTGACTAATACGATTATACCGAATCTATTTTAGAATTATAGACCAAACAGTCTCAAAATGGAAAAATGTAAAATTAATTCTATAAATATTTAATACATAATTATAAAAAACTAAAAATAATAATAAAATAATAACTTGATTTATTTTATAAATCAAGTAAAAAATTAATATTATTTTATTATCCATGAAATTTAAGGACATATGAAGTGATATGTGACTCGTGATAGGGGTTTTATTTTGAAGTATCAATACCTTTCAAAATATTGCATTTTTATTTCATATCTTCTCCATGATGTATCATGTACCATATCTTGGAATGGATTATTTATTTTCATAAAATTATTTATAATGTATTTTTAGTCTTCTTCCCTTCATTATCAATTTATATTTTATAAATTGTGTTGTTTATAAGGGTTTTTGTTATCATAATCTTCCTTCATTTGGTCACATTTTTTATTCATTGAGTATATTCTTATATGTTTGTTCTAATATATTATATGAAGTTATTATATTTTATTTCCTATTTTCTTCTTGTAATTTAAATTTCATTCTCAAAATGAACTTTTCAAACAATTATTACTTTAAAAATTATGATGTCTACAGGGGGTTTTCTTGACCCAATCTCTTTTCTTTGAGTCATAATATATATTATTTTGTAATTTTCATATATTATAAATATAATCTTCTATTATATTTTTTCAAATTTTTTTTTCTATTTTAATTTGGTGAAATTTCATTTATATATCAAAATTTTCATCTCTGGCCAATTTCTTTATTCTTAAAAATGTTGCATCTCTAGGAATAATTATTATCCTCTCTATTATCACTTTCTCCTTCATGTACGTATTTTTCCAATAATTATTTTTATTTTATTATATTAGTATATAAGTACGTATCCCCTTATAAATCATTAATAATTCACATTATCTGTATTCAAAAGGGATTGATATATTTACTTTTTCAATATAGACTTCCATAAAATGTCCAAGAACCCTAATAGGTATTTCTTATCACTTCTATATATTAGTATTATCTTCGAACCATGTTTATTCCCTTATATTTATTTATTTTTAAAAATAAATTATTGTGAAATATGGAAAAAAAATTGGCTTTTAATGTCCTATTTTACGCATTGAAATTTTGTTTGGAATTGACCCATGACATTATTATATGAAATCATTACTAAATATTAGAGAAAATTTTATTAGTGATTTTTCTTACTTTATACTCCCTATATATAAAATATATATCTTCAATGAAGTTATGTTTAATGAATAAACTTTTAAATTATCTTATGATATATTTATTTTATGGTGATTGATTTCTTTATATCCAATGATCCAATTCTAGATTTGATCTTATGAGAGAACGTTTGGGAATTTTATATAATCCATCTTATATCCATGGGTTTTTCATGATAACATGTATGACTAATTTCATGTGGAACACAAATTTATGATGTATTATGATAAAATGAGTGGGATTGAAATTATATATACCCCTATTGATTGGGTAATTCATTATATCTCATGCTACTACTATGTGTGGGCCATGTGAAGTCATCCTCATCTTTAATTTTATGTGTGAGCATAATTTTTTCCTTTTTCACCATCTAATATATTATATTATAAAACATTATTAATTTTTAAAAATAATATATTTTTCTTCTCATTTTATGTGTGTAAATTCTTCACAATATTATATTGTCTTGGTAGTGATCATTGATATGTATTTAAGATGATATGTCTGATGTTGGTACCATATTTTATGCTCTCTATTTTCTTCATCATATTATGATATTTGACTCAAATTTCAAGTTTTTATCTGATGATTTATGATCTTTTAAATGAGTAATGGTCAGTTTTTCAAGGAAAATATTTTTCCTGGGTTTCATTTTATCAATGAAGTTTTCATGGGTCATTTATGTATAATTCTATGTATGTTTTGTGTAAATTTTTAGGAAAGGTAGATTGTATAATATCTAAATGTTAGTTCTATAAAAAATAAAAATATTTTATTTAATGTAAAAATAACCACATTATTGGTATTTATGTATATCATTGTCTTGAAAGGTTATCTTCCATCTATACCCCTTACTAGTCACTTTATGATCATTAAAATTTTTAAATGATTTATATCCCTGGAGTAAGGATGAGTAGAAATGAATATGATGTTTAATTTCTAGTTTTGAGGTTTTATAATTGAATGAAGAATAAATTTCCATTTAGTATGGAATGAATGAGTTTTTTATCTTTTATCTTAACTCTATAAAAATTTAAACCTAAAATTTCATGGGTAGATAAGAGAAATAATTTTCTATAAATCATTTAATTATGGGGTGGTTATTTTGGGGGGATTACACGTATAGTCATACCTATATTTTTATAAGATTTTATTATCTATTATGGTTGGGGAAATCTGATGTGATCATCCAAAAATGTGAACGACATGTGATGTTTTTATTGAACTAGTTATTTTATCCTCAAAGAGTCAAGAGTTTATGATTTGTCTATAGGGGAGTGACACACTCTTTTCCATGTGGTCACATTATTCCTTTGACAGAAGAATTATATGAAAATGAATTCTTTAATATGATTTTCCTAGTGAAAATGAGTATTGTGATACACATGATTGATAAAGATCATGTAAAATCCCTATATACATTACATAAAACTAATGATCTACTATAGGATAATAATTTCATAATTTTATCGATCCGATGATTTATATTTTATAAATGATAAAAACACCTATGGTATCATGTTTTACAAAATATTCAAAAGATTATTTAGTTATTTTTTTTAAACATATTTTATTTGACACAACATAAAGTGAAATGATGGTTATCTCTTGAGACTTTTGTACACGTGTGATATTGTTAAAGGTATTCTATAATTATTATATCATATGAGACAATATAATCATGTCATAGGATATTAAATCCATAAATACATGTAACATTACTTACTACAAAATATGTGATATCATATTCACTTCCTGGACATATTGTTTTATGTAAATGTAGTAGAATTCTAACTATCTAAAAATTCATATAACTCCCACCATCTATCATTAATTAATATATTTTGTAAAATTAAACATAAGTTAGTGATTTACTTATATAATGATGTTGTAAATGGAAAAATTCATTTTTTTCATTCATTATAACAAATTAATAAATGAATGAGTGGACCGTGAATATATTAATCACTATATAGAATCCTTCTCCCATTTCATGGTAGTGTATAAGAGATATGACAAGACTCAATCAAAACTACCTATTCTTATATGTATATTTATACTCTCACCATATCTTCTATGAGGTATTTTCATATCATGGAGGTTAGAGAGTCCCAATTGAGAAATTTGATTTAGCGTGGGGCATGGATACACCAAAAATGAGGGAATATTTATGTTTACATATTTCTTTATCTGGATGAACCATATATGATGAATGTGTTTATATAATTTTTTTTGTAAATCATATAAAAAAATTTCATCATTCCTACATTATGTGTGTTTTCTTGTTTTATGCATGGTGATATTGGTTCTAATCTTTCTTTTTGACCTCACCTGTTTTGATAATCCCAATTATTCTCTAATATGTTTTGATAATCTCAATTATGTTTCAATATGCTTTGATAATCCCAAATAATTTTTATCTTTATAATAATTATTCCTTCAATCTATGACATCATATTATTATGTTCAAAATTATTGTTGGAATTTTTTAATCAATGGTTATTTATGTTTATACTTGATTAAAAATGTTACTGACTCAATCTCGATATGTTTTTCATTGAACAGATAAGTATTCGAGTCACTGATATAGACTTACTGATAGATTAAGTCCACTAGTATTCTTAAGTCCACTGGTATGCACTATAGTTACTGATACAGACAGACAAATAGCTACCAATACAAAGGTCTTAGGTACACGGCTACCGATAAGGCTTAGTACACCGGTACAGAAGTCTACCGATATGGATAAGGTCAACGATATGCTTAACAGCTACCGATAGAAGAAGTGATATCGGTAAGAAAAGCTACCGATATGAAGTCCACTGATATAGACAGATACCGACAGACATCTAATGATACAATTCTACTGATAAATACAGACAGCTATCGCTACAACGTTTACCGATACAAGAATGCCACCAGTGTAAGAGAGATACTGATAGAAGGAACTACCGATAGAAGGACCTTCTGATGGAAAGAGCTACTGATACATAGATCTACTATTATTAAGAGTAACAGCTACCGATAGGAGGATCTACCAATAGGCGAAGCTACTGATTCGTGCGAGCTACTGTAATAAAGGATAACAGCTACTGATATACAGAATAGATACTGATATCAGATCACTGATACTAACAGCTACCGATGAAAACCAGTCGCTATATCTCTAAACTCTATTTCTATTTGTTTATTTAGTAATGGTCATATTTGATGTTTTTAATGCACCTGCTATTAATTAATGATAATGGATGGCATTTCAAGAACCGTACCTCGTACCTGTAAAAAGGTAATCATTCATATTACAGGAGCTAAAGCTATATAAGGGAACCTTGAACTACTAAAGATGTGTAGTGTTCAGTCAGTTTTTTCATGAACTTACGAGACAATCATCTGGAGATAATCAAGAACTTACATGCATAGAAGAAGAAGGAAGAATATATACTGAATCCATAAAACCTGAACATTCAAGGAGAAAAGAGCTTCAACGATTTCACTTGCACTCGAGCTGATCAGACTGATCAACCTGTACCTAGAAGACAAATACAAAAATGACACTCTATTTATTGACAAAAAACCAGAGAAGGACTCAAAGCCTCATCTACATCAATCTGAGGAGTCCAGAGCTTCACTCATAACACATAGAGCATTCTAAACTCATCTCTATCTATTTTTCTCTATTGTGTTTCATTTATTTACATTTTTAGAAGTGTGTGTGCTCAGTATTTTAAGCACACCCTGACTCCTGTGTTGAACTTGAGGATTTATAAATTCTAACTCAATATTTTCCTTACACTCTTATATCCCACTATGGATATTGGTAGTGGTTCAGTGTGACTTGGACATCCAGTGAGCTGTTGTTAATTTTTGTTTTCCCACGTAGAACTGTGCTAGAGTTCATTGGACCTAGACAGTCTTTTTACTATTGATAACCCCGATCCAGGGTGTGGATCAAAGTTTATATAAATTTTTTTGATAGTACTAATTTTCATCTCGAGACTGAACCTCTTGGTTAAAACTGTTGTCCTTGTTTATTTCTTTTTTAAACTGTACCTTATATTCTACTGCTATGTACTTTTAAATACAAATCTATTTTAAAGTAACTTTGATAGTTAAAATAGTAAGTGTTTATAACTTTTCTTAGCTAGAAATTTAGTTTTTAAAGTTAATAAATCACTAGATTGAGTTAACTGATAAATAATCAATCTCTTGAGAAACTAATTGAAAACATACAATCTTTATAAATTCATTACAGTTTAGCTTGTTGTTTTAATTTGGGTGATTTTTAATAGAAATAATTTTAACATAAATTTTAATTGGAACTAAATTCACCTCCTCTTGAGTATCCACTCCAACCAACATTTGGTATTAGAGTTTGTTATTAATAAAGGCTTTCCAAATACTCTGTTTTCCAACTGTGATTTTAGTTGTATCTTAAAGATCACAAATTTCCGTTAGTTCTAAATTTTATCTCTTTAAATATATTTGGTAAAATCTAATTATGGATAATATACTAGAAGGTGATGACACCAACATGCCACCTTTCTTTAATGGTGTTAATTAATCCCAATGGAAACTGAAAATAAAAATTCATTTAGAAAGTATGGGATTTGTCATCTGGACTACTTTAGAGACTTAGTATAAGATTCAAGAAACTGAAAGAACTACTTGGGATGAACCTAATAAAACAGCTTACAATAATGATTATAAAGAAATGAATTCCCTATATTGTGCTTTATGAGATGAATAATTTAATCAAATATTTTCTTGTAAAACTGCTTATGAAATCTGGGATACTCTGGCTATTTCCCATGAGGGAACAACTAATGTTAAAGAAATGAGATTGAATACCTACACTATTAAATTTGACAACATTAAAATGAAACCTGATGAAACTATTTATTACATATATCTCAGGTTCAACGAAATTGTAAATACAATGATCTCACTTGGAAAGGATGTTCTAGAAAAGGAGCATATTATGAGAATACTAAGATGTCTTCAGGAAAGATGAAGAGGCACATCAGTCTCAATATGAGAATCATGTGACATAAGTTCACTAACTGTTAAGGAGCTTCTTGGTAAGTTAATTATGTATGAAGAAGAGCTAAAGGTAAACAAAGAAGAAGATGATGAACCAAAGAGGAAGTCAGTGGCATTTGATTATACTGCCTCAAAGAGAAAGGAAAAGGAGAAAGTTCACATACATACTAAAAGCTCAGCAAGTTAAGGTTAAGATTCTGATAGTGATGAAGAGATAGCTCAAGTAGCCAGTAGATTCAAGAAATTCTATAGGAAAAACAAATTTTTCAGAAAATCCAATTAAATGGAAAGAATGACAATAAGGTTCATTGAAAGAAATATTGGAAGAAAGCTGATAAGGATGATGAGATTGTGTGTTATAAATGCAAAAGGAATGGTCACATTAAGGCTGACTGTCCAAAATTTAAGTTCAAGAAGAAATATTATTATAAGGACAAAAAATATAAGAAAGCTATGAAGGAAACCTGGAGTGCTTCATAAGACAGTTCAAGTGATTCTGACTCCACTCAGGATGAAAAATCTCAAAAAGCTAATATGTGTTTCATGACAAAAACATCTGAGGTAACATTGGATACTACTACTTTAAATTATTATTATTCTAGAGATGATTCTGATTCTGAAGACATTTCTAGTGAAGTTTTATTTGATTACTGTAATATTCTAGAGGAAACATGCAATGAGCTGAAGGATAAGTGTAAAACCTTAAAGAAACAGTATGTATTAACTAGCACTATCAAATATGCATTATAAGTAGAAAAGGAAAAAAATGGTCAACTATTAAAGGAGAATACTCAACCTAAATTTTCTAATGAGAAACTGAGAATATATTTAGAAAAGTTCACAAATGGAAAGAACACTCTTACCCAAATTCTTGGAAAACAAGTAGCACCAAAGTATACTACTGGTTTAGGATATCAACCTAGATAGAAACAGATTACAAAGAATAGATTTATTCCTAAATCTGGACAGTATGCTGCTAGATCCAACTATGTAAATTCCTATCCCTCAACAAGATATTCATATAGTTATAGATCAATAAAAGTTTGGCTTTCAAAATCTTTTGAATCTATTTATTATATTAAACCCATTAGACAAATCTGGGTACCATAAGTTTTGCATGCTAACCTGTTTGGACCCAAGAAAATCTAGGTACCAAAATCTTTTTCTATTTAAAACTGTTTTGTAGGAAACCTGGTTAAAAAGTTCCTGTAGGAATACATTGTACTTGGTCAGTGGATGTTCAAGGAATATGATTGGATATTACTCATGTTTCCAAATTTTAATCAAGGGTGATGGGGGGCATGTCACCTTTGGTGATAATTCAAAAGGAAAATTCATCGGCTTATGCCAGATTGGTAACACCGGTTCAGTTTTAATTTCTAAAGTTTTATTTATTAATGGATTAAAATACAACCTGTTATGTATTTCTCAGTTTTTTTATGATGGTTTCAATGTTAAATTTGAAAATGACGCTTACAATGTATTTGATTCTAATTTTTTTTTGGTATTTACTGCCTTGAGAAATGAAAATATTTATGCTATAGATTTAAATTCTTTATCCAAAAAAAGGTTACCTGTCTAAATTCTTTTCATAGATAATCCTGGCTATGGCGCAAAATATTAGGACACAACAATGTTCACTCACTTAAGAAAATGACTATGAAAATTTTTTTAGAGACCTACCTCAACTAAAATTCCCATCAGACAAAGTTTGTACTCCCTGTAAAAAGGGAAAGCAACATAACGATTCATTCAAACTAAAGAAAGAAGTTTAAACTTTTCAACCTCTCGAGTTGGTTCACATGGAATTTTTTGGACCTTCTAGAGTTTCTTGTTTAAATTGAAAGCAGTATGTCTATGTGTTGGTAGATGACATTTCTATATACACTTGGGTATACATTCTTTCTCACAAAAGTAAAGCTTGTTCTTCTTTTATGAAATATTCCAAGTCTGTAGAGAACCTTATTGGACTTAAGATTAAGACCTTGGGAAGTGATCATGGTTTTGAGTTTGAAAATCATGAGTTTTAATCTTACTTATCACACAATGGCTATAGTAACAACTTTTCTTCCCCTAGGACACCTCAACAGAATGGTGTAGTAGAAAGAAGGAATAGAACCCTTCAAGAAATTGAAAGAACTATGCTCAATGAATATGATTTACCTGTTTATTTTTGGGCTGAAGATGTGAATACAACTTGTTATATTATAAATAGAGTCTTGATTATACCTGTTATTAAAAAGTCCCCTTATGAACTGTAGAATAATAGGAAGCCTAAAGTTAGTTACTTCATAGTTTTTGGTTTCAAAGTCTCTATTCTTAATAATAATGATAATATTGAAAAGTTTGCATCTAAAAGTGATGAGGGAATCTTTCTGGGTTACTCTATAACTAGTATGTCTTATAGAGTCTTTAATAAAATAACTAAATGTGTAGAAGAATATACTCACATAAAATTTGATGAGACAGATCCGTATGAACCTAATTCTTCTCTTGAAAATCTTGAAGAAGATATGTACATTCTGGACATTAATAATAAAAATAGTGAGCATACTATAAAAGCAAGCAATTATGGAAATTTTCCAAAACCTTCTTTTGGTGAACCCCAACCTAGAGAGGAACCTGACATTTCTAGTCCTACCATTACTAGATCAACTAGGATTATAAAGAATCATCCTTTAGATGTTTTTTTTGGTAATATTGATAGAGGGACACAGACTAGAGCTTCTCTAAGAAATCAGGTTGAACATCAAGCCTTTCTTTCACAGTTAGAACCTAAAAATATCAATGATGTAATGAATGATGAATTTTGGGTAATGGCTATGATAGTTGAATTAAATAAATTTGAATGAAACAAAGTCTGGTAATTAGTTGATAGACCTAAGGACACTTTGACCATAGGCACTAAAAGGGTTTTTAGAAATATAGTTGATGAGTCTGGAAATATAGTTAGAAAAAAAGCTAGATTAGTTGCACAAGGTTACAATCAAGAAGAAGGAATATACTATAAAGAAACCCTTGTACATGTAGCTAGATTAAAATCTATTTGGATTCTACTTTCCTATGTTATTCATCTAAATTTCATGTTATATCAAATGGATGTTAAAATTTCGTTTCTAAATGGTTTTATAATTGACGATGTTTTTGTTGAACAACCACCTAGATTTACTAATCCTCATTTTCCAAATCGAGTTTTTAAGCTCTCTAAAGCTTTATATGGTTTAGAACAAGCTCCACGAGGTTGGTATTATAGACTTAGTAGTTTTCTTATTTAAAAAGGTTTTTCTAAAGGTATTTCTAATCCAACTCTCTTTATTAAAAGAATTTCCAAAGATGTTTTTATAGTGCAAATATATGTTGATGATATTATTTTCGGATCTTCTATAAATAATTTGTGTATTGATTTTTCAAAGTGTATGAAAAATGAATTTGAAATGAGTTTAATGGGAGAACACAAATATTTTCTTAGATTTCATGTTTTTCAAAATGAAAATGGTATTATCTTAAATCATAATAAATATAAAAAGGATATTTTAAAACGTTTTGGTTTAGATAGTATTAAGGAAAGTGATACACCTATGAGTACCACCTGTAAGTTGGATGCTAATGAAACTAGAAAACTAGTGGATCAAACTAACTACAGAGGTATTATAGGGAGCCTACTTTACCTTACTTCTAGTAAACCAGATATTATGTTTATTGTGTGTATGTGTGCAATATTTCAAGCTAATCCAAAAGATTCACACTTGGTAGCTATTAAAAGAATTTTCAAATATCATAAACATACTACTAATGTAGGATTAATTTATCCAATATGACAATCATTCAATTTAATAAGTTATTTAGATGTTGACTTTGTTGGTTTCAAGATAGATAGAAAGAGAACTTCTAGAACATGTCATATTCTAGGTAAGTCATTAGTATCATGGTGTAGTAAAAAGCAAAACTTTGTTGCATTGTCTACTGCTGAAGCAGAATACATTGCTACTAGTATTTGTTGTGCACAGACTATGTGGATGAAACATACGTTATTGGACTATGCATATCATTTTAGACATGTATCTATAAACTGTTATAAAAGTAGTGCAATTAATATCTCAAAAAATCCCGTATCTCACTCTAGGACAAAGCATATTGATGTAAGGAACCACTTTTTCAGAGATCATTACCAAAAGGCTGATTTTACTCTTGAATTTATAGGTACTGAACATCAATTAGCTGAAATATTCACCAAGACATTAAGTTTTAATAGGCTAAATTACATTAGACATGAGTTAGGAATGATAGACATTGTAAGTTAGAAACCTCACCGTTAGCAAAACCTCACCGTTAGAAGAACCTCACCGTTAGTCAAACCTCACCGTTAGCCAAACCTCACCGTTAGAAAAACCTCACTGTTAGCCAAACCTCGCTGTTAGAAAAACCTCACGGTTAGCTAGAACCTCACTGTTATACCTCACTGGTACGAACCTCACTAATATACCTCACCATTAGGAATCCTCACCAGTATGTATTACTGTTAGGTTGGGCTGTTTTTAAAATTTGGTATCTTTAGCTGCCGAAATCTGTATCGTATGTACTATACTTATTATTCTTTATTTATTTATTTTTTGATTCCTAAATTATAAAAAATAATTCTTTACATCATCTCAATCCACCTCAAACCCTTTACCATCAAGCCTTAGCTCTCAAATTTTCAAACCCTAAGCCTCGCGATTCGCAGAATGGAAAGAGTGAAGAGACCCTCAGTCAGCAAAAAGGATGATGAGCAGAATGCAAAGACACTAAAAGGAGATTCTAGTGGTGGAAGTGAATTAAAGAAACCTAAAAATCCACATCTCATTCAAAGGAAGATAGTAGTTGAGAAAGAGCTATGCACGGATTGGTTGATGACCAGTAAATATTTATTTCTAGAAGTACTAGAGGACCAGAAATGGGTAGAGTGTTTTTTGAATAAAAATGGTCATTTTTATTCGAAGCTGGTAAAATAATTCTTTGAGTTTGTTCGTTTTGATAAATCAAAAGTTGGGAACAGGATGGTATCAGTGGTGAATGGAAGGAAAATATCTTTTTCCTCTCTTGAGTGGGCTGAGTGCCTGAAAGTTCCACATGAAGGAGAGTTTGGGTATTTCTTCAAATCAGTACCTCCTACTAGTGTCATCCCTGAATATGAAGCTACTTTGGATGAATTAACAGGAGATGGCACACCAAGAAAATTAGTTTCTGTAGAAATGGATGGAGAGAACCGGTTACTGTTCAAGTTCATTCAACATGTGCTATGTCCAAGAAGAGGGGACTTTTCAAATCTGAAATACCAAGATATTTATTTGTTTCATCTATTAAGACGTGGTTTTAAGGTCAATCTGTGTAGACTATTAATGATTCAAATTGAAGATATTGCCATGACAAATTCAAAAAATAATTATCTATTCTTTGAAAAGTTAATCTCTGTGATGATCATGTTAAGAGGTGTTTCTAAGTCTCAGGATGAGATAGTGGTTATGAAAGACAACTATTGTATTACCAAAACAATATGCAAATACATGAATATCAATTAGAATTCGTGGAGAAGAGAATGGGTCAGTGATGATGAGAAGTTGTATGATAAGTTTAATCATGTAGATCATCCTTCTAGGCCTAAGGATGTGAGGGATACAGGTCTAGGAACTGATGAAGAGGAACCTCAGTATAGTGATGATACTGATGAAGGGGATACCTATGTAGCTGATGGAAGGGATCCAGACATGCCTCCAAGTCCTATTTTTGAAATTGTATCATCTGTAAGGGAAATTGTCTTGGAAGAGAGAAATGAAGAAGCACATGTTGATGGGGAAGACCAAGTTAGTTTAGATCATGAGAATCTTGCCCCAGATAATGAGGAAGAAGAAGAATCTGAAACTGAAGTATCTATTTCTTCCTTCTTGAGTCGCAGTCCACTGATTGGGCACTCCTCAATGCCTACTGAGGAAATTGATGAAGTCACGACCTACCAGAATCAAGTTTCATTCTCGGAAGAGGATTTTAAATCTATAAAGAAATCAATCATCTATATGGAGTCTTATATGAGCTCTTAAATCTCAAGAATACAATGACTTGGCTTTTGTGAAGAGTGTAGTTGGCCAGATGGTATCGGTTTTGGAGGAATTTAAGAAATCCATGGAACAGCATGTCAGGAACCAGGACTCTCTTGTGAAAAATCTCATAAGTGGGCTAACTAAATCCTTTAAGGAAACAGTTTCCTTTACTGTTGCACCTCTGAGTTCTACCAAGGCTTCTTTGGATATTGATTAGATTCGAGCTATGATGAGAGAATAGATTAGACAGTATTCTACCAGTGGCCTTGTAGACTCTATTTCTTTGACCCAAGTGGTAACTACCACTAGGGATATAGGGAAAATTTTTAAAAAATTTATGAGGGAGGCCACTACTTCTCAAAAAGAGGTCAAAGACAAAGTGTATTTCTATTTCCAAAGGATCTACACTAAGCATCATCTGAACAATCATTTCAAGATTTTGTTAGAAAACTTGAAACTTATTCCAGTCAATCAGGATTTCAAAGAACAAGTATGCAAGATCATGGATTTGACTCCTGCCCTAGATAAATTTATGGAGAACAATGATGACTTTATCTCGACTATGGAGAGAGGAGGAGGGATCACAATAGACTTTAGGAATCTATTGCTACCATTTTTGTATGTAGACAGTACTCCAATCATTGTACCTCCAGCTCTTCCTGCCTCTACTCAGTCTGCCTCTATTCTTCAGATGTCTCCAACTCAAGCAATCCATAGCCTCACTCCTATGACCACCTAGTGAGCTACATAGTATAGTCCATGCTTTGTATCAGTTGCTCAGCCTCCAATAATCATATCTGGTGTTCCTAATCCTCCACCTGCATCTACCAAACTTGAATCATGCTATGATCTCGAGGGAAAATCACATGATGAGGAGGTGGATTTAATAGAGGCTAAGACATTTCATAGGAATCACTTGTATTCATTTTTTTTCTCTGTATCTTTTTTCCCCACTAAATATATAGAATCTTACTTTCTTTTAGCTTCTATTACTTCTCTCATCATTTGTTTCCTACTTTTTTCTAATCACAAAGGGGGAGAAATATAACAAAGGGGGAGAAATCTAAGATAGGGGGATAAATCTAAGACAAGGGGAGAAATATGAGTATAATATATATGAGAAATATGAGCATATGTAATGGGGAGAAATATGAGAAATATGAGAAATATGAGCACATTTCAATTTTACCATAATATAATTCTACCTCTGGTACATTTGTTTTATATCTATGATAAAGTTGTTTCATACCTATAGTACATTTATTTTCTATTTTTACTTGTCATACATTTGCATCTAATACTATATTATCTGATACATTTGAAAATTTCATTATTAACACTGAGAAATAAGAACCATTTTATTTTATACTGATACATTAATGCTTAATTTGGAACTATAATATCATAATTTGTGATTATCAAAAAGGGAGAGATTGTTGACCTCACCTATTTTGATAATCCCAATTATGCTTTAATATGTTTTGATAATCTCAATTATGTTTCAATATGATTTGATAATCCCAAATAATCATTATATTTATAATAATTATTCATTCAATCTATGACATCATATTATTAAGTTCAAAACGATCATTAGAATTTGTTAATCAATGGTTATATATGTTTATACTTGATTAGAAATGTTACTGACTCAATATAGATATTTTTTGCATAGAACAGATTAGTATTCAAGTCACTAATATAGACCTACATTTAGATTAAGTCCACTGGTATGCATAAGTCCACCGGTATTCACAATAGTTACTAAAACAGACAGACAAACCGCTACTGATACAAAGGTCTCAGGTACACAGCTACCGATAAGGCTAAGTACACCGGTATAGAGTCTACTAATATGGATAAGGTCACCGATATGCATAAAATCTACTGATAGAAGAAGATCTACCAGTAAGAAGATCTAACGATATGAAGTCCACCGATATAGACAGACACTGACAGAAAGCTACAAATACAAGTCTGCTAATACAGACAGACAGCTATCGCTACAAAGTCTACCGATACAAGAATTCCACTAGTAAAAGAGAGCTACTGATAGATGAAGATACCGATAGAAGGATCTACGGATGTAAATAGCTACCGACACATAGAGATATTGTTATAAAGAGTAACAGCTACATATAGAAGGTTCTACCAATAGGTGAAGCTACCGATTCCTACGAGCTACCATTATAAAGGATAATAGCTACTGATATATAGAAGAGCTACCGGTATCAGCTCACTGATACTAAGTGCTAATGATGGAAACTAGTCGCTATATCTCTAGACTATATTTCTATTTTTTTAATTAGAAATGGTCATATTTGATGTTTTAATGCACCTGATATTAATTAATTATAGTGGTTGGCATTTCAGGAATCGTACCTTGTACCTGTAAGAATGTAATCATTCATATTGTCAGAGCTAAAGTTATATAAGGGAACCTCAAACTACTAAATACATGTGGTGGTAGGTCATTCTTTCCATATACATAAGAGAAAATCTTTTGGATATACTCAAGAACTTACATGTATAGAATAAGAAGGAAGAATACATACTGAATCCGTAAAACCTGACCATTCAAGGAGAAAAGAGCTTCAACGATTTCACTTGCACTCAAGCTAATCAGACAGATCAACCTAGACCTGGAAGTCAAATACAAAAACGACACTCTGTTTCTTGAAAAAAACCAGAGAAGTACACAAATCCTCATCTGCATCAATATGAGGAGTCCCGAGCTTCACTCCAGTTTCTCTTGTTGTTTTAATTTAGGGGATTTTTAATAGAAATATTTTTAATAGCAATTTTAATTAGAACTCAATTCACCCCCCCCCCCTCTTGAGTATCCACACCGACCAACATTTATATTTTTTTTCCTTATGTGTTATATGTTCTATAATATATTATGAAATCTAAAAATTCATTTATATAATAATGTTTTCTAATAATTTTTTTTTAAAATATTAATGATATTTCAGAGATTTTTTTATTAAAATATTCAAAAATAATAATATCTAAAAAGTAACTACTAAATATGCCCATACTTATCATGCATATTAATTATATCATAATTTATGAAAATTTATTTTATAGCATTTTGATCCATTACTGAATCATTTAAGTCTAATATCTTTGGAGAATTGTAAATATAAATTGTTGGTTTATAAAATATCTACAACATATCCCACTAATTTCATCATAAATAGAACCCTCTATAGACAAATCATACACAATACATTTTTTTATAATCTAGGGAATGGATACAAAAGAAATTGGTGAGCTCAAATGCTTAGTAAGGGTAAAAAATGGGAGATATCAATGATCACATAAACATAACATGATTACAAGAGTATATAATAATTATCTTCATATTTGAAAATCATATCCTAGATAACAAATATCATAATATTAATTCATGTCATAAATAATGGAAATTTATAAGACATGAATCATAAGGGAGTCAAATAACATGATCTATAAAAGCTTTCCATTAACATATGATATATAATTTTTTCATACACATAATAATATAAAATCATTTCCATAGTAGTCAAGGATCATTAACAAGGATATGCAAGTGGAATAGATTCACTCCCCAAATCATATTCATAGTCAAGGACCATGGCCAAGACTATGAAAGTGTACAATGTCCCTTGTTGAACTAGGTTAACTCACCATTACAGTCTGGTATATCTTATTGGATATCAATCATTACCCAATTCATATTATGTTGATGTAAGTCTAACCAGTAACATAATGAAAATAATACGTATTTTTGCATAATATCACTAAACATTCATCATATTAGAACCCATGAGATGAAATGGGATTCATAAACATTTTAGCATAGTATAACCATTTGAATGGAAATTGATTTCATAAATATATTTTTGAAAAAATCCAACCAAATAAATAATAATGTTTGTATCCTTTGATTATATCCCAATAAAATTATAAGTAAAGACAAGGGTTTTTTTATTTTATTCTTAAAAATACCATAAAATGATTATTAAAACAATCTAGAAGAAAATAACTTTCCATTTTGAAGTCACTTATTAAAAAAACTACACATTTATAAATTGTACCATTTTCTTTATAATGCACCTTGTAATATTTTAAAGGATACTTCAAAGAAAAAACAAGAAACAAAGTACCTCATTTGTAGAAAGACAAGATTATTTCTGAAGTGCCCAGATCAGTGTGAATCACTGAGAGGGGGAGGGGGTGAATCAGTGATCCCTTAAAACTTTTTACTAATTGATTCTTTATCAATTAAACCTCTATGGCTGGTTAAAGCCTCGATCCACTCTTCTTGTATCTCTCACCTTTCCATGAATGATGCAGTAAATGTAAAGGCACTGGACACAAGGATTTACAAGGTTCGGCACCAAAGGCCTACATCCTTGCCATGCTCTCCCAGCATGGATTCTCCCATTATAACTTGTTAGAATTACAATGGTCGATACAGCTTCCCACCGTATCTCTCCTGAGTCCCACAGGAGGGTCTTTATACTGCTTCACACAGTGTTACCAGAGTCCCACTGGCCTGCTCCAGAATCCCACTGAAGACTTCTTCTCCCTGAGTCCCACAGGGTCTTCTCCTGGCTCCTCGAGTCACACGAGTAGCTCTTCTTCTTGTTCAGCTCTTCAAGTATCTTCAGCAGTCTGGGATAAAGACTGTTGGCCTTGCTCTTCTCTTCTGATCACTTATGGTTGATCAGGTCTTCTCTTCTTGCTCAGGCTTTATCTCCTTCTTCTCAGGATGAACAGGCTTCTCTCCAACTACTGAATACTCAGACAACTGATATCTTTAACTTCAGTCTGGTCCAGTCTCAGTCACTTCAACTTCATGCACTGAGTGCATGGCAGCTCTTCATCCTCATGCACTGATAGCATGGCCTTCTCAATTCTTCAAGAACCTCCTGGTCTTGGACAACTCAAATGCACACCACTGATTTGGCTCTGTTCACGTGTGCACGTGCATGCATGCATGCATGCACTTCCCCTTTCCCCTTCTTGGTGCAATAAACCCTCAAAGGGTGTAAACTGTTTAAGCACACACCTTTCTTCTTTTCCTTCACACGTTTAATTCCTTTTTCTTACACACTTGAAACGTGTGTTATACGTTGTGTGGGTCTCTCCTTCTTTCTTCTAAGTGTATACACACTTCTTAGTGCACACACTTAGGTTTGGCCATGTTGTCTTTTTGTACACACTTGTTTCACTTTGCACACACTTGAGACTTGCCCTTCACACTTCTTGTTGCACACCCTTAAATGGTCGTAGGGTGTTCCTCTTCAATTTTCACACACACACACACACTCAAATGAGGTGTGGTCTTCATTTCACCCACACAAGGCTACGGCCTTTCAATTCATTTGCACACAAGATTTATTCTTTTATTCTTTAGCCTTATCTTCATGCATGCCTTTTAAAACGCATGCATGACTTCATTTAAAACCGGTCCATGCATAGCACGAACACCACATGGCCTCGGCACCTTCGGTTTGCCTCGGACTTGTTCAAAATTCTTTCTCGATGCATGCATGCAACATTTTAATGCATGCATGAGTTCGTTATGGCCTAACGATCACAATGGAGGCTTCGGTTTGCTCGGAGGTGGCCGGGAACTCAAAAACCATCTTCGGGAGTCGCCTGGTTCAGCGGCGGCTGCAGGAATGCTCGGGTGGCCTTCGGCTGAGCTCGAGGAAGGAGACGGACCGCAGGCCGTTGGATCGGGCGTTTGAAATACATCGGACGGCCTGGATCTGAAGATCTCGCGCGGGATCAGATGTGCGGCTTAGATCATCCGCGTGATTGATTGTGCGGCCAGGATCGCTCCCGCGGAAAAATTCCGCGTCCAACATCGAAACGGCGGCCATTTTCCATGCGGTTTATCAAACACCGCGTGCCGTCCTCAGTTCAATTGAACTTCTCCCCTCCCGGTGCCGCCCCGCACCGGGTTCTCTCTGCGGGCGCGCTCTGCGCCCACTCTCGCCTCTGCGGGCGCGCACCTAGCGCCCACTATGCACCTCACGGGCGCGCTCCTCGCGCTCACACTGCGCGGGCTTCATCACCGCGTGGACTCGGGGCTTATACATGGCCCCCCTGCCTCTCGGGCTGGCCACATGGGATCCCCCCTTGGGCGTGGCGCCTTAGGCCCACAAGTGCCTTGGGGGTTGAACCCTTAAGGCTGGCCCTTGGTGGCATATTTTTTGCCTACTTAAACACTAAGTACTTTGTATAAGGACTAAGTGTAAAATGCCATGTGCCACAACTCTTCTTCTTCATTTCTTCTCTTCTCCCACATTTCTATTCTTCTTCTTCATTAGAATTCCTCCATTCTTCTTAAACAAATAATCTTCACTTAGGAGGGAATTCCCGAAGGTTCTTCATCAACCGAGCTCTTGAATCACATAAACTTCTTCAATGTGCTTCATTGATCTAATCAGAGATCAATTGAAACATCTTCTGATTCACATGCACTAAGTGATAGTGCATGGACTTCATTAAACCACTTCATCCACTTAGAAGTAGTGAATGGATCATCTTGCTTCTTCAACTCCTCATGCATTGTCACTACAATGAATGGTCTTCTAATCATGTTGTGACATTGTATCCAGTTGATACAAGTTCTTTGAACTTAAAGAGCAGCTCAACAATCGTCTGATTTTCTTAGAGAATGTTTCAACCATCATTTCCAATACCATGGCCATTCTCCTTCATCACCATCACCATCACATCCTTTGACATTCACGTCTTGACTCCTTGACATCCATTCATTCCAAGACAACTTCATGCCTCATTGACAACAAATGCAACACAATGCACTTCAGAGGGAGGTTACCTCTAAAAGATCCAAGGGAGTCTTTATGAAGTGCAGATTTGAGGAAATGAGTGACCAGCCTCAAATGGAGATATCTGCCAAGACTCAGAAAAATAGAAAGAAGAAACAGGCCAAGAAGATGAAGAAAGCCTTCCCTAGCTGTGATAAAGTTGAAACAATGAATGATCTTCAGAGTGCACTCAAATATCTTCAGAAGACAGTTCCCATGGAAGTGGCAAAGTGTATAGCTACAGGCATCCATGATCTTCATGAAGAAAAATCACAGTTAGAAGAAGAAGCCAATGCAATGGAAGATCAATTGGCTAAAAGGGTTGGCATAACCAACACTCTCAGAAAGCTGGTGAAGGCTAAAGATGAAACCGTTTCTCTTTGCAATGAAAGATATGAAGACACTACTGAAGAATTGCATAGAAGCCTTTCTGAGAAAGAAATCTTTAAAGTAATAATCAAAGATGTGTACCATGCACTGGAGAAGAGGCATAGAGTATCAATGGTTATTAAAGATGCTCAACTTGAAGACAAAGTAAAAAGGGTGAAGGAGCTTGACAACTCATTGCTTGAAATGAGAAAGGTGCATGAAGACCAACTAGAACAATTGAAAGAAAATTGGGAAGGTAGGCTAAGAACTGTTGAGGATGAGAAGAACTCCCTCAATATGAAATGCTTAGAACTAGAGGTGATATTGAAAAATCTGCAATCACCCAAAGCTGAAGCCTCCCAGTCAGCTGAAAGAAGACATGTTGCTACTCAAGTATGCTTTGAGCAGGATGATTCTAAGAGAAAGACATCCTCTAATAAAAGTGAAACATCTTCTAGAAAGAAGGTACCATCCATACCATCTTGTACTGATGCTTCTAATTGTGTTTCCACAAAAAGTGCAGGATGGAAGAATAATTCCAAACAAATATGGATGAAGACAGTAAAGAAGCAGAGCTCTCCTGAAACAGCACAACAGGTCAAGAAAAGTACCCTACAATCAGAAGGACTGAAGAGGTCAAGATTCGTGGGACAATGCTGGTGTTGTAACAAGTATGGGCATTGTGCAAAGGATTGTTGGTACAATCCACTGAATGCCAAAGCACAGAGGAAGCTCATGCCAAGGGGGAGCAATCCAGAAGGAAATAAGCAACATCCACAGGTCTAGAGACATCTGTTTACTGCTAACAGATTTGGATTACTTGACAACATCTGGGATGGTTGCAAAAGTGGTCAAAAAGATACATGTCAGTCTCCAACTGTATCGAGAGCTCAAAAGAAGAAAATATCACTGAACCTGGCTCAGAAAGAATCCTTGGGAAGCAAGAAGAAAGTTGAAGATGCTCCCAAGAAGGTTTTGAAAAAGGAAAAGAAGTCCTTGGAATTCAAATCCAAGAAGGGTGATGCATCAAGAAGAGCCACCAAGAAGACATGCTTCTACTGTGGAAAGAAAGGTCATACCATGGATCTTTGTGAACAAGCCATGGAACTGAATAGAAGCAGACTGGACTCAAACAGACAATCAATCCAAAAGAAGCAGAAGGGATTGATTGAAAACAAGTTTCCTAAGAGAGGTAGCTTGACAGCATCAAAGGAACCATGTGGAACTTCCAGAACTGAGGCCACACTTCCAAATGACTCGTTAGTCATATGGCCAAATCAGTTGCAACTTGCCAAAGATCTACAAAAAGATGAAGATAAAGTTCTGGCAATTGCTAAGGTAAAAGGGAAGAAGAAGGTTTCACATGAAGATATGTTGAGATCCACACCAGCACAAACATCAAAGAAGATCAAATGTGCAAGTGTGAAGAATGGTGAAAATGGGGCATCTCGGTTGAGAGAATCTTCTCAACCTTTTTGTTCACATTGATGAACCAAGGAGGTTCCATCTTATTCCCTTATACTATTGGTATTTACATGTGCTGACATTGCAGGGAATTGAAGATGATGATCATTCTCAACTAGAGGATGGTTTGGAAAGAATGGAGTGCACCCCTTGAGGGGGAGCAAATCTGAAGAAGATGATGTTCTGAGATTAATATCATCTTAAGAAAATGGATGAATGGGGGAGCTTTATCTTTGCATCTGAACTTTCTAATGAGTTTTGTGAAGTTGTGCAGGATTTAGCAAATTCATTGTTACATCTGAAAAATTTCAAACCCCCAAGCATGATCTCACATGTGTAGAGAATTGTGGACAGCATTGAAAAATCTTGGTTATATCACTCTTGTTTTCTACACCGGGTTAGCCCAAGTAGACTTAGTGTTGATTTACTAAAGGTTCTTTGCTAAAGAGAACATGTGGCATCATCCCTCTCTTAGTGATTTTCAAGAAAATGCTTTTATAAGGGAGGAAGAGATTTTTGAAAGAGAACCACACCACACCTTTGCATTTGATTGCCAATAAGGGGGAGAAATATTGGCACACATATTGACCCATTCATATGTGCTGACGGAGTGTATTGACAACAAATACAAAGGGGGAGATTGAAGTGCATTGTGTTGCATTTGTTGTCAATGAGGCATGAAGTTGTCTTGGAATGAATGGATGTCAAGGAGTCAAGATGTGAATGTCAAAGGATGTGATGGTGATGGTGATGAAGGAGAATGGCCATGGTATTGGAAATGATGGTTGAAACATTCTCTAAGAAAATCAGACGATTGTTGAGCTGCTCTTTAAGTTCAAAGAACTTGTATCAACTGGATACAATGTCACAACATGATTAGAAGACCATGCATTATAGTGACAATGCATGAGGAGTTGAAGAAGCAAGATGATCCATTCACTACTTCTAAGTGGATGAAGTGGTTTAATGAAGTCCATGCACTATCACTTAGTGCATGTGAATCAGAAGATGTTTCAATTGATCTCTGATTAGATCAATGAAGCACATTGAAGAAGTTTATGTGATTCAAGAGCTTGGTTGATGAAGAACCTTCGGGAATTCCCTCCTAAGTGAAGATTATTTGTTTAAGAAGAATGGAGGAATTCTAATGAAGAAGAAGAATAGAAATGTGGGAGAAGAGAAGAAATGAAGAAGAAGAGTTGTGGAACATGGCATTTTACACTTAGTCCTTATACAAAGTACTTAGTGTTTAAGTAGGCAAAAAATATGCCACCAAGGGCCAGCCTTAAGGGTTCAACCCCCAAGGCACATGTGGGCCTAAGGCGCCACGCCCAAGGGGGGATCCCATGTGGCCATCCCGAGAGGCAGGGGGGCCATGTATAAGCCCCGAGGCCATGCGGTGATGAAGCCCGCGCAGCGTGAGCGCGAGGAGCGCGCCCGTGAGGTGCATAGTGGGCGCTAGGTGCGCGCCCGCAGAGGCGAGAGTGGGCGCAGAGCACGCCCGTAGAGAGAACCCGGTGCGGGGCGGCACCGGGAGGGGAGAAGTTCAATTGAACTGAGGACGGCACGTGGTGTTTGATAAACCGCATGGAAAATGGCTGCCGTTTCGATGTGGGACGCGGAAGTTTTCCGCGGGAGCGATCCTGGACGCACAATCAATCGCGCGGATGATCTAAGACGCACATCTGATCCCGCGCGAGATCTTTAGATCCAGGCCGTCCGATGTATTTCAAACGCCCGATCCAACGGCCTGCGGTCCGTATCCTTCCTCGAGCTCAGCCGAAGGCCACCTGAGCATTCCCGCAGCCGCCGCTGAACCAGGCGACTCCCGAAGATGGTTTTTGAGTTCCCGGCCACCTCCGAGAAAACCGAAGCCTCCATTGTGATCGTTAGGCCATAACGAACTCATGCATGCATTAAAATGTTGCATGCATGCATCGACAAAGAATTTCGAACAAGGCCGAGGCAAACCGAAGGTGCCGAGGCCATGTGGTGTTCGTGCTATGCATGGACCGGTTTTAAATGAAGTCATGCATGTGTTTTAAAATGCATGCACGAAGATAAGGCTAAAGAATAAAAGAATAAATCTTGTGTGCAAAGGAAGTGAAAGGCACTGGACACAAGGATTTACAAGGTTCGGCACCAAATGCCTACATCCTTTCCATGCTCTCCTAGCATGGATTCTCCCATTATAACTTGTTAGAATTACAATGGTCGATACAGCTTTCCACCGTATCTCTCCTGAGTCCCACAGGAGGGTCTTTATACTGCTTCACACAGTGTTACCAGAGTCCCACTGGCCTGCTCCAGAATCCCACTGAAGACTTCTTCTCCCTGAGTCCCACAGGGTCTTCTCCTGGCTCCTCGAGTCACACGAGTAGCTCTTCTTCTTGTTCAGCTCTTCAAGTATCTTCAGCAGTCTGGGATAAAGACTGCTGGCCTTGCTCTTCTCTTCAGATCACTTGTGGTTGATCAGGTCTTCTCTTCTTGCTCAGGCTTTATCTCCTTCTTCTCAGGATGACCAGGCTTCTCTCCAACTACCGAATACTCAGACAACTGATATCTTTAACTTCAGTCTGGTCCAGTCTCAGTCACTTCAACTTCATGCACTGAGTGCATGGCAGCTCTTCATCCTCATGCACTGATAGCATGGCCTTCTCAATTCTTCAAGAACCTCCTGGTCTTGGACAACTCAAATGTACACCACTGATTTGGCTCTGTTCACATGTGCACGTGCATGCATGCATGCATGCACTTCCCCTTTCCCCTTCTTGGTGCAATAAACCCTCAAAGGGTGTAAACTGTTTAAGCACACACCTTTCTTCTTTTCCTTCACACGTTTAACTCCTTTTGCTTACACACTTGAAACGTGTGTTATACTTTGTGTGGGTCTCTCCTTCTTTCTTCTATGTGTATACACACTTCTTAGTGCACACACTTAGGTTTGGCCATGTTGTCTTTTTGCACACACTTGTTTCACTTTGCACACACTTGAGACTTGGCCTTCACACTTCTTGTTGCACACCCTTAAATGGCCGTAGGGTGTTCCTCTTCAATTTTCACACACACACACTCAAATGAGGTGTGGTCTTCACTTCACCCACACAAGGCTACGGCCTTTCACTTCCTTTGCACACAAGATTTATTCTTTTATTCTTTAGCCTTATCTTCGTGCATGCATTTTAAAACGCATGCATGACTTCATTTAAAACTGTTCCATGCATAGCACGAACACCGCATGGCCTCGGCACCTTCGGTTTGCCTCGGCCTTGTTCGAAATTCTTTCTCGATGCATGCATGCAACATTTTAATGCATGCATGAGTTCGTTATGGCCTAACGATCACAATGGAGGCTTCGGTTTGCTCGGAGGTGGCCGGGAACTCAAAAACCATCTTCGGGAGTCACCTGGTTCAGCGGCGGCTGCGGGAATGCTCGGGCGGCCTTCGGCTGAGCTCGAGGAAGGAGACGGACCGCAGGCCGTTGGATCGGGCATTTGAAATACATCAGGCGGCCTGGATCTGAAGATCTCACGCGGGATCAGATGTGCGGCTTAGATCATCCGCGCGATTGATTGTGCGGCCAGGATCGCTCCCGCGGAAAAATTCCGCGTCCCACATCGAAACGGAGGCCATTTTCCATGCGGTTTATCAAACACCGCGTGCCGTCCTCAGTTCAATTGAACTTCTCCCCTCCCGGTGCCGCCCCGCACCGGGTTCTCTCTGCGGGCGCGCTCTGCGCCCACTCTCGCCTCTGCGGGCGCGCACCTAGCGCCCACTATGCACCTCAAGGGCGCGCTCCTCGCGCTCACGCTGCGCGGGCTTCATCACCACGTGGCCTCGGGGCTTATACACGGCCCCCCTGCCTCTCGGGCTGGCCACATGGGATCCCCCCTTGGGCGTGGCGCCTTAGGCCCACATGTGCCTTGGGGGTTGAACCCTCATTCAAACTATTTTTTTAATTCAAAAATCTATAAAAATGACTATAAAAATCATATGAGAATATTAAAAACCCTATGTATAATTGATTTTGGAAAACATACTTATGGATGAAAAAGTGCTTTCAACCGAATAGAGAAACAAACTCATTTTTCCTTAAAAACATATTTTTGGACTCTTGATGGAATAATGAAAAAATGAAATAAAAAAATAATTTTCAACAAATAATCAGTGTACAAGAAAGGAAATTAATATATTGAATAGTTTATCATAATATTTCATTATTAGAACTTATTCATATAAAATCTCTATAAATAACGAGATTATAACACAAAACACTTACCTTGATTTCACCTTACATTGAAAGTGCTCTAAACTATTATATAATAAATTTAAATTTTTTATAATTATCTACTAGAGTAATTTTCATACTTATAATATCATATATGATCCCTTTATAACATTTCAACAAGAATCCTTATCAAAAATTTCTTATTATTATCATCATTTGTGGGTGTTAATTTTTTAATTTATCATGAGTATATAATCTTATAAGTTCTATTACTTGTATAATTATCTTGGTTCCATTATATCCATAATATTAATAAATATATAAATATAAAATATACTCAATATATATATTTATATTCATCCATAAAATTTATGGAGAAAAATATGAATTTAACTATTTATGGAGAAGGAAAGTTGTACGTACACATGAACACAATTTTGATCTCTCTAAGGATTGAATAATATTGTGGTAAATATTATTTCACAATATGAAAAACCTTATTATATCATATATATTCGTCATATTCATCCACATTAAAATAAATTTAAAATAAAAATCTAAAACAAATCACATCAGTTTGTTCAGTTAGTAGTTCACACATACACATGGGTGATATTTCAATTTCACCATGGATTTTATGGAAACAAGTTTGACATGATATTATCATTAAATTAATAAAATTGTGCCCTAAAAATTTAATCCCATCCTAGTACCCATCGGTAAAATTTGGTGATGATAAATTTATCATATCTCTTTGTTGTGACACAAAGTTCAACATATGAAGGTGTGATACTTTCATCGAACGTTTGATGGGAAATATGGTGTTTAATGGTTTTATCGTAATCATTATAATATTTATATATATTAAGGATAATGAAGATACAATTTATGATAAAAAGGATTTGTAGGATGTGAAGAAGAGTAGACAAGAAATTGATCAGTTAAGGGGATTAACTTTTCATTGAAATCACTCCATCAGATCACCTCTAAAGACCTCTAGGGTTGATATTTTGTGAAGATTATAACCTCATGAATATGTATAGTTATTTTTATAATAGATTTTTATATTGGTTGGTCAAACTATAGGGATAAATGTGGTGTTAAAAAATTATGGAGGTGGTCCTATTTTAAAATTGTGGTGAGGGCCTCTTTTGGATTTTCTCTAAAGATTAAATTAAAGTAATTTAATTCTCAATTCTAATGACTCAAAATTCCCATTTATTTAAATATGACATTTTATAGGGTTATAATAACATCCACTTGTAGATTTTAGACAATTTTGTTTTCCATATTGATCCTTATCATTTTGATTAAACCTTAGGTGAACAATTTTAATTTTCACCATGGTAACAATATTTTCAATATTAGTGGGTGTAATTTATAATTATAAAGTGAAAATTGCCCCATAAATTTCCATGTAAGGAAATTTTATACCACATAATTTCAACCTTATCATATTTCAAAAAAATTATGATTCCCAAAATAATTTTTTAAAATATTATCTTAATAAAACATTATTATGGGAAATCATGATAGTCTTCATTTAGTCTGACCTAAGAGACATAAACATAGTGTTGAAATTAGAATATAATCCTTTAAAAGAACACTAATCATCAATATTTACATAAAAAATTTATATAATACTATAAATTACTCAAATTATTTTACTTTTAATATTTTCAAAATCATTTATTTTATTTTTTCATTAATAGAATAAATAATTTATTGAAAATATGTAAGAATATAATGTAATTAAATAATACCTAATAATTATAAACGAGTTTCCATCAAGATTTTAATTTTATTAATAAAAATATTAATATTAATATTAATTCATAACTATTTTTTTCAATATGTGGATGCTTATGTGATATTAAAAATAGAGAGAGTGACATTTTTTAACATTTTTTTATTTTAACATTAAACCAATAAATTTAGACCCAAAGATTAAATGGGAATAATTTCCTTTATCCCTTAATAATTATGATGAAAAAATATATATTTATCACTTATTTTCAATCTTTAATAACATGATTTTCTGTTTAGCATGGTGATAAATTTTACCATGGTTTATGTTCATATTTACCAAAAATAAAAATTACATATTTAAAAAAATTGAACATACTAATTATAAATATGTAATTAAGTTTAAAATATCTAGTAACTATAAATTGTATAATTTAATTTTAATGTATGTTTGAAAACTGTAACAAAAACAACTTTTGAGAAAAATAATCATTTTTAAGCATAAAACAAGATTTATTCATATTATATACATAGTAAACTATTTTTCAAATCATTAAAACATTATATCAAGTAAATAATATATACATCTCATTGTAATTTTTTAAAACAAATTGATTTATTTTGATAAAAATACATTTTGTGCATAATAAATAATTTCAGAAAACAATATTTTTCTTTCAAATAAATTTTATTTTCATTTAAAATAAATTGATAAGTAATTATGTAATTTTATTAATTAAAATCCAAAAATGTTTAAGATTTTTTTTCTATTCATAACCTCTTATCCAACGGCTAGGAATTAACTATCAATTTAAATAAAAATATTTTAATAATATATCGTGGTTTTTATAAATCTAGTGTTTAATGTAACATAAGTATAGAAGAAATTAAATTATTTGAAGAGAAATATATTCACAAAAATCCCCTCCTGTTACATTATACCCTATTAAAATGAAATTATCCCATGAAATTCATCACTCTACTACAAAAATATGAGAAAAATTATTCCTCATAACTCCCATAGGTTCCCATGTAGCTTTGTTAAATTGGGGGTGTTTCCTTGAAACATATTCCCACTATGTTCTATTATTTCATAAAACATTCTCTCTACTATCTAGAATCCCCATTTGTTGTTATTAATAATAAATATATTTATTTTTTGGTATGGACTTTTATTTTAGTGCATGTGAAATATCAATTATGTTCTTCATCAGGAGAGATACATTGAACACATCATGAACATGACAGATATTCAGTGGAAGTTACAATCAATAAGTTACCATCCTAATATGATCAATAATTTTAAAAGGACTGATATATGATATGGTTTAAATTTGTATTCCTTTGAAGAATCATCTCTCTATTTGAGGGATATATTCATTAGAATAAATTATCACTAACTTCAATCTCTATATATTTTCAAAGATTGTTAGAATAACTTTTTTGTCAACTATGATATGATTTCGGGATATATTTAATTGATTTTACAATCTCTTACATTTTCTTAGCTAGAGCAGGACCCAATAGCTTTCTTTAGTTAACTTCATTAATTCATGTTTGACTGCTTCATTTCCTACCATATATGTATTTATAAGTAGCCATCTGATTTCTAGAGTGAAATAAATTATTTTATAAAATTTCCACTAAAGGAATATTTTTTTTCCCAACCACCTTTTAAATACATATAACATGCTATCATCATATATTTTAGTGTTTAAATGTTACTCTCTAGTTAACCATGTGTAGAAGGATAATATGTAGTTTTAAAATGTATCTTTGTACCCAAAGGATTATAAATACTTCTCTAAAATAATTAGGTAAACCTCTTATCCTAATTAGATACTATTGATTGTGGTACACCTTGTAATCTTTTCACTTATTTAATGAATAACTGAATATTTTGATCAAGATTAATAGAATATATAATGAATAAAAGTGTATATACTTTGTAAGGTAATCTACTATAACCAACATTTCATTATTCCCTATAAATGCTTTTTGGAGTCCAACATCAAGATCCTTAGTGATGACTTCCCATTTCCAATATGTTAAGTAATGGTTTTAACATCCCCATAAAAATTCATCTCTAAGCCTTAACATGCTAACATATAAAAAACCATGAATCTTACTCTATAATATCTATCTTCCTTAAATCCCATAAAAAATACTCTTTCAAATAACTATTCATTACATACTTACATGATGAATAAAGGATGAATAATTGTGAGATTCATCCATCATCACCTTCTTAAAATCTAGTACTAATGAAACACATAAAAGGTGCCTAAGTCTTTTCAATCCATCACAATCATGGTGAAACTCACGAAATTTTATCACCATCGTTTTCATCTCTAAATATTATTTCTATAACTCATTAATTTTATCATGAATAGATGGTTGAACAATAATTTGGTAAAGATGTGATTTAACACCTTTCATTATGATTTCATGATTCATTCATTGTAATTCTGGAAATATCATAACATTTTTTCTCTTCATCAATGATAAACTGAAATGATCATTTCAACTTATACAATATAACTCCTTGTTCACTTTAACATGGTTATCATATATTTAGGAATCATAATCCTTAATCATCTCCAAAAATATTCATTGGATCATATTCAGCACTTTTTGACTGAAAATATACTTCAAATGTTTTTATCATAATATATATCACAAAATATTCAATAGATATAATGCATCCATATATTTAATGAGAACATTTCTACATATATATCATGACCAGGAATTGGGTAATTTTTCCAGTGTACCTTCAATTTTAATGAGGCATAAGATATTACGATGTTATTCTTCCAAATAATATATCAAATTCCATTCTTTGATGAAGAACTATATATTAAAAACACTTATCCACTATAGTGTAGTGTAATATTTAGTGAAATTACTAGCCAAATCTTCATTTATTTAAAAGATTTCTCATATCCATCCATATATTGGAAATTTAATACCATTTAATTTAATAGGGGGAGGGGAGTTGATATCCTAGAATAATTCTCCAAAAATTAGTGATAATATCCAAATAAACCATCAAAATTATGGATCTCAATCATTGTGGATAATTTGGTCCAGTATTCAATAACATTTATCTTTAAATGTTCTACTGATAAACCCTCACCTAATATTATATGTCCAAATAATTAAACCTTCTAAAGATAAAATTTACACTGAGTAAATTTTTTATAAATATTCTCATTCCTTTTTCTCTTAATCTAAATTCTAAAACCATATTCATTTTATTGCTTGCGAAGTTAATTAATAAGAATATAATCTATAAAGACTAACATAAATTGATCAGTTTAAACTATAAAGACATTGTTCCTTAAATCTCTGAAGATATTTTGATATTTAAAAATACCAAATGTAATTACTATAATTTCATTGTGTCCATACTTGTAAGGAAGGTTGTCTTGGGTATATCATGTTTCTTTAGCCTTACTTGATGATATCAATAATGAAGAAATATTTGGGAATAACATTTATCTTAAAAAAGTTTTTCAAACAATTAATCAATATGGGGAATAGGATATATTTTCTTGGTTTTTATTAGGTCATGTTCTTGATAATAATGGAGAGTCAAATTGATCAATATTTCTTCTTAATAAACAGAAAAGGTGAACTCCAAGGTGACACAATAGGATGGATGATTCCATTTTCATGATTCTCTTAGAGTTGAATCTTTATTTCTTGCTACTCAATATAGTAAACTCTGTATAGAGTTGATTCCCTTTTGATGTTATGTTTTTCTGAAACCACCTCCGATAAATTCCCCTTATGAAAAGAAATATTGACCCATACAATGTATGTAATTTCCATCAAATGTTATTTTTATTCATCACACTAATATGAAATCATGGTTGGTTCTTAATGTCAATCATAACTTCCCTCCCTTTTAAATTGAAGTGGTATTTATTAAAATGAAGTCCATTCCTTCCTACAATAACATCAAATTAAACCAAAGTACTATTGATTTGATATTCATGAAACGCATTCCCATATTCATCAATTATATAAGATCCATATAATTTTAATGTGATCACAATTCCATTTGGTTTTTTACTAATAATACGATATCTATTCTTCAATGTGATATTGTGATTTTAATAAAAATGTATTTTGACAAAATTATTTGATAGATGTAAAATTAAACAAAAAATTAGGTGTTCAAGGGTGGCAGTTATGTTCAACATTGTCCATATATTTATCACACCCATAATCAAAAATAGTGATCATATGATATTTCTCATGTCTCTTGGTTTAAGGGGTTTTTAACAATGAAAATTATCACTAACATTCATATTTGGAAATTAGATAACATAATGACTTTAATACATGAATTTAAAATATTGGGGTGTTGCTGGTATATTTTGTGGAGATTAGTCTATATTAACATCATTAGATAACTTCATCACTTCACTTAATTATTTTATTTCTTGGTTACACTCCTTTCAAAACATGAAACATTTATCAGTTATCTTAAGAATTTTCCTCTATTTTTTCATCTACATTTTGATAATAAATGAATGATCATATTATTCACTCCATGGATTGTTGAATTATATTATAATTCAATTATTTTTTTCTTTTAAAAAATATATGATTTATGGGTAACTCAAATATCCATCTCCACCTTGATATAATATAATTCAATTTCTTTATAGTTATTAAATTATATTATGGATATCACCCTTGAGATACATTTTTAAGGAACTGACGAATTGATAAACCATACATTCTTATTTATTGATAATATCATAAGAGTACCTCACAAGTTTTATAATTTTTTCCTCATAAGTACCAATAGATTCATTACCATTTTTATTTAAATCAATGAATTTTTATCCATTTCATATGTCGAATATGAGGGATTTACTAGTTTGAAAATATTCATTTAAAATATTCCCACTCTATAGATTACATTTTTTCTTACTCATTTGTGTTATTTAAAATAGTACACCATTAATATGATTCACCATCCAAAATATAAACAACCAAAATTAAAATTTCATTTTCTGAACACTAAATAATGGAAAATATAATTCTGTTGGTATATATCCATTTCTCAGGGACTAGTGGGTTAGTGGACTACTAAAAGATGGTGAATGATTCCTTATGAAGAAGTGAATATCTCATTATTCCTTAAATTCCCCATTTGTAAGATTAATATAATTAATATCTAGATACTTTTTTGAATATAAATAATATTTTTCATTCAATATCCTACAACATTTTGTTTCTCAGGTGGAATATCATTGTATTCAGTATCACATTCATCATTAACATGATTCCTTCTTGTTCCATCTATTGAATAAAAAAATAAAATAATAGTGTGAGAGATTCTAACCATTTTGGTAAACCATATATTCATAAAAAATAATAAATGGGATTTCTAAATCACGAAAAATATTTATATCACACCATATTTTTAACCAAGGTCATTCATGATCATTATAAAAACTTTTTTATTCAATCATATATTTATACTTATTCTGGGAGTTATCATAAACGTTTTCTAATCCATGGTTTCAAGGGATAACCAATACTTTCTACGATACCAACTACAGTGATAAATACTTTTCATACATTAATATTACATCTAAATAGTTTTATATTCATTATATATAATTTTGATCCACACTAAAATTATTTAGGAAAACTATCTTTAAAAACGTGGAATCATAAACAACTGCTACAAAAAAATATATACAAAATAGCTGAATTATTTTTTCATAATAAGAACCATTATTATTTATATCATACTTAATAAATTTATTCATAACGAGAAGAAAGTAAACCTATGAATTTGGTGATCTTGTATTCTCAGTAATGAAAAGAAAGATAGATATAAATTATCACAAAAATAAAACATAAGAATAAATGTTTAAAAACATGATATTAATGTTTCAATACTACAAAATACATATAAAATATCATAATCATATGTTGAAGAATAATTTTAGGAAGTTCATAAGACATGAACAATAAATAAAATAATGAATACGAGCCTTGAGTTCATAACATTGACATAAAACATGTGGTTTTTGTATACATATAAGCATTAAATATCCCTTCCATAGTAGTCATGGATCATTGAATAGGATATCATAGTAGAGTTAATTTACCCCCAGAACCATTTTTATAATCAAGGTTCACTCCCAAGACTATAATTGTGGATAGATTCCATTATTGAACTGGGTTCACTTCCCATTCTTGTTCAATTTATCTCTTGAGATATCAATCCTTACCCAATGCATTGGAGGGAGATATAGGTCCAACTGATAACATAGATTTCATAAAAATGTGTTTCCACAAGAACATAAATAATTTCTCAGATCAAAACCAAGGAAAAAATAATTAACATAAACATTTAATCATATCATAAACCATATAAATGAATTTGGTTTCCTAAAAGTATTTTCATCATAAACAAAATCAATAATGACCTGTTAATTCTCATTATCATGAGAGTGCAATGAGTCATTACTTGGCCTTAGGTGAAATCCCCAACATTCAAAAGGAATTAAATAAAAGATAAAGTGTTTCAAAGACAATTGGGGTATAGTTTAGCCTTTTAAAGATCAATTATAAACCAACAAATCATAACCCATAGCAGTTATTTGATGCATGAATGAAATAATAGAAATTTAGAAAATCTTTTATAACACAGTGAGCCCAAATAAAAATGATACTAAGGAAGACAACTATAAATCAACCTAAAAGATGATGATAACTCAACAAGAAACAAAAATAACAAAAATACTCTAGTAACCAACATCATTGTGCTCCACCACCACCAGATAGCTCTATAACTCAATAAGTAGTGTTGAAAACCTACTGCACCCTACCATTGCCCACATCCTGGAAGAGGAAATATAAAAAGAACCAAAGTTCTAAATTAGGGGTGAGTATAAAACTCATTAGGATTTCCCAAATTACTTCCTTACTCATTCCACTTAGATATAATAGTTAGCAACATTTATATAAAAAATATTACATAAAACAGATCCTAAAAATAGTTTATATCTAAATATACAAACTTCTCAAAATAGTTTATAATTAAATATAAACTAAATAAAAGTGAACCAGTTTTCCAAAAATCTGTAATCCAGTTAAAATTTTAAATAAACCATTAAAACACTTATTGAAAACAACTTTTGATAACCAATAAACTCCTCACAAAAACAACTACAAAAAATACATTCATCGTTATGACAGTTCCATACTCATGAGCAGTTTCTCATCAATCCACCAAGTCACCATAAGGTAATTATTACCCATGTTCCATTTAAAATATTTCTCTAATAACATGTTCATATTTCAACCATTCACAGTAATAAAATATCATACACACACCATGTTTTCCAAAAACCAAATCCAATTTCAAACAATTTCACCTGTTTCAATAAAAACAAAAGTTTATTGAAAACATTCCAACCATCCAATTTCAAAAAATTAATGAATATAAATAAACCCATATATATACTAGAAACTTTCTAAATAAATCATTTTTACAAAATTCCATAAGATCCATAATTTAAAAATCCCCATTTAAAATCAAAACTAATATTTTTCACAACCCCCCCCCCCCCAATTTTCCATGTTTTGACCACTCGCTACTAAAGAGGGTTTAACAAATGTAAAACAGAAAAAAAGTAATTTAAATAAAAAAAAATCATGGAAATTAATTCCATCAAGGGGATATGAGATTGGATCCACCTACCTTGCCACGACCTGTCCTCTGGGCCCGTGTCGTGACTACCCCAAGCCCGTCTTCCATAGGCCAGGGGCTGGCAACTAGCACCAAGGCGTAATTCCTAGTAATGAAGGGAAGGCATTTCCTTTGTAAAGTAAACATACACCACAGAGCAAGAAAGCAGAAGTAAACACTAAGTAAAAACTGGGTACAACAATAAGTGCGGAAAAGTAAGTGGGCCAGAATACAAACCCAAACTGAAAGTAAAGTACAACTGAAAAAGAGTACAGCAACTGAAAAGTAAAGTCACAGCATCGAGTCGGCCACTGGTAGTCCCACATGAAGGGTGGGTACAGATAGCCTCCACAGCTCCTCGGGTCCAGTCGTCCGCTCCGAGTACGCCCCGCCCAGTGGTCCACCTCCGGGTAGGGACCTGCTCCTCATGCCTCTACCACAATCAGAACTGTCCATCATCGGAAAACAACACAACGTAGTACGGGCATAGCCCGTGTAGGGGTGAGTATAAGCTACTCAGTAGGGACCTCGAGACCTCCGAAGGTCTCCCAGAATCCACAAAGGATAATCCACAACGGAAGATACAATCGCGAAGTAACATCTGACACCACTTAGGTATATTCCCATACATATACCTAAGTCATCAATTCTCGTTCGGCTCCAACATCCGAGCCCAAGTTCGATCACATCCACACAGGATAGCACAACACAATCCACATAGGAAAGAAAATCAAGATTCAGCTCACACAGGTATACTTCTTCATAAGACGATAGAGATGATCAGATGTAGCCATTGATTCATCTAAGTCATCGGACCGAAAAAGGATCGATAGGTACTAACCCCCGCAATGACCCACAAAGGATCGATAGGTAACTAACCCCTGTAATGACCCACAAAGGATTGATAGGTAACTAACCCCCGCAATAACCCACACAGGATCAGACCCACACAGGATATGTAGGCACTGGCCCACACAGGACCGCTGAGCGCTGACCCACACATGATCTGACCCACACAGGATCGGTATCACTGATCCACGTAGGATCTATGAGTGGTGTAGTCGCCGCCGTTGAATACACGGAGGATTTCTATACAGTCGTCATCGACGTCGCAGTCGCAGCCAGCTCTAGGGTTCCCGCACACAGCAGGCTCGTTCGGGAGGGTCCGCTCCACGAGCCGAAGGGATGATACATCAACTGACACATAGTCCGGAGTTGATGTATCCAAAAGTTCTGTATCTTCAACAAGAACTCAACATCACAGACGGCGCGTCAATCAGACGCCCGGTCTGAGAGTTATTGGCTTTTTCGTCCAAGGGGCCAGGTTGGTTTTTAAGTCAAAACCAACCCGACTGTACTCCAACTGTGTACAAACCTCGAGGGGAGTAATCCAAAAGGTCCTTCTCACTTAGATAAAACCATCAAAGTCGACAGCACGCCATTCGGACGTCCGGAGCTCAAGTTAAAAGTGTTTCCGCTCCGAGGGCCTGGTTGGTTTCGTGTACGAACCAACCGGGCTAAACCCAAAGTACTCAGAACCCTTGAGTATAATATACCAAAACGACCGTCTCGATCCAAGTATTGCATCGCAGCTGACGGTGCGTCCATCAGAGGTCCACATCCCAAGTTATGGGCAAAAGACCATGAAAGGTCTGGTATTAAGGGGTTCGGGCCCGGTCTGACCCGGCCCGATACCCTATGGGTCGGCCCAAACCGGGTCAACCCGTCCTGGGTCCGGGTCCGGCCCGCTTGGGCGCGGTTCGGCCCGGCCCGGCGCACTGGCGCTAGTTAGGTGGCTCGGCCGTTTCGGCTGAGTGGATGGGGGGGGCGCCTACCCCCCTGTTTCGTAACCACGGCCCCCATGATGGGGGGTCGCTCATGCCAGCCAGCCGGGGGTCGTAACCCCCGGCTCTTCCCCTGTCCGGTCGTCCAGCTCCGGCTAGCCGGCTGTTACCACCACGGGACCGAAGATGGACGGTCCCCCCGCTCTGATTCCGGTGGCCTGGAACCGGCCGAGACCTTGGTCCCCCCGACGTGGCGCAATGGCGTCGCGCCCCTCCGCTGCAGCCCCGCTCCGGCCGTGGTGCCTTCGGGCTACTCCGGCGCGGCGCGCCGTTGCCACAATCTTGCTCGATTCAATGGCGTGGCGCGATGGTGCCGCGTATTCTTTATCGCAAGACCCCGCGTGGTGCGACGACACCGCGCCATCCTCGTCCCATTCCACCACAAGGTAGACAAAAGAAAAGGGGGAGGAGGGTCGGCCGTGTTTGTGTGGTTCGACCCCCTCCCGTTATCTGATAACAAGTGGTCCAATTGTACGAGGAATGATTACGGAAGAAATTCACAAATAGATAGCATAAAACCCCTACCTCTTCGAATTTGTTGAGCAAGGGTTCATCGCGGAAATAACCATCGCGGAAGAAGACGTCGCAGAAGGAGAGAGTCGCATCACGGAGAAATGATTCGTCGGCGTTGCGGCATCGATCTGCGAGGATCCGGTGTTCATGACGACCTTCGTCGGAGGTCAGCGTTATGCATGTTATTTGCGTTCTTCGTCGAGGAAGAAGAACTTCAAGAGCTTTTCCTTTTCTCCCAAAGACTCACACAACAAGATTCTAACCAGATAAAATAAGTACTTCCCTTATTTTATTAACAAGACATAAGCATTTGAATTCAAACATTCTAAATAAACTCACTTAATTAATTAACATAAGTTATCAACATTAATGGTGAGTTGAAGGAGTTAGGGAATATGAAGGGGTGGGGTTTATGTGGCCCCCACCACCCTCATAACCTCCCATGAAAAGTTGGGTGGTTTCCCCCAATTTCCACTCAAAGCCTTTAAACACTTAGAAAGAAAAAAATAAAAATTGTAGCAAAATTTTTATTTTTAACTTCCACAATTTTTTAACAAATCCTCTCATTTAAATGAAACTCTGGAAAAGGTGTTCCTAAGCAATTACCGGTGGTGTGAATCCATGGGTGCCCTAGGAATTCGATTCCGAGCACCGGTTCAAAAGTTAGAAAAACCCGCTCGTTCGTTCACTAAACGTACCTGAGCTAAACTTCGGATAGAAATTACGGGCACACCAGGCCTCGGAATCATGTGCCGTCAGAAACCACGTTCTTGTAAAATCCCAAAGAAATTTAAGAAAAAAATTTCCCTTGAATTTTACGGGTCTTTACATTACTCCCACCTCAGGTCTTTACTTCCCCGTAAAGATATATCATAAACTAGGGAAACAAATGTGGGTACTGAGCACACATCTGTGCCTCCCGCTCCCAAGTGCTCTCCTAGAGGTTCTTGTACTGCCATCTGATGCGCACTAGTGGAATCGATCGTCCACGTAGGACCCGCTCATTTCGATCCTCGATCTCCACTAGGACCTCCGCAAAAGTCGTACTATCATGAATGTCTAGCTCTCCATGGTCAATGATATGTTTCGGGCCATGCACGTATCTCCTCAGCTGGGATACGTGGAAAACGTCGTGCACTCGGTGAAACTGAGGTGGTAGAGCCAGGCGATAATCCACCTCACCAATCCTGCTTAGGACCTAGAATGGTCCGATGAAGCATGGAGACAACTTGCCGCCTCGGACAAATCTCTGTAATCCACATCGAGGTGAGACCCGCAAGAAGACGTAGTCGCCATCCCCAAACTCTAGTGGCCTCCTCCTCCTGTCAGCATAAAACTTCTGCCGGCTATGAGCTGTACTCATCTGCTCCGGGATGACCTGGACCTTCTCTATCGTGGCCTGAACCATCTCTGGTCCAACAAGTGCTGACTCCCTAGGGTCTGTCCAGCACAGAGGAGATCTGCAAGGTCGGTCGTACAACACCTCATATGGTTCCATCCCGATGGTGGAGTGGTATCTGTTGTTGTATGCGAACTCCACCAAGGGTAGGTGGTCCTCCCAGCTACGACCAGAGTCAAGGACACATGCGCAAAGCATGTCCTCAAGAGTCTGAATGGTCCTCTCCGTCTGACCATCTGTCTAAGGGTGAAAGGCGGTACTCAGACGTAGCTGCGTCCCGAACGCCTCCTACAACCCCTTCCAAATCTTGGAAGTAAAGTGAGCATCTCGATCGGAGATGATAGATGATGGCACACCATGAATCCGTACAATCTCATGAGCGTAGAGACGTCCCAAGCTCTCCAATGAGCCTTGCTCTCTAATAGGTAAGAAGTGAGCCGACCTGGTGAGTCGTTCGACAATCACCCAAATGGAGTTGTGACCTCCGGAAGTTCGTGGAAGTCCGGTAACAAAGTCCATAGATATGACATCCCACTTCTACTCTGGAACCTCCAAGGGCTGTACCAAGCCTGCTGGTACCTGGTGCTCTGCCTTCACCTGCTGGAAGGTGAGGCATCGAGAAACAAACTCTGCCACAACCTTCTTCATGCCCGGCCACCAGTGCTGTCATCTGAGATCCTAGTACATCTTCGTCACTCCAGGATGTACCGCCAAAGGGGAAGTGTGAAACTTTATCATCACCTCCTCCCTAAATCAACTGGTACCAAGGTACATCCTCTGAAAAGTACTTCGTTCTCTCCTCATAAATATAAACCATCAACTGCCTGTCCTGAGGATATCTGTGCATGCTGCGTCTCATAGTCGGCGTCCCCACGTTGTGCCTCTCTGACCTGCTGCAGTAGTGGAGGAGTGACTTTGAGTGACTGAAGAAAGGCTGCTACATCTCTATCCACGAAGGATATCTGCAAAGCTACTAGCTGCTCTGTCACCTCCCCATGTAGCTGAATGCCCGTCCTATTGCTGAGAGCATTGGCTACCACGTTCCCCTTTACAGGAGTATAGACTATCTCAAAGTCATAGTCCTGGAGGAACTCGAGCCATCGTTGCTATCTCAGGTTCAGGTCCTTCTATGAGAATATGTACTTGAGACTCTGGTGGTCAGAATATACTGTAAATAGCTCACCCATCAGATAGTGTCGCCACATCATCAGAGCAACGACCACTGCTGCTAACTCCAGGTCATGGGTAGCGTAGTTCTACTCATGCTTCCACAATTGACGTGATCCATAGGTGATCACATCCTGCTCCTACATCAGGACACATCTGAGTCTGGTCCCTGATGAATCGTAGTAAACTATGTACCCAACTCCCTCCTCCGGTAGCCTCAAGATAGGCGTGCTGGTCAATCTCTGTCTCAGCTCCTGGAAGCTCTGCTGACATCTGTCTAACCACACAAAGGGTTTCCCCTTCTTCGTCAAAGCTTAGAGTGGTTCTGCAACTCTGGAGAAGTCTGGCACAAATCTCTGATAGTACCCATCTAGTCCCAAGAAACTTTGTACCTCCGTCACGCTCCTGGGTGGCTCCCAAGCTAGAACTGCCTTGATCTTCGCAGGATCCACCGCAACTCCCATCTCAGAGATGACATGTCCCACGAAGTGGACCTTGCATATCCAGAACTAACACTTCGAGAGCTTACCATAAAGCTGGTTCTCTCTGAGTTTGTCCAGTACAACCTGCAAGTGGTAGGTGTGCTCCTCCTTAGTCGTCGAGTAAATCAAAATGTCCTCGATGAAGACCATGACAAATCGATCGAGGTATGGCTGAAAGATCCTGTTCATGGGGGCCATGAACACTATTGGAGCATTGGTTACACCAAATGGAATAACCAAGAACTCATAGTGGCCATACTGACACCTGAAGGACATCTTCTGCATGTCCTCATCCCGAACTCTGAGCTGGTGATAGCCTGACCTGAGGTCTATCTTCGAGAACCACCGTGCTCCCTTGAGATGATCGAAGAGGTCGTCAATCCTCGGTAGCTGATACTTGTTCCTCACGGTCACCTGGTTCAGGTGAAGATAGTCGACACAAAGTCTCAAGCTCCCGTCCGCCTTCTTGGCGAACAATATCGGTGAAGCCCAGGGTAAAACACTAGGTCAGATGAATCTCTTTCCCTGCAAGTCCTCCAACTGTACCCGTAGCTCTTGAAGCTCAGCGGGGGCCATCCGATATGCTGGGGTGGATATCGGGGTTGTCCCGGGGTACATATCAATATAAAATTCTACCTCTCTATGAGGATGTAGTCCCGGAATGTCGTCGGGGAAAATGTCCATATACTGATCCACCACTGCAGGAAAACCAGGACTCCGCACGTCAACTGCTCCTAGAATGAGGCTAGCCAATTGATGAGTGATGGGATGTCCTCTCGTCTGCAAGAGTCCATCTTGTGCTGCGAAGGCTCCCTTCTCACTGGTGAAGGTGAACATTCTCCTGTTGGTGCGTACACACCGCACCTTTCACCTAATACAGTCAATCTAATCATGGACTATAGATAACCAATCCATGCCCAAGATGACGTCGTAAGGCCTCGACGCTGCTACAAGAAGATCCCAGCCGATGCTCTCGCCTCCTAGAGTAAGCTCACCCTACTAGAACCAGTGCGTAATCGTCGAGTCTCCTCCCGTAGGAGTCTCTAGCCGTAAGGATCGAGCCAACGGCTCTGTCGGAATCTCCGAGCTCCGAACAAGGGTAGCGGATATGAAATAATAACTCGCTCATGTGTCTATAAGAACTGCAAAATGGGTGTAATAGACACATATAGTACCTCGAATCATCTCGGGCATGCCGTGGTCATAGGCCTCTGCTGCCTGAAGCTATGCCTATCCCTGCCCGCCAGCTCCCTGTGGTCGGGGTGGACCTCCAGGCGGTGGTGGTGGTAGAGACTCAAAGCGTCACCCACCACCTGCTGCTTGGCCAGCTCCTCTGCCTCGTCAACCTTCTCCCTTCAGACTGCCACGGTCGACCCTCTGCCTCTGCCTGGGTGGTCCCTCAACCGTCTGTTGCTCCTCTGCATGGTGGGTCGGGCAGTCACAAGCCATGTGGCTCTGCACGCCGCATGCGTAGCACTGTCTACCTCTCGAAATACTAGCTCTGCGCTATGTGCCCTACACCTCTGAGCCAGTGTCCTGAGGTCATCTTCCTGAGGGTCTGGTTGGCCTAGACCCATGAGTTATCCATCGACTACCTACTGCAGAAGACTCTACTACGTGTCGCCCTGCGGTAGGTCTCGCTGCTGATGTAGGCTCAGCAAGGAAGCTCTAGATCTGAAGGGCTCGCTCCAGTACCCCTGCTTGTGTCAGAATGCTGAGGGAGATCAGCAATGCCCTGATCTCATGCCTCAATCCCTTCTCAAAGGTCCGGGCCCGGAAGAATGGGTCTCGTACCATGTCCGGCGAATAGCGCGAGAGATCTGTAAACATCGCCGAGTACTGGGAAACCATCAAGCTGGCCTTCCGCAGCTATAGAAGCTCCTGGATGCGCACTGCACGGAGGGTGGCTGGGACGAACTCCGAGCGGAAGAGGATCTCAAGGTCCGTCCAGAGGAGTGATGCCTCGTCGTTCACCTGGAGCATCAAGCTCCACCATCTGCCTGCTGATGCGTGCAGGAGGCTCACTATGACGATGACCATGAGGTCTGCTGGTGTCCTCACTAACCTGAAAACTCATAAAACTCCCTCCATCCAATCATCGGCTTCCTGAGGTTCCGTCTCCCCGTGGAACTTGGTCGGTCACTGACGATGAAACTCGTGCAGTGCACTAAGGCGACGTGCATCGTCAGCGGCTGGGTCTGGTAGCATCAGTGGCTCGGCGGTAGAGGTACTGCCGGTACCTCTGCTGTCAAAGGGCCCTGTACCGAGGCCTCGTCACTCGGTGGGCTTTCATCACGCACAATGCTTGGAACCCTAGCTGGCTGCCGTCATGGGTCCATCCTAAAATGAAACAGGTGTTCCACGGTCAAATAGTATACCGGGTGAGCTGACACAAATTAATCACAAATTAAACTTGAAACACACATGAAATCAATGTTTTCATGCATTAAGTCAGAAATAAGAATTCAGGGTCCTGGTGTACGGATACGTCGGCCGCCGCACCAACACTGGAATCCCTGGACTGATAACCACACTCGATACTCTTAACACTATTTCTTCACATAGAAAAAAGATCAGAGTCCTATGTTCTTTGGTAGAATCGAACTCCTCTAATACCAATTTTTCAAGAACCGTCCTCGGGGCCCATGCCGTGACTACCCCAAGCCCGCCTTCCATAGGCCAGTAGCTGGCGACTAGAACCAATGTTTAATTCCTGGAAAATAAGGGAAGGCATTGCCTTTGAAAAGTAAACATACACCACAGAGAAAGAAAGAAGAAGTAAACACTAAGTAAAAACTGGGTACAACAATAAGTGCGGAAAAGTAAGTGGGCCAGAATACAAACCCAAACTGAAAGTAAGTACAATTGAAAAAGAGTAAAGCAACTGAAAAGTAAAGCCGCAGCGTCGAGCCGTCCACTGGTATTCCCACCTGAAGGGTGCGTACAGATAGCCTCCACAGCTCCTCGGGTCCAGCCGTCCGCTCCGAGTATGCCCCGCCCAGTGGTCCACCTCCGGGTACCGACCTACTCCTCGTGCCTCTACCACGATCAGCGTTATCCATCGTCTGCAACCAACACAACGTAGTGCGGGCATATCCCATGTAGGGGTGAGTATAAGCTACTCAGTTGGGTCCCCAAGACTCCGGAAGGACTCCCAGAATCCACAAAGGATAATCCACAAAGGAAGATAAAATCATGAAGTAACATCCGACACCACTTAGGTATATGCCGATACATATACCTAAGTCATCAATTCTCGTTCGGCTCCAACATCCGAGCCCAAATTAGATCACATCAACACAGGATATCACAACACAATCCACATAGGAAAGCAAATCAAGATTCAGCTCACACAGGTATACTTCTTCATAAGATGATAAAGATGATCAGATGTAGCCACTGATTCATCTAAGTCATCGAACCCACAAAGGATCAATAGGTACTAACCCCAAAAATGACCTAGAGAGGATCGATAGGTAACTAACCCCTAGAATGACCCACAAAGGATCGATAGGTAACTAACCCCCGCAATGACCCACAAAGGATCGGACCCACACATGATCTGTAGGAACTGGCCCACACAGGACCGCTGAGTGCTGACCCACACAGGATCTGACCCACACAGGATCGGTAGCACTGATCCACGTAGGATCTCTGCGTGTTGTAGTCATCGTCCTCGAATCCACGGAGGATTTATGTACAGTCATCATCGTCGTCGCAGTCGCAGCAAACTCTAGGGTTCCCGCACACAGCAAGCTCGTTTGGGAGGGTCCGCTCCACGAGCCGAAGGGCTAATACATCAACTGAAACATAGTCCAGAGTTAATGTATCCAAAGGTTTCATATCGTCAACATGAACACATCGTCACAGACGGCGCGTCAATCAGATGCCCGGTCTGAGAGTTATTGGCTTTTTCATCCCAGGGGACCGGTTGGTTTTTAAGTCAAAACCAACCCGACCGTACTCCAACTGTGTCCAAACATCGAGTGGATTCATACAAAAGGTCCTTATCACATATAGGAAACCAAAAAAGTCAGCAGCACGTCATTCAGACGTCCGGAGCTCAAGTTAAAAGTGTTTCTGCTTCGAGGGCCCGGTTGGTTTCATGTACGAACCAACCCGATTGAACCCAAAGTACTCCGAAACCTTTAGTATAATATACTGAAACGACCGTCTCGATCCAAGGATCGCATCGTAGCTGACGGTGTGTCGATCGGAGGTCGGAAGCCCATGTTATGGGCAAAAGACCGTGAGAGGTCTGGTATTATGGGGTTCAGGCCCGGTCCGACCCGGCCCGATACCCTCTGGGTCAGCCCGAACCGGGTCGACCCGTCCCGGGTCAAGGTCCGGACCGCTTGGGCGTGGCCCGCCCTGGCCTGGGCGTGGCCCGGCCTGGTGGTCCAGCCTGGGCAGCCGGCCCAGCGCGCTGGCGCTAGGCAGGTGGCTCGGTCGTTTTGGCCGAGCGGATGGGGGGGGGGCGCCTGCCCCATATTTCATAACCGCATCCCCCATGATGGGGGGCCGCTCATGCTGGCCAGCTGGGGGTCGTAACCCCCAGCTCTTCCCCTATCCTACCGCCCCGCTCCGGCCGGCCCGCTGTTGCCGCCACGGGACCGGCGATGGCCTGTCCCCCCGCTCCGATGCCAGCGGCCTGGAACCGGCCGCCGGTCCCTACTCCGCCATGGCCTATGGCCGCGGCCTTGGTCCGCCCGACACGGCATGATGGCGCCAGGCCCCTCCGCCGCAGCCCCGCTCCGGCCGCGGTGCCTTCGGGGTTCTCCGGCACGGCGCGACGACGCCGCAATCTCGCTCAATTCAACGGCGCGACACGACGGCGCCACACATTCCTTTCCTCAAGACCCCGCACGGTGCGACAGCACCACGCCATCCTCGTTCCATTCCACCACAAGGTATACAAGAGAAAAAGGGGAGGAGGTTCGGCCGTGTTTGTGCGGTCCGGACCCCTCCCGTTATCTGATAACAAGTGGTCAAATTATACGAGGAATGATGAAGGAAGAAATTCATGAATAGATCGCATAAAACCCCTACGTCATCGAATTCGTTGAGAGAGGGTTCATCACGGAAATAACCATCGTGGAAGAAGACATCGCGGAAGGAGAGAGTCATGTCGTGGAGAAATGATTTGTCGGTGTCAAATCATCGATCTCCGAGGATCCGGCGTTCTTGTCGACCTTCATCGGAGGTCGGTGTTCTTCGCGTTCTTTGCTTTCTTCGTCGAGGAAGAAGAACTTCAAGAGCTTTTCCTTTTCTCCCAAAGACTCACACAACAAGATTCCAACCAAATAAAATAAGTACTTCCCTTATTTTATTAATAAGACTTAAGCATTTGAATTCAAACATTCAAAATAAACTCACCTAATTAATTAACATAAGTTATCAACTTTAATGGTGAGTTGAAAGAGTTAAGGAATATGAAGGGGTGGGGTTCATGTGGGCCCCACCACCCTCATAACCTTCCATGGGATGTTGGGTGGTTTTCCCCAATTTCCACTCAAAGGTTTTAACAACTTAGAAAGAAAAAATATAAAAATTGTAACTAAATTTTTATTTTTAACTTCCACAATTTTTTAACAACTCCCCCCATTTAAACGAAACTCCGGAAAAGGTGTTCCTATGAAATTACCGGCGCTGCAAATCCATCGGTTCCCTCGGAATTCGATTCCGAGCACCGGTCCAAAAGTTAGAAAAATTGGCTCGTTCGTTCACTAAATGTACCTGAGCTAATCATCGGATAGAAATTTCAGGCACACCGAGCATCAGAATCAAGTGCCTTCAGAAACCACGTTCTTGTAAAATCCCAAAAACAATTAAGAAAAAAAATTCCCTTTAATTTTACGGGTCTTTACATACCTCACTTGTTTCGACGAAAACCGATAATGGATGAAGAATGCTCCATAATATTGGTCAAAATTCCAAGAAACCATCCAAGATCTCCTCCCCTATCATGAAAAATACCATATCTAACCTTATTTGGCCTCAATAATCTTATATATACACATAAGGGGAATATATATAATAAAAATAGATGAATTTAGGAGTAGATCAAAGAAATCGTGAAGAAAATGATGAAGAATGGGCGCTTACCCCAAGAGTCTCCCTTCAATTCACAAAGGAACATGTTCAGATCACTTCAAGATTGATTGGAGAACCTAATTTGGCCTTTATGAGATAAAATATTCATTTTAGGGTTGATTTGGGTGGAAATATTTCAAACAAATGGCCATACTGAATAAGATCCACAAAGAAAGGGAATTTGTTTCGGCCTTGAACATTTTAACTACATGGTTTGGCCAAGCTGTGTGTTAACCGTGCACCCTTATTTTTTCCCAAATTACACTAAAATTACTCCAATGTATCCCCCAACTTCCCACATAACCTTTAAAAATAAGAAAATAATCATGTAAGGTGTATATATTATAAACC